>OX422219.1:120087724-120727724 GCA_949130495.1 Sambucus nigra | reverse complement strand
CACACACCGCGTTTATTCGATTTTACAAATTGGTATCAGAGCGAGTTACGCTAATTTATCGCGTGATCCCGATTTATTGAGGATTTACTTTTTGATACAATTTTTCTACTCGTGTTTACAAATTGGTATCAGAGAGGGTGAGCTAATTTATCGTGTATTCCCATTTTCTGAAAAATTGTGTGATATTGATTTTTTTGAAAAATCAGTTTTTGTGAAGAATCGCAATTTTTCCGATGGAGCACTTATGTAATCAGATGCCACACTTTGAGGACACGAGTCGTAGTTTTGATGAAATAAATCATTTGAATTTGACGTTTGCTAAAAGAATTGATTTTTTGGAAAAATAACATTCTCGTTTTAAATCCGTGTTGGATCTTTTGCAAACAGTTCAAAATCAAAGAGATTTTTATCGTGAAAAATTTGTTTCCTTGGACCATGATGTTGTTGCTTTATAATTTTCCAAGAAAGAAAGTGATGTTAGGGTCCTATTTTTAGAAAAATAATTGGAGGACCTTAAAACTTCGATGGTTTGTGTTTCTGCCAAAGAAGACAAAAATATTTTAGTCAATGAGTTTTTGGCACGTGAAGAGACTCTTAGGGAGAAGTTTGTTTTAATTGAGGGGGAGCGAGATAACCTTCTAGGCTTGATTGATAATTTGAAGAAAGAGTCCCTTAAATTGGAAGAGTCTAATTCTTTGCTTGAGTAAAAAAATTTAAAGTTAAAAAATGATTTGACAAACTCGAGTAGGTTTGATAGTGATGGCAATGGCTCATCTTGTTCTCATGCTTCTAGTGCTAAAGCCAAAACCATTATTTGTTTAAGAGGGTCAATCAATTTCAAGGATGTTAGAAAAGGTCAACCCATAGGTGTCGTTCCACCCGTTTACACATGTTCATATTGTGGTAGGAAAGGTCACCTTAGGAATTTTTGTTTTGATCTTGGAAAATGTCCTAGGAAGTTTATGTCTAGTGTTCCCTTGGTTCCTAAATCCCCCACACGACATTTCACATCTATTTGGGTTAGGAAATCACTTTTAGAGGCACTAGATTTTAGACAAGTTGATTCCCATTTTCTTGCACATGATTCTTCTCTTGCCATATCATATAGATGACTGTGTTTGCATGTTTGTCATAAGCGAGTTATGATTTTTGATATATTTTTTCTAGATTTGTGACATGTACTTTTTGTATAGTTTTTTATTTTTGAAAATTTTTGAAAAATACAAAAAGATTTTATTCTGATAATTTTTTTGAAAACATCCAAAAAGATTTTTGTATTTTTTTTGCACCTTTTATGGATGGAAACTTCGGATGACCGAGTCACAACATCATTCCATTTTTCATGTGACTATTTGATAGTGTTTTGAGATAATTGGTCAATTTATCCATGTGCTTTATAATATTTGGAGCCATTAAGATGTAATTCGTTGTTACTTCCTACATGTTTGACTCATGATTTCCTTTATTGCACACATGCACAGATTTGTTTGATTATTGAGTTATTCAATCACATGTTGGTTGGGTGTTTTCACTTTGATCCTATCCTTAAAAAGAACCAAGTGTGATAAAACTTGATAAGAAAGTTGTGCATGTAAGAGCTGTTTGTGAGTTTGTGTGCTTTATTTGAAAATGGTGAAGGGCTAGGAAAGGTTATAATTTACCCTTTGCGATTAAGCTGCCGTTTAATCGGACCTAAAAAATTGAGGAATTTTATTATCTGGGGTCCAAAGAGGTTTAAAAGAGCCTGAAAAAATTTAAAGGCAATAAAAAGAATTTCATGCCAATTATGGGCAATTTAGATTTTTGCACCAATTCTCCGAAGTTTGAGAATTTAGTTTATTCACCTCTAAAAGAAAATTTATATGAGGGAGTTTGGATGGAGAATTAAAATGGGTTTGCACGTCCTTGAAAATCTTGAAAAAGCGTTAAATAGTTTTGGACGTTATTGGTGTGGAAATCACTTTGACTTTGATTTGTTGATTTGTATAAGACGATGTCATCTAAATTCAATAACTTTACACCTAAGGATACTTTTGATTCTCATTTGTTAGGAGTACACATATGCATCGTGCACATATGATTGATTGTGTTTATTTACCTATCGAATGTGTTCACACCCATACATTCCGTTTCCATGACTTGGTTGCTTGAGTTTAAATCTATGGTGTGATTTTTTGGTATCTTAATTTTGTATGAAAAATTGGAAAAATTCAAAAATAGTTTGTGGATGTTTTTGGGATATACCTTTGCATGCGCGTAGTTTGAGTCTGGTTTGCTATGCAATTTATCGTGACACTCCTTGTTTTGATAGTTTCTTCTTATCTGTCTATTTGGGGACATCATAAAAAGGGGGAGAAAGAATTATCATGTTATGGGGGAGTTTTTGCATTATGGGGGAGATTTGATTTATTACTGATTTATTCTTTTATCATTTCAAACTCGATGTGTCACGAAGGTATTTGATATATCTCTTGTGTGTAGGTACAAAAGTGAAGATTAATATGTTGCACACCCTGATGAGAAAAGTTTTGAGAGTTTTGATGTTGAAGAAAAAAATTGAGAACTTTCAAATTTTACCTTTTCAGTTTTGGGATTCATGGGAGGGTAGATTTGTATAGGTAATTTGGTATTTGATAATTCAGATGTTTTTATGTATGTACCATCATAGACATAGGGGAGATTTGTAAGTACATATTTTTATAAATGTCCGTCACAATTAATTATGTCGTATACCATTATAATCATCGAAGAATTGAAGAAGTTTTCATCTACAAAAGACGAATATGAATTACAAGTTGTCTTCAACATTCAAGCCCAACAATATGATCTTTGGTAAGATAATGTTTTAAAGTTTCATTTACATTTCATATTAAGAGTGTTGGGATATTTTTAAAAGTAGTTTTAAAAAGATTTTAAATAAAAATATTTTTATAAATGTTTTTTTATAAAAAGGTTTCAATACTGTTTTAAAAAAAAATTGTTTTGAAAAGGTTGGGGAAATTTTCTAAGGCTGCAAGCGTACCTGGGTTTTGACGCCAAGATCGTTCAAGCTAGATCACCATCTCGTTCGAACGATATTGTGAAGTCGCACGTATAGTCGTTCGAGCGACACGCGTATCTCGTTCGAGCGATATGGGGTTTTCGTTCGAGCGACGTTACTTTTTGGCTGACATGCTGACCTCATGCTTATCCTTTGACCGCCTCAAAATTCCTTTAAAAAGGGGCGTCCAGCCTTGGTTTCCGTGTGGAGAAAGAGTTTTAAAACTTTAGAGTGTTTTCTTTGGTTTGTTTATCTACCCATAATCAATTTGAAAAATATCTTTTGGCAGAATGTTTTCTTCTCCAACAATAATTTATGGGTTCAAATATTTATTTTGTTTATAATTCACAAAAATCCCAATTACTTTTGCGTGAGTTGTTTTGTGAAACCCAAGAACATATTTTGCTTTTGTTCATTATTTATGGAAAAAACTCTACAACCAACAGCTGCGGGCTATTGTGGAGGGAGTCCTTATAAAGTTCACACTTGTCGAGAAGCCATTTTCTTCTTCATTGCTAACCACCTGGAGTTCTTGCGGGAGATTCCAATCGACGATATTTATAGTCATTGCTTTGGAGGTTTGACGAAGACACTGTGCGTTAGACTTGTGGGCGATTATCAGGTTGTATGTAAGTCAATGGTCTTGTAAATTCTTCAAAGTTCTAGAAATAAAAGGTTTTGCCCTTCCGGAATTTTTCCTGAATATTTGTATCACATGCTTTATCTATTTATGGTTTGACACACGCATGCACATAGATGCATGTTTAGGGGCTGAATTGATTTGGTTTATATAGACTCAAATTATATAAGTGTGCCAACGTAGAAATTTACGAATTAATTTAAATTGGTATCACACACTGCGTTTATTCAGTTTTACAACCATTGTTGAGCTTCTCTCAACCACAAACCACCACTCCACCACCAAATATCCGCTTTTAACCATAACATTCTTCTAGTCTTCACCATATCGAAGCTTTGAATACCCATTTCCACCATTGTTGAGAATATATATGAAATTTGGAGATGTTGTTGGGGGAGGGTGGAGAAGATGAAGATAGGGGTTTAATGGAGCTTCTAGAGGGGTTTTGATGGAGTTTTGATGGAGACATGCTTGATGGATCTAGGCAATGTCCTTGAGGCCACCTTAGGAGGTAGGAGGTTGCCATCTTCTTAGATATTTCATGACTTCCATTGTTGGAGCTTCATTTGAGGTGAGAAAACCTACTCTTAGTTTAAAACTCTATTTATCTATTAGTAGTCTTGTTGCTAGAATTTAAGAGTAGAATACATATGAATAAAATGAGGGGTTTCTAGTAGATTTGGTAATAAATATTTTTATGAAATAAAAATGCTGGCAAAAGTGTTATTTTGATGTATGCAAATGATGAGTAAATATTTTGAGTTTTTGTTTCTAAATAATTGGGATTTTCATGTAAATGGTATATTTCAAGAAGTTGGGGGATAAACATTTTTATGAAATCAAAATTTTTTAAATTTACCTTTTTATCTTACTAACGATATTTGGTGAATTAAGTTTGAATTATTGCAAAAATGAAGATTTTATTATAATTGGACATTAGTTTGGGTTTTTAAGAAATAAAATGTCCTATGGTCTAGAAAAGTGTATTTTTGCAAAGTACTATGAATTTCTACGATGAAATGTATGTTTAAACCATTTATAGGATTTTGGGATTTAAAATCCATCCTCTCATGCATATAAACTTATAGTATTTTGATAATGAACATAAAAAATAAGTTTAGTGAAGGTTTTACTGGGTTAAAATGTGGAATGTAGATATAAAAAAATCATCCTTTAAGGTTTGTGTAATGGGTGTTGAAATGTGTTAAAAATGTGAGTTTTCAAGACTACAAGAGTTAATAAAGAAAATATTATTTTTCTTATAAAGTAGTCTTATATGTTCAATGATTTTTGGAAATAAAAGTAATGAAATAAATATATTTCCAATTGAGAAGAATATTAATTCAAAAGGTTAAAAGGTGTTAAAAACACTTTAGAAGTGAGTGTGGGTAACATAATGGTATTGGAAAATTAACACTTATGAAAATAGAGTAAAAGGTAAGTTTGGAAACAAATGGGTAAAATGGTAATTTTACATAAAGTGGAACATTTGTTGAAATAAAAATATTGAAAAGGGTGTTACACATGGTATTCCTAATGAACATGAATTTTAGAATAAAATCAAGGCTAAAGTATAAAGAACACGAAATGGTGATTTTCAAAGTGTAACTCAATTTGGGGTGGAATCCCGAGTTTGGCTTCGGTTGGGTAAAAGGAAAGGTGGAATAGTGTGGACATTGAAAAAATATTAAAACACATTAAGAAGGAACTGGGATGACATTGAAAAAATTAAGGGGAGCTCGAAGCCTTCGAGTGAAAGACACAAAACACTAGTCAGCGCATATAGTGCACATAACCGGCGATGTAGAGCCCGTTAAAGTATGCAATTACTGGAAGATTCCAAGAAAAAGATAAAGGAACAAGGAACATGTCAAGAAATGGTTTATGTGGTAAAAATGTGTTAAGACAACGTAACTTGAATGAAGTAATAAATGCTCCGATAGAGGATAAAATGGACAAGTAAATGTGTAATTGATTGATGTCCATAAGGTATAGAAAAGGGTAAAATAAGTGGGTAAATAGGTAGTTAATAAACTCGAGAGGTTTAACCTATAATTAGCATAAAGGTGAGTTGTGAAATATTTTTAAAGATAAATTAGTATTTTCTAACACAGTGTTCGCATGTGTTGAAGGGGTTCTTTTCAATGAAAATACTAATGCGGGGTGATTATAGTGAAAAGGGTAATTTGGGTAAAGAAATGGCTTTCGGTCAAACCAAGTGTAGTTGTTTCAAGTATTTAACCGCATGTGTTAAATAAATGGGTTAATGTCAAATGAGAAAAAGAAAGTCTTTTACAGGATTGAGGTGAATTAATATGGATAAATAAGGTTTTTGGAAGTTAAATTGTTTCATGCATTAAGTATATATATATATATGTATGTCTATATACATACAAAGTAGTTTCATGTGATTGTAGGTATAATGTGTTAGAGTCTTCTTTCTGTCGGTCGATTTTATACTACATTTTTTATATTTTCCTATGAGCATTCGTCTCACTCCCTTATTTTGTTATGACAAGTTGGTTGAGGTTTCATATTTTGATAGAATTATATAGGCAAGTACTCTCCTTTATGTTACGTTAGTAACTCTGTATGCTTGGACTCCGGGATGCTCCCCACGGGTCCCTCACGTAGTTTGATTTGAAATTGGAATCGCATGATAACAAGTGAAAAATTTATTAAAATAAAACTGGATTAGCATAATTATATAAGTTTTTCTTTGTGCTTCACACCTAACACATGGGTCGGACCGGGTTGACCATGGGTAACCCATAAATTCGGACTGGGGCATTAAAAATGGCATCAGAGCTCTAGGTTTAAAGTTGACATGGTGATGTCGGTAGTGGATCTTTCGATGTCGTTGTTGGTTTGGATGGTCACGATAGTTTTGGTAACGATTTAGTTCATTTCCTCGACGGTGAAGTCGAAGAGGGTATCACGACGGGTGAATTCTTTGCCAAGTGGAAGGTGACTAAGTTAGTTATTGTTAATCACTTTTGCGCTTCTAATTTAAATATGATAGTAAGTTGCGGGTGTCCGTGCAAGCCAATAGTGGCAACATCGTAGGTTTTAGAGTGGGGTGCTTGTGTGTCAATTCGTAATGATATGAGAATCCAATTGAGATGTAGAGAATTGGGAATGAAGTCTGTCTAATTAAAAACATAACTCGTGTAAAGTCAACCGTGGAGATTAGTTAGCTAGTGCGTCGTACCTAAACAATGTTGATTGGTAATGGAAATGCTGTATATTCTTTGACTAGGTACTTTCGAGTAGTTAATACCAATGAGGTGATTAGGAGAATTCGATCCTTGGGGTAGTATCATGCCATAAGTCAATTAATGATTTAATGGGCAAGATAGACCGTATTGGTCAACACTTGGGATGTGTACTTGTTCTTATTCGGTAAGATAGTATCGTTACTAGTACGTGTCCTGGTGATTCTTGATTAAAAGTTGTACCTCGTAGGGTATGCTGAGAGTTATAGGAAAATTAAAGTGCGTATGTTACGTATGCAACGATAATGATTGAGGATACTTAGGAGTGAAATCTAGGTAGTATTCTATGTCGGGGTTTTAGAAAATATGACATGATTTTGGGGAATAGGATCTTGGTGATGTCGGTGATACAAACCTATAGGTTTATAAGGTGTAGGTGACATCCTATATCTTGCCAGAATCTGTAGAAGTATCAATTGTGGTTTAGTACGTGGATTATGGTCACACTTGTTTGGATGAGAGATAAAATTTCTATCTAAATGTCAAGTCTCGTTTAGTGATCGAGGTAATGCTTATATGCGAGGTAATCCTAATGTGAGTTTGGTTTAAAGGCATCTTGGAGTGCCTTAGGACACATTGAGTGTGGTGTCATTGGGAATATAAATCGACTTGTCGCGACGTCTTAAGTTATTCAATGGTTATGGTGCACTTATGTAGAAGCTCATAGACTAGTGTCTTTGTGAGCACCTTGTAACCGCGGTGTGGGTATCAAAAGGTTTGTGTAGCACACCTACACCGATAAAGGTATGGATGATGAAATCTTGTTGAGATTTGGGGATTTTTACATGGAATGTGTTTGGTTTCCTTAGGAGACCAGTTAAGCCTGATATGTAGAAGTATTATCATCCTAATAACGATTATGTTAGGGGTCAGGTGATGATCTCAGGTCACTGGTTGAGGTTTAAAAGATTTTAATAGTGTATGTGTTGGGTATAATTTTTTGAATCGAAACAAATGGGTAATGTTCCCTCTAAGGGGAAATTGCTCGTGTAGTTATAGGGCGTGGTACTCGGGTGTCATGGAATGACTAGTAGCATAGGTATTATGACACTTGGCTTTGAGGTGTGCTAGGAAATTTATTCGAGACTTAGGTTGATACCGCCATGTGGAGACTTGCAAATGATAACAAAAGTGGGGTAATATGGAAGCATGATTAGAATGTTGGCATTTATTGACAGTATATGCTAGGATAACCTTAGTAAGGTAAGGACTAGTTCTTGGCACGTCCTTCAAATCCAGTACGAATTAGAAGATGTAGCCCTGTGTGGTACTTAATACCTTTAGAATGCCAATGGCGACTGATGTGGTCATCACATAAATCTAGTTTGGGTAGAACTTGGAAGTAAGCTTAGTGATAATCTCGTATAGTCAAATGGTACAATAGGATGAATGTATTTATTAAATGGAAAACTTCCTAAGGGGATATGGAGTTGTGATCACGATATGGTAAGGCAAACAGTAATGTAGGTGTGGTAGGTTGGTGACGTCGTCTCCAGTAATTGGACTAGGCTAGTGTAAACAAAGGCATTAGGCATTCTCCAACTAGAGTGGTTCATGTGCGCTAAGGATGTGAAGGGGAGGGCCTTACTCCCAAGGAGGGAAGTCAGGCGTTGACTTTCTATAGAATAACGAGTTTGTACCTTGCTTTTGTCTTGCAAGAATAAATGGTTGTGATTTGATTCATCACGATTGGTGACCCAAGACATGGTATGTGGATAGGATTAGTACCCAGTGACAACGTTGGGGATAAATGATAAGACGTCGAGCATATGGCTTAGGTTCGGTTTCTTAGATCATAGTCTGACGCATATGGGTGGGATTTTCTCGGAACGGTTACATGGTCCTTTTGACTTTTATGTGTCCCTTTCTGCTTTAGCAATTAAGGATCGGTATTCCCATGTATGTGGTAGTTTGGATTGGTATCATGTCATGGTATGATGTAGTTGGGTCTGGTAGAACACAGGTGGACCTAGTATGTTCAAGGCATCTCAGTAGATGGGTGCGCCCTATTTGAAGTATTCTTGTTCTTGCATAAAGTTCAATGTGCGAGTGGATACACTTTTAGACACATGGTCTGCTTATAGTATTTTCTTTCCTTAGGATTAACGACCTTTCGACTGGCTGGCATGGTGGTTAGAGTCTCTGATTGAAAAGAGCGGGTTGATGACTTGAGGAGACTGTATAGTTTAATAACTTAAGAAAACTTAGCACACGGTGTTGCTTTGCCACGATGAGTGGATTGGTGTGAGGATTAAATGAGTGCTCAATGGTGAGATGCCTAGAGTATAGCTAAGGTCATCAGAGTGACACAACGGAAGGTGTCAGCCGAATGCGCGGTGATGATTTGCTAGGTGTATTACTTCTTCGAGTGAGAAATTAGTAATGTATGGATAATGTCAAGCCCAAGCAAAATTTGTGTGGTCGGGATAACCCAAAAATTCATGGGACGCAGGATGTGTAGTCCTAAGATTGAAAATGGTTCCTGATGATGAATTTGTTGATTTGTCGTGTTACGGCTCACTCTTGGGTGGGTGTCGATCACCAGAGAGGGTTTATGTGGAGGCATCGATACACTTTGGGTATTAGCCAAGGTATCCTTAGGACTCGATTAACCAAGATCATCAAGTTAGTGGAGACTCAGAGTCGGTTATGTGACATTCATGGTTAGCAAAATGGTGAGCATTAGATCATGTTGTATTTTGGGCTTCTAGTGACAAACCCGTGAATGAGGGTATAATGTTATCTTGTCGTTCGAGGACTTGATGTTTAGGTATTGAATGATTCTTATGACTTGGAGTAGAGATTGGTGAACCCCATAAGCTTAAGGATTGATGAGTCGAGACTTTTAGGGATGAAATTCCCCAAGGAGGGAAGTTTGTAATACCTCGCCCTATTATTTTAATTATTTTCTTGCATAAGTTGAACTAAATTGAGAACCTTGGGATTTGGATAATTATAACAGGGATTATATTCTAATTCGACTATTTTTTGAGGCTTAATGATAATTAGTGGAAGTTGTGGGTTAAAATTGGAGAAAAGTTAAGGAAATATAAGAAGGATCGTTCGAACGAGAGTTGGTTCATTCGAATGAGAGTCAAGGCTTGTTCAAAGCAAGGGAACAAATGATCTTCAAATAAGATTGATAAGCACCCAAAACTGTACAATTTATACCCCAAATAAATGTATTTTAGTTGCTAATTCTCGACAATATGGGTCTTATGTGCTTAAATGTTTATTATGCAGGCTTAATGCACGTTGCGGTGTTCAAACGCGTATTTCAAGGCAATTGTGCATTTAATGGAGCTAATTCCCTCTCCCGTACCCTAACCCGAGCCTAGCCTAAACCTAACCCAAGCCTGTGTGTGTTTTGTTTGTGTCTTTTTATTATTTTTTAGATTTTTAGTTTGAGTCATTTTTATTTTTAGGATTTATTTTAGATTTATTTAATATTTTCTAGGTTTATTTTTCTATTTTATTTAGTATAATTTTATTTTATTTTGATTTTTATTCTATTAGTTTTTAGTTTTAGTTTTATTTTATTTTATTAGGATTAGAATTTTTAGGATTTCATATATTTTAGTTTTATTAGATTTTAGTTTTATTTTTATTTTTAATTTTATTTTTATTTGAGTCTTGATTTTATTTTAGAATAGGATTTTATTTTATAATTTTATTTTTATTAATTAGTTTTAGTGTTATTTTTATTTGGGGTCCAAATTAAACACACACCCTAAAACCCTTCACTATTACCAAACACACCCCAACTATCCTACACTCACTCACACACCTACTCTACACCCTCACACACCCAAATACCCATCTCCTCATCCACCATTAACAACCAAACCTCACCTCCATTACCCTCTATCCCCTTCCGACAATAACCCGCCGTCAACCCTCGACACCCCACCGGCCGAACTCGCCGCTGCTGGCGTCGCCCCCAACTCACCAACCCCTGCCAGCGCCTCCATCGTTTGCCGACGAAACCGCCGACCTCTCCCCTTGCCCCCACCTCGGGCGGGTTGCCCTGCAAAACCCACTGCCGGCCCCATCTCTCTCCTCGTAATTTTCTACCCCATCATCTAAACCCAACCTCTCTCTCACCTGCTCGTGAACTCCACACCCTGCCACCACCGAAAAATCCACATCCTTACCCGTGCCGGAGACACCCAACGCCAGAATTTTCACCCCGGCCTGTCCCCCTTCGTCCCTCCAGCTCCGGTGACTGCCCGTAACCTCTCCAACCCGAATCCAGAAATCCCCCATTTCAAACCCATTACCCATAAACCCATTTCCATGTTTTCTCCCAAACAAAAGCCACGATCTTATTTTCCACCTGCATAAAACCCAACTCAAGCCAAGACCAAGTCAGCCAAACAAATGCAAACCAAAAGACATTTAACCCACATGTCCTAAAAACCCATGTGCCATTAACCTTTTAACCAATTTATCCATTATACCCAACTAACCACCCAAAACTTAATCCCAAAATTACCCCTCAACCCAAAACAGATTTTTTCCAAATATTCTCACACCTCACACCCCTCATGTGCACCTCTAGTCAATTCCCAATTTACCCCCATACTCCATGTGCCATACATCTACTATATAATGAAGACTTAAGGCCCATTTGAAAGGGGAGCTTAGATAGCAATTTTAGAGAGAGAATTGTAGAGAAAATTTTCCCTTGTAAATAGTTTTTCCTTTTTTTTATTTTTAGATATTTGTGAGATTAAATATTGTTAGAGAATTAATTGAGTGGATATTTTAATTTCATTTGGATGATCAATTAAGAGGTGTATGCTTCAATTTCAAGGATTGGAGTTCAACTTAATCAAAGAGATTTGGTTTGATTGTTCTCTTCCCTTCTTTTATTATTTTATGCCTTTGAATATTAATTTGTCATGTTTCATATCATGTTAGGCTAAAACCCCTTCCAAGGGGTGGGGTGAAACCCTTATTTGATATTATTTTAGTTTAATTAGTTTTCTTACTTGAAATATCCCTTTGAATGTTAATTTTGATCCCTCACCCTTAGATTTACGCCTCGAGAGAGGGTAAATGATTTTCGAGAGAAAATCGAAATTCTAGTGATAATACCCATTTTAGATTCGAACTAGAGATAGGGGATTCTTAAGTGGGGTATTATCATTTGAATTTCAACTCTAAATTTAATTTCTAAGATTGACATAAATTCTAATTGATCGATCCTAGCGGGTGATTAATTAAAAGGAGTGTTGATCTAATTTTCTAGAGTTGTGAGGTGTTAATTTTAATTTTCTAAAAGATTACTATTCTAATTACACTTGCAACGAGAGTTGATTTGTAATTTTGATATTAATTTGGGAGAATTCAAATAATTCAATTAATTAATTAGAATAACTAAAATTTGTGGTGTAATCCCACTCCTTGATTGTTCTCACAATTATTTACCTCACTTTATCTTTTATTTTAGTGTTAGATTTTATTTTTTATTTTAGTAAATTTCTAGTTAGTTATTTTCATTTAGTTTAGTTTAGTTTAGACCTCACCTCACCCTTTTGTTTTAATATTGAAAAGGCTAAAAAAAATTAGAAAAGTGAAAAAGCACAAAAAGAAAATAAAAAGTGAATTACAATTGAATTTGTTCCATGTGCTTTACTCCCTAGAAAGTGGATTGATACCCTTACTTACCTCTACACTTGAGTTTATTATATTTGTAGGTATGTGAGGTTTTGATTAGAAGGACTTTTCAAGCAATGACAATATATACGCAAAAGCCAAGTTATCAAAGATCCCATTACATACTGATCAGGGTCGTTTGAAGGTCATTATAAGCGAGGGATCGAATGAGACACCCTTCTTGTTCGAA
Source organism: Sambucus nigra (assembly GCA_949130495.1). Classification (NCBI taxonomy): domain Eukaryota; kingdom Viridiplantae; phylum Streptophyta; class Magnoliopsida; order Dipsacales; family Adoxaceae; genus Sambucus; species Sambucus nigra. Next base: position 120,714,918 of record OX422219.1, on the reverse strand, counting down.
CGAGGGATGAATCTAGGCCAATCAATTTTTTTTAATCTGACTGCCCTTGTGCGCTGTCTCATTCTGAGCCTTTGAATTGATGAGCCGTCGAGCTCTGCTGAACCCAGATTGGGTAAAAACATTATTTTAAGGGTTTTGGGTGTTTTTATAAAGGTTGTTTGGTTCATTTGGGTCATTTAGAGGTGGAAGAGAGAGATAGAGAAAAATGTGGTCTTTTACTATTGTTGAGATTATCTCCACCACAAACTACCACTCCACTACCAAATATCCACCTTAAACCATCATATTCTTCTAGTCTTCACCATATCCAAGCTTTGGATACCCATTTTTACCATTGTTGAGTATAGCTGCGAAATTTGAAGATGTTGTTGGGGGGGGGGGGGAGAAGATGAAGATGGGGGGTTTCAAGGAGCTTGTATAGGGGTTTTGATGTGGGGGGGGGGGGGTGGAGAAGATACCCATTTTTACTATTGTTGAGATTATCTCCACCACAAACTACCACTCCACTACCAAATATCCACCTTAAACCATCATATTCTTCTAGTCTTCACCATATCCAAGCTTTCGATACCCATTTTTACCATTGTTGAGTATAGCTACGAAATTTGAAGATGTTGTTGGGGGGGTGGAGAATATGAAGATGGGGGGTTTCAATGAGCTTGTATAGGGGTTTTGATGGATCTTTCATGGAAATAAGCTTGGTGGATATAGGAAACCTCCTTAAGGCCACCTTAGGAGGTGGGAGGTTGCCATCTTATCAGACATTTCATGACTTCTATCGTTGGAGTTTCATTTGAAGTTGGAAAATCTATTCTTAGTTTAAGACTCTATTTGTGTATTAGTAGTCTTATTGATAGAATTTAAGAGCATAATGCATAATTTCTAGTAGATTTGATATTAAATATTTTTATGAAAAAAAAATGTTGGCAAAAATGTTCTTTTGATGGATGCAAATGATGAGTAAATATTTTGAGGTTTCTTGAAATAGTTGGGATTTTCATGTAAATGGTATATTTCAAGATGGGTGAAAAATATTTTTATGGATTAAAAATGTTTTAAATTTACCTTTTTATCTTGCTAAAGATATTTGGTGAATTAAATTTGATTTCTTGCAAAAATGAAGATTTTATAGAAATGGGATATTAGTTTGAGTTTTTAAGAAATAAAATGTCCTATGGTCTAGAAAAAAAATTATTTTTGCAAAGTACTATGAATTTTTACAATGAAATGTATGTTTAACTCATTGATAGGATTTTAGGATTTAAAATCCATTCTCTAGTGCATGTAAAATTGTAGTATTTTTATAATGGACATAAAAACAAGTTTAATGAAGATTTTATTGGATTCAAATATGGAATGTAGAAACAAAAAAATTCAGCCCTTAAGGTATGTTTAATGGGTGTTGAAATGTATTAAAAATGTGAGGTTTCAAGACTACAAGTTTTAGTAAAGAAAATGGTATTTTTCTTATAAAGTAGTCTTACATGTTCAATGATTTTCGAAAATTAAAGTAATGAAATAAAGATATTTCCAATTGAGAAGAATATTACTTCAAAAGTTTAAAAATGTGTTAAGGTGTTAAAAATACTTAAGAAGTGAGTGATAACTTAATATTATTAAAAAATAACACTTCTGAAAAATGGAGTAAAAGGTGAGTTTGGAAACAAATGGGTAAAATGGTAATTTTATGTAAAGTGGAATATTTTTATGAAGTAAAAGTGTTGAAAAGGGTGTTACATATGATTGTCCTAATGAACATGATTTTTGAAATAAAATCAAGCCTAAAGTATAATGGATATGAAATGGTAATTTTCAAAGTATAACACAATTAGGTTGGAACCCCGATTTGGCTTCGGCCAGGTAGAAGAAAAGGTGGAATAATGTGGACATTGACAAAATGTTAAAACAAATTATTAAGGAACCCGGATGACACCAAAAAAATTAAGGAGGGCCCAGAGCACTGGGATGAAAGACCCCAAGCACTGACTAGAGCATATGGTGCGCATATCTGGGGGTGTGGCGCCTGTTAAAGTATGCGATTATTGAAAGATTTAGAGAAAAAAATAAAGCAATAAGGAACATGTCAAGCAATGGGTTGTGGTGAAAATGTGTTAAGAGAATCTAACTTGAATGAAGTAATAAATGTTCCGGTAATGGATATAATGGTCAAGTAAATGTGTAATTGATTAATACCCATAAGGTATAGAAAAGGGTAAAGTAAGTGGGTAAATGGGTGGTTAAGCAACCTGAGAGGTTTAACCCATAATTAGTATAAGAGTTTGTTGTGAAAGGTTTTCAAAGGATAAATGAGTCTTTTCTAACACGGTGTTCGCGTGTATTGAAAGGGCGATTCTCAATGAAAATACTAATGTGGGTTCGTTAAAGTGAAAAGGGTAATTTCTTTAAAGAAATAATTTTCGATCAAACCAAGTGTAGTTTTTTCAACTATTTAACCCTGTGTTATAAATAAAGAGGTTATTGTCAAATGAGAAAAAAGAAGTCTTGTTCAAGATAAGGTGAATTAATCTGGACAAATAAGGTTTTAGGAAGTCAAACCGTTTCATGCGTTAAGTATATGTATATGTATGTCTATATATATACAAGTAGTTGTGTGTACATATATGTATAACGTGTTAGAGTACTCATTCTATACTGCATTTTGTATACTTTCCACTGAGCATTCGTCTCACTCCCTCATTTTATTACTGTAGGTTAGGTGCGATTTCGTATTTTGAGAGTGTTATACAGGTAAGTAATCTCCTTCATGTTACGTTAGTAGCTATGTATGTTTGGGCTCTGGGGTTCTCCCCAGGGGTCTCTCATGTAGTTTGATTGGAAATTGGAATCGCTTGCTAACAAGTGAAACGCTAATTAAAATAAAACTAGATTAGCAACATTACATAGGTTGTTCATTGTACTTCACACCTAACGCTCGGATCGGATCGACCATGTGTAACCCATAAATTTAGGGTGGGACGTTACACACACACACACACACACACACACACACACGTGTGAGTGTATATATATATATATATATATATACACACACACATATATATATAATACTGCAGTATAGATAAAAAAAAGCCTAACGGAGTATCATGTCAATGATACTCCAACAACCGGAGTATCAAGCCTAACGGGTCCAAAATACTTTCAAACGAATAAACCCGGAACACCAAAAAAAATTCAAACGATCTAACCCAGAATAACTGTCAAACTCAAAAAACTCTCAAATTGCCCATATCTCAAAATCTAAACACTCATCCTCACACAAATATATTATAAAGTTTTTTAGGATACAAGTTTGTTCAGAAAAGGTTTAGAAAAACTCTCAAAATGATGTAAACGTTTGAAGGTTTTAGGGAGAGAAAGGGATGAAGAAATTTGGGAAGCGTTTGGTTTTGATTTTATAAATTTTTTTGAGTTTTAAAAGTGAACCCAATCCCTTTATTTATTGAAGCTGAGTAATGACTCTGGTAAATGGGTAAATCCTCAGCAAATAAGGGCAAATGGGGTAAAAAACTAAGGGAATCAAAGGGGAAGCTAGGAATCACAAAAAATAGGAGTCGATGAGGGCACATTTGTCTTTGACCATGGCAGTGTGGAGGGCATAAGGGTAATATAGCCCCAGACAACCAACAGTTCTAACAGGCACACCTAAGGCTCACGCGTGGGCCACACAACTCCCTCTGATTGGTCCAATGACAATCACATGGATCAACACCAAAAAGATCCCCTAAGTTCCAAAACGCTACCGTTTTAAATATAAGCTGATAATTAATTTAGAAAAAATAATTTTAATTTTGTTTCTTTTTAAATGTTTAGATCAACATTTAAAAATTCCATAAAATCATAAAAAATATAAAATTTAATTTTAAAAATTTTAAAAATTAAAAAAGAAAGAAATTAGTTATATAAAAAATATTTGGCTATAAAATACGTATAGAATGTATAAATAAAAAATAAGGAGTATATTAAACAAAATTTAAACTAGGGTTTTAAAAAATAGAAAATTGATTTAAAATTCTTTAAAAATCTTTTGAGGATTAAATTTAGTGTGTATAATAGCGCGAGTGTATTTGGGACTGTTGCTATAAAATCGAGCTAATTCAAACCCTGTGGGATTTAGAAAGGGACTTGTAGATACTATGACATAGATAAGGTTGACAATATCAAAAGTACATAACAAATTGTCCAGATAGATCTGCTCCTGATCTGTTAAGGGTTATTGCTCTTTGGATAGTCAGAATTGACTACAATGAGGGGTGTTCATGAGATTTTTTGCATTCATGTACAATATATTGGGAACTTTCTTCACATATTCTTCTTGTGATAACCATATGGAACTATCTACCACATCTCTAGTGATTCACATCCCATGGTTTTATTTTCTACTCCTAAATTCTTCATTCCAAACTCCTTTTGATAATTACCTTTCAACTTATTAATTTCCTTAAACAAGCACTAGCATCATCTATATATAATAGTAAAATAATATTGGACTTTTCAAATTTCTTGAAAAAATAATAATGATATGCTTCTAATGAAGCCATTGCTACAAAAAATAATTAAATTTCTTATACCGTTGCATTGGATCTTGTTTGAGACCATACAAACTCTTTTGATGATTGAACATTATTTTCTCCTTTCCCCATACTTCAAAACCTTGTGGCTAATGCAAGTAATTGTCATCCTCCAAATCACCATTATGGAAAAATATTATCACATCTAGATGTTTTAAATTTGGTTATTTTTTCTACCACTCTAGTAACTTGATTGTAGTCAATTTCACCACAACTTATAAAATTTTAGGGTAGTCATTGCCTTCTTTATGCTCAAAGCCTTTTACAACTAACTTTGCCTTATACCATTTGCTTCCATCATGTCCTTTCACAATTAAACTCATTTATTATGTAATGCCTTTTCCCCCTTTGCTAGATCATTCAATTACCATGTCTAATTGGACATCAACATGTCCATCTTACCCATCATGGATAACTCCCAGTTGTTTATTTCATTAACCTGCATAGCTTTCTCATAACTTGCTCAATTTAAACTCTATATCTTGGATATTATAAAACCATGCCCTATAAGTCACTTTCAGTAATATCTTCCATGATAACTACATCTGATTTATTTTATGAAGGATATGTATCATCAAATTATACACCAAATTTGTTCTTCTACATCACATGTTCTTTGAAAATAACATTCCCGTTCTTGATGATCTTATGACTTAGTTCATCCTGAAATAATAGACAAAGTCGGTATCACCATAGCTAACAAAATAACACCATTTAGATTGTGGGTCAAGGTTACTTCTAGCATCAGAATCAATATGAACAAAATAAAGATAACAAAATACTTTAAATGATAAAGGTTTACCTCTTTACCACTACAAAACTCCTTGGGTATTCTGCAATCCAAAGGTACCAGATGTAGTGTTAACTACATCTGCCTATTACATCTTAGGAATCCATGCGTGCAATCTCATGCTCCTAACATGTTCATTGAGGGTCATGTTCACGCATTCAACCACACCATTTTGTTCGAATGAACTAAATAATTAATCGAACAAATAGGAGGAAAACGATCATAATTACCTTCAAAACAGTCGAGCGAACAGAAAAAGTACCTCCGAACTGTGTTGATGAAATTAAGCTTTGATCCCACTCTGATACCATGATAACACATAAAAGATCTACAATCCAATAGAAAAGAAAAAAAGAGGAGCTAGGATTTCATATTGACATAAACTAGAATACAGTGCAATGAAAAAAAGGGAAGAAAAATATATGTTCTACTACAACCACCTAATATTTTATAACTTATAAAATGCTATAGAGAGAGTTAAACCTCCTGAATTCTAAGGTTGTCCACGTAGGTTTTACTGTGAGGAGGTAAAAAATTCACTCTTATAAACAACCCATCATTCTTACATGTTCTTATTCTGACCATTCCCCTTCCTCCATACAACCTTTTCTCTCCCCTATATAAAATCCCAACACCCCAACCACATTCACTAATATCTCCACATTTTCCATTGAAATTGAGCAGAGTATTGGCCACAGTCAAGGAAGATGAGTTGTATCCAAAGCTAAAAATGGTTATCAATATCTGTTTGCCAAGATTTAAGTCTTGAAGGGTGGTGTCAACCTTGAAAACGTCCGGGAAAGCAAATTTGTTGGTTTGTATGCCTATAGTTTTCATTTCCATGTATGTTGTAATGGATTGGTGGAATTAATTTGAATGGGTGTGGGAACGAAGGGTTTCGATCCATGAAGGTGAATTTCAATTATCATCACAGAAGGCAATATTAGAGGGGTCGTCGGACCACCGCTTGGTGGTCGGCGGCAGATGTGGGTAGGCAGGGTTTTTTTATGACAGCTTAGCCGAGTTCTTTTTGCCCCTTCCATGTGAGTGTTATTGCTCAGTTTACATCTGGTTTCTCATTCCACTCCTCTATTTTCTCATTCTTGGAAACCATAACCAGCATAACGATGGCCAGTGATGATGTGTGCCTGGTTAGGACAGCAATGGTTATGTTTGGTTAGGACTGCAATGGTGAGTGGTGGTTTGAGTTTTGTGTTCTACTGGTGATGGTTGGGTTTTTTTAATTTAGCGGTTTATAGTTTATATTAACGATGATGATTCCATTAGTGGTGGATGGTTAAGTAAGATAACTTCAGACGGTTTTCTTTTGTGAAGGGTATATCACTCTATAGTTCTGATTATTGAAGAAATTTTTCCTTAGTTGGATATGTGAGTTATGATTTCTTCAGTTTATGGGTTGACCCTTTTTTTCCTCTCTCCTTGGGAAGGGAGCTTATGCTGGTTATCCGGCCTGTGATTCTAGAAAGGTGGGGTTCACCTAACTATATTTATAGTTTTAATGATTTTTGTTGATTAATTTTTTAAGTCTATTAATATTTTGCAACTATATTTATAGTTTTAATGATTTTTGTTGATTAATTTTTTAAGTCTATTAATATTTTGCAACTGATTTTTTTCAATCAAATATTATTTAGAAAAAAGAACTATTTATTTCTTTATTCTTTGTTTGAATTTTATTTAAGTTTTACCAAGATTTATAAGTTTTATGATCCATTTTGTTTGGGGTGAAATACTTTTATTCTTGATGAAAAAAAAAACGGTAAAATATTTTTTCATAAATTTAAAATTACTTTTTTGGTTTTAAATTCTAAATAAGTTCACACCATATAATTATGCAACTTTAAACTAAAATAATGATCAAAATTTAACTTTAAACAAGTGAAAATTTATTTCACCATTTTTCTTTTCATCATGGTGAAAAATATTATACCCTAAATCGAATGGACTCTTAGACTTAAATGTTTGTATTATATTATATATATAAAAAGTTACTCAATAGTTATATAAATGGTCGTGATGAGAGGGTAATTGAATGTGAAACTGATGGAGGCAACAAATTCTATAATGTGCCATTTTTATTACACTTTTATATAACGTTACAAGTTGTTGTTTCTTATTATTTATTATTACAAAAATATGAAATCACTATCACAATCGTTTACGCCATGCATTGCGGGGTCACACCTAGTAATAAAATAAAAGGGAAAATACTAAAGTACCCTTAATGCTAAATAAAAATCTAATATCCCCCCTCAAACTCATGATCCTGCAGTGAGAAGCATTGGGAGTTTCCTAACCAAAAACAAAAATGGTGAACTGGATGAGACTTCGTAAACAACTATCTGTGCGGAAGAAGAAACAAAAGGCAAAGTGATGGCGCCACGCGTAAGATGATGACGAGTGATATGCCAATCAATATTGGTGTGCTTAGTCCTTTCATGGAAAAATGAATTGTGAACAATTTGATTAAAACTCTAATTATCACAGTACATAGGAGTGGGCTGAGAGAGAGAGAGAACTATATCTACAAGTAACCAACGTAGCCAAACAACCTCGCGAGTGGTAGAAGCCATGGAACGATACTCGGCTTCCATGGAAGACACATAAATAATAGTTTGCGTTTTGCTCCTCCAAGAAATAAGATAATCACCCAAAAATACACATAATTCAGTAACTGGCTCGCGATCTGTAGGATCACCGGCCCAATCAACATTAGAGTATGTACGCATCTCCGAAGAAGAAGATGAAGGAAGTAAAGGACTCTGAAAGCGAGTGCCTCACAAGTATCGCAATATATGATGAACAGCTTCCTAATGAACCATAGTAGGAGCAGTAACAAACTGACTAACAACATGGACCACATGAGCTATATCTGGTTGAGTAATGGTAAGATAAACTAAGATGCCCACAATAGTGCGATATAAGGTAGGATCAGGAAAACCATCATACGGGGAAAGATGAACATGAAGCTTCAGGGGGAATCTAAATATCAGTGAGGCGAGCACACTTAAGAATGTCCTCGATGTACTTAGATTGTGAGAGAAGATAACCCTTTGGAGAATGAGCTACTTCAGTACCTAAAAAGTAACGAAGGGCCCCCAAATCCTTCATCTCAAAACAACGAGATAATTCAAATTTCAACGCTGTAATTTCACTAACATCATCCACAGTAATAATCATATCATCAATATATAAAGAAACCAGAATAAGACAACCCAATGTGCTATTGATAAAGAGAGATGAATCATGCTCACTTGGAATGAACCCAAGAGAGGTAATCACGGTAGAAAACTTCTCAAACCAAGCCCTTGGTGCCTGTTTGAGACCATATAAGGCTTTCTTAAGCCTACAAACATCACCAAGACCATGTGGAACACCCGAAGGAGGAGTCATATAAACCTCCTCATGAAGATCGTGGTTCAAGAACGCATTTTTAACTTCCATTTGTGATATATGCCACTGACTGATAGATGCAACAATAATAAGAGTACGAATAATAGTCAATTTCGCAATAGGAGCAAAGGTCTCCTCATAATACATACCATATTGCTGAGAAAAACTTGAGCAACCAATCTTGATTTATACCGCTCAACTGACCCATCTGACTTGGTTTTGATTTTATATACCCAACGAGATCCAATTGCCCGCTTACCAGCAGGTAAGGGGACCAAACTCCAAGTATCTGTCTAATGCAAAGCAGAAAGTTCCTCAGCCATAGCCTGCTGCTAAAGAGGATCAAAAAATGCCTCTTTATAAGACAAAGGCTTAGAGATGCAGTGAATAGAGGGTAAAAATGAAGCAAAAAAATTCGAATAACAAGAATAAACAAAATCTGGTGACTGACTGGACTTACATGGACGTTTTGGATAGCGAGAAGGAGGTTACACCATTTCAACGGGTGCTTGGGTGACCACACGAGAAGGGGGAGCATCAGGAACATCTGATGGCAAAGTACCTGCATCAATAGAAATAATAGAAACATGAGGAACATGGGGTGGTACACTGTAGGTGGTGCAAGGTTCTTGAGATGGCACACTTTCATCATTATTAGAGAATGGATCAAAATTGAAAATATCATATTTAATGAGTTTATAAGGATTATAAGGAATAGAAAAGAAAGGGATATGCTCAAGAAAGATAACACGGCGAGAGACATATAATTTTTTAGTAACTGGATCATAACAACGATATCCTTTTTTACCCTCACCATAACCAATAAAGACACAAATAGCTAACTTTAAAGATAATTTGGTACGTTCCACATGAGGTCAAAGAACAAAACAAGTACAACCAAACACCTTTAAGGAAGAATAATCAGGGGCAGACCCATACAACTTTTCAAAAGGTGACAAACCTGAACAATGAGTGATATGCCCCAAGTGTAACCTTGGCCAAGAGACACCAACCTCGAACGATATTATGGACGATGCTGGGCATGTTTTGGACACGCAATATCACCCCTCGGCCATATCAAGGTCGGCCCAGGACGACACTACCATGAGCCCCTCTAAGGAACGTCACAAGGATCGGCAGCATTCTCGTATGCCTTGGAATGGTGACCTCGGCCAGGTGTAGTTCGAGCTCGCAGGAAGCCACCAGCAACCTCGTCAAGCCACCAGTTTAACCTCGTCTTAGGCCGACCTTGCCCATTATCTCGGCCAGGATTAGGCCGAGACCTCCACGGAATCCTCGGACTGAACAGGTATCAAGACTCACCAACCTCGGCCTCACCAAGGCCGAGGTCATACCCCAGACGCGATAGCCAAGCACCTGCTAACATTTAGATAAGGACACGTGGACACAAGTCAGTTATAACAAGATTATTCCCCAAACGTGGGGAGAATATTGCATCATCATTCTATACATGTGACAGTGACAGATGGCACTCCCATATTGGTGAGGTATCCACACACATGCTCATTGCATGCATGGGGGGTACCTTACACCCCCTGGGTACTATATATAGAGGTCATCCTCTACCTTGCAAAAGGATCCAAAAAATACAACCCTAGCTGAAACTCTGTCTAAATACATAGTAAAGAGAGAAAGTTTGAGAGATTGTATATATGGCCATTAGAGCCCTCATACAGTGATACACATCATACACTTGTACAGTGGACGTAGGCCTGATTGGCTGAACCACTTATATTCCGGTGTTGATTCCTCTTCTCCTCACCTCCTTCTACTATATATATATATATATATATATATATATATATATATATATATATATATATATATATATATATATATATATATATCTTTATACTGCCATTGTTAACACTGAATTGAGCTCACAAACCCCTTGAAGGGTGGTGCAGTTTCCAGCATCATCATTTTGGCACCGTCTGTGGGAACGAGAAGCAATCCCTTCCTCTTTTCTTGATTAACCTCACCGGAGACTCTAGTGGTGAACCAGGCCTCCCCCTAGCACGGAGCTGTTTCATCATTGAAAGAGGTCCTGTGAGGTACTAAGCTCATGTGTTACTTAAGCTCTATAGTGTTAACATATGGCACCAGACTTACCACCGCCTCTTCCACCGCCCGGGGGTGGAGGGCCTAGTTCCAGTCAGGCGCCCCCAGTCCAAAATGGCGGAGGTAGATGATGCCTTGAGGACTTTAGGTGCAACGCAACAAGCTATGCAGGAGCAATTTGCACAGCTCAGCCAAACTATGATGAGGCCACCTAGAGTCTCACCGAATATGATCACTCCGGCGACTGTTCAGCCTCATCCTGACGCCAGGGGACCACCCCAGGCACCAATGAAGGACCAGCCTGCACCCCAGTGGAGAAGGGGCGTTGCTGACCCTAGGCGCTTGCGCTTGAGGAGGCAAGGAAACCCTTGCCCAGAGGACAGGTATGACGATCTAGAGGCGAAAGAAGCCCTGGAAGACTGCTGGGAGCCCTATGAGGTGTCAGATAACACTGTACGATCTCTTAGGCAGAGTCAAGGTTGTGCCGGCTGAAGAGGTGAAGAGGCCCGACAAAGAGGGTCGGCCTTTGATAGGTTGAGTAGAGGGTCGGCCTTCGAGAGACTGGGCCCGATAAATGACCGAAGACAGAGACTGTCAAGATCAAGGAGCGCAACAGGCTCTCAAAGAGGGAACAGGCAGGGTCGGCCAGACCAAGGCCGACCCTGTGAAAGAAGAGGCAGGGAACAGGAAGAGGTCAACATCCAACGTGTCGTGGCAGGGGAACCCTTGGTCCATCCTAGGGAGATGGCAGGGGATAACCTCGACCAAGTCGATGGCCGAAGACTATGGAATAATTCTATCCAACGCCTTGAGGAGAGGATAGGGGACCTCATTAAAAGCAGGGACCCATTGTAAAGGGGTTACTCAGAGGGCTCCCCATTTGTGGCTAGGATAGTTGGGTTCCCAACCCCAACTAAGTTCAAGCCTCCTACGGTGTCTCCCAAGTATGATGGCAGCACTAACCCTGTGCATCATATCGAGATGTATCAATCGACAGCAGACATCTACTCGATACCCGATGAGATGAAGTGTAGAGCCTTCTCTGGGACCTTAACAGGGGCTGCACACAGTTGGTTCACCTCCCTTTCGAAGAACTCAATTGAGAACTTCAAAGGCTTGGCTGAGCGATTCATCCACAACTTCTGCTTTGGGGTGAGGCCTCAAGAGAAGACTACCCACCTGCTGTATGTCAAGAAGGCTAAGGGTGAGAGCCTAAGAGACTACATAGCAAGATTCAATAAAGAAAAGTTGGAGGTCAAAGACTATGAAGAGAACATAGCCATGACCGCCCTTATTGGAGGTCTCCAGAAGGGGAAGCTATTGTGGAATCTGGCGGAAGAGTCCCCTAGGTCTATGGCGGAGCTGCTGGCAACCCCAGGGAAAGTAATGAATGCGTAAGAGGCAATGGCCGCCAAGTATGAGGATGAGAACCGCGGTGGCAGTGGAAAGCCCCAAAGCAAGAAAGATGGGAAGAAGAGAGTGGGTGATGACAAGTTCGCTCACTATACTCCTCTTACTGTGAGCTGTGAGCACATCCTCAAGGAGATCAAGAATGACAGGGCTTTGAGATGGCCAGAGAAGCTGAAAGCTCCACCATATAAGAGGAACAAAGACCTATGGTGTGAGTTCCACCAAGATCATGGTCACGTCATAGATAGATGCTTCGCTTTGAAGGATGAGATTGAAAAGATGTTAAAATATGGGAAATTGAGAAAATATGTAGACAATAAGGCTCCTAAGATTGGAAGAGATGACCATAAGAAAAGGAGGAATGACAGATGCCGTGACAACGTCCCGACCCGAAGAGACGATGATTCAGAAGGTGACGATGAAGATGATCCGGATCTCCCACCAAAGGATGATAACACCCTGGTGAAGAGGGTTGGTATGATCTCTTTCAGTGTTGGCACAATATGCGGAGGATTTGCAGGTGGTGGATCTGAAGTAGCTGATAGGAAGGCTCATGTAGCCGAGGCCAAATCAGTGGCCAAGCTTGAAGTTGTGAATCTAACGTCTTCCGATACAGTACAGAATAGGAAGAAAGTAGACATGAACACCCTCGTAGTTGGGTTCTCCAGACTCGACTTCAGAGGTATCTTAGTCCCCCATGATGACCCTTTGGTCATAACGACAAGGGTTCATGGATATGAGGTGCAGAGGATCCTCGTGGATGGGGGGAATTCGGCAGATGTGATGTTTTGGCCTTGCTTCAAGAGCTTAGGCTTTAGTAGAGCAAGACTGGTCCCCTATCACCACCCCCTGATAGGCTTCAGCGGTGAAAAGGTTCACCCCTTGGGCATGTATGAGACGGACGTACAGATGGGTGACGAATGGTCTAAAAGGTTGACCAGGAGGATTAATTTCTTCGTGATGGACGAGATTGTCTTCTAGGCTTATAACCTCATCATAGGAAGGGTGGCCCTTAGGGAGTTCATGGCTGTGCCGTCAACGGTCCATCAGATGCTAAAATTCCCGACTCCTTATGGAGTAGGGGAAATGAAAGGTGACTAGACCACAACGCGAGAATGTTACTTCAACTCAGCTGAAGAGAGAGAAGCCCATAAGAGGGCAACCACCACTTATAGCATTGACACTCTTGACCCAAGAGATGAAATAAAGTTGAAGAATGGAGAGGCCGCGGAAGAGGTAGAATCCATTGTCCTCAATGAGGACAAGCCGGAAAAAACCGTCCAGGTCGGTAAGGCCCTAAAGCCAGGAACCAAGGAAGAGATGATAAACTTCCTCAGGAGGAGACAGAGTCTCTTCGCATGGAGTCACACAGACATGCCTGGCATCGACCCTGAGGTGATGAGACACAAGCTCAACGTGACCAGAGATGCCAAGCCGATCAAGCAGAGACGAAGAGTGTACTCCAGGGAGAAATACGACGTCATCCGGGAAGAGGTCAAAAAGTTGGAAGAGGTCGAGTTCATAAAAGAGGTTACCTACCCGGAATGGCTCTCAAATGCAGTCATCGTGCCTAAGGCCAATGGGAAGTGGCGAATGTGTGTGGATTTCACTGACCTGAACAGATCTTGCCCAAAAGACAGCTACCCCTTACCTCAGATAGATCAGATGGTGGATGCTACAGCAGGACATGAGCTCATGAGCTTCATGGATGCGTATTCAGGCTATAACCAAATCTTCATGGATGCCGAAGACTCAGAGAAGACAACTTTCATTACAGACAAAGGGACGTATGCTACAAATTGATGCCTTTCGGTCTGAAAAATGCAGGGGCAACATACCAACGTTCTTGTCAATAAGATGTTCAAAGGGCAAATAGGTAAGACCATGGAGGTGTATGTAGATGATATGCTAACAAAGAGCTTGAAAGCTTGTACTCACGTAGCGAACCTTGAGAAGACCTTCGATGTTATGGACTCATACAGAATGAAACTCAACCCAGCAAAGTGTGTCTTCGGAGTAGGAGATAGGAAGTTCCTGGGATTCATCATTAACCAGAGAGGAATTGAAGCGAACCCTGAGAAAATCAGGGCATTACTCGACATGAAGACTCCTAGGAGTATCAAGGATGTTCAAAGACTCACGGGAAGAGTGGCTGCCCTTAACATGTTTGTTTCTAGGGAAACGGATAAGTGTCTTCCATTCTTTAAAGTTTTAAGAAAAGCCTTCCAATGGGACGAAGAGTGTGAAAAAGCCTTCAACCAACTCAAGTCCTACTTAGGGTCTCCCCTATTGCTATCTCGACCCATCGCAGGAGAAAGGTTGTTTGTGTATCTGGCAGTCTCTGAATCAGCTATCAGCGCGGCCATCATACGGGAAGAGGATGGGATCCAAAGGCCTATATACTTCAACAGTAAGGCCCTTCAAGGGTCTGAGCAAAATTATCCCCGTATGGAAAAGTTGGCTTATGCCCTAATACATGCCTCAAGAAAAATGAAGCCTTACTTCCAAGATCACTTTATGGTAGTCCTCACTGACTCCCCACTAAGGCAGGTCCTGCATAAACCTGAGAAGTTCGAGAGATTGATGACCTGCGCCATCGAGTTAGGAGAATATGATCTTACCTACCAGCCTAGGACAACCATCAAAGGGCAGGCCCTCGCAGACTTTGTTGCAGAATTCACCTGGGAAGAGGCCGAGACAGAGAAAAGCCTAGAGGATGACGAAGAGACAAATCGTAGTGTCTTCCAAAACTCGGAAGAGACGGCACCAGACGTCTTCCGAGATCGGGAAGAGGTCGTCTCAGGAAAAACCCGGAGCAGAATAGAAGAGAACGAAGAGGATCGATACCTCTTCAAGCAAGGAGTTCTGACAGAAGGGGTCTTCTCATCAGATACAGACGTTTGGAGCCTCTTCGTTGATGGCTCTTCCTGCGATAGTGGAAGCGGTGCGAGGCTAATACTCTCGGCTCCAAATGGTGCCAACATCGAATACGCATTGAGATTCAACTTCCAGGCCTCAAATAACGAGTCCGAGTATGAGGCTATGATAGCAGGACTCTTATTGGCAAAAACTCTTCGCGTAAGACATCTCCTGCTCCGCAGCGACTCAAGGTTAGTTGTCAATCAAGTGCTGGGAGCCTATGAGGCCAAGAATGAGAGGATGGAGAAGTACCTGGAGAGAGTTAGAAAGATGTTGGAATATTTTAAAGAGGCAAAACTGAAGAGAGTACCTCGACAAAGTAACAACCACGCTGATGCATTGGCAAGGTTGGCTTCGGCAAGGAAGACAGGGGTTAGAAGGACCGTTCCGATCGAAGTCTTAGGAAAGGAAACCATTGAGGAAGAAGAGGTATGTAACCCTTGTCACAATTTGAACCTAGGGTACTCATGGATCGACCCGCTCGTCAGATACCTAAGAGAGGGAGAGCTGCCTGAGTCCAAACTAGAAAGCAGAAAGTTGAGATATAGGGCTGCCAAGTTTTCAATGGTAGGAGACGTCTTGTACAAAAAGGGGTTTCTATTGCCTCTCCTCAGATGTGTGCATCCCATGGAAGTTCCCCGGGTCTTACAGGAGGTTCATGAGGGTTCTTGCTCTAGCCACATAGAGGGAAGGCCCCTGGATAAGAGGATCATCACTCAGGGATACTGGTGGCCTACCTTTTCCAAGGACGCTGCAGACTACGTGAAGAGGTGCAACAAATGCCAAAGGTTCGCCACTATCCCTCATCAACCCCATCAGCCTATGACGTCAATCTCTTCTCCATGGCCATTTACGGTATGGGGAATTGACTTAGTAGGACCCTTGCCAAGAGCTGTCAACAACTATAGATTCTTGATAGTTGCCATTGACTACTTCTCAAAGTGGGTGGAGGCAGAGCCGATGATAATAATCATAGAGCAGAAGACCTTCCAGTTCATTTGGAGGAATATCATATGCAGATATGGCCTCCCAAACACTCTCATCTCGGATAATGGGACCCAGTTCAAGAAATACTCCTTAGAAAAGTACTGCCTAAGAGTAGGGATTAAGCAGTTCTTCTCATCTCCTGGTCGACCTCAGGCAAATGGTCAGATCGAAGTCATGAATAGAACTATCTTGGACGGAATCAAGAAGAGGTTAGAAGATGCGAAGGGAAGATGGACTGAAGAGGTCTACACTGTGCTATGGGCCTACATAACCACGATAAGGACACCAACAAGAGAAACCCCGTTCATGCTGGCACATGGCTCAGAGGCCGTCATACCAACAGAAGTAGGACTCCCAACTCATCGAATTCAGACCTATAACCTAGACAATAATAGAGAAGAGAGGAGGCTAGACCTAGATCTTATCAAAGAAAGAAGAGAGGATGCAGAGGTCAGACAAGCAGCCTACCAGCAGAGGGCAGTGAAATTCTACAACCAGAGGGTGAAGTCAAGACCCATTGCAGTAGGAGACCTAGTGCTGAAAAAGACCCTACAGAAAGTAAATAAGCTTCACCCAAATATGCATGGCCCCTACAAAGTGACAGAAGAGGTTGTGCCCGACACTTACAGGCTAGAAAACCTAGAAGGAGAACCTTTCACTAACCCGTGGAATGCTGATCACCTAAGGAGATATTACATATGATGTTGCATAGAGTTTTATGTAAATGTACCATCTTATTATGAAGAGGTTATTAATGAAGATCAGTTCCCATGATAGTTCTTGATACTTTCTTAGATCAGATATTAATTATGAGGATAACATCTTAGGTGATGACCTCAGACCTTCATAACATCACAGTGGTGACGAGGTCTGAGCTCAAACACCATAATGAGATGACCTCAGACCCTTAACATCATTAATTTGGTGAAGAACCTTAACATCATTAATTTGGTGAAGACTTATTATGGGGGCAACATCTTGGGTGATGACTTCAGACCCTCATAACACCATTTCAGTGGTGACGAGGTCTGAGCTCAGACACCATAATGAGATTACCTCAGACCCTTAACATCATTAATTTGGTGAAGACTTATTATGGGGGTAACATCTTGGGTGATGACTTCAGACCCTCATAACACCATTTCAGTGGTGACGAGGTCTGAGCTCAGACACCATAATGAGATGACCTCAGACCCTTAACATCATTAATTTGGTGAAGACCCTTAACATCATTAATTTGGTGAAGACTTATTATGGGGGTAACATCTTGGGTGATGACTTCAGACCCTCATAACACCATTTCAGTGGTGACGAGGTCTGAGCTCAGACACCATAATGAGATGACCTCAGACCCTTAACATCATTAATTTGGTGAAGACTTATTATGGGGGTAACATCTTGGGTGATGACTTCATCCCTCATAACACCATTTCAGTGGTGACGAGATCTAAGCTCAGACACCATAATGAGATGACCTCAGACCCTTAACATCATTAATTTGGTGAAGACCCTTAACATCATTAATTTGGTGAAGACTTATTATGGGGGTAACATCTTAGGTGATGACCTCAGACCCTCATAACACCACGGTGGTGACGAGGTCTGAGGCCAAACACCATAATGAGATGACCTCAGACCCTTAACATCATTAGTTTGGTGAAGACTTATTATGGGGGTAACATCTTAGGTGATGACCTCAGGCCCTCATAACACCACAATGGTGACGAGGTCTGAGGTCAGACACCATAATGAGATGACCTCAGACCCTTAAACATCATTAATTTGGTGAAATTCATTATGAGGATAACCTCTTAGGTAATAACCTCAGACCTTCATAACACCATTCATTGGTGACAAGGTCTGAGCTCAGGACCATTGGTTGAGTTTAAACAAGGCCATTGCAAAAAGACAAGCTAAGAAATAGGACTTCAGAGGTTAAAGCTCAGATTACAAATTAATTTTGTGCAGACACCATAACAATGGAGCGAAGAATGAAAAGCATCACATGACATTCAATGAAAAGAAAGTGAAGATGGTCCTCATCAGAAGTTGATATATATATATTCAGAAATTATATGTTCAATGATTACAGACAAAAGTTCCACAAAATAGTTAAGTTACAAATAGTGATCAAAATATCCTAAGAGTCTGAGGGGGGAACGTTGACACCCTCGGCTTGGTTAGAGACCTCGGCCGCATCATCACAAGTGTCTGCCCCTCCAACCTCGGTGACCTCTAATGTAGCAGTCTCTGCAGGAGCGGCATCCTCTTCCTCAACCTCTTGAAGAGCTTGGGCAAATTGTGGATTAGCAAAGCTAAGACCCACGAAATCAGAGGCCTTCAGAGTGTCGGCTTCTCTCTCTCTCTCTCTCTGATGTCAGCCCATTTAGTAGTGGCTTTGATACCTCTTTTAAGGTATTCAAAGCCAAACCCCATGAACTCATCAGAAGATTTGTAGTCAGCAATTATCTTCTCAGAGCCGTCCTCAAGGGCGGCCCTGACAGCTGAGTTGACCTTTTGCTGCATAACGTCGTCCTTAGCCTTTAATGCAGCAGCATGATCCTTGCCGAGTTGGGAGATGTCCTTTTCCAACCCCTTCACCTTCTCCTTAGAGCCCTTCAGCTCAGACTTGAGGCGCTCTATCTCGGCGTTCAGAGTACTCTGAACTTTCTCGGCCTCTTGCCTATTTTGGATGAGAGGCAACTTCCTCAGAGTCCAGTTCGATAAATGGTACATAGCAGTCAAACCCTGCATGTTTAGTAATCATAAGTAAGCTGAAGAAGAATCAGATGTTACACTTAAAAGAATTTGTAATGAAGGATCAAATCATACCTGAACGACTCTGTGAAGGCCGAACTCAACCAGCAATGGGGTGTCCATAGCCCTGTACAAGCGTTTGTCAGCCTCGGTCATTACAGAGCCGATGGCATCCAGGGCCTGCATGCTGTGGCTGACTACACTATCAGTTAACTTCAACAGATCCAGAAGAGCCGACAGGATGTCAGCTGAAGAGATAGGGATGGCATCTTCAGTAGTCTTCTTCCTCGGCCTCTGATCCTCAGGGGCATGATCTTTGGGAGCCCTCTTCTTTTTGGCTGGTGGCTTAGAGGCTGAGGGAGATGGGGGAGGAGCGTTAAGACCTGCTTTTTTGGCAAGTCTTGTCAAGCTCGGTGCAGCCATCTCCCAAAGCTCGTCTAGAATATCCCTTGGTCGCTCTGTAAAAAATTAGTAGACCTGAGTTAGATAATCAGATATGAATAAACTCAGAGGTTAAACTTGCAAAACAAAAATGCTTACCATGCTCGGCAAAGGGACTTCCACCCAGACCTGTCCCAGAGAGGAAGTGGAGAGTCATTAGATGTTCAAACCTGACAAATAGACCATTTACCCCTGATCTTGAAGGGCTTTCACCTTCTGGAGGTTTTATAGACTTAGTCCAGGGTCGGCCCTGGCAGATATGGTGACCTTACCCCACCTCAAGGGCATCCTCTACTCCATATTGGACGAAGGAACACATGGGCCAAACTCCCATGGCCCTGAGGCAAAGAAGTACCGAGGCTTCCAGTTATGGTTGGAAGTCTGGGTCACCTGAAGTAGTTTCTTCTCTGGCCTCCGAGCTACAAAATGGTAGTAGCTCGGATGGTTTTTGGCCGAGGAAGGGACGTAACAACCTACAAACACTTGAACTGGAAGGTCTGAGTGGTGGACAACCTTCCATAACACTATGGCCCCTATTAGGATTCTTCAGGCATTATGAGAGACTTGGGAGGGGGACAAATTAATGTAAGAGAGGATGGACCTGATAATGGGGTGAATGGGCAGACGGAACCCCAGCTTGAACATCTGCTCGTACAAACAGATCTCGTCGTCTCAGCCATGATAAACCCTCCCTTCCCTTAGAGGTCTCCTAAGTTTTATTGAGGGGCTGATAGAATACAGATATTTGAAGAAGATAAGGTCTACATCAGTAATAGTACTCTCGTGCTCGGCCGCCTCAGAGACGTCGACATCGCTCTCAACCTCATCATCATCCAACTCAACGTCGGCTGGAGCAGATGTTGATGGGTCACTCGAAAACCTCTGAGTGAACTCTGCCCCGGTGATGGCCGACAAAGGGATGGCATCAATTGGTGGTGGAATGGCCACACTCGGATCAAGAATCTCAACCTCCGAGGATGACCCTGAGGTGCTTGAGTGGTTATGGGACGAGGCTCGGCTGGAGACCTCGGCCTGATCAGGGGCCTGATCAGGCCTAGGTGTGAAGTCCATGGCCTCTTGAAAAGAATCCACAGACATGGGGTCTGAGGTAGATGATTCAGACTCAGACATAGGTATGGGATCAGTAGGAACCTCTATCTGATAGAAGTTCTCCGGGGGGTCAGGATATATCACCTTCAGAGGTGGTGGAATTATGGGTCTAATGGGAAACTCTTATGATCTACTAGACTCCTCCTGTGCTCTTTCTATTTGCCTAATATTTTCTAAAGTCTTCTCTCTAAGAGAGGGGAACTCCTCAAGAAGCTGATATAAGGATCTGAGCATCAGAGGACGACACTACACTTGGGGGTTTTCCTAAACTCCAAAAATTACAAACAAGACTGGCTGATAAAGGAAAGGAATCTAAAGATCAAACTACTTAAATTTGGCAAGAAAAGCTCGCCTGAAATTATGGTGGTCTCGCCGAAAAGCTAAGAAACTCGCTGAAAAGTACGAAAGTAAGGGTGCTTGCAGGAAAAATGAAGGAAAAAGTATGGTAAACCTTACCTGAGGATGAAATGGTAAGGAGGAGAGGAGAAGACGCGAGAAATCACCACCAAATGCCTTGAACTAAGATCTTTCTAGAGAGAGAGAGCTGCAGAAACACTAGCGGCATAAATGGAAGAAATGAAGAAGAAAGAAGGAAAGAAGGGTTCAAAACCCTTATATACACAGGCACAACTCCTAAGGCCCATCATTTCCTTGGGGGCCCCAAAGGGCGGCTGACAGCACACGCCTACCAAGCAAGAATGTTCCAGCATTGGACAAGTGTCAAGCAAGTATTGGCTCGTAACAGACAGGCCTCGGAGGTGTAGTAATCCCCTAGCCACTTGGTCTCACATATGACTAAGGGTTGGGGGGTGATTGATATGCCCCAAGTGTAACCTCAGCCAAGAGACACCAACCTCGTCCTAGAGACGCCAACCTCGACCGATATTATGGTCGATGCTGGGCATGTTTTGGACACACAATATCACCCCTCGGCCATATCAAGGTCGGCCCAGGCCGACACTACCATGCGCCCCTCTAAGGGACATCACAAGGATCGACAGCATTCTCGTATGCCTTGGAATGGTGACCTCGGCCAGGTGTAGGCCGAGCTCGCAGGAAGCCACCAGCAACCTCGTCAAGCCACCAGTTCAACCTCGTCTCAGGTCGACCTTGCCCATTGTCTCAGCCAGGATTAGGCCAAGACTTCCACAAAATCTTCGGACTGAACAGGTATCAAGACTCACCAACCTCGGCCTCACCAAGGCCGAGGTCATACCCCAGACGCGATAGCTGAGCACCTGCTGACATTTAGATAAGGACACGTGGACACAAGTCAGTTATAACAAGATTATTCCCCAAATGTGGGGAGAATATTGCATCATCATTCTCTACATGTGACAGTGATAGATGGCACTCCCATATTGGTGAGGTATCCACACACATGCTCATTGCATGCATGGGGTGTACATTACACCCCCTAGGTACTATATATAGATGTCACCCTCTACCTTGCAAAAGGACCCAAAAAATACAACCCTAGCTGAAACTCTGTCTAAATACATAGTTGAGAGAGAAAGCTTGAGAGATTGTATCTATGGCCATTAGAGCCCTCATACAGTGATACACATCATACACTTGCACATTGGACGTAGGCCTGATTGGCTGAACCACTTATATTCCGGTGTTGATTCCTCTTCTACTCACCTACTTCTACTATATATATATATATATATCTTTATACTACCATTGTTAACACTGAATTGAGCTCACAAACCCCTTGAAGGGTGGTGCAGTTTCCAGCATCATCAATGAGAGGTCGGAATATTATTAATCAAATTGACAGCAGTAAGGACAACCTATCCCCAAAACTCACTAGGGACATATGTAGGTAATAAAAAAGAGCGAGAAATTTCAACAATGTGCCTATGTTTCCTTTCAGCAACACCATTTTTCTCAGGAGTGTCAGTACAAGATGATTGGTGAATAGTTCCATCTGAATCAAGCAATTCACTGAATTTTTGAGAAGTATAATCCCCACCTAAATCGCATCTAAAACATTTGATAATAGTAGAATGCTGAGTTTTCACAAAGGCACATAATTAATTATAAATATAAAAAAAATCTGCCACGTCGTTTCATGAGAAAAATGCAACAGTAACGCGTATAATCATCAATAAAGGAGACATAATATTGAGACCCTCCTTTCACAATAACAGGAGAGGGTCCTCATAAATCAGAATAAATGAGATCAAATGGTGCAAAAGTAGAGGAAATACTTATATTAAACGGTAAAGCTGAAAATTTTACAAGTTTACAACCTTATAATTAGAGATATCATGGCAGTACAAATCTCCTAATATATATATAGAAGCTAAATATTTTATTCGTGACCCTGAAACATGACCAAGACGAGAGTGCCATAAATAAAATCTAGACCAATATGAACTGAAATGAAAGGATGACAAGTCAATACTGGAAGCTGCAACCATTGGTACTTTGAGTTTCTCCACAATGTACAATCCCCCTGTCTACGGCCTGTCCCAATCACCTTCTGAGACTGTGGATCCTTCACATGAAAAAAAGTAGAAGAAAAGGAAACTGAGTAACAGCATCACATCGTTGACCAAAAGAAATAAGATTCATTGTAAGCTTAGGAATGTGGTAAACATTAGAGAGAGAGAAGTTGGGTGAGTCAATACTCCCAACACCTGTTGAGGGCATGGGAGTACCATCAACAGTCATAATGGGAAACGAATAGGTGGAACAAAAAGAACCAAAAGAGGATAAATTTGGTGACATGTGATTGGAAGCACTATAGTCTAGAATCCAAATACCTGAGGACTTACTAGGTAAAGAGATAGATATAACGTGTGGTTGTGTGGCAAGAAACTTTTGAAACTACTCAGCAAGAGAAGACATGGATGGAGTTGATGATGAAGAACCTGATGCAAATGATTTTGATGGAGGTACAACGGCTACAATATTAGGCTGTGAAGGCCTATACGTACGCTACTGATATTGGTTGTTGGATTTCCAAGTAGAAAACTATTGTTGAGGTGGTCGACTATTTAATTATTGTTGTTGTTGTTGTTGTTGTAGTGCTCACAACTTAGGACACCAAGACTTCCAATGATCCTTCTCCTTACAATAGCTACATTCATAACTGGAAACTCTTGAATGAGTCTTGTTCTGATTACTAGAAATTGGCCTAGAGGAGGTTGTGAAGACAAATGGATTAGGGCTCAAAGAAAGAACCTTCCCTGACTGAGTCTTGAGATGAATCTCCTCGACTAACAACTCGTAAACAATGGAATCAACAGTTGGAAGTGGGCTACGATGAAGAATCGACCCACGAAGACCCTCAGAATCATCACGCAATGCCATCAGAAACTGAACCATGCATTGTTCCTCCCTATTAGCAATATATGATGTAAAGGCCCGCAATTCAGCTCATTCTGTGAGAGCCAACTAATCCCATAGATCCGTCATAGCAGAATAGAACTCCTGGATACTCAATTATTTTTTCTCAAGAGCCCGAATGTCGCCCTCCAACTGGTACTTTTTTGTGAAATTAGATTGTGTATACAATCTTCCCAAATGATACCAAATATCACTTGCATAATCATACTTAGAAAACTACATACCTATAGAAGGTGCAACAAAGTTGTTGATCTAAGTGATAATTTTCGAGTTGTTTGCTTCCCAAACATCCAACAACTCTGCATGTTTTTCAACATTCATCTTATCATTAGGCTTACTCAAATCGCCATTAATGTAATCCCAAAACTTCTTCCCTTTCAAAAAATTCTTCATAACATAACTCCAATACGTATAATTTTTTCCATCTAATTTGACACTAATTGATTGCAGCAAATCATCTCTTTCACCAGCCATTGTGAAAATAAATAATCAAACAGTACCCAAACGGAACCAAATCGAATGAACTAAATAATTAATCGAACAAATAGGAGGAAAACGATCATAATTACCTTCAAAACAGTCGAGCGAACAGAAAAAGTACCTCTGAACTGTGTTGATGAAATTAAGCTTTGATCCCACTCTGATACCCTGATAACACATAAAAGACCTACAATCCAATAGAAAAGAAAAAAAGAGGGGCTAGGGTTTCATATTGACATAAACTAGAATACAATGCAATGAAAAGAAGGGAAGAGAAATATATGTCCTACTACAACCACCTAATAATAAAAAAAAAGGAAAATACTAACGTACCCTTAATGCTAAATAAAACTCTAATAATTTTTACCCATGATTTTAAGATTTAGGGTACAATTAGATGCCAATGTCTCACCTAACCTTGCTTATAAACTTTGTAAGGAAGAATTCGACCCCTAACATAATTGAATTTTTAATTTTCCACTACCAGTAGAATTACTACATGCAGATAGCATGGCCTCCCACTATTGGGCGGGATTCCAAAAAAGGGAGGGATTCCAAAAAAAAATTAAACCAAGAACTTCATCATCAAAATCGATTATACAGTAGAGCTGGAAATTTTTGACACGATAACCCGTTTATGGTAATAACCCGAAATGACCCGAATTTGACATGATTAGCTGGTATAGATTTAAAAGTACGCAAAATTTATACTCAAATAAAAATCAACGCGACCCGAAAATGACACGACTAACCCGAATTACCACCCCTTTATACAGGTGACAATTGTTTAAAAATCGTATTAAAATTATTAAGATGTTTCCTTACAGGAGAACCTTAACACATCTATAAATTTAATATCTTTTCATTAGATGTACCATACTTGTTTGCAGTCGGCACATGTTAGATACCGCCTTTGTCAATCCCGTCATTTTCTTCTCACTCGACACGTTATGTTCAACGTTTCTAGACTATACTAAGAAAATAACTCCCAAAACCTATGTGTAAGAGTGCCCAATCCTGATTTAACATCAAGTCTAGTTTCTTCCTGCAATTTCTTCCCATGAAAATAATCTTTGATTTGCAGATTGCATAATCCGAAATCCTTACCGTCAAATTTCTCCATTGCCATCACCTTCCCATTGTCAACCTTCAATGCCCCTTATATAAAAGTTCGGATACTAGTTGTCTGGGAATTAACTCAATGGAAAAATGAATAACAACAAAAATTAGATCCCCCCCGCACGCGCGCGCGCGCACACACACACACAGATATATATATATATATACCAAGAGGTTCCCACATGCAGTAAACATTGGGTTTCGAGGCTAAAGTCAATTCTTTAAATTCACAATATATTTTATTCTCTTGTAATGTCATCCATTTTACTAAGGTTTCACAGTAAGAGCAACCCTTACGGGTAGTTCAAATTAAGCCTCTACTAGTGTAAAAATATGCACAGAAAGTTGAGGTATTTGTTGTGGGTATGGCAAAAATAGAATTGTGAGATCCAAAGGGTAATAAAACGACGTCGTTTTCGGATTAAAGGTTGGACCCTTGGGCGGAACATGATGTTCCGCTTAAGGGTCTTGTAAATTCAATTTTTCACCCCAAAAGATTTAACCTATTACGTTTTCCCCCAAATTTATTACCTCAACCATCCCACCTACATTCCAACCACAAAATTAAATTCAACAACCTTATTTAAATCATCCCACTGTAAATCATTTTTATCACACTAAAAAAAATAACAACAACATCTAACATCTATCAGGTAAATCCTCTCCTCTTATGTTTTCTTGTAAATTATTTATTTGTTAATTTTAATGTTCTATTTAATTACTTATTACTTAATATTTTATTTATGTAGTTAGAGCAATCCTTATTAACCGAATATCAGCAATTATTTTGTTTAAATAATTTGTTATTATAATTAATAAATGTTTAATTATCTAATATGTTTTTGTTTGGTTCTGTTTATAAGAAGTTATTTAACTGAATGTTTATAAAAAACTAATTAGTAAATATATAATTATCTGTTATGTTTTTGTTCGGTTCTGTTTATAAGAAATTATTTAAGTGAATGTTTAAAACAAATTAATTAGTAAATGTTTTATTATCTGTTATGTTTTTGTTCGTTTATGTTTATAAGAAAGTATTTAAGTGAATGTTTATAATAAATTAGTAAATGTTTATAAGAAATTATTTAAGAAATTATCTGTTTTGTTATGTTTTTAAAATAATTATATCTTCCATTTTTCTAAGTGATGTATTTATTAGGTAATTAGTAATTATCATGTAAATCAAATTTTAGGCAATATATTTAGACAGAAAAATTCTAATTATATAGACGTGATATTGTATAGCCAAAGTGCCTAAAAATTTATTGATTGACCAAAAATGAATATACTTTAATTTTTTTACCAAATAAAATATTACATAATATTTATATATTAATTACCCAATATGCTAGAAAATTAATAACTTTTTTGTTGACATTGCAGTGTTGATAATGGAGCAAATTGGAAAAAAAATTAGACGGGGTATTGGGGCTAGAAAGTCTCGAAAAATTAGAGAAGGAAGGCGAGAGCCCGAAATTACTACTGCCGAGCGACTTATAGTTTTTGAAAACTATAGGCGTATAGTGGAAGACGGAGATCACATTAAACCTTCTCTGGACACGGACACAAACGACAACTCAATAAAGATGCGTGGCAATTGGTATAGTCTTAGAGACATGTACAAATATTTAAAAACATCTCCCGATGTCATACATTTTATACACCGTAGTGGTTGGGGAGAATTGTTGGAAGCTCAAATTCCCAAGATAAGTTGGGGGTTGGTACAAGCGCTCGGTGAGCGTTGGTGGGACACAACCAACACGTTCCAACTACCTACCGGGGAGCTGACATTTACTCCTTCTAATTTTACGATTTTGATTGGTTAGTTTTTTTATATAAAATTACTTCATTAATAACATTGATTAGCACAATAATTAAATTTACAATTGATTGTTATCCTTTCCATTTTGCAGGTATTCCAATCGAAAGCGGTCCTATGATACCGATGGATGATAGAAAATACTTGATCGTAATTAACGAGAAAACTCAAATCCGGGGTGACATTATACATAGATACTTGCCCGGCATTGAACCAAATTATAGTGATTCTTGTAGGGTGAAAGTGTCAAGTTTCCATAAATGGTTTAAGGCCATAAAGTTAAATACTGTGATTGTTGGCCCTGAGGACACTGCTAGGGCATTTTTATTTTTTGTGTGGGACATATTTTTTCCCGACCGCAAGTGACAGCGTTCCTATTGGTTGGTTGGCTACTTTGGAGGATTTGGAGATTGTGGGATCATACGATTGGGGATCGACAATTCTAGCTCGCATATACTACTCTCTCCATCTATTCTCAAGATGTCGCGTAGACTCTATGAATTGTTTTTGGCAACTCATTTTGGTAAGTGTTAAAAAATCAAATTATATGTATTTAATATATAATTAATAAAAAAAATTATGGTTTAATAATACTCATTTTTGTATTGCAGTTTTTCGAGTTTGAATACATACAACTGGCATGTCCCTTATTGAGGGAAGATACTGGTGACTGCTGGCCTAGAATTAATCGATGGAAGAAAGAAAATCGGTTAAATCGTAAGGAGACAAAGGGCTCAATCCAGTATAATTTTCCCACCGCCCAGAGTCAAATTGAAATGCGATCGCCAGGTTCAATCAATTGGCTACCTTACTCAGGGTCTACTATGGAGATGAATGCCTACGTTCAATATGCGAAGTACATATCATTGAAATGATGTGTTCTTATGAATCCTCAATATGGGGGGATATATTGCTTGGGTGATCGATGCTGCCAACAGATCACCGATGAAATTTTCATTCCAAATGACCCTCCCCAGCAAATGATGAGGATACCCTTCCACCCTAATAGGCATGGGATTATTATTGACGAGATGGACCCCAATGTATCTATTGTTTCTCAACCCATGTATAACCATTACTGGAAGCAAGTGTCCCTAGGCCTTGTAATGCCATCCCTCTACCGAGCAGTCAAGAAGGATGTCATAAGTCCCAGCGCACTGCCATACCACATCCAAATGCCGACTGTCCCTTCACAGACACCTGGAACTTATGAGACTCCCATAGGTCAGGGACATCCCGCTCAACCCCAAATGACTTGGGATCTACCGTTCTACAGTTTTGGGGTGTACCAATATTGATTTCGATTCCACGGACGGACAGGATTGCGGCCGATGAAGAATTGCCGCATACGATGACCTCTTATATTCTAGTCGGTAATTCTCAGATTATTGGCAATCCTCGAGAGCCACCGCTCTAGGTGAAGCCATGCATCTTAATAACTATTGGAGTCGTGAGTTGGATATAGCTACACGGAAGCTTCAAGAGTTAGGTTTTTTTCTCACGAGCGAACTGCTCCCCCACCTAATTTTTTTAGTGGTACACCCTCGGTCTTTGGCAACCCCATAGAAGATCCTCGACCTGCGACCACAGTGTATCGACCGCACATGGATGATATTGGTGCCCATGAAGATACAAGTTAACCTGGTCCATCAACGCAAAATTTTGACATGTTTGATGCTGTAAATTTGGATGATGTAGATTGGGATTTCGATAATTATCAAATATAAAATGTAATGTGTCGAATACCAAATTAGTTTGCCAATAACAGTGTGTAATTTATTATCTTTATTATGTTGAATACCCTTTTGTCTGATGCTGTAACGGACATGTCTGATGTTGTAAAATGTAATGTGTCGAATACCCTTTTGTAATGTTGTTATGTTGTCATCTTTATTATTAATGTTGTATCGTTAAGATTGTACCCAACTACTATTTATATATGGAAATTTGAAGCAAATTCATTTCACAATTTTTATAATTATATTACATAGTAGAACAAACGATATAAATAGATAGTGTTTCGAATAAAAATATAAATGAAAATGAAGATAGTGTTTTGAACCATTAATTCCATTACATTATATTCGTTACATTTAATTCAATGATAAACAAGATATTAATAAACATGCAGTGATTCAAATTAACATGAAAAGCAGATGCCGTGGCTCTATTTAGAGGAGATGAAAGAAAAACTAGTAAAAGTCCTTCCAATAAGGATTTTTCCTCAACGCACACCATGTCATTAGGCCTTCAAAATTCTGACCAAACGTGCGAATGTATGAATTCACTGTCTCCTCATATGGATCGTCGTCCTAATCCAACGGTTGCATATCTTGCTCAACCCTATTGAAAATTTTATCAAATTCCTCGATGTCGTATTTAATTTCCAACCATCGATCCATCAAGTTACGCGGGCTCTGATAATCGTGCCTAGGTAGAAACTCATGATATTTGTCGATAATTATTTCCCAAGGGGTTTGTAGATCATTAATTTGGCTAATCTCACAACCAAAAAGACCGCGAGAATGAATCTATCAAGGCTTCAGCTAAGAACTCATCAATCACATCTTTGTAAGCTTCCATTGTGCACATTAACACTCATATTAGGCATTCACATTTATAGCGTTATAATTAACCACATAAACCGTCCTAGATATTCCGCCCTTGTTCTTCCGCCCAGTATGATCCGAGCTAGATCTTTCGCCCTAGATTATTCGCTCTATATATTTCGCCTTCTTAATTCCTCCTAATGTGATCAGAGCTACATCTTTCGCTCTAGATATTCCACCCTAGATCTTCCACCGTAAACCTTATAAAACCTAAAATAGATGATACGTTAAGTTCATCAACATATTACAACCTATTAAAAATGGAAGAGCACCAAATTCTCTTTGCTGATCAAACGTCATACCATAGTGAGATGGAGGAATACGAAGAAATACAAGCCACGCAAACCGCACAGTAAAAAATAGCCATAAAGAAAAAGAAAATAGCTATGGGACATATACAACAAATTCAAAATATGGCCCTTCATAACTTAGTATGCGATTCCCAGGAGGATCAAACTAGGAGGACGATATGTCAGAACAGAGAGGTGGGCCATGATAGACTAATCGCCGACTACTTTGGTGAAGCATCGGTATACAAAGACTACCATTTCCGGTGACATTTTAGAATGAATCGAGCCCTATATGGACGTATTCATGATGCTGTACGTAGTTACGACTCCTGGTTCATATAAAAACCAGATGCAGTTGGTAGTCTTGGACTGTCCTCGGATTAAAAAATCGTTTCTGCTCTGCGAATGTTAGCATATGGGTCTTCTGCGGATATAAATGGAGAGTACATGTGTATAGGGGAATCCACAACCCAGAAGGCATTGGTTCGATTATCCCTTTCCATTGTGGGGATATTTGGCCCAGAGTATAACAGAAAGCCTACGGCTCTCGATGTGCAAAGGCTTACCGAATAAAATGCGGCACGTGGATTCCCCGGAATGCTAGGGAGCATAGACTGCATGCATTGGGAGTGGAAAAATTATCCAACCGAATGGCATGGGCAATATACTGGACATAAAAAGTCACCTACAATTATACTAGAGGCGGTAGCATCACACGACCTTTGGATATGGAGGTCATTTTTCGGGATGCCGTGTAGTTGTAATGACATTAATGTATTGAACCGATCAAGTGTTTTCTCTGATCTTGTCCGCGATAAAACTCCACCAATCCAATTTTAGATAAATAACAACGTCTATGATATGGGGTATTTTTTAGCAGATGGCATTTATCCGCCTTACGCATCACTGGTGCAAACTTTTAAAAGGCCAACCAACCAAAAGGAAAAACTTTTCACTCAAGTGCAAGAGGGGGCAAGAAAAGATGTGGAACGAGTGTTTGGTGTCCTACAACTTAGGTTCGCATTCGTTCATACACTGACAAAACTCTAGAGCAAGGATAAATTGTCATCTATTATGCATTCGTGCATCATAATGCACAACATGATTGTTGAAGGCGAGAGGTGTGATTGTAATTGGAGAGAGGAATACGACTTCCTACCTGAACCGGTTCCTATGTTTTAGAACTCTCTCGAGCAACATTATGAGATCGAGGCTAGGACAATGCACATGCACGACAAGAGGAAGCATTTACAACTACATGCAGATCTCGTTGAACATGTTTGGGAAAAGTTTGCCAATAACAGTGTGTGATTTTACCCAATTTTTATTTCTTTTGTAATGTTGTTATGTTGTTATCTTTATTATTTTAA
Organism: Sambucus nigra; assembly: GCA_949130495.1. Taxonomy (NCBI): domain Eukaryota; kingdom Viridiplantae; phylum Streptophyta; class Magnoliopsida; order Dipsacales; family Adoxaceae; genus Sambucus; species Sambucus nigra. The sequence goes on along the minus strand of OX422219.1, from coordinate 120,683,372 downwards.
TGTTGTATCGTTAATATTGTACCCAACTAATGTTTATGTATGGAAATTTGAAGCAAATTCATTTCACAATTTTTATAATCATATTACAAAGTAGATCAAACGATAAAAATAAATAACAGGTTACATACTCAGAAACATAGAAATTTTAAAATCCAGAATGACCTCCATGTGGTGGATAATTTGGAAAGTTTGATTGCCCATATTGGCACCGTGCTTTGTTGAGTGTATTAAGCACAAGGTATTCATGGTACTCCTTCTGGGATGCATTCATGTTTGAGGTGTCAGTGCTCAGAATTTCTTGATCAAGCAATATTTGTTCACGCATATCTTTCCTCTCCATAGCCAATATACTGCATTCGTTGAGCTCCAAACTTCGTTCCTTAAGTTGCAGTGAATGTTTAAGCCCCTCACGAGCCTCTTCGTCACGTACACGATCAGCCTGACATGATCGCTCGAATGATTCATTGAACGAAGAGCAACTACTGAGTATTTCTTGGTTCATCTCTTTCCTTCCAGGTGGCCTCGAATAAGGCCTTTCTATATCAACTTCTTCCCCATCCTTGGAATTTCCTAGGGGAAACCTAATATTTGGACTTCCTTCACTTTCTGTTGCACCCGTCATTGGTGAATCAAAATGAAATTGAGGGGAGTCTAAAAATGTTTGGGAAATTTGAAATTTTTGGAGTTCTTTTAAAATTTGGTAACAAGATTCAAAATTAAATGATTTTCCCTTGTTCTCTCGCTGGAATGCAAGATTAGCTGTAGTAACCTGACATAAAACGACAATGTAATTTTATTAACTCGTTAGCAACAGATTTATGAGAAATAATATTTTAAAAAAAATATAAAAGATATAAGTGATTTTACCCAATCTGTGTTCACTGTCCCACTACCACGATTTGTCATCGATGCATCTTTCAATTTAGAAACATATAACATTACGTGCCTCGAAATATTTCTGTAGCGGTTTGTAGGCTGGCTCCCGTCCGACGTTCAGTGATACCCGTCGTTGTATTATATTTTTCGACGACCGCATCCCAAAATAATGTGCTAGGTCGATTAGTTCCTCGTAAACCATCATTTGTTTGATTTACATAAGCGGTGCATAATACTTCATCGTTGTGCTGAGACATATTTTGACCTCGAACCATTGTAAAATAATAACAAAATATTTTTAAGCAAATATAAAATTTTCGAAATTATTTTTGGGTAAATAAACAATATTTATTGCACCTAAAAAACTAATTTTTGATAATAATTAAAATGAAGATACTAGAGAATGTTTTGAATTAAAGTATAAATGAAAATAGAGAGTGTTTAGAATATAAATGAAAATGAAAATGAAGATAGTGTTTTGAACCTCCTATTTATAAAAAAAAATAACCGTTGGATAAATAGCCGTTGAAAGTAATTTGGGGTCAAAACAGAAATAGGGGGAAAAGGGTTAAAGCTTGGGTAGAACATGATGTTCCGCTTTAGCATTTTTTTTATCCTTCCTTGCGCGGAACATGATGTTCCATTTTGAGAGTGTTGAGGAATTTTTAATTATGCAGGAAATATGAACAAATGATTGGATTTGAGGTGTAATAAACTACTATCCTTAAGGTGTTATTTTCCCCCACTCGTACAGAGTTTGCTAACGGGCCTAGGCAAATTACCTCAAAGATACAACAAATCCACGGGTTTATTCAAGTAGCAAACTTGACGAATAACCCAGAACACTCTATGAAATTGGTAAGAAGAAATAATAGAGAGAAAGAGAATTTTCGGAATTAATTATGACAGAATTTTGCCTTCTATATATAGCCTCTTGTGGTGTCTGTTCATGAACAGACACCACATCCAAAGGTCATTTAATCACGGCCCTTAGATATATAACTATATTTTGAACGTTCAAGATTTGAACTAAAAAGATGCGACTGTACGGATTAATACTAAACGAAGTGGCGCCAAAATCCGACGGTTCAGATCCACTCGCGCCATAATTATGTGTCATTTATTATTGATTTAATCTGGACCGTTTGATCTTTTGACGTTGTCAAATATCAATGGCTCCTACTGATCCTCACGACGATCGAAGTGCAAAGTGCGCCTCTAAAGCGCCCTAAACGCCCAATCGCACTTTCGCACACGCGCGTGTGCGGATGGTGCAAAGCCCCATCCTTGGACCTAAGGTGTACACTAGTAGCATACACTTCAATGCACACAAGTAATCTCTTATGACATAAAATCATTTATTAACCCACTAACTTTTTCACACTTTTCCAATGTGGGACTTTGGTTTTCCCACTTCCCTTTGTCTTTTCTTATTCCAATTAATTAATGGTTTTAACCTTTCATTTTCTCTAACCATTAATACCCATGAATATTAAAATCATCCAAAAATCCCCCACTAGATTTTAATATTAATGCAATTTCTTCTAGTGATATGCTCATGCATACAAGGAGGTATCTTTCAATTTAAACCTTCAGTTAGTGAATATATATCAAAGTTCTAATAAGACAATGGTGTGCCATGCATTAAACCTTGTCTTATTATTTATAACCGGATATACATCACATATGAGATATCCCAATCTCTACGAGATGTTCAATATGTTTTTAGCACTATTATGGCCATGTGCACTATCTTGGCTTCATGAATATTTACAAGAATAAACCCAAAATCTTGCTAGAAGCGGCACCACTTCCTATATTCATATAGGTGAATTTATCTTGCATGTCCTTGCTACTTTAGATCACGAACTACATTAAGAGTTAAACTCATCCTCTTGACGTAGCAATATGCACTGAACATCCTAGAAGGGACAAGAAATTGAATAAATTTTAGTGCAAAACTAATCACTTATCAGTAACTTGTTATTACGCATTAAACTTTGGAATAGTGGTAATGCTATTACAAAGTTGGGTTACCATTACCGGTGACTATTGAAAAAATGGTTTTAGTCCCATTCCACTAGATGTGTCCTTTACCAAATCTCTAGAAATTGCTTTGGTAAGACGGTCAGCTAGATTCTTATTTGTTCGAACATATATATTATTAATAACTCCATAAGTTATTAATTGTTTGGCATATTCATGTCTTAAACTTATGTGTCTAAATTTTCCATTATATACTTTGTTATACGCTCTAGACAATGTAGCTTCACTATCACAATATAAAGAAAGAGATGGCATTGGTTTTGGCCATAACTTTATGTCCAATAATAAATTTCTTAGCCACTCTGCTTCTTTTTCGGCTGCTGCCAGTGCTATAAACTCAGATTCCATTATTGAATGTGTAATGCAAGTTTGTTTCTTGGATGCCCAAGATACCGCCCCACTCGCTAAGGTGAATATCCATCCAGATGTGGATTTATTATCACTTGCACTAGTTATCCAACTAGCATCAGAGTATCCTTCAAGAACTGCAGGAAAGTCATAATAAAATAGACCTAATTCTTTGGTCTTCTTGAGGTGACCAAAAATCCTCCCAATTGCTTTCCAATGATCCACACTTGGATTATTAGTGTATCTTGACATTTTACCTACTGCAAATGCAATATCTGGCCTTGTACAATGCATCGCATACATTAAACTTCCAATTGCACTAGCATATTCAAGTTGTGCAACTGCTCTGCCAGAATTTTCTAATAATTTTATACTAGAATCATATGGGGTATTTGCTTCTTTTATTTTCAAGTGATTAAATTTGTGAATAACTTTGTCAATGTAATGAGATTGACATAATGCATAACCCCCACTATGTTTCTTAACTTTAATACCCAAGATGGTATCCACTTCATTAAGATCTTTCATCTTAAATTGTGAACTAAGATACTTCTTAGTTTCATATACACCTCTCATGTTTGTACCAAAAATTAATAAGTCATCAACATATAGACAAATAATTACACCATAGTCATTGGTGAATTTAGAATAAATGCACTTATCAGCGTTGTTATGTCTGAAACCATCAGAAAGAATGATTGTATCAAACTTTTCATGCCACTGCTTTGGTGCTTGTTTCAACCCATAAAGCGACTTAATTAATTCACAAACATTATTTTCATTTCCGGGAAAAACAACCCCTTCGGGTTATTCCATATATACCTCTTCATGTAGGTCACCATTCAAAAATGTTGTTTTAACATCCATTTCATGCACAAACAGATTATAAATAGATGCAATTGCCATTAAAATAGGAATGGATGTAATTCTAGCAACAGGTGCATAAGTATCGAAATAGTCAATCCCTTTTCTTTGTTTAAAACCTTTTGCTACCAATCTAGCCTTAAAGGTTTGAATAGAACCATCAGTATTGTATTTTCTTCAAAATACCCATTTACTACTAATAGGTTGTGATCCTTGTGGCATGTCCACTAAAACCCATGTATGATTTTATAGAATTGAATCCATCTCATCATTAATAGCTTCTTTCCCAAAAGAAGCATCTCTAGAAGTCATTACTTCGTTAAAGGTTTTAGGATCTTCTTCTACGTTAAGGAAAATAGGCATTTTGTTAAGAATATTACCTCTATCTCCTTCAACCAAAAAGGCTAAGGCTTGAGATGAAATAAAATCAGGGCCCAAAGATTTTTCTTTTCTAGCACGCTAACTTCTTCTAGGTTCTATTTCTGTTTCGGGTTCATTCCTTTTATTATTAATTGATGGTCTAGGAATCAACCTAGTGGATGTATCAGGATTGGCATCTAATTCCACATATGAATCTTTATAAAATTTATTTTCATTAAATTCAACATCCCTCGATTCAATTACAACATTAGAATTTAAGTCCAACAACCTATATGCCTTAGAATTTTCCGCGTATCCTATGAAAACACTTTTAATTCCTCTTACACCCAACTTTGAACTTTTCGGGTCATGAATTCTATAGAAAGCCAAACAACCCCAGACCCTTAGGTAGTCCAGATTTGATTTTCTTATCTTCCATACCTCGTATGGAGAAACATGTGTTTTCATTGATGGAATTCTGTTGTGTAAATGACAAGCGGTGAGTAAAGCTTCTCCCCACAAATTCTTTGATAATTTTGAATTAATCAACATAGAATTGATCATATTAGTAAGTGTCCTATTCTTTCTTTCAGCCAGACCATTTTGTTGGGGAGTATAAGGGGCAGTTCTTTGATGTATTATTCCATGTTCTTCACAAAATGAGTCAAATTCATTTACAAAATACTCTCCCCCTCTATCACTACGAAGAATTTTAATTTTCTTTTCCTTTTGATTTTCAACTTCTGCTTTAAAATGTTTAAACATTGAAAAAGCTTCATCTTTATGTCTTATCAAATATACATATGTGAATTTTGAACAATCGTCTATGAATGTAATAAAGTGTCTTTTTCCGCCTCTAGTTAAAATACCATTATATTCACATATATCATAATGAACTAATTCTAATAAGTCATCACTTCGTTCGACTTTAGGAAAACGTCTTTTTGTTAATTTTGCTTGAATACTGATTTCACATTTTTTACGAGAAGTACTATCACAAGCTATTAATTTATGTTTAGACTTGTACTTCAATGATCTAAAATTTAAATGCGCTAATCAAGCATGCCAAACATAAAAAAACTCAACAATATAAGCAGAATTATTGATATTATTAATCAAAATACTGAGTTTGAACATTCCATCACAAGCATACCCTTTCCCAATAAATGCCCCATTGTTAGATAAAATTAACTTATCAGACTCAAAGATGGCTTTAATGCTGCTTTTAAAAATCGAACTTGCAGACACTAGATTTTTTCGAATTTTTGGTACATGCAGAACATTTGTCAACGTCAACTTCTTTCCAGATGTGAATTGTAGTTCAACGTTTCCTTTTCCCAGAACTTTGGCAGAATTATGATTCCCCATTAGAACCTCTTGACCGTCCTCTGCTTTTTCATATGCGGAGTACAATGATTTATCATTGCAGATATGTATGGTAGCCCCAGAATCGAGCCACCAGTCAAAAGACTTCGTTATTGCCGCCATGTTTAGTTCGGTAATCATGCCAATTTGCATGTCCGATATCATTGCTACAAGATCCTCGATCTTATTTTCCACCATATTTCCATTGTTTGTATTATTGGATTTAGTAGCATCTATCTTTCGTTTCTTGTTTCTGCAATCACGGGCATAGTAGCCATTTTTGCCACAATTGAAATAAGTCCCATTGGTCTATTTCTTATTGGAATTATATTTCTTGAACTTCTTTCCATTAGGTTTGAAGTTGTTATGATATTTCTTTCCTTGAACAAAGTTAACTTTGGTGGAATTATGAGAAATATTTGTTTGATCATGGGATCTGGTTTCTTCTTCAATTCTTAAATGTTTCTGTAATTCCTCCAAACTTATATCATCTTTCCTATGTAGGAGTTTCTTACGACAATCATTCCAACTTGGTGGTAATTTTGCAATAATTTCACCAACTTGAAATGATTCAGAAATTTCGACCTTTAATTCACGAAGCTTTGCGACAAGGATCTGCAACTCATGTACTTGGTCTAAAACAGTTTGGTTATCACTTATTTTGAATTCGAAATATTTTAGAATTAAGAATTTATCCATACCTTCTTTCTATGTTTTGTATTTATATTCAAGAGCATTCCAGATTTCCCGCGGAGACTGCATAGAGTTGTAAAGATCATATAATCGATCAGACAGTGTATTCAGAATATGCCCACGACACACCAATTCGTCTTCTTCACGTTTCTTCCGTTATTCTTTGACAGTTTCATTATCGTCTTCTTTTGGTTCCGGAATTGCTTCTAGTTAAGGATCCAGAACATATGCAATTTTAAAAACTGTGAGAAGGAAGAATAATTTTCCTTTCCAGCGAGTGAAATTTATTCCATCAAAGCGGTCCAAATGCACACTGGGATTCAGAAACATATTCATATTCTCTTCTGCTTGCATGAAATAACACCTTAAGATTGTTGAGGAATTTTTAATTATGCAGAAACTATGAACAGATGATTGGATTTGAGGCGTAATAAACTACTGTCCTTAAGGTGTTATTTTGCCCGACTCGTACAGAGTTTGCTAACGGGTCTAGGAAAATTACCTCCAAGATACAACAAATCCACGGTTTTATTCAAGTAGAAAACTTGAAGAATAACCCAGAACACTCTATGAAATCGGTAAGAAGAAATAATAGAGAGAAATAGAATTTTCGGAATTAATTATGACAGGATTTTGCCTTCTATATATAGCCTCTTGTGGTGTCTGTTCATGAACAGACACCACATCCAATGGTCATTTAATCACGGCCCTTAGATATATAACTATATTTTGAACGTTCCAGATTTGAACTAAAAATGTGCGATTGTATGGATTAATACTTAACGTAGTGGCTCCAAAATTCGACGGTTTACATCCACTCGAGCCATAATTATGTGTCATTTATTATGGATTTAATCTAGACCGTTTGATCTTTTGACATTGTCAAAAATCAATGGCTCCTACATCTCCTCGCGACACGTGCGAAGTGCAAAGTGCGCCTCTAAAGCGCCCTAAACGCCCAATCGCACTTTCGCACACGTGCGCGCGCGCGCGCGTGTACGGATGGTGCAAAGCACCATCCTTGGACCTAAGGTGTACACTAGTAGCATACACTTCAATGCACACAAGTAATCTTTTATGACACAAAAGCATTTATTAACCCAATAACTTTTTCACACTTTTCTAATGTGGGACTTTGGTTTTCCCACTTCCCTTTGTCTTTTCTTATTCCAATTAATTAATGGTTTTAACCTTTCATTTTCTCTAACCATTAATACCCATTAATATTAAAATCATCCAACAATCCCCCACTAGATTTTAATATTAATGAAATTTCTTCTTGTGATATGCTCATGCATACAAGGAGGTATCTTTCGATTTAAACCTTCAGTTAGTGAATATATATCAAAGTTCTAATAAGACAATGGTGTGCCATGCATTAAACATTGTCTTATTATTTAGAACCGGATATATATCGCAAATGAGATATCCCAATCTCTACGAGATGTTCAATATGTTTTTAGCACTATTATGGCCATGTGCACTATCTTGGCTTCATGAATATTTACAAGAATAAACCCAAAATCTTGCTAGAAGCGGCACCACTTCCTATAGTCATATAGGTGAGGTTCTCTTGCATGTCCTTGCTACTTTAGAAAACGAACTTCATTAAGAGTTAAACTCATCCTCTTGACGTAGCAATATGCACTGAACATCCTAGAAGGGACATGAAATTGAATAAATTTCAGTGCAAAACTAATCACTTATCAGAAACTTGTTATTACCCATTAAACTTTGGAATAGTGGTAATGCTATTACAAAGTTGGGTTACCATTACCGGTGACTATTGAAAAAATGGTTTTAGTCCCATTCCACTAGATGTGTCCTTTACCAAATCTCTAGAAAGTCCTTTTGTAAGAGGGTCAGCTAGATTCTTATTTGTTCGAACATATATAATATTAATAACTCCATAAGTTATTAATTGTTTGACATATTCATGTCTTAAACTTATGTGTCTATATTTTCCATTATATACTTTGTTATACGTTCTAGACAATGTAGCTTCACTTTCACAATATAAAGAAAGAGATGGCATTGGTTTTGGCCATAACTTTATGTCCAATAATAAATTTCTTAGCCACTCTGCTTCTTTTCCGGCTGCTGCCAGTGCCATAAACTCAGATTCCATTGTTGAATGTGTAATGCAAGTTTGTTTCTTGGATGCCCAAGATACCGCCCCACCCGCTAAGGTGAATATCCATCCTAATGTGTATTTATTATCACTTGCACTAGTTATCCAACTATCATTAGAGTATCCTTTAAGAAATGCAGGAAAGTCATTATAAAATAAACCTAATTCTTTGGACTTCTTGAGGTAACCAAAAATCCTCCCAATTGCTATCCAATGATCCACACTTGGATTATTAGTATATCTTGACATTTTACCTACTGAAAATGCAATATCTGGCCTTGTACAATGCATTGCATACATTATACTTCCAATTGCACTAGCATATTCAAGTTGTGCAACTGCTCTGCCAGAATTTTCTAATAATTTTATACTAGAATCATATGCGGTATTTGCTTCTTTTATTTTCAAGTGATTAAATTTGTGAATAACTTTGTCAATGTAATGAGATTGACATAATGCATAACCCCCACTATGTTTCTTAACTTTAATACCTAAGATGGTATCCACTTCATTAAGATTTTTCATCTTAAATTGTGAACCAAGATACTTCTTAGTTTCATATACACCTCTCATGTTTGTACCAAAAATTAATAAGTCATCAACATATAGACAAATAATTACACCATAGTCATTGGTGAATTTAGAATAAATTCACTTATCAGCGTTGTTATGTCTGAAACCATCAGAAAGAATGATTGTATCAAAATTTTCATGCCACTGCTTTGGTGCTTGTTTCAACCCATAAAGAGACTTAATTAATTTACAAACTTTATGTTCATTTTCGGGCAAAATAAACCCTTCGGGTTGTTCCTTATATACCTCTTCATCTAGGTCACCATTCAAAAATGTTGTTTTAACATCCATTTGATGCACAAACATATTATAAATATATGCAATTGCCATTAAAACACGTATGGATGTAATTCTAGCAACAGGTGCATAAGTATCGAAATAGTCAATCCCTTTTCTTTATTTAAAACCTTTTGCTACCAATCTAGCCTTAAAGGTTTGAATAGAACCATCCGTATTGTATTTTCTTCTAAATACCCATTTACTACTAATAGGTTGTGATCCTTGTGGCGAGTCCACTAAAACCCATGTATGATTTTATAGAATTGAATCCATCTCATCATTAATAGATTCTTTCCAAAAAGAAGCATCTCTAGAAGTCATTGCTTCGTTAAAGGTTTTAGGATCTTCTTCTACGCTAAGTAAAATAGGCATTTTATTAAGAATATTATCTCTATCTCCTTCAACCAAAAAGGCTAAGGCTTGAGATGAAATAAAATCAGGGCCAAAAGATTTTTCTTTTCAATCACGCTGACTTCTTCTAGGTTCTATTTCTGTTTCGGGTTCATTCCTTTTATTATTAATTGATGGTCTAGGAATCAACCTAGTGGATGTATCAGGATTGACATCTAATTCCACACATGAATCTTTATAAAATTTATTTTCAATAAATTCAACATCCCTCGATTCAATTACAACATTAGAATTTAAGTCCAACAACCTATATGCCTTAGAATTTTTCGTGTATCCTATGAAAACACTTTTAATTCCTCTTGCACCCAACTTTGAACTTTTCGGGTCCTGAATTATATAGAAAGACAAACAACCCCAGACCCTCAGGTAGTCCAGATTTGGTTTTCAATTCTTCCATACCTCGTATGGAGAAACATGTTTTTTCATTGTTGGAATTCTATTGTGTAAATGAGAAGCGGTGAGTGAAGCTTCTCCCCACAAATTGTTTTATAAGTTTGAATTAATCAACATAGAATTGATCATATTAGTAAGAGTAATATTCTTTCTTTCAGTCAAACCATTTTGTTGGGGAGTATAAGTGTCAGTTCTTTGATGTATTATTCCATGTTCTTCACAAAATGAGTCAAATTCATTAAGAAAATACTCTCCCCCTCTATCACTTCGAAGAATTTTAATTTTCTTTTTCTTTTGATTTTCAACATCTGCTTTAAAACGTTTAAACATTGAAAAAGCTTCATCCTTATGTCTTATCAAATATACATATGTGAATTTTGAACAATCATCTATGAATGTAATAAAGTATCTTTTTCTGCCTCTAGTTAAAATACCATTATATTCACATATATCAGAATGAACTAATTCTAATAATTCAGATTTTCGTTCGACTTTAGGAAAAGGTCTTTTTGTTAATTTTGCTTGAATACAGATTTCACATTTTTCATGAGAAGTACTATCACAAGCTATTAATTTATGTTTAGACATGTATTTCAATGATCTAAAATTTAAATGCGCTAATCTAGCATGCCAAACATCAAAAGACTCAACAATATAAGCAGAATTATTCATATTAATAATCAAAATACTGAGTTTGAACATTCCATCACAAGCATACCCTTTCCCAACAAATGCCCCATTCTTAGACATAATTAACTTATCAGACTCAAAGATGGCTTTAATGCCGCTTTTACAAATCAAACTTGCAGAAGTTAGATTTTTTCGAATTTCTGGTCAGAACATTTGTCAACATCAACTTCTTTCCAGATGTTAATTGTAGTTCAAAGTTTCCTTTTCCCAGAACTTTGGCAGAATTATGATTCCCCATTAGATCCTCTTGACCGTCCTCCGCTTTTTCATATCCGGAGTACAGTGATTTATCATTGCAGACATGTATGGTAGCCCTAGAATCGAGCAACCAGTCAAAAGACTTCGTTATTGCCTCCATGTTTAGTTCGGTAATCATACCAATTTGCATGTCCGATATCATTGCTACAAGATCCTCGATCTTATTTTCCACCATATTTCCATTGTTTGTATTATTGGATTTAGTAGCATCTATCTTTCGTTTCTTGTTTCTGCAATCACGGGCATAGTAGCCATTTTTGCCACAATTGAAATAAGCCCCATTGGACTATTTCTTATTGGAATTATATTTCTTGAACTTCTTTCCATTAGGTTTGAAGTTGTTATGATATTTCTTTCCTTGAACAAAGTTAACTTTGGTGGAATTATGAGAAATATTTGTTTGATCATGGGATCTGGTTTCTTCTTCAATTCTTAAATGTTTCTGTAATTCCTCCAAACTTATATCATCTTTCCTATGTAGGAGTTTCTTACGACAATCATTCCAACTTGGTGGTAATTTTGCAATAATTGCACCATCTTGAAATGATTCAGAAATTTCCACCTTTAATTCACGAAGCTTTGTGACAAGGATTTACAACTCATGTACTTGATCTAATACAGTTTGGTTATCACTTATTTTGAATTCAAAATATTTCAGAATTAAGAATTTATCCATACCTTCTTTCTCTGTTTTGTATTTATATTCAAGAGCATTCGAGATTTCCCGCGGAGACTGCATAGATTTGTAAAGATCATATAATCGATCAGACAGTGTATTCAGAATATGCCCATGACACACCAATTCCTCTTGTTCACGTTTATTCCGTTGTTCTTTGACAGTTTCATTATCGTCTTCTTTTGGTTCCAGAATTGCTTCTAGTTATGCATCTAGAACATATGCAATTTTCAAAACTGTGAGAAGGAAGAATAATTTTCCTTTCCAGCGAGTGAAATTTGTTCCATCAAAGCAGTCCAAATGCACATTGGGATTCAGAAACATATTCATATTCTTTTCTGCCTCCATGAAATAACACCTTAAGATTGTTGAGGAATTTTTAATTATGCAGAAAATATGAACAAATGATTGGATTTGAGGCGTAATAAACTACTGTCCTTAAGGTGTGATTTGGCCCCACTCATACAGAGTTTTCTAACGGGTTTAGGCAAATTGCCTCCAAGATAAAACAAATCCACGGGTTTATTCAAGTAGAAAACTTGAAGAATAACCCAGAACACTCTATGAAATTGGTAAGAAGAAATAATAGAGAGAAAGAGAATTTTTAGAATTAATTATGATAGGATTTTGCCTTCTATATATAGCCTCTTGTGGTGTCTGTTCATGAACAGACACCACATCTAAAGGTCATTTAATCACGGCCCTTAGGTATATAACTATATTTTGAACATTCCAGATTTGAACTAAAAAGGTGCGACTGTACGGAATAATACTTAACGTAGTGGCGCCAAAATCCAACGGTTCAGATCCACTCGCGCCATAATTATGTGTCATTTATTATGGATTTAATCTGGACTATTTAACCTTTTGACGTTGTCAAAAATCAAAGGCTACTACAGCTCCTCGCGACGATGGGTATGTACAAAGTGCAAAGTGCGCCTCTAAAGCGCCCTAAACGACCAATCGCACTTTCGCACGCGCGCGTGTGCGGATGGTGCAAAGCACCGTCCTTGGACCTAAGGTGTACACTAGTATCATACACTTCAATGCACACAAGTAATCTCTTATGACACAAAAGCATTTATTAACCCACTAACTTTTTCACACTTTTCCAATGTGGGACTTTGGTTTTCCCACTTCCCTTTGTCTTTTCTTATTCCAATTAATTAATGGTTTTAACCTTTCATTTTCTCAAACCATTAATACCCATTAATATTAAAATCATCCAACAATCCCCCACTAGATTTTAAAATTAATGCAATTTCTTCTTGTTATATGCTCATGCATACAAGGAGGTATCTTTCGATTTAAACCTTCAGTTAGTGAATATATATCAACGTTCTAATAAGACAATGGTGTGCCATGCATTAAACCTTGTCTTATTATTTAGAACCAGATATACATCACACAAGAGATATCCCAATCTCTACGAGATGTTCAATATGTTTTTAGCACTATTATGGCCATGTGCACTATCTTGGCTTCATGAATATTTACAAGAATAAACCCAAAATCTTGCTAGAAGCAGCACCACTTCCTATATTCATATAGGTGAAGTTCTCTTGCATGTCCTTATTACTTTAGTCAACGAACTTCATTAAGAGTTAAACTCATCCTCTTGACATAGCAATATGCACTGAACATCCTAGAAGGGACATGAAATTGAATAAATTTCAGTGCAAAACTAATCACTTATCAGTAACTTGTTATTACCCATTAAACTTTGGAATAGTGGTAATGCTATTACAAAGTTGGGTTACCATAGTCCCATTCCACTAGATGTGTCCTTTACCAAATCACTAGAAAGTCCTTTGGTAAGAGGGTCAGCTAGATTCTTATTTCTTCGAACATATATAATATTAATAACTCCATAAGTTATTAATTGTTTGACATATTCATGTCTTAAACTTATGTGGCTGGATTTTCCATTATATACTTTGTTATACGCTCTAGACAATGTAGCTTCACTATCACAATATATAGAAAGAGATGGCATTGGTTTTAGCCTTAACTTTATGTCCAATAATAAATTTATTAGCCACTCTGCTTCTTTTCTGGCTGCTGCCAGTGCTATAAACTCAGATTCCATTGTTGAATGTGTAATGCAAGTTTGTTTCTTGGATGACCAAGATACCGCCCCACCCGCTAAGGTGAATATCCATCCAGATGTGGATTTATTATCACTTGCACTAGTTATCCAACTAGTATCAGAGTATCCTTCAAGAACTGCAGGAAAGTCATAATAAAATAGACCTAATTCTTTGGTCTTCTTGAGGTAACCAAAAATCCTCCCAATTTCTTTCCAATGATCCACACTTGGATTAATAGTGTATATTGACATTTTACCTACTGCAAATGCAATATCTGGCCTTGTACAATGCATCCCATACATTAAACTTCCAATTGCACTAGCATATTCAAGTTGTGCAACTGCTCTGCTAGAATTTTCTAATAATTTTATACTAGAATCATATGGGGTATTTGCTTCTTTTATTTCAAGTGATTAAATTTGTGAATAACTTTGTCAATGTAATGAGATTGACATAATGCATAACCCCCACTATGTTTCTTAACTTTAATACTCAAGATCGTATCCACTTCATTAAGATCTTTCATCTTAAATTGTGAACTAAGATACTTCTTAGTTTCATATACACCTCTCATGTTTGTACCAAAAATTAATAAGTCATCAACATATAGACAAATAATTACACCATAGTCATTGGTGAATTTAGAATAAATGCACTTATCAGCGTTGTTTTGTCTGAAACCATCAGAAAGAATGATTGTATCAAACTTTTAATGTCACTGCTTTGGTGCTTGTTTCAACCCATAAAGCGACTTAATTAATTTACAAACTTTATGTTCATTTCCGAGAAAAACAAACCCTTCGGGTTGTTCCATATATACCTCTTCATCTAGGTCACCATTCAAAAATGTTGTTTTAACATCCATTTCATGCACAAACAGATTATAAATAGATGCAATTGCCATTAAAACACGTATGGATGTAATTCTAGCAACATGTGCATAAGTATCGAAATAGTCAATCCCTTTTCTTTGTTTAAAACCTTTTGCTACCAATCTAGCCTTAAAGGTTTGAATAGAACCATCCGTATTGTATTTTCTTCTAAATACCCATTTACTACTAATAGGTTGTGATCCTTGTGGCAAGTCCACTAAAACCCATGTATGATTTTATAGAATTGAATCCATCTCATCGTTAATAGCTTCTTTCCAAAATGAAGCATCTCTAGAAGTCATTGCTTCGTTAAAGGTTTTAGGATCTTCTTCTACATTAAGTAAAATAGGCATTTTATTAAGAATATTATCTCTATCTCCTTCATCCAAAAAGGCTAAGGCTTGAGATGAAATAAAATCAGGGCCAAAATATTTTTCTTTTCTAGCACGCTGACTTCTTCTAGGTCCTATTTCTGTTTCACATTCATTCCTTTTATTATTAATTGATGGTCTAGGAATCAACCTAGTGGATGTATCAGGATTGACTTCTAATTCGACACATGAATCTTAATAAAATTTATTTTCAATAAATTCAACATCCCTCGATTCAATTACAACATTATAATTTAATTCCAACAACCTATATGCCTTAGAATTTTTCGCGTATCCTATGAAAACACTTTTAATTCCTCTTGCACCCAACTTTGAACTTTTCAGGTCATGAATTCTATAGAATGACAAACAACCCCAGACCCTTAGGTAGTCCAGATTTGGTTTTCGATTCTTCCATACCTCGTATGGAGAAACATATGTTTTCATTGATGGAATTCTGTTGTGTAAATGACAAGCGGTGAGTAAAGCTTCTCCCCATAAATTGTTTGATAAGTTTGAATTAATGAAAATAGAATTGATCATATTAGTAAGAGTCCTATTCTTTCTTTCAGCCAAACCATTTTTTTGGGGAGTATAAGGGCCATTTTTTTGATGTATTATTCCATGTTCTTCACAAAATGAGTCAAATTCATTTGGAAAATACTCCCCCCCCCCTCTATCATTACGAAGAATTTTAATTTTCTTTTTCTTTTGATTTTCAACTTCTGCTTTAAAACGTTTAAACATTGAAAAAGCTTCAACCTTATGTCTTATCAAATATACATATGTGAATTTTGAACAATCATCTATGAATGTAATAAAGTATCTTTTTCCGCCTCTAGTTAAAATACCATTATATTCACATATATCATAATGAACTAATTCTAATAATTCAGCATTTCGTTCGACTTTAGGAAAAGGTCTTTTTGTTAATTTTGCTCGAATACAGATTTCACATTTTTCACGAGAAGTACTATCACAAGCTATTAATTTATGTTTAGACATGTATTTCAATGATCTAAAATTTAAATGCGCTAATTTAGCATGCCAAACATCAAAAGACTCAACAATATCAGCAAAATTATTCATATTATTAATCAAAATACTGAGTTTGAACATTTCATCACAAGCATACCCTTTCCCAACAAATGCCCCATTCTTAGACAGAATTAACTTATCAAACTCAAAGACGATTTCAATTCTGCTTTTAAAAATTAAACTTGCAGACACTAGATTTTTTCGAATTTCTGGTACATGCAGAACATTTGTCAACGTCAACTTCTTTCTGGATGTGAATTGTAGTTCAACGTTTCCTTTTCCCAGAACTTTGGCAGAATTATGATTCCCCATTAGAACCTCTTGACCTTCCTCTGCTTTTTCATATGCGTAGTACAATGATTTATCATTGCAGACATGTATGGTAGCCCCAGAATGGAGCCACCAGTCAGAAGACTTCGTTATTGCCGCCATGTTTAGTTCGGTAATCTTACCAATTTGCATGTATGATACCATTGCTATAAGATACTCGATCTTATTTTCCACCATATTTGCATTGTGTGTATTATTGGATTCTGTAGCATCTATCTTTCTTTTCTTGTTTTTTCAATCACGGGCATAGTGGCCATTTTTTGCCACAATTGAAACAAGCCCCATTGGACTGTTTCTTATTGGAATTATTTTTCTTTAACTTCTTACCATTAGGTTTGAAGTTCTTATGATATTTCTTTCCTTTAAAAAAATTTAACTTTGGTGGAATTATGAGAAACATTTGTTTGATCACGGGATCTGGTTTCTTCTTCAATTCTTAAATGTTTCTGTAATTCCTCCAAACTTGTATCATCTTTCCTATGTAGGAGTTTCTTACGACAATCATTCCAACTTGGTGGTAATTTTGCAATAATTACACCAACTTTAAATGATTAAGAAATTTCCACCTTTAATTCACGAAGCTTTGTGACAAGGATTTGCAACTCATGTACTTGGTCTAAAACAGGTTGGTTATCACTTATTTTGAATTCGAAATATTTCAGAATTAAGAATTTATCTGTACCTTCTTTCTCTGTTTTGTATTTATATTCAAGAGCATTCCAGATTTCCCGCGGAGACTGCATAGAGTTGTAAAGATCATATAATCGATCAGACAGTGTATTCAGAATATGCCCACGACACACCAATTCGTCTTCTTCACGATTCTTCCATTGTTCTTTGACAGTTTCATTATCGTCTTCTTTTGGTTCCGAAATTTCTTATAGTTTACGATCCAGAACATATGCAATTTTCAAAACTGTGAGAAGGAAGAATAATTTTCCTTTCCAGCGAGTGAAATTTGTTCCATCAAAGCGGTCTAAATGCACATTGGGATTCAGAAACATATTCATATTCTTTTCTGCCTCCATGAAATAACACCTTAAGATTGTTGAGGAATTTTTAATTATGCAGAAAATATGAATAGGTGATTGGATTTGAGGCGTAATAAACTAATGTCCTTAAGGTGTTATTTCCGCCCACTCGTATAGAGTTTGCTAACGGGTCTAGGCAAATTACCTCAAAGATACAACAAATCCAGGGGGTTATTCAAGTAGAAAACTTGAAGAATAACCCAGAACACTCTATGAAATTGGTAAGAAGAAATAATAGAGAGAAAGAGATTTTTCAGAATTAATTATGACAGGATTTTGCCTTTTATATATAGCCTCTTGTGGTGTCTGTTCATGAACAGACACCACATCCAAAGGTCATTTAATCATGGCCCTTAGATTTATAACTATAGTTTGAATGTTTCAGATTTGAACTAAAAAGATGCGACTGTAGGGATTAATACTTAACGAAGTGGCGCCAAAATTCGACGGTTCAGATCCACCCGCGCCATAATTATGTGTCATTTATTATCGATTTAATCTGGACCGTTTGATCTTTTGACGTTGTGAAAAATCAATGGCTCCTACTGCTCCTCGCGATATTCGAAGTGCAAAGTGCACCTCTAAAGCGCTCTAAACGCCCAATCTCACTTTCGCACACGCGCATGTGCGGATGGTGCAAAGCACCGTCCTTGGACCTAAGGTGTACACTAGTAGCATACACTTCAATGCACACAAGTAATCTCTTATGACATAAAATCATTTATTAACCCACTAACTTTTTCACACTTTTCCAATGTGGGACTTTGGTTTTCCCACTTTCCTTTGTCTTTTCTTATTCCAATTAATTAATGGTTTTAACCTTTCATTTTCTCTAACCATTAATACCCATTAATATTAAAATCATCCAACAATCCCCCACTAGATTTTAATATTAATGCAATTTCTTCTTGTGATATGCTCATGCATACAAGGAGGTATCTTTCGATTTAAACCTTCAGTTAGTGAATATATATCAAAGTTCTAATAAGATAATGGTGTGCCATGCATTAAACCTTGTCTTATTATTTAGAACCGGATATATATCACACATGAGATATCCCAATCTCTACGAGATGTTCAATATGTTTTTAGCACTATTATGGCCATGTGCACTATCTTGGCTTCATGAATATTTACAAGAATAAACCCAAAGTCTTGCTAGAAGCGGCACCACTTCCTATATTCATATAGGTGAATTTATCTTGCATGTCCTTGCTACTTTAGACAACAAACTTCATTAAGAGTTAAACTCATCCTCTTGACGTAGCAATATGCACTGAACATCCTAGAAGGGACAAGAAATTGAATAAATTTTAGTGCAAAACTAATCACTTATAATAACTTGTTATTACCCATTAAACTTTGGAATAGTGGTAATGCTATTACAAAGTTGGGTTACCATTACCGGTGACTATTGAAAAAATGGTTTTAGTCCCATTCCACTAGATGTGTCCTTTACCAAATCTCTAAAAAGTCCTTTGGTAAGAGGGTCGGCTAGATTCTTATTTGTTCGAACATATATAATATTAATAACTCCATAAGTTATTAATTGTTTGACATATTCATGTCTTAAACTTATGTGTCTAGATTTTCCGTTATATACTTTGTTATACGCTCTAGACAATGTAGCTTCACTATCACAATATAACGAAAGATATGGCATTGGTTTTGGCCATAACTTTATGTCCAATAATGGATTTCTTAGCCACTCTACTTCTTTTTCGGCTGCTGCCAGTGCTATAAACTCAGATTCCATTGTTGAATGTGTAATGCAAGTTTGTTTCTTGGATGCCCAAGATACCGCCCCGCCCGCTAAGGTGAATATCCATCCTAATGTGGATTTATTATCACTTGCACTAGTTATCCAACTAGCATCAGAGTATCCTTCAAGAACTGCAGGAAAGGCATAATAAAATAGACCTAATTCTTTGTTCTTCTTGAGGTAAGAAAAAATCCTCCCAATTGCTTTCCAATGATCCACGCTTGGATTATTAGTGTATCTTGACATTTTACCTACAGCAAATGCAATATCTGGCCTTGTACAATGCATCGCATACATTAAACTTCCAATTGCACTAGCATATTCTAGTTATGCAACTGCTCTGCCAGAATTTTCTAATAATTTTATACTAGAATCATATGGGGTATTTGCTTCTTTTATTTTCAAGTGATTAAATTTGTGAATAACTTTGTCAATGTAATGAGATTGACATAATGCATAACCCCCACTATGTTTCTTAACTTTAATACCCAAGATGGTATCCACTTCATTAAGATCTTTCATCTTAAATTGTGAACTAAGATACTTCTTAGTTTCATATACACCTCTCATGTTTGTACCAAAAATTAATAAGTTATCAACATATAGACAAATAATTACACCATAGTCATTGGTGAATTTAGAATAAATGTACTTATTAGCGTTGTTATGTCTGAAACCATCAGAAAGAATGATTTTATCAAACTTTTCATGCCACTGCTTTGGTGCTTGTTTCAACCCATAAAGCGACTTAATTAATTCACAAACATTATATTCATTTCCGGGCAAAACAAACCCTTAGTGTTGTTCCATATATACCTCTTCATCTAGGTCACCATTCAAAAATGTTGTTTTAACATCCATTTGATGCACAAACAGATTATAGATAGATGCAATTGCCATTAAAACACGTATGGATGTAATTCTAGCAACAGGTGCATAAGTATCGAAATAGTCAATCCCTTTTCTTTGTTTAAAACCTTTTGCTACCAATCTAACCTTAAAGGTTTGAATATAACCATCCGTATTGTATTTTCTTCTAAATACCCATTTACTACTAATAGGTTGTGCTCCTTGTGGCAAGTCCACTAAAACCCTTGTATGATTTTATGGAATTGAATCCATCTCATCATTAATAGCTTCTTTCCAAAAAGAAGCATCTCTAGAAGTCATTGCTTCATTAAAGGTTTTAGGATCTTCTTCTACGTTAAGTAAAATAGGCATTTTATTAAGAATATTATCTCTATATCCTTCAACCAAAAAGGCTAAGGCTTGAGATGAAATAAAATCAGGGCCAAAAGATTTTTCTTTTCTAGCACGCTGACTTCTTCTAGGTTCTATTTCTGTTTCACATTCATTCCTTTTATTATTAATTGATGGTCTAGGAATCAACCTAGTGGATGTATCAGGATTGACATCTAATTCCACACATGAATCTTTATAAAATTTATTTTCAATAAATTCAACATCCCTCGATTCAATTACAACATTAGAATTTAAGTCCAACAACCTATATGCCTTAGAATTTTCAGCGTATCATATGAAAACACTTTTAATTCCTCTTGCACCCAACTTTGAACTTTTCAGGTCATGAATTCTGTAGAAAGACAAACAATCCCAGACCCTTAGGTAGTCCAGATTTGGTTTCCGATTCTTCCATACCTCGTATGGAGAAACATGTGTTTTTATTGATGGAATTCTTTTGTGTAAATTACAAGCGGTGAGTAAATCTTCTCCCCACAAATTGTTTGATAAGTTTGAATTAATCAACATAGAATTGATCATATTAGTAAGAGTCCTATTCTTTCTTTCAGCCAAACCATTTTGTTGGAGAGTATAAGGGCCAGTTCTTTGATGTATTATTCCATGTTCTTCACAAAATGAGTCAAATTCATTTGGAAAATACTCTCCCCCTCTATCACTACGAAGAATTTTAATTTTCTTTTCCTTTTGATTTTCAACTTTTGCTTTAAAACGTTTAAACATTGAAAAAGCTTCATCCTTATGTCTTGTCAAATATACATATGTGAATTTTCAACAATCATCTATGAATGTAATAAAGTATCTTTTTCCGCCTCTAGTTAAAATACCATTATATTCACATATATCATAATGAACTAATTCTAATAATTCAGCACTTCGTTCGACTTTAGGAAAAGGTCTTTTTGTTAATTTTGCTTGAATACAGATTTCACATTTTTCACGAGAAGTACTATCACAAGCTATTAAATTATGTTTAGACGTGTATTTCAATGATCTAAAATTTAAATGCTCTAATCTAGCATGCCAAACATCAAAAGACTCAACAATATAAGCAGAATTATTCATATTATTAATCAAAATACTGGGTTTGAACATTCCATCACAAGCATACCCTTTCCCAACAAATGCCCCATTCTTAGACAGAATTAACTTATCAGACTCAAAGACGGCTTTATTGCCGCTTTTACAAATCAAACTTGCAGACACTAGATTTTTTCAAATTTCTGGTACATGCAGAACATTTGTCAACGTCAACTTCTTTCCAGATGTGAATTGTTGTTCAACATTTCCTTTTCCCAGAACTTTGGCAGAATTATGATTCCCCATTAGAACCTCTTGACCGTCCTCTGCTTTTTCATATGCGGAGTACAATGATTTATCATTGCAGACATGTATAGTAGCCCCAGAATCGAGCCACGAGTCAGAAGACTTCGTTATTGCCGCCATGTTTAGTTCGGTAATCATTCCAATTTGCATGTCCGATACCATTGCTACAAGATCCTCGATCTTATTTTCCACCATATTTGCATTGTTTGTATTATTAGATTCAGTAGCATCTATCTTTCGTTTCTTGTTTCTGCAATCACGGGCATAGTGGCCATTTTTTCCACAATTGAAACAAGCCCCATTGGACTGTTTCTTATTGGAATTATTTTTCTTGAACTTCTTACCATTAGGTTTGAAGTTCTTATGATATTTCTTTCCTTCAACAAAGTTAACTTGGGTGGAATTATGAGAAACATTTGTTTGATCACGGGATCTGGTTTCTTCTTTAATTCTTAAATATTTCTGTAATTCCTCCAAACTTATATCATCTTTCCTATGTAGGAGTTTCTTACGACAATCATTCCAACTTGGTGATAATTTTGCAATAATTGCACCAACTTGAAATGATTCAGAAATTTCCACCTTTAATTCACAAAGCTTTGTGACAAGGATTTGCAACTCATGTACTTGGTCTAGAACAGTTTGGTTATCACTTATTTTGAATTCGAAATATTTCAGAATTAAGAATTTATCCGTACCTTCTTTCTCTGTTTTGTATTTATATTCAAGAGCATTCCAGATTTCCCGCGGATACTACGTAGAGTTGTAAAGATCATATAATCGATCAGACAATGTACCCACGACACACAAATTCGTCTTCTTCACATTTCTTCCGTTGTTCTTTGACAGTTTCATTATCGTCTTCTTTTTGTTCCGGAATTGCTTCTAGTTTAGGATCCAGAACATATGCAATTTTCAAAACTGTGAGAAGGAAGAATAATTTTCCTTTCCAGCGAGTGAAATTTGTTCCATCAAAGCGGTCCAAATGCACATTGGGATTCAGAAACATATTCATATTCTTTTCTACTTCCATGAAAGAACACCTTAAGATTGTTGAGGAATTTTTAATTATGCAGAAAATATGAACAGATGATTGGATTTGAGGCGTAATAAGCTAATGTCCTTAAGGTGTTATTTCCCCCAACTCATACAGAGTTTGCTAACGGGTCTAGGCAAATTACCTCCAAGATATAACAAATCCACGGGTTTATTCAAGTAGCAATCTTGAAGAATAACCCAGAGCACTCTATGAAATTGGTAAGAAGAAATAATAGAGAGAAAGAGAATTTTCAGAATTAACTATGACAGCATTTTGCCTTCTATATATAGCGTCTTGTGGTGTCTGTTCATGAACAGACACCACATCCAAGGGTCATTTAATCACGGCTATTTTGAACGTTCCAGATTTGAACTAAAAATGTGCGACTGTACGGATTAATACTTAACGATGTGGCACCAAAATTCGACGGTTCCTACTGCTCCTCGCGACGATGCGTACGTGCGAAGTGCAAAGTGCGCCTCTAAAGCGCCCTAAACGCCCAATCGCACTTTCGCACACGCGCGCGCACAGATGGTGCAAAGCACCGTCCTTGGACCTAAGGTGTACACTAATAGCATACACTTCAATGCACACAAGTAATCTCTTATGACACAAAAGCATTTATTAACCCACTAACTTTTTCACATTTTTCCAATGTGGGACTTTAGTTTTCCTACTTCCTTTTGTCTTTTCTTATTCCAATTAATTAATGGTTTTAACCTTTCATTTTCTCTCACCATTAATACCCATTAATATTAAAATCATCCAACAGAGAGTGGGTCCCACAAAAAACCAACTAGTCCAATTGCATCTTTATTATTTTTTACACTACCCACGGCTATATTTAGATTTTTACCTTACTCGTAATATACATATATACCGCATATATACGAGTTTACCCTATCCTTAAGGGTTGCTCTAAGTAATCTTATTTTAGTACAGTTTGACTTTTTATTATCTGAAAGTTTAAACCCACGAAATCATCCTCAATTAAAGTTTCTCCTGATTTAATATACTAGAGTCTAGATTAGTTAGTCAGTTCTAGACATGCTTGCTAAAGAAAATGGCAATAGTATTGCAGATCCTTAAAGTGACGTAAAGTGAAGTCATGTCAATGGATTATTAGATGTATTGTATATCATGTTCACCTTTTTTTATATATATATTTATTTAATTGTTTGCAAAAAAAAAGGCGGTTATAAAATGATTAAAAAAAGTTATGAATAATTATGAAACTTAATACAATTTAAAAAATACACGAAAAGTAAGCCTAAATGAAACTAAACTCCCCAAAAAATTATTTTTATAATGTTTCCTTAAAAAGAGTACTTTTATATATATGGGCTTTATGAAAACCATGCCACTAACTTGGATCTGCCAATAAAAATAAGGTTTTAAATGTATATTTTTTCGAGGCACGTTTTATGACACTGCACTGTTGTTTTGACTTGTGAAGTCTGCAATCGTGTTCCTATTATGGGGACAATTCGATGTGAATTTTCGTTTTGGGCACAGCTAACCCCGCTCCACTCAACTCTTTTGGCGCTTCAAATTTTTTTTAAATGATAAAATTAACCTTTATGCTTAAAAAAGGAAATACCCCATATTTTTCCAACATTAACAAAAAAAAAAAACTTGCTGACATCCCGGCAAAGACAGTTATTATTTGTGTCACATCTTCGAATTCGAGAGAAGACTTTTCTGTTATCTCTCAAATTATAGGCATTGAAGCGATCGAGACAGAGAAAGAAAAATATTGCACACGCTCCTCATTCGCCCTTTACTAATATAATAGAAGGCAAAAGCAGCTTAAGCCCTTTCGATCACCCGAGAAGCCCTCGATGAACCACCTATAGTATTATATATACTTATATATAAATAAATATTCAAAAGTCGCCAACAAAATATGTAAGCTCATACTATTATGGATATTTCTCTAACATAATATATATATATATAATAATAATACTCCTGTGCGAACTAGTCCGCATTTTAAAAGTGTGGACCGAACACATGTCGTCTGGTGGTGAGCTTAGAAATTATCGCTCAAATTATAGGCACACTCTCTCTCTTTTCTGGGCTCACCGCCAGATGACACATGTCCGGTCCGCATTCTTAAAATGCGGACTAGTCCGCACAAGAGCAGAACTGTATATATATATATATATATATATATATATATCAAGATCTAAAAAACGCGGGGCGTGATTGAGGCGTGGAGGTCAAGCCTTAAGCCTTAGAAGCCTAGGCGGGCCTAGGTGTAAAAAGGCGTTTAGGCCTTCTTAATATATTTTAATATTTTTTAACCATAACAAGGCTATTAAAATACAAAAATTGCACAGATCATAAAAATATGTCTGAATATATTCAAATTAAAATACTATTTGATTATTTTGGATGAGATAATGGTTCGGTTTGTAAACAAATTCTTTAAAAGGCGACATCGTTTCACTAAATCATTGTTGTTTTTAGAAAAAGTGCGCCTTAAGGGTTTTACCAAGAATAAGGCGTGAAAAGCGTAAGGCGAGGCGTTTCTCCCAACCCTTAATCCTAGGCGGGTTTTTTTAGAACAGTGATATATATATATATATATATATATATATATATTAAAATGAATAAATAAAAATTCTTTTTTAACCAAATAAGAACATCACCAAATTAAAATATGAAACGGCACGATTTTTTTTTAACTTGACGTGAATATGATCCAATTAAAAATTATACAACATAATTTTTTTTTATCAAATGCAAACACGACCCAATGAAAATTGAATACAACACAAAATTATTTTTTAACTAAATACGAACACAATCCAAATAAAGGAGACATGACATGGCACGAAATATTATTTTAATTTATTTACAAAAATAAAATCACGATCGAATAAAAGAAAATGATTTCGTTTTGTGTGGCATTTTAATATGACCGTGTTTCTGTTTTTGTAATAAAAAAAAAGATTTTACAACCGGACCAAATTAAAATCATGTTGTGAAATCTTTGTTTTTTACTAAAATAGAAACACGGCCAAGCCAAATTAAAATGTCACACAATACGAAAACACAAACACAACCATAACCAAATTAAAATATCACACAATACGAAATCTTATTTAATTTTTTTACCAAAGACAAATACGGCCAACTAAAAGTGACACGACAGGAATTTTTTTTTTCCAAAAACAAATACGTCCCAATTAAAGTACGTTAAAACACAACTTTTTTTAACCTAATACGAACACGATCCAAGTATTGCTTTTTTTAAATTTTTTTTTATTATGTTGATGAAAATAAAATATTTTATTTTTTTACAAAAATACAAACACAACCAAATTAAAATGCAACACATTTCGAGATCTTATTTTTTTTTACCAAATACAAATACGGCCAAGTAAAAGTGACACGACACAAAATAAGAGTTTTTATTTACGAAATGTTTATAATGACTTTGGAATTCACATTTTTTGTAACTATGATATTTACGAAATGTTCATAATGACGGCATGTTATTTATAAAAAAAAATTAAACATTTTTAATGAATAAAAAAAATACATGTATTTTTAACTATTTTTATAATTCAATTAAAACATTTTTTTATTATAAAATAGTTAATTTTGTTATTAAATGAAATAACGGTTGAAAGTATGACACTCAACAAAGAATAATCAAGAACTATTTTTTAAAACGTTTTTTAATTAAAAAACAAATAACAAATGTTTTAAACAACTAAAATGTCTTTTAAAACAATTATGAAAAGCAATTTTTATTTTGATAAATAAAAGCATTAAAACCCGCTAAGGGTGCAAAACTCGTATACAAGGAATATACAAACACACCCATAAGTAATTCCATTACATGATTTTTTTTCAAACACAAACAATAATTTTTTTTATTGAATATACACACGATTTTTTTACCAAACACAAACACAAACACGATCAAAGTAAAAAAAAAATAATTTGGTCATGTTTCTGTTTTTGTAAAAAAAAGATTTCGTATTGTGTGACATTTTAATTTGGCTTGGCTGTGTTTCTATTTTAGTAAAAAACAAAGATTTCACAACATGATTTTAATTTGGTCCGGTTGTAAAATCTTTTTTTTTATTACAAAAACAGAAATACGGCTATATTAAAATGACACACAAAACGAAATCATTTTCTTTTATTCGATCGTGATTCTGTTTTTCTAAACAAATTAAAAAAATATTTCATGTCATGTCATGTTTCTTTTATTCAGATTGTGTTGGTGTTCGGTTAAAATATAATTTTGTGTTGTATCCAATTTTCACTGAGTCGTGTTTGCATTTGATTAAAAAAATTATGTTGTGTCGTTTTTAATTGGATCATATCCTTGTCAAGTTAAAAAAAATCGTGTCATTTCATATTTTAATTTCGTGATGTTCTTATTTGGCTAAAAAAGATTTATTTATATATATATATATATATATATATATATATATATATATATATATATATATATATATATATACATACATACATAAAGTCTCCTGTAAGGACTCCTTATGGTGCAGACTCCGGTACATACCATTTTTTTAAAATAGTAAAAAAATGATTTTTTTTTCAACCTTCATGGATATGATCTCCATGGTGAGAAGAACATCTCCAAATATTTTCTTCGAAAAATTCAATAAAAAAACGTTGAGATGAGGTGGTATGTAAAAAAATGGTATAAATATGCATTTTGAACCGTTGAAATGTTGGCGCCAGCCGCTTTATTAATTGAATTTTTTGATGAAACTTTATTGATATGATCTTCTCACTATCGAGATCATATCCATGAAGTTTCATAAAAAAATTCAATCAAAAAATGGGTGAGATCATTGCTAACACTTGAACGGTCGAAAATGCATATTTATACCCTTTTTTTACATATCACTTCATCTCAACGATTTTTTTATTGAATTTTTTTATGAAAAAAATTATAGATGATCTTCCCACTATGGAGATCATATCCATGAAGTTTCATAAAAAAAATAATTTTTTTACTATTTTAAAAAAATGATATATACCGGAGTCTGCACCATAAAGAGTCCGTATAGGAGAGCGCCTCATATATATATATATATATATTATGTTAGAGAAAGATCAATAATAGTATGAGCTTAAAAATTTTGTTAGCAGTTTTTTTTTTGTTAGTGTTGGAGAAATATGGGGTGTTTCCTTTTTTATGCATAAAGGTTAGTTTTGTCATTTCAAAAAATATTTGGAGCGCCGGAGGACCTGAGTGGAGCGGCGATAGCTGTACCCTTTCATTTTTTGTGTAAATTAGGTTTAACAATTCACGTTAATATAACAAGTGGTACACCATAAATAATACATATGTTATGAGATTTGTAATAACAACATGACTTCCACAAACTAAAAATAACATTTAAGAACAATATGAAAAGGACAAAAGGGTCTAGGAATGCCTAACCCTTTGGCTTTTTTTGTTGCACTTTATGCTTGGTATGATTTTTGTGTTCCTTTTCAGATAAAAAAAAAGAAGAGAAAAAAAAAGAGTAAGAATAAAAAATACAAAAAAGAAAGCAACTGTGGGCAAAGCGCTAAAGTTGCTTGTGCAATCTTGCCACGCGCACAAGGTACTCTCGGAGACGACTGAAACGGAGGTGACGTTTCCCTCCGATCGACGTCAAATAAAACTTCGGCCCGGCGTAAACAAGTGACAGTAAAAATTTCATGCCAGAGGTAAGTCTTGTGTGCTCATACGTGAAACCATTTTTGCAAATTTCAGTAAGCACGTTGCATAATTTTACTTAAGGGCACAATCCAATTTTAAGACAAGGTGGGGATTTAGTCACCCTTCCTTGGCCCACAAATCATTAAGCTACGCGAGCATCTGCATAACCCAAGTCATAATTTTAATTTAAAATTTATTAGACATTGGCCATAGGGTGTCACATAACTCATTGGCATATTCTTTTCAACGCTAGGATTAAAAGCTAATCCAAACACAGAATTGTCAAATCAATGGCATTTTGACCTTGACTAGGATTGATAGTTTTTAACGAATCTTCGTACCGACCACCTACCTGCAGGAAAAAATTGGTAATTGAGGCGAGACTCCGGAGTTTGTCGTCTTTTAAATTCTCCCTCGTCAAGAATTAGGAGCTCTTAATTACGGAGATTATTTCGGAGACCCATTGTCCTCGAATAATCTTGAAAAATTAGATCTTAAAAATTGAACTTCTCCTCGCCTAATTCAGATAAACTCAAATTTCTTTGTGTTAGCTTAGGAATTTTGTGGTCCCGTGTCGGATTTAATTTGATTTCAATAAAAAAACTAATAAAAAAAACAAAAAAAAATCAGAATCTAAAAAAAAAATTCTAGTAGCATATCAATTTTTTTCAAAAAAAAATCCAATAATATGCTTTTTCTTGTAATTTTTTTTCTTTTCAAATACACAGTAAGTGCCTGTGTAGTTATATTTGTAATTAATATTTTTGTGTCGCACTTTACAATTGATGATGAAGGATAATTTCATTCATGCTTGCGTCAATAATTTTATTTTGTTTTAGAAGGAAAATAAAGATAATAAGGAATGTCATCAATGTTGAGAGCCGAGATATGAAGTGACCACGCGCAAAGGGAGTAGAGTATGCAAAGAACCTAAGAAAGTATTGAGACATTTTCCTCTAATTCCTAGACTTGTTAGATTGTAGACCATACCATGGATAGAACGGGAAATGACATGGCGTAGTCGAGCAACCAGTTCATGGGATTTTCAACGACATTCTTCTGACTCATCTTAGTGAAGAAATTTTAAACTGAAATGGCCAGATTTTGCTAAATAAGAGTGCAATGTTTGTCTATAAATAGCCACTGATGGGTCTAATCCCTATGGTATTGAATCTTCAAGTTATAGTTGTTTACCTGTTATCATCGCACCATTAAATTCTCACCATCGTTGTGCGGGAAGTGAGAGTTTCATATGTTGTCTTTGTTAATACCTGGGTCAAAGGTACCTGGTCAAGACATTGATGTTTTTCTACTTTTTATGGCTTGGATCAACACCCCAAAGGCATTTTAGTCTAATTCTTAGGGTGTAAAATCATATCTGGGCAAAAATAAGGAATAATTTGCTTATGTCCCATTTGTTCTGCGACCCTCATGCTGTCGGACTATATACCGCGACCACATTTTAGAAAAGGCCAATTCTATTTTTTTGCATGTTTAGCAATTTTGATCAGAGAATTATTATATATTGGAGCAGAAATGCCACAAAATTTTTAAAACCCCCCTGAAACATGTTTTACAGCCTACGGGTTATGCTAAATCACGTAAGGCTAGGTCATATGATTGAAAATCAATGACTGCACAAGAGAAATTAGACGAGGCTATTGTTTTAATGATCGATAAACCTCTTGGGATAGGTTAAGATGCTTTTACTAACTTTTTAGTCATTGTCTATCCAAGGGAATGAACTCGAAAATTTATCTGCTAGTTGATTCCGAAATTGGACTTGCAGGTAAACAAGTGTAATGTTAATTTAAAATAAAACTGGACTAGCAACATTATCCTGGTCGTTCCATTTCACTACACACATAACCTCAGATTCAGACCGGATTGACCCACAGGTGATCCATAAATCTGGGTTGGGTCGTTACAAATGGTATTAGAGCTCTAGGTTCAAGGTTTCTTTCGGGACTAACGTGGTGAGGTCGGTAGCAGATCTTTGTAGTCGGTGTTGGTTTGGTCCAGTTAAGCTAGTTGGTGACATGTTTGGTTTGTGTCGTCGATGGTAGAGTTAAAGTGGTTAGCACGACAAGTAATTTAGTGCCAAGTGTCATATGAAAAAGTTAATTTTTATAAATTGCTTCCTTAAATTCTGATTAAATATGTTATAATTTATGGGTGTCCACGTAAGCCAGTGAGTGGGGACACCGTTGTGTTTAGTGTGAAGTGTTTGTTTCAACCATTGACGATGTAGAGTCTTTGGAGATATTGATAGAGTGAGATAACTCCCATGGGTAAGGTAGCAAAATTGTATATAACCAATTGTAGGGATTGTTAGTTAGAGTGTCATTAAATGGAAAATTGTGACTTCAAATTATATGCAGTCTTAGGTACGACACTTATAAGGAGCCCATATCAATGTTATGATTAGGTAAATCTGATCCCTGGGGTAACGCCGTGATTGATGGATAAATGATAGGATGTTGTCCTTGTGAAAGAATGCCTCAGTGATTATAGCAATTGAGTATATCTTACAAACCTTGAGAGGGGTCACGGAGTGACAATAAGGAGTAATGTGTTGGAAAGTATTAGTTCAGGGGTAAGAATATATTGGGTCCCTTGGTTATGGGCTTGGATTTAGCATATCCCAATTCATGTTCCTTGACGATAATGTGGGTTTAAATAATCTTGATGATTGAGGTAACCTAAGAGAAAAGCTAAATAACTGCGGTGACTTAGTAATTGGAAAATGAGTTGGGATGATTTAGAATAGGACATCTTATGACGCCATTAAGGTGGGCTTCCTCTTGGGCAATACCCGACGTCACGTGTCCTACCAGAACCTAGATGTTATTGATTTATAGTTTTGTGATTCTAACGTGTCATTGAGAAATAGGATACCTTGTGGCGTTCGTGGGTAGGTGCCTTACTGTTCATAGGCAATACCCGACATCCCTTATCCTACTAATATAAAATGTATAGTTGTCTTAATTAATAGGTTAGCATGTGGTATGAGGTTTTCATGGTAAGGTAATTTGGTTATAATGATTAAGCACTCATTAAGGATTAAGAGATATCAACTCATGAAATCGTATTGAGAATTTCCTTAAAGATATATGATAAGGTCTAACTGATGAGATATTAATGAAAGTGATAGGCATTCCCTAGTTATGGTGTATCGAGGTTGTGTAACACATGTCATTGTATGACTCATGGTTTCTTGTAATAGACACGTAAACCGTTTAGAGAACTAATTGAGTTTGACATCGTCACCCGTGAGGCATTGGGAATCATTAGTGTATTGAACTCTACATAAGTGATGATAGGCCATTGATGATTGTAGTGCGATTAGATCATGTTAACTTGTGACAGTGCCTCAGAATTAGCGCTACGACTTTTTTTATAGGCATGTGTCACGATATGACATTTGAAGATAATTGTGAGAATAAATTTATCAATGCCACGTGGTTCACCTGGTAGACTTAGAACACGATGAGGTTCGTTATGGCTTTTAGAAATAGCACTCGGAATGAAGTGCTAGACTTGATTATAAAACCTACGTGTGATACTTGTACGGTTAAAAAATAACTATAGTGAGTGAAATCCTTAGGCCTTAGGCATAAGTAATGCTTGAAGGTTTCAGGTGACATTAGAGTGATTATAATAGGGATAATATAGTCTGTGCTGAGAGTTGTAACAATGGTCCTTGAGTTGAATGTTTGAAGCCAGGTGAGAATGGTGTTTCACTTGATGAGAGTGATCTCAGAATCTGAGGTGAGTTATCGCGAGCAAGAATTATGAAGGCCTAGGTATGACGAGTCAGTAACTAGTGATAAATGTTAAAGGAACTCATTTGGTTCAACTGACTGCACTTATCGATGATGGATAGGTAGCATTAGTCCTAAGGAGGGAAGGACCCGTGGGGAGCACCCCGAGTCCAAGTAAACAGAGCTACTTAACGTAAAATGAATAAAATACACTAAACTCTATAAAACCGTTAAAATACGAAGACGCACCCAACACATCGTACCAAAGTGAGTGTGGGAGCCTATTCCCAGTGGGAATATACAAAGTAATATAGAAACGGGCGGTAGAAAGGAATACACACGCAAAAACACATGCATGCGAAAATATATATGTGATAACCCGGATATAATTATGATAAATTATATTTAAATCATGCTTATCTTATGTGATATGAATAATTTGTTATTAGTATATCTAATGTTAACTGATTATGTTTAGTCTAACCCTACTTTCATAAATCGTGAAATGCCAAGTTATGTACGAACACAAAATTTTGTTATTTTTGATAGAAATGTTCCTGTTTCAGACTAGTTTTGACCCCTATAACATTACAAATGACTTGAGGAGAAAGCTAGATAGTTGTAGACATGTGAGTTAGGGTTGTAACATAATAAACGGTGCATCGAACGGATGTCCGAGTACGAATTTAGGTCGAATTTACGAACAAGGGGCAAATCTTTCCATTCCCTTTTAGTGGAAAATTGTCTTTTAGTAAACCAAGTGGTTTAATTTGATTGGTGGGCATGGGAGGCAGAATTGGATGACTTAAACCTCTCCCTTTAACTTATTTCTTCAGG
Source organism: Sambucus nigra (assembly GCA_949130495.1). Taxonomy (NCBI): domain Eukaryota; kingdom Viridiplantae; phylum Streptophyta; class Magnoliopsida; order Dipsacales; family Adoxaceae; genus Sambucus; species Sambucus nigra. The sequence goes on along the minus strand of OX422219.1, from coordinate 120,649,991 downwards.
TAATATAACCCTAGGTTCAGTTTCGAGAGATTTAAGCTTAAGGAAAGAGAAAGTGGAAGTTTAAGGAAGAAAGATTACAAGAAAAACTAGGGAAATTCCAAGAAAATCCTTAAAGTGTTTCCAAGGTATAAGTTTGTGATTAATATTGTTTTAATATTGTATTATACTTATTTTAAAGTATATAAATTTTGAATTACGGATTAAAATTCCGTCACCCTTTGTGATAATATTTATTGGTTCATATGTGAGGTAGGTGGTGTTTATAGGCCATATTGGTTTGTATTGAAACCCCTTGTATTCCAACTTGCATATATATTTTTGTGCCTACTGGAATTAAGAAATTCAAAATGGATATGAAATTAGATTCATATATTCATATCATATCCGAATATTAGAATTTAACTCCTTGTGGTTGGTCCTTGGTAATGGTTTCAAGATGGTACATAGTTGCTGTTTGGATATTTAATTTCAGTATACCCTGAGTTTGGTCAAGCTTTTGACATAGAAAATGAAGTCAAAAGATTATGAATTTTTAATTATGTATTATTAAGTATAGTTTTTGAAAATAGATTGAAAATCATGAAAAGTTATGCTGTAGAAAAATTATGAAAATTCTTGGAAGTTGAAGGAACAATAGAGGAGTTTCTAGGGCAGATTTCTTGTGTTGTATAGAAATGGCCATAACTTGCTTTAGGAAGCTTGAAAAATTACACCGTCACTTGTAACGGAAAGTATATTCAGATATGTTTGCATATTAATAAGCATGCACACCTGTATGTGTTCTATTTATGAATATGGGATGGTTGAGTATAAAGGACAATAATTTGAGGCCATATTGGATAACCCATAAAAGAATATTGTTATCTCTTCTTTCCAAAGAGTATTTTGAGTACACGTTTCATGTGTATATATATTGAGAAGTATACTTTTATATTTACTTGATTTTAGTTATAAATTCCTTACGAGGTAGTTTCTAGGGTTGAATGTTCCTGACCTTATCAACATGTGTACCATTGTTTCGTCTTTACACATATTTCATGGAATATGACTTGAGTAGAATTATATTGTTTTTGTATAGTTATTGAAAGTTACATAGATATATTAATATAATACTTATGATTGAAATTCAATACTAATTTAATTGTATTAACATGTGTAATGTCAAATCAACCCATTTCAGCTCCACCCGAGGGAAACGTGAATACCTAGTTGACAACCCAATGTGAGTGTACTTACTGAGTTTATTATGGATATGATATGTATGTATTATATGTTGAGGTGATATGACTTATTAAAATTCATGAGATGTTAAGGTGATATGACTTATTAAAAGTCATGAGATGTTGAGATGTTATGACTTATTAAAAGTCAAGAGATGTTGAGATGTTATGGCTTTATAAAAGTCAAGATATGTTGAATTGCTATGCAATTCAGGAGATGTTAGGTTATTAAAACCTATGGATATGATTATTGCCTACGGGATGGAGATGTGGGGTTTTTAAACTCCGGATATGTATATGGCCTAATTTGGCACAAAGATGGATATATTGATATGTTGAGATGTTAATATAGTACTTTTACTATATAGAGATGTAGTACATTCACTGAGTTTTTAAACTCATGGTTTTATATGTTTACATTTTCAGGTTTTGAAGCTGCCACTGCCAGGTCTAGGAGGTTGGGTAAATAGTAGTAGGGTTCTGTTTTATACATTATACTAGTTGTAATTAAGCTAAATGGTATGGGAGTTTTTTTTAAATTATGTCTCCTTAAAACAATTGGATTGTTAGTATTCCGCATTTTAACCTTGAAGTTTTTTTTATGTGTATTACTAAATAAATAAAGAAAGAAATAGTGTGGTTTGTGAACTCTTTAGTTAATTATATCCTAATGGGGTTAGGGCGTGACAATATATATATCTACGTATACATACTTTTGAAAATACATATTCAATGCATTAACCATTTTACTTTCGAAAACCATACTTGCCCAGATTCATACTAAGGGATATTGGACAGGAAATTTTAATAATTTTCTTACATTTTAGTCTATATAATAATATGATTCTTTAGATAATATATATTTTATATGTATATGTATATATTTAGTTTTATTGTTTAATACACGTGTAATATCATGCCAACATAGGTGTACCAAAAATAAACTCTAACTATAATTATGTTCAAGAATATAAAAACGTTTGTAAACAAATAACCGTATACGCCCTTTAGTTTTATGTAACGTTTTTTAGTTATCGTGTGTAATATATACTATGTAATATTGCCATCTCATTAATATGTAATATGATTGATGTTTGTGAATATTTGAATAAATGTTTTAGAAATCTTTATATACTTATATTACTTTTTATATTCCGGAACTCATTAGAGGAGACGCTCTAGAAATAGCGCTAAGGCCACGTGAGTTAAAGTTACTCCATTTACAATCATCCTCAGTTCAGTCCGACACAAGTTTGGGATTGGTGACATTATTGACGGTGACAGTAGGAGGAGTCCACCCCCTTTCACAAACAATCTAGACACGTTCATCAATAGCCTTTAAACCATATTTCATGAGGGTTTTCCAATAGGCGTAATTCTTACCATTAAAGACGGGCAACCGATTATATAAGTTCCCCATCGAAAAAATTACGAAATTTTTCAAAATCAGAATTTAAAAAAAATCGATCTCACAAAAAATTTGCGAAAAAAGAATCACTCAATAAATTTCAGTAACCTAATCTGATACCAATTTGTAAAGTGGTGCGACATCGATTGTTTATTTAATTCACAAATTTTCAAATTTAAACTTATTTAATTATAGTCAATATTTGATCCAAATTAATTAAACCCTAATTAAGCATGTATGTGATATAAATAAAATATACAAATCAAACACTCACAAATCGAGGTTTAGGAAAAAAACTTTCGGGTAAAACCTTTATTTCACTATAATGCAAATCGCAACTTACAATTACACACCAAAATCTGCAATGAATTTACCGCAGTAAACCCACATAGACCGAAGCCTAATAACTAGGAAAGATCCCCTAGAGAACCTCAATGACCTCAGTCGTCAGCAAGCAACTCCAATAAGAACTACCAATCCAGCAGTAGAGATGGCAGTCTACAAGGATAAACTTTCAAGAAGTATTTTAGGTTCCATAAATGATTCATAAAAGAATTGGGATGTTTTAGTAAATCAAAGGTTTTTAACCATAAAGATGAAGACTAAAAGTCTGCCAAAAATTAATTTTCGTGTATTAAAAGTCTTAATGAAAAAGGTCTTCAAAATACGTATTTATAGCTGAACAAAGATCTTGACGCGACGCATGTCGTTAGAGTCGTTGGAACGATATGTTCATGTCGTTTGAACGACATCTGATATCGTTACTAACTGTGTCTTTAAATGTGTTTTATAGTTGAATAAATGTGTTTTAAAGGTCATTTAAAACACAAAACAATAAGGGTTCGTTTAAAGAAAATAAGAAACGACCCTTCGAGCAACTCTTTAAATGACATGTGATGTCATTAGAAGCAGTCGTTCGAACGATAGGAGCGAGAAAATATTATTTTAAAAAGCTCGCCTATAGGTCATAAAAAATTTATTTTGATTTAAGGAAAAAAGCCTCAGTTTGATAAAAACAGTTTCAAAAAATATCCCAATACTAAAGTAAAGCAATTGTGAAACTTAAACACATTCTATATGAAATTGTACCTCATTTTGCGCACATGTTGAAGATGCTTGAAATTCGGATCCGTCTTCATGAACGTATGAACGTGATCTTCTTCGATAGTTATAGCGGTATACAATATACTCTATGTAAAATGAGGACTACAAAAAATACGTCCTTATAAAAATGACCTTAATACCCCCAAACCTAATTTCTACAATGTCCTCAATGTAAAAGACAAATCAAGAAAGGTGGGAAAGTTATGAAAGATATTTCCACAATGAGGGAATTTCTCAAATACACATTTCCTGAATAAAGAAAAAAAATAAAAATAAGATCGTGATACAACAATAATGACCTAATTTCATGTTCAATCTTGGTATACCGGGTCTTGGAGGAAAGCATCCTCTACTTCTTAATCTTGCAATTCCAGATATGTCTTCAACCTTTGACGGTCGACTTTGAAAATTTCACTATATTTAGGATTCTCTATCTCAACTGCTCTATGTGGGTAGACTGTCTGAATGACAAAGGGACTAGACCACCTCGACTTCAACTTATCATGAAAGGGATGCAACCTAGAGTTATACAATAGAACTTTTGTTCCAGGTTTGAATGACTTCCTTTGGATGGACTTTAAATGGAAAATTTTCATTTTCTCTTTGTAAAATTTTCCATTTTTGTATGCATCATTACTAATCTCTTCCAACTTATTGAGTTGGAGTTTTCGAACATTTCCCACATCAGGTAAGTCAAAATTAAAGTTCGTAATGGCCCAATAGTCCTTGTGCTCTAAGTCTTTCAAAAGTTGAAAAGTTTTTCCATATATAAGCCTATACAGGGACATACATAGTGGGGCTTTGTCGATAGTGTGATAAGCCCATAGTGAATTTAATAATCCTAAAGACTAATCCTTTCCATTCGGATTCACTGTTTCTCGATGATTTACTTGATTTTCGTATTAAAAACTTCTACTTGACCATTGATTTGAGGATGATAAGAAAACCTTACTTTGTGCTTGACTAAGTACTTTTTCATGAGACTCTCGAAGGACCGATAACAAAAATAGGTTCCTTGATTGTTAATGATGGCTCAAGGCATATCGAAATGGGAGAAAATATTTGTTTGAATTTCGGAATTGAAACCATGAAATCGATGCCCAAACAATCAAAAACCTCGGTAATCAAAATGGTATTTAAGCGCATAATGTTCCTACATGTGATATTTCCTAACCTTTGGCATCAGCCACAACTCTTACTATAATCATTTGAGTTACAAAAAATGGTGGACTAATAGAATCTACACTGCAAAATCTTCGCATCAATTTTATTGACACTGGAATGGTTTTCACACGCTTGGCCATGACATAAAGAGATTATGATTTGAATCTCATGATCAGGGATGCATTTTTGAATGATTTGATCGGGACAATATTTGAAGAGGCATGTGTCATCCCAAAAGAATATCTTAGCTTCCTTAAGAAATTTGGAACGATCTTGTTTAGTCCTATGTGGGATCCTCTCTCCCATTACAAGATAATTCAGAATATCGACAAACCACGAAAATTAGGAGACAAGCATTAGTTTCTCTTTAGTGAAGGACTCATTAGGTTGTAACATGTTATTAGATGATTTAACGGTTAACCTAGATAAGTGATTTTCCACTACATTTTCATATTTTTTCCTATCTCAATATTCAAGGTCAAACTCTTCAAGTAATATGATCCACATAATGAGTTGGTCCTTAGCATCCTTCTTAAACAAAAGGTATTGTAGGGCCAAGTGATTGGTGAAAATGATAACTTTGGATCCTATCAGGTAAGACCTAAACTTCTCAACCGCGAAGGCAATAGTGAGGAACTCTTTTTTGGTCATGGAATAGTTAAATTGGGCATGATAAAGAGTCCTACTCTCATAGTATATGATGTGATGAAGTTTCTTGTCACGCTGACCAATAACCGCGCCTATTGAATAGTCAGAAGCATTATGCGTGATCTCAAAACGCTAACTTTTGTCGAGAGGTCGCATAGTGGGTGAGGAGGTCAATTACTTATTTATCCTTTCAAAGGCTATAAGGCAATCATCGGTGAAATCAAAGGGTGTGTCTTTGTCAAGAAGATTGCACAAAGGTCGAGATATTTTTCTCAAATCCTTAATAAATCTATGGTAGAAATCGACATGTGCTTAAAATGATCAAACTTCATGCACATTTTTAGAAAGGAACATTAGCAATGATATCAATTTCAGCTTTCTCAACCTCGATACCCCTTTTAGAAATGATGTGGCCTAGCACCATGCCTTGTTTGACCATAAAATGACACTTTCACTAATTAATCATGAGGTTCTTTTCCTTACACCTTTCCAAAATGAGGGTGAGGTGGTGAAGGCAATCATCAAAACTAAACCCAAGGAATGAAAAATCATATATAAAGACTTTAATAAACAATTCCACCATATCTGAAAATATACTCATCATACACCGCTGAAAGGTAGCGGGTGCATTGCATAACCCAAAAGGCGTGCATTGATAAGAAAAAGTACCAAATGGACAAGTGAATGTGGTTTTCTCTCTATCCTCAGTAGTGATGGGAATTTGATAATAACCAAACTAACCATTAAGAAAACAGTAATAGGGATGTCTGTCTAAATCTCTCAAGCATTTGGTCAAAATGAAAGGAAAAGGAAAATGATTCTTCCTTATGACGACATTCAACTTACTATAATCAATACACATACGCCAACCGATTTTAATCCTAGTGGGTACTAACTCAGCTTTATGTTTTTTCAGCATTGCAACATCGTATTTCTTTAGGACAACTTGAATGGGGTTGACCCATTAGCTATCAGAGATGGGGTAGATAATACCCACATACAGGAATTTGAGTACCTTGGGTCGAACGACCTCTTTAATAATAGGATTAAGTCTACGTTGTGTTTTATGAGATTTTTTAGCATTATCTTCTCAGGGTATCTTATGCATGCACACCCTTAATATCGGCTATGGTAAATCCAATGGTTTCTTTGTGTTCCTTGAGAGCACATAACAACTTAACTTCATGTTCTTTATCTAATTTAGACAAGATGATAACAATCAAGGTGTCAGAAGGTCCTAAGAACCTATATTCGAGTGTTTTAGGCAGTGGTTTCAATTTAAGCTCGGGATCTTTCTCAATCAAAGGAGAAATGGGTGATGTGGAGGGAGTGGCTCTGGCTTATATTTCCAACTTCCTACTTCCATGGTAGGGGCAGAGTTGAGGAGTGAACTGACTTCTGTAATACCCCGTAATTTTAATGACTTTTAAAATGAGTTAAATTAAAAGTTAATGGGAATAATTGGAATTAATTTTAAATTAATTAATTGGGAATAATCCGAATTTTATATTACTTGTGGATATAGATATATATGATTCTGAATATTAGTTAGTGATATTTAAGTACTATATGAATATGATGTTATTTATATTGTTGTGAGTTACTAGTATGGTAATTATAAAACTTAAATCGAGATGCGGTATGGAACGTGTTAGGACTAATTCAAATAAATAAAAAGGAAACATTATTTTATATCAAATTTATGGTTGTTTCGAGGAAATATTGTATGATAAGTTTAGGAATGTTTTAAGAGGAAATTAGCAGTGTGCACGCGATTTTTTGTATAAAATCACGTTCTGCACAACTTTGCAGTTTTAAGTTATTTCAAAATCAGATCAGAAAAGCCTCAACATTGTAATTTTATATTTCTAGCAGAATGTACCTTTATCGAAAAAAATAATTGAAAGATAGTAATTTGTTCCATGGTGAGATTTTATTAATTCGGGTACATTAACAAGGAGCGAGGGACTTGGGTTAAGGTTTGAAAATTATTTGGATTTGAGGATTAAATTTTTGTGAGAGATATCTACATAATTATATTACGATTTAGAGGAGAATAATCGTTATATCAAGTAAGGGTAATATTAATGATATATTTACGGGTACTTGGGTCAGTTAAAATATTTTCAAACCTTAACCCAAGTCCCTCGCTCCTTGTTAATGTACCCGAATTAATAAAATCTCACCATGGAACAAATTACTATCTTTCAATTATGTGAGTCATAACTACATAAAAAAAATATGATGATAGTCATGATTACAAGTGTGGATAGTATTCAATAAATATGATGGGTACTTGTGATAGGATGAATTCCTAATATGATATAGGTAGTGTAAGTATCTAATTTTATACAGGTAGATGATAATGCCTATTTGATTAATTGATAATTTGTGTGTATGACATACCTAGCTTACTTACTATCGACGGGAGGTATACGCGTGAGGACAATGTTATCCTTATGAATATATGGGACCTTCGACTTGTCGCTTGAGAACATAATACTTAGGTCGATTACCATTGGAACAATGGTATAGAACGATCATTTGGCTGTGTAGGTATGTTCGTAGCCCAAAGGCTTAGGACTATGTTCGTCACCACTGTTTGTGTTTGATGTTTGTGGTTCGAGGAATATTTAACGAACCTTTAGTCCCCTATACGGCTAAAAGTTATACTGGGACATGTTAGCAGAGTAATGTATGCACCGCAACTGTTTCTCGGGGTGCCGTATTGTATTATATATATGTATGTATATAATGAATTGAATGAATAGTTATATACTGGTTAGATTTATCTTATGAGTGAATTAAGTAAAATTGAAAGATAATAGTATGTAATTAATTAAGTATGATAATGCTTACTTATGTGTAATAAATAAAAAGGCTTATTCCATGTTGAATCTTATTGGATATATGTAAATTATGCGGGATAGATATGGACTATGATTAGTTGATAGAGTTATGAACTAGTTAGCATGGAGAATAGTAACTAGTATTATTTAGAGATACGTTAAGTGTGCACTCTAGATGAGAGGTGAGAATCTCAAGAGAGAGTCCGATAATCTACATGTATATTATAAGTGATAAATATTGCAATTATTCACTTGCTATTTTCAAAACTATTTTACCATCGGGCTCTGACCCGTTTCCTTGAATATTCTCTTTTCTCTCTTGTATCTTCTATAATAGGTGTCCAGCGACAGGGACACCGTCCATAGAGGATTATGATTGTTGAAAAGCTATGGAGATATGGAGTATTATTTAGACGCCTTCATTTATTTGATTCATACTCTGTAGGGATATTTCATTTAGGGCATGTCACCCAAAAGGATTTTAGATATTTCTCTTCTATCTGAGTCAGGATTTTATACTCGTGTCATTGTCTTACATTTACTATTGTTGGGATTTATGTATTGAGATATATTTACTGGAAATTTTTTATTCCATTTGCATTTAAATTTATTATGATATTTATTCAGTTTATTGTTGTTGTGGAATGGAATGTGTGGAATTGTTCGAAATGGTAAAATGAAATTTTGTTAAATTAAATTTGGAAAGTTTTTAACACTAGCTTAATTGAGTATTAGGTGATAGGAAAATGTTTTCGGCAGTGATGCTAAGAATGAACCAACTGTATATTCTGATTTAATTGGGTATGGAACTGATCACCGGGTATTTAATTAGGCAGGGTGTTATAGGTGGTATCAAAGTATCAGGTTCTAGTGTCCTTTAGGGTCTGTACGACTTACTATGCTTTCATCATAGCATTCTTTGATGTAGATCCCTATCATTTGGATTGTTACATTTCTATGAGACTATAGATAAAAACCTTTTGTGTATTTACTTGTTTTAGACATACTGGAGTTTAATGTGATTATCGGCATGGATTGGCTTGTTGCACATAAGGCTAAGATTGATGGTATAGTCAGCGTATTATCTTTAGAAAGAGAGTGAATAAGTAGACTTATATATAAATAGACAAAACCTGTTGGGAAGTTATACACTATAGAATAAGGACCTGAGGAGTTTCGATGACCGACTATTTTAGGTAGTAGTGTATCGGGGGGATTCCTTATTTGGATTTTGCTCTACGATACACCCCACACATGAAACTAACGAAGGTTGGGAGTCAAAGTAAGTTGGGTCTTTAGGATATGAGTTTATAACTTTTACTATTATATGTATATATATTAATTAGAGAGTTATGAGTTGTGGCATGATTTGAGGCTAATGGAGTCGCCAAATGTGAATGTGGAAATCATGGTCATACGGATTATATTATAAGTAGTCAGTTAATTAAGGGTAGCCTTAAAGAGGAATCATATTCATTTAGATCTTATGACGGAATGTACACACATAAGGTGGATGGGCGTCGGATTGTAGTATTTTTCATAATTGTGACATAGTAAGTATTCTTGAGGTGAATGAAAGTAGAAGTTATGACTTCAAGATTTAGTTGTTTGATGATTCAGGACCCCTTCTCCCCAAAATTTTCCACGAGGATGGTGTAGTAAGGATTGGGTTAAGTTTAACTCGAGACAGTTGAAACTAAATGGTAAGGCTTGGTCTATAACATCAGTGGTGGTATTCGGTAATCTACTATATGGGCGGTACGACAAAGATTGCATGAGATGTGAGATTAATACCTGGAGTTGTCCTTACCAGTTATGCTTTATTTTTCGAATTTGGGGAAGAAATTCTGTTATAAGGGGGGAAGTATGTGTAATAACTCGGATTTTAAATGGGTATTTTAAAATAAAATTGGAATATTCAAGAAAAATATAATTTTCAATTTTATTGGTTAAATATGTTGGTTATGATTTTAGAATAATAGACCTTCAAGCGGAATTGAAATTGGATTTAAAACGAATTTTTAATATTTTGTCTTATGGCATTTTTAAGGGAAACTGTAAGATATTTTGTATGATCAATAGATTGATCCTTTTTGTCGATCGACCGGCCCTCCCAAAATTTTGCTCATCAGTTCGTTATTTTGACGAAATTTCTATTTTCTTTAAAACCCTTAAAGTTATATAAATACATGATTTCAGTGCTGAGATTTTAACACTCATTCCCCACTCACCTAAGAGCAGCCAACCCCCTATTCTTGCATCATCTTCCACCTCCAAACCTTAACCTCCATTAAAACAGATTTTTCAAGTTCAATTTTGAGGGCCTAAACATAAATATTTCAAGGTGGTTCAAGAGGGGTTTTCGTTTAATTTTTCAAGGAGAACTCGAATCTCTCGTCAATTTCTACATCTAAAAATCAGGCATGTTTTATCCTATTCTTTTCCTTTAGTGTTATGTGTCTTGATTATAGCCTCCATTAAGCTCATGTGTTCTGAAATAAATTAAGAACATAATATTTTGAAGAAATTAATTTCGGGACTGTTTTATATAAATTATTAATGATACCAAATAATTATAACTTTGTTGTTATTTGGATTGTATTTACGTAGTTGGTTATATTATGGGCATATACATGTAGAGGAGCCCTTAGCAATTTAATTTGGGTGTTACGTGTATAAATTTCTAAATTAATTAAATTACTTGTGCTAGGAAAATAATAGCTAATATGGAACTTGTGAGTAATAATGATTCGAAAAATCACAATAATTATGTGTTCTTATTTTCCCCCTCTTTTGATATAAAATCATTTAATTGGGAATTTAGTGTTGTTGAGAATATTATCATAAATTGTTGATTGTGTCACTTATGAAATATTATAATTTTGAATATCTGGGGAACGTTGGTATCGTAGATAATTGGTTTTCACCCATTGTTATAGTACACTTGTTAGGTATGGGACTAATAAGTGGGCTTTAGTTGCGATTTATGCTAATTAGGTATGGGACTAGTTATTATGAGTCTCTGCGGGTTATATAAATTGGGGTGGGGGAAAATTCTCTATATTTACCGTTGTTACAATAACCTAGGATTGATATCTAGGTGAAGTGAAATTGTTATAATCATCCTTTATTAAAGATGGAACAAAATTGTGTTTTGGGAATCTTTAGTTGGAACTAAGGGATATTTTGAGGATTTTCACATCGCTTTTAAGGGTGGGGGAAATTTATGTGAATATTGAGTATGAGAAATTTCGGGAAATTAATACCGCAAGACTAAAATGGGTATTAAAATTTGTTGGTGACATAATGTGTCTAGGGCCGATAGTTTGAATGGGTCAGAGGACGATTTATGTCGTGTTATGTGTGGAACCTTGTCATATCGCGAGGATTGCAGGATAAAAACGGATCAGACGAAGGACTTGACAAGGGGATGTGTGTGTGTGTGTGTGTGGAACCTTGTCATATCGCGAGGATCGCAAGATAAAAATGGATCAGACGGCGGACTTGACAAGGGGACGGGTGTTGAAAATAATAATGTATTTTGGTAGAAAAACCACCCGTGGCGGGAGGACCGCTATACCTAAGAATAAAGTGAAAATAAATAATCCCGGTTAATTCAAACACATTAACATCGTGGGACTTGAGTTAAATTTAAAATAATATTGGTGTGGCACATTTAAACCTTGCGGGTACTTAGAATTTTATGGTTGATGATTATAGACTTTCTTTTAATTAAAAGATTCTATTGTTATAATAGATATGTATAGCACTATTGTCTGGGTTCAAGGACCCTAATTGAAAGGAGTAGTCGGTATTCATTCTTAGGGCCTTAGCTCTGACACATGTGTTGACAAATATTTTTCGGGATTTAATTAGAGTAGTTGCATAGGAATTTTTGGTGATCTTTCGGAAGTGCAGCTGGAGCTATGTTATTATTTTAGTAGTTTGTTTCTTCTCCTATTCAGTCGTATTTATTATGAGACTAGATTTGTGTCTTATTGGGACTTTCGGTTCCAAAGTTGTCTTAAGATTTCAGTTGGGGTTGGTTTACTATAATAATTGAGATATTCGGAGATTGCATGTGATGGACTTTATATCGCACTTTGGTGATAAATCAGTTGGATGTTCTTAATATTTGTGGTTGATTTAAAATATTTATCTCGTGGATTAAAATTTAACATGTCTCATATCCGTCGCATGCTAAGCTTGATATTTAATTTATTAATGTCCGACTAAATTTTGGTGGCGGGCGACGCCTGAATTTAGCGGGGTGTTACAGTATGTAATACCCCGTAATTTTAATGAATTTTAAAATGAGTAAAATTAAAATTTAATGGTATTAATTGGAATTAATTTTAAATTAATTAATTAGGATTGGTCCGAATTTTATATTACTTGTTGATATTGAAATATATGATTCTGAATATTACTTAGTGATATTTAAGTAACATACATATGAATATGATGTTATTTATATTGTCGTGAGTTACTAATACGGTAATTATGAAACTTAAGTCGGGACGCGATATGGGACGTGTGGGGACTACTTTAATAAATAAAAAGGAAACATTATTTTATATCAACTTTATGGTTGTTTCGAGTGCGCTGTTTCATCCGGAAGGGTCGAAATGGTCAGAAAATTCTATTCGGGTGTTGGATTTGGGTCTCGGGTCACTTTGGAGACGAAAGGATACCCCGAAGGGGCATGTTAGTCATTTTATTTGGCAGGCGAATAGTACTTTCAGGATTTGTCTTTTTATAAAGGTTATGTATTAGAGGAGCATAGGTTCATTTCATTTTATCACAAAACATTTGAGAGGTATTAGTGTGAGAGAAAGTGAAGAGTTTATTGAGAGGATAAGAGGTTTGTTAGGAAGGAGGAGAGACCTTTAGGGCAAGCCAAAGGGGATTAACCACCTTCTACCACCAGCACTAGCACCGAAAAGTCACCAAAAAATGAGGAAAGGATTTCACACCATCATCACCAAAGGTTCAGACCTACATAATTAAGGCAAGTGTAATTCTTTCTTTATTTTATTGCTTACAATATCCATGCTAGATAGGTTAAGTAAGAAGTATGAACTTGCATGATTTAAGGATGAACTATAAAGTTTTTGGAATTTGTTCTTGATATGAAAATTAGATAGAATAAATCTCTTTCTGTTTAAATGATTTAATCCACGAATTTTGGGTTTTAAATGATAGAAGAAGTTCGAGTTATTATGATTTTTGGAGAAATAAGAACCTATGAAAATTCTGGTAATAATAGGACTTAAATTCAGACTATTTGATGATTTTAGTTTGTTTGATTATTAGAAACTGATCATATATCTTTCTATATCAATTTATATTAATTAGGAGAAGTTTTGGATTAATTTGTGTTGGTTTTGATGAGAAAGAAAATGGATAAAACGCCTGAAATTTTTTTTAAAAAGGACGAACATTGTATGATAATGTTAGGACTGTTTTGAGAGGAAATTGGTAGTGTGCACACGAGTTTTTATATAAAATCACATTCTGCACAACTTTGCAGTTTTAAGTTGTTTCAAAATCAGAGCAGAAAAGCCTTAAAGTTGTAATTTTATTTTTCATGCAGAATGTACCTTTATCGAAAAAAATAATTTGAAAATGGCAATTTGGCCCATGGTGAGATTTTATTAATTTTGGTACATTAACAACGAGTGAGGGACTTGGGTTAATGTTGGAAAATTATTTGGATTTGAGGATTAAATTTTTATAAGAGATATCTACATAATTATATTATGATTTAGAGGAGAATAATCGTTATATCAAGTAAGGGTAATATTGATGATATATTTACGGGTACTTGGGTCGGTTAAAATATTATGTGAGTGATAACTACATAAAAAAAATGATATGATGATAATCATGATTACAAGTGTGGGTAGTATTCAATAAATGCAATGGGTACTTGTGATAGAATGAATTCCTAATATGATATAAGTAGTGTAAGTACCTAATTTTATACATGTAGATGATAATGCCTATTTGATTGATTGATAATTTGTGTGTATGACATACCTAGCTTACTTGCTATCGACGGGAGGTATATGCATGAGGGCAGTCTTATCCTGATTAATATATGGGACCTTCGACTTATCGCTTGAGAACATAGGACTTATATCGATTACCATTACTGAGAACAATGGTATAGAACGGTTATTTGGGTGCGTAGGTATGTGCGTAGCCCAAAGCCTTGGGACTATGTTCACCTCCACTGTTTGTGTTTGATGTTTGTGGTTCGAGGAATCTTTATCGAACCTTTAGTCCCCTATATGGATAAAAGCTATACTGGGACATGATAGCAGAGTAATGCATGCACTGTAGCTGTGTCTCAAGGTACCGCATTGTATTATTTGTATCTATATACATATATAATGAATTGAATGAATATGTATATACTGGTTTGATCTATCTTCTGTGTGAATTAAGTAAAATTGAAAGATAATAGTATGTAGTTAATTAAGTATGATAATGCTTAATTATGTTGAATAAATAAAAACGCTTATTCCATGTTGAATCTTATTGGATATATGTAAATTATGCGGGATAGATATGGGCTATGATTATTTGACACAATTATGAACTAGTTAGCATGGAGAATAGTAAATATTATGATTTAGAGGTACGTTAAGTGCGCACTCTAGATGAGAGGTGAGAATCTCAAGAGAGAGTCCGACAATCTAGCATGTATATTATAAGTGATAAATATTGCAATTATTCACTTGCTGTTTTCAAAACTATTTTACCATCGGGCTCTGACCCGTTTCCTTGAATATTCTGTTTTCTCTCTTGTATCTTCTATATCAGGTGTGCAGCCGCAGGGACACCAGCCATAGAGGATTATAATGGCTGATTAAATATGGAGATATGGAGTATTGTTTAGACGCCTTAATTTATGTGATTCATACTCTGTAGTGATATTTCATTTAGGGCATGTCGCCCAAGAGGATTTTAGATATTTCTCTTCTATCTGAGTCAGGATCTCTTGTCGTTGTGTTACATTTACTATTGTTGGGATTTATGTATTGAGATATATTTATTGGAAAAGTTTTATTCCAGTTGCATTTAAATTCTATTGTGATATCTATTCAGTTTAGTATTGTTGTGGAATGGAATGTGTTGAATTGTTCGAAATGGTAAAATGAAATTTTATTAAATTAAAATTGGAAAGTTTTTAACACCGGCTTAATTGAGTATTAGGTGATAATAAAATGTTTTTGACAGTGAGGCTAAGAATGAACCAATTATATATTCTGATTTAATTGGGTATGGGACTGATGACCCGATATTTGATTAGGCGGGGTGTTACAACTTCTTTAATTCAGTTTTTTATATCAATATCGAACCTAAAAAGGATAGACATGCTCCTAAAAGGTCGTTATTATGAGTTTGCTCAAAATTCTCTTGGACAATGCTATTAATCATGTCGATGTCCATGGGTTCATCGTCATCGGGTTGCTGTTTAGACAAATTGAACACATTAATATCCTTAGTCATATTTTCAAACCATAAGTTCAATTGGCCGGTACATTACCTAATGACGACATCAAATGCGATGAGGAAGGAATGACCCAAAATAACTGGAATTTGTGCAATAGGATTATGCATGTGTTGGGTATTTGAAACCACAAAATTGATGGGAAATACAAAGTCTCCCACTTTGATTAAGGTGTACTCAATGACAGCTCTCGATATTTTAACAAAATAGTCGGTTAAGGATTGGGTGATCTTAGTCGGCCTTAACTCCCCCAAACCTAGTTTCTTGTACATGGTGTACGACAGAAGTTTCACGCTAGCTCCTAAATCAAGATGGGGTTTATCAATCATGTGCTTCCCTATCTTGATAGAGATCGTCGAAGTCCTAGGATCCTTATACTCGACAGGAGTTCTATAGGAAATGATTGAGCTTTCTTGATCGACGAGAAAACATTTCTTGGGTACGTTGGTGTTTCTCTTGAAGGTACAAAGGCTTTTAGAAAATTTGGCATAAGATGGAGCTTTTTGTTTAGTATTATGCAGTGGGATATTGATTTGAACTTTCTTGAATGCTTCTTACATTTGATCCAGTTGCGCCTTTTTCTCTGTGGCACCAAACATTAGTAAAACGGAGCTTTGGGACATAGGTCTCTACAAATGGCTAAAAAAATGATGTTGGGGAGGAAGTTGGATCCATGGATGGTACTTCCTTTTCCTTACATTTATGAGATTCACTAGGGTGGGTGATGAGACGTTATCCTCAACTTCCTTTCCAAACCTAAGCACGATGATTGGTCCTTATGATCTTGGGTGTGTGTCGCGCTCCTGTTGTATTTTTATAATATATTGACCCTTAGGCATGTTACTTTTTGGATTGGGCTCGGGTTGACTTGAAAATGTTCCCTTATTTCTCTCACTCAATGCATTGCCCAGTTAGCTCACTTGAACCTCAAGTTTGGAAATTGATTGAGTATTTGTATGTAGGCTTTGTTAGGTGGATTGGAGGACATTTAAGGTGGTTTCCTAAAAGTAAAGGGTACTTTGGGAAATGTATATTGAATCCTCTTAAGATTGAATCTTTTGGGACAAAGGATACGACTGTGCGGGAACATTCTTTTGGAAACTCGAGGTGGGTTACCTGAAGATTCACTTCCACCTCCTTGGTATTGACCCTTAGAAAACGAAACGTTGGGTGATCTCTCCATCTTGGATTTTACGCATTGGAGTACGGGTTATACTTTGGTCTATGTTGTTAGAGGGCATTTACTTTCTCGGTGAATGCTTTGTAGGACGTAAAAATGGGGCAATTTTTTACTAAATGGTCAAAAGTATCACAAAACAAGAGCATAGGTGAACTTACATGTTGGATGATCACAGGTACGACTCGATTACCCTCTTTGTTTGTCTCTAAAGCTTCTAAACATAGGGCCAATGTAGCCACTTTGGCTTTTAAACCAAAACTTTGCTCGACTTGTGAGAGCCTTATTAAATGTGGAGGGTCTAGATTCCCAATGGGGTGCCCATCATTGGGACTTTTTCGCCACATATTCTAGTAATGTCCATGCGTCAGCCTCACTTTTCTCGATAAAATCACCATGACACATTGAATCAACCATCGATCAAGTAGTAAAATCAAATCGCTCATAAAAAATTAAACTCAACATCCTAATTTAATCCCATGGTGAGGATATTGCTGTAGCAAGTCCTTAAATCTCTCCAAATACATCCACAAAAATTCTCCCTCTTTTTGGCTAAATGTGTTGATGGCGTGACCTATCGCCCCTGTCTTTTGGTTGGTAAAAAATTTTGAGAAAAATTGACGCTCAATTGATTCCACTTAGGGGTGGAATTCTGTTTAAGAGAGTGTATTCAACTTTTGGCAATATCTTTCAATGAAAATGGGAAAAAAAATTCATTAAACAATCTCATCGGTGAGTTGTTGTAACTTAATTGTTCCACAAATTTCTTTGGATTTGAGCACATGTAGGTAGGGGTCCTCTTTTCTATACCTCCAAAGATGAGAAACAATTGAATTGTTCCCATCTTGAGTTCGAAGTTTTTTGCATTATATGGGGGAAGACACATGCACGGGAGTTGCCTATTAGGATATAGGTAATCTTTAAGGGCACGGGTTAATAACTCGTCTCCTATCTCAAAAAATATCAAAACTACCTACATAAGTATCGGGAATGCTAGAATCCACATTAGATAAACGATTGGTAGAGGATCTCAAAACCATCTTCGTATACACCACGACCACTCAAATTTCTTTCTTCATCTTTTTATTTTTATTTTTTTAAAGGAAAACAAAGCACATAATCTGACTTAAAACTACATAATTCTTAAACTAACAGAAAAAAAAATTGAATTACCTAATTTAGGTGAGGGGCATTTCAATTTTAAAACCTAGTTTTTTCGAGATTACTCAACGATGACGGTGGTCTCTGAATAAATCTCTCTAATTAGACAACTCCTACTCTTTGACAATGGAGAATTAAAAAGACGATCAACTACGGCTATCGCCTTAAATCCTGATTTTACCTTTAGGTTGGTGGTCGGTACGAAGACTCATATTTAAAAATCACCAATCCTAGACAAGGTAAAACGAAACCGATTTGACAAGTTCGCATTGGCATAACTTTTAATTCCAGCCTCGGTAAGATTTTTTCTACGAGATATGTAATACTCTAAGGCCAATATCTAATTAATTTAAAATTAAAAATGATGGATCGGGCTATGCAAATGCTCAGGTAGTTTAGTGATTTTTGGGCTAAGAAAGGGTGATGAAATCTCTACCTTACCTTAAGTCAAATTTATGAAACATTCTTATTGAAATATATAAAAAACATCCACGTAAGGAGCGCACAATACTTACCTCCGACGTGGACTTTTTACGGTTACTTGTTTATGCCGAGTCAAAGTTTTATTTGACGTCGATCAGAGGAAAACGTTGCCTATGTTTTAGTCATCTACAAGAGTACCTTATGTGCATGATAAATTACACAAATATCTTTAGAGCTCATAATGTTGTTTATTTTTAGAGATTTTATGTCCATTTTTCGTCTTTGACTTTTTTCTTTTTATCTTTTTTTGAATGAATGTGCTAAAAAAATTACACAAAAACAACTACACCTAGCATAAAGTGCAACACAAGCACTTACGGTGCAGTTTGACACGAGAAAAAGAAAACAAATAATAAAACAAAAAGTACACTATGATTTTTTTATATATATATTCTGAAAAAAATATATGCTTCTGTATTTTTTTTAATGAATTTTTGGATTTTTTATATTAAAAAAATAACATTTTTTAGGGACTAACTATGAAAAAAATGAAATTCTAAATTTTTAAAAATATAATTAGGAATTTTTCAAAATTTATGTCTTTTTATTTTATTTTATGATAAAAGTAATGACAAAATTATTACTTACGAACAAAAAGCTTAAATATGTTTTTTTAACTAATCACACGCACAAAAATAGATTTTTCAAATTTAACAAAAGTTCTTTTTTTATTTTATTTCGGGTTTTGTAATTTTTATGTGTTTGTATAGGTTTTATTGTACATAAAGTAAAAGAGGTCCAAAAGTCAATAACTTTAAAATCGTCACAAATAATTGGAAACGACACCAAAAAATTATTGTCAAATTATTAAAATTATTGCATGTGCATGGGCTATTGTAATATAGTGAGCGTAAGTAAGAATTGATTCCATGAAAATTTAGTCAATTCATAATAAATTAAGGACTATCAAACATATTGGTGTAAGGATATGATGAAGATTTAAATTAAACTAAACACGAATGAATAGTACAACCACGAAATATGTAATCAAGTATGGTAGAAAACTAAGATATTGGATCCGTTTATCACTTTTAATTAGCCTCACATATGAATTTAATTATGTATTCTCGATTTTATATCTCAAAATGCACCGATTTTTTTCGCGTACATTTCGAAAAATATAACAATAAATGTTCCCGAAATATTTTGACATCTCTAATTTTAGACACCATAAATTCCTATTCCCTTGGAATTATTAATTTTAATTTTTAATGTTGTATTTAAGCATGGAATATCAAGCAACTTAATGTAAGTATAATCTATAAAAAATCACACACTTTAATTCTTAAAATATGAATTATCAAACAATTTTGAAGATTGAAAACACATTCTCGTGTCATTTTAAGTGTATATCGAATTTTTAGTTCAGTTAAAACATGTCGGAAATTATAATGAAATTAAACTAAGTACGCATATTAATTAATCATGATAAACTTCACCTAATACTAGTAATGAAACTACTTTGGGATCATAATTGAAACACAAATATTGCAAGATGAAATAGTAATTTTGATTCTTAAAATTCAACTTACAAAACTTTGAGTCCAAAACTTGAGTACCAATACACAAAGTTTCTCGCAAACTTACATACAAATTGTCTCACAAACACTCCAAAATAAAACACAAGTTAAAATATTTTTGGTGCTCCAAAATTCTAACTCTGTAAAATTTTCTCCCTATAAAATTTTGTCACAAATTATGTTTGTCGCACACACCCTTGTCTGTCCAAATTCTTCTACCCGTTCTTGAATGCAACTTATTTTTTTATATCACAGGAGGTGTGAGGCTCGATTTTTAGGTGTGGTATTTTTTTGAAAAAAAAAAGATGATGGGTCTCAGTACACTACAAAAAAAAAATAGCTTTTGAGACGGTGGCCTAAGAGTCCTAAAAGATCATTTATCCGTCTCAAATACTTTTTGTGACGCTATTTGGGACGGCTAGGGGGGGTCTTTTTGATAGGGGGTTATAAATACTTTTTCTGACGCCATAGCCGTCTCAAAAGAGTTTTTTGATTCAGGAACAGATCCGTCTCAAAAGGTCCTCATTTTATATGACCCTTTCGAGACGGCACAAGAGCTGTCACAAAAGATTGTTTTTGAAACGAAAATCAATCTGTCTCAAAAGATTACTATTTTAAAAAACCTTTTTGAGACGGCAACATAGCCGTCTTTAATATATTTTTGGGACAGTTTTATCCATCCCAAAACAGGTGAAGGGATCTTAAAATTTTTGCACCAATATTTTGTGGAGAATAAAATCTACCGCTAAAGTTTAATATAGAATTTAATTACATTTGAAACAACACAAACAACGAATAATCATAAAATATAATACATAAGATGATTTTCAACCAACAGAACGAATCATTTTCATTCAACAATAAATAGAGTTCTTACAACCATCTCCAAATATTCATCAAAACAAGAATTATAACACTAAGTTCAAATATTTGACTTGACAACAAAAATACATTAATTTATTATTACTCCAAACACGAAATGCTTTTATCAAACTAATTCCGCAACACTGAAGCATACGACCTCCGAAACCACTAATTAACATTTGCATGTTCTACAAAAATTGTCACCTGCACAAAAAAAAATATAGTTTCGATTATGTCAGAATTAATACCCCTCGTCAACAATACAATGTGCAAAATGAATCAATATAGTATATTTTCATCATTAACAATATAAATATCCAACTATTATTATTTTTTTAAAAATTCGGCAGAGTCTCCTTTGTTTATTCATGAAAACCACAGGTAGCCAACCTGTTTTAAACATCAAAATTATTGATTCTAAGAATGATATACACCAACAGCAGAAAATTTTAACCACCACCATAATAAATTCTCACCACCATAACAAATTTTCCCCACCGCCATTGAAAATTTAACTTTAAACAAGAGAATTTTTCATTATATATATATAAGTAATTATATGTATGAATTATATTGTATTACCTAGTCGGACTGAATCGTCGAGGTAGTGGAAGCTTGCTGAAGGGTAAAACTTTGGAACAAACTTTGCATTTCACTTCGCATTTCACTTCGCATATCATTCTTCATCTGTAATAAAGCTTGTTGGTTGCGAATCTCTAACTCCTCAAGCTCCTGTAGATGTCGAGTCTCTCGATCTTCAACTTCTTTCTTTAACTGGTTAATTTCTTCCAATAATAACTGAGATGAACATGCTTTTGTCGACGTTGGCCTAATACCTGCTCCCTTTAATAAAGCATACCCATGCCCTCCATATCCTACTACATCAGTAAAAATCTTGTTCCGCACTTCTGGGTCATTTTGTTGCTCTTCTGGTAGCTCATTTAGTCGTCTTTCAAGCATTTTCTACCAATTGAATTAATATTATTATTAATGAACATAAAATAATTTTCAAGAACACAATTTATAACAAATATTAAATAAATCTTTCAATCATCTCTTACGAATTAATATTTATACATACCGCTCTATCAAATGATCCATCTTCAACACTAAAAGTTTTATTATTTGGAGCTCGAGTGGCTTTCCACATGCTAATATTGTCGATGGGCTCCCCCAGTTCTATCCTCTGAAAAAAAACAATGTATGTATATTAATACTCTTATATAAAAATCATAAATATTTATAATAATAAAAATTCCAACCTCCTTGGCTATTTTAGCATGTGGCTTTCGTCCTGTCCTTGAGTAAGCACATTCAACTTCACGGTTCTTAGTGTTTTGATCGGCAATATCCTAAATATTTGAATAAATAAAAATAAAAATTATGATACTAGTGAAGAAGAATGTATGTATAAAATTCTTAATAAATGTGATATTTATACCTTAATCTTCTTTAGACCCCAGTATTTCACCAATTCAGGCCACTGATCTTTTTCGACTCGTTCAGGCGTATAACTCAACCGCTCTTCATCTGTTTGAAACTTTTTATAGTGATTCGCCTTCACTCGATGCTTCCATTGCTTCCACGCAAGTCCCATCCTTGCAAAGCAGATTTGTTTAAAACCTTCCGGTGCATTTGTGTTATTCTAAGAACAAAAAGAATAAATTAGTTAAAACTTGACAGCTAATGTACAACAGAACAAATAAATAAATCAAACTAATAAGTTACCTTCACTTCCTTCCAAATATTATCAAGTGCTTCCTCGTCCGCCTCTCTCCAATCCAACATTGTCAATGGAAATAAATTTCCACACCTTGCGTAATAACCTAAATATGACATCAATTTACTTTCAAGTTTACAAACTGGCTGACAAAGTTCATTCCATTCCAATATCTTCTTTTTGTTATCATTCTCTTTTAAAAAAATCTCCTTCTCTTTATTACTCATCGTGTACTCTGCTGGGGGGAGGTATTCTAGATTTGACCCTCGTGGTTGAGGATGTAGCTCTGATCTAATACCCAATTTTTTTAGATCTTTTCGAGCCTGTAAATTGTCTTTTGTCTTCCCTTTAGTACCCAACAATGTAAACAGGACATTATCGCAGACGTTTTTCTCAATATGCATGACATCAAGATTATGGCGAATAAGATTATCCTTCCAATATGGCAATTCAAAAAATATGCTCTTTTTTTTCCAACCAAATCTACATTTTTGAACTACCTGTTTACTTTTTTCTAACGCCTCTCTTTCCCTCCTTCTAAAGACATCTTCCATCTTATATTCACATTCAACGTCAAGATCATTCAACTGTTGCAATACTTATAAGACCGAAAGTTTAAGTGGGGATGGACGTAATTCTACCCTCCCATTAAATGGTGCTTTCTGCCTACGAAGCCTATGGCGCGAGTCTAAGAATCGACGATGACCCCAATAACAGAACTTCTTACCCTTATCTAATCGCATTGACTGGTGGTCTTCGTTATAGCAAGGGCAAGCAAATGTACCTTTTGTGCTCCATCCCGATAACATCGCATAAGCGGGGAAATCGTTAATGGTCCACAACAACGATGCATGCAACTGAAAGAACTCCTTACTTGACGCATCGTAAGTGCGTACACCATCAACCCATAGCTCAATCAACTCATCAATCAATGGCTGTAAAAATACATCAATCTTATCTCCGGGTCCTTTTGGTCCATCTATAAGAATAGACAAAATCAAGTTAGGTTGCTTCATGCACAACCACGAAGGTAAGTTGTAAATAATGAGGATAACTGGCCATGTGCTGTGCTTAATGCTCATATTACCAAACGGATTAAATCCATCAGCAGCTAACCCAAGTCTAACATTGCGAATCTCCCTCGCAAAAGAAGGGTTTTTCTCATTAAAAGTTTTCCAAGCAGGAGAGTCAGCGGGATGTCTCATTACACCATCGTCGATCCTTTCTTCAGCATGCCATTTCATTAAAGGAGCTGAATGGGATGACCAAAATAATTTATGCAATCTCGGTTTCAAAGGGAAGTATCTCATTTTCTTTACGGCTACCTTCGGACCATGCACACCATCAATACTTGAGTCCTCATCTTTATATCGAGAAGATCCGCATATGCCACACTTTTCAAGACCCTCGGTTTCATTACGAAACAACATACAGTTATTTGGGCATGCATCCCATGTCTCGTACTTGAATCCCAGGTCTTTTTTTAGCTTGTTGGCTTGGTAGTAAGACTTGGGAATTCTAGCATGCGGAAACATCCTCCCCAAAAATTTCAATAAAGCCGTGAGAGAACAATTTGTCCAACCATGAAGTTGCTTCATTTGCAAGAGTTCAACAACAAATGATAATTCGGTAATCCCAGGCGGACAATTTTCATAAAAGTCGCATTGAGCCTTTTTCATAAGAGTATAGTACTCTGGAACATCTCCGTCGGATTCAAAGACATCTTCGGTGTTATATTCCTCCTCACGCATATTGTCATGCGCGTGGGAAATACCTATTCCCTCTTGAACCATTGTAACCATGTTATCTCGAGCACTCAGTTCAACAGGTATATGTATATCATCAACTAACATATCATCCCCCGGAGTATTTATATTGCTGCTTACACCACCAAAAGTTTCTCCGTGAAAAATCCAAACCTTATATGTCTTGTCGAAACCATGCATCTCAAGGTGATCTCTCACAGTTTGTCGGGCGTGGTACACTCGATTTGCACATCTCTTACAGGGGCAATAGATTTTCGTTGTCTCAATGTTTTTATTAGCATTTGCATAGTTAAGAAACCCTTCAATCCCATTAATGTATTCCTTTGAACACCGATTGCGAAAATCAATCCAACTCTTATCCATGGTTCCCATCTATGAATCTAAAAAAAAAAATGTCAGTAAATTTATATTTCATAATATAAAGATAAAGAGATTAATAATGTTTTCGTAAGATGATGAAAAGCTAAAAAGATTAATAATGGCAAACATGAATTCCTAAAAAGATTAGCACATAAAAAGAGAACAAACTATAAAATAAGAACATAATTCATCAGATCAATTTAAGTATTATTATGGCTAACTAAACCGAGCAATTCAAATTTGAAATATTGAAGTATTAATGCACGCATGATAATGGAAAGTATCAAACAAAAATTCACACAATCAACTAATTAACATCTACGTCACTAAACATTTACACATTAAAAAACTCACAAGGCACATACCCATTTTCATCCTCGTTTGAATCCGTATGCTCATTTTCTTCTTCACGTGGCACAAACTCGTCATCATCACCAATGATTTTTTTTTTACTCTTTGAACCACTTTTTTTATTTTTATCTTTGTTTTGAAGTGCCGAATACAATTCATGTATTCCCAATTCCTTCAATTTTGCTCTATTCTCTTCTATTCTCTTCCTCTTTTCTTTCTCGTACTCCTTTATTGTCACAAAATTTTTCTGAGAAAAGATATGTAATTAAAGAAGGAATGAGACTCATACTACTTCTTTAACATGTTAATTTCATTTCTATACTTGCTCCCAAAGTAGTTGTAGAACTTTAATGACTCATTTGGTTCGAGGTTTGGAAAAGGAATTTAGAATTCCCCTCATCTAGAATTACAATGTTTGGTTGGAAATTTGGGAGGAACTTAGAATTACTGGAATTTATAATTCCAACAAAATTGGAATTCTCATTTCCCCTCTAAAATGGGGGAATCCTATATTCCCGGTCATTCTAGTTTACTTTTGTGGTGAGACAAAAATACCACCTCACTTAAACTCACACATACATTATCTCTCTCTTACACACACACACACTCTATCTCTCTCTTTCACACACACACACATATACACACTCTCTCTCTCTCTCTCTCTCACACACACACCCTCTCTCTCTCTTTCTCTCTCATACACATACACACACTCTCTCTCTCTCTCACAACACACACACATAATCTCTTTCTCTATCACACACACACGCTCTCTCACATATACACACGCTCTCTCTCTCACACACACACACTCTCTCTCTTTCTCTCACACTATCTCTCTCTCTCTCTCTCTCTCTCACACACATACATATACTCTCTCTCACACACACACACACACACACTCACCACACACTCGCGCGCACACACTCAAATCAAGTAGAAGGGTATTTTAATTAAATGATATTTATTCCTAATATGGGAAAATAATTTAGATGCCGAAAAAAAAGAATTCCTGTTCGAACCAAACAATGGAAAGGAATTCAAGATTCCAGGAACTTAGAATTCCTGGAATCAAGAATTCCCATCCCTTTTCTAAACCTCGAACCAAACGATCCCTAAATCATTTTTATCCTTGCCTTTAGCTTTGTAGTAATAAGACCCAATATCATTTAACTTCATTCTTAGAAATACATAAAAAAAAAGATCTACCAATCATAACTTTACATCAAAAACCTAATCAATCGTTCTACAAACCTCAAATACATAAAAAAAAAACATTAATGGTTTGGGAGAAGAATAAGTTTAGGATCTTTGAATAATTGGTTCATGCATTTAAGAATTTCTTTAAAAATTAAATAAAAAATTATTATAGAATCATTGAGCCAACATGAACCATAATGCTATATAACATCAAACAAAATAAATAGCCTATTATAGATCTTCTTATTAGGTCACATTGAAAGCTACAAAAAAAATTAAAATCAACAAATAAGCATCCACTCTTTATTTACATTTTATATAAGTAATATACATATGGTTATTTATTTACAGTTTTATGTATATGGCATCATTAATTATGTCTAAAGAATAATTTTTGATCACCCATTGTTACCATTGTGCAACATACTATTTACAGTAGCATATTTTGAAGAAGAAACATAATAAATAAATTAATAACAATAATTTATATGCTGTTTTCCTAAAAAAAAAAGTAAAGATGAAAACTTACCATGAAAAGAAAATAACGGGAGAGATAACGCAGCTGGGGGAGGGAGAAAACGCAGCTGGGGTGGGTGGGGGGGGGGGGGGCGGAGCGCGCCTCTGTTGGCTGGAGAAGAAACAGGGGCGTGCGTGGGTGGGGGGGGGGGGGGGGGAGGGGGGGCGGAGGGCGCCTCTGTTGGCCGGAGAAGAAAAGGGGCATGCGTGGGTGGGTGGGGGGGGGGGGGGGGAGGGGGTGCGGTTTGGGTTTGTAGGTGACGAGATTTAGGTTTTTTGTTTTTGTTTTTTGTTTTTTGTTTTTTTTGAGGTGGGAAGTTAAGTTAAAGTGTTAGAGCGGGAGATGAAAATAATTAGTGGTGGGAATTAATTTTTTTAGCCGTCTTATTTGGTTTATCTTTTGATACAGTAAGTATTTACCGTCTCATTTGCTTTACTTTATAAGACGGATATAATTAATCGTATCAAAAAGTGACCTTTTTTGAGACGGGTATAATTAACCGTATCAAAAAATGACCTTTTTTAGACGGATATAATTAGCAGTCCCAAAAAACAATAGTTTTTGAGACGGCTCATTATATCCGTATAAAAAAGTATGTTTTAAAGACTACATTTTGTCTGTCTAAAAAAATAGGGTCTTAAAAGCAACTTTTTTTTGTAGTGGTAGGTAGTTTTTTTAAATAAAAGAATTAGATAATGGAATGGATGCGTGGGGGGCACAAAAGAGAAATAAGAGGATGTGGACATAGGGGGTTTTTTCAGGTGAGTGTGGGTTAGCTAGGTTGTGGTGAGAATCTGAGTTGGGTTAGGGAAATGGTGGTTCGGAGTTAGTGGATTAGAGAGGTGTTGGTGGTTGAGTATCTGTGTGTGTGTTTATAATGTTAAAATTATTTTAAATGATTCTCCATTATGTGCTCCATAATTATATTAATACTAAGAGTCACTTTAGTTAATAAAAGCGTATTTCAAATTACAAGATTCAAAAGGACTCTTGGGTATCTACCTTGATGGATGGTTGATATTAAGTGACTATTGAAGATTTTGGTCTTGTCCCTGCCTATAAATAAGTGACTGATTTTCAACATTCATGCACTAAAAAAAACATAATGAAATTACAGAAAAGGGAGAGAAATCTAAATTATCTAGGAGTGTAAATTTCAAAATAGTGTTTTTACCATTCAAGGACATATAACCATTGGAATATGTTGAAATTGGAGTATGTTCTTTCCACATACAAGATGAAGTCAGGTTCTGAAATTCAGCTCGATCGGACATTGTTAAGGTTGGCTTCTCCATAAATATTTATAGTTGTGAGATGATGGAGGTATGTTATTTTAATACCATTTTATGTTTCACATAATGAATATATGTTATTATCATGAAGATCCAAGATCCTTTTAATAAGAACATTTATGTGTGAGAATTTAATTAATAATGTATTCTTGATTAATATTATGGTGTTCTTAAGAATGATTTTACATGTGGTATTAGAGATAAAGTTTAATATCTCACAATTTTTATTTATTATTGTTGGTCTATAATAGAGTCTACATTAAATCAACTTTTTTGTGTACCTGGGATTTTTTGTGACGTTTTTTTCCGTCGCCTATACTCATTGGTTGGAATGAAATGTTAAAACTTTCTCAAACTTTTACGAAACTCACATGGTCATTTGGAACCGTCAAAATAAACAAAACTCATTGTACATTATGGGCTCCCCACCCCAGTTTTGCATTTTGACATTGTTTATAGACCCCTAAAAAAGCGTTTTTGCCATTTTTGGTAATAATGTCAACGCTAATTGCTCTGGCTTAAAAATTGATTTTGCAATTCCGTGAATTGGAGAGAGATCATGGAGCAATTCTCTACATCCCTGTTGTGCTAACTCAAAATTTTTATTTTTGGCCAAAATTTCAAATTTTCCAAATATTATGTATTTTTCCACCACGGGGTTGTTTTCCTTATTTATGGTTGTTGTAATATTCATGTTATGTATTATTTGATATTGATAAAAAGGTTCAATATAAAGTTTTGAATATTAGATTTATGATTATGTGTTTGACAATAATATTTATATGATGTTGGATGGGAAATACACTAAAGTGTCTTAATCTATAATTGTAAATGTTATATTATTGTGAAAGAATCAATATTTGGACCATTAATTATCCATTAAGTTTTGAGGATAATATTTTTTGAGGCATTGATTTTTACGTATATAATGTTTACAAAATTATCCCATTCTAGAAAAATTATTTTTGAATTCCATCGAATGTTTTGGGATTTTGGAGTAATTTTCTACTGTTCCATGATACTAACTCATTTTTTCGTTTTTGGCAAAATTTAAGTTTCCCATATTTCAAGTACCTTTTTTTTTTATCTAAAACTGTTATAAGACTTTGTTTTAATGATCCTATTTTAGTTGAATATTAGTGCCAAACAGAGGCCAGATATTTCATATGGTAGGATATTATACTTGTGCTATTACTAATATTCATATTATGATGAGTCTCGTGCCAAACACAGACTAATGATTCTTATTCTTGAATAATTATGTTATTATTAATATTCATATTTTGACAAGTCTCGTGCCAAACATAGGCCAATGATTCATATTCTTGAATATTATGTTATTATTAATATTTATATTTTGATGAGTCTCGTTCCAAGGGCAAGACAACAATTCATATTGTTGAATATTATATCATTGATATTCATGTTTTGATAAGTCTCGTGCCAAATACAGGCCAATGATTCATATAGTTGAATATCAAAATGATGGTTTATTCTAATGCTAGTACTCCCATTAAGTTGAATTAAATACCAAACACACGCTATAGTTCATATATGCGGATAATAAATTTATGATTTCATTCGTATGTTAGTATTCATATTAAATTAAAATAAATGCCAAGGACGTACTACGATTCATATGCATGGCTACTAGATAATGTATTTCGATCGGATATTAATATTCCTTTTAAGTTGAATTAGATGATAAACACATTTTATAGTTCATATATGTTGATATTAAATTATTATAATGTTCATGTTTAGTTCAGAGTAGACGCCAAACACAGGATACGATCTAAAATTATGAACATTGGGCTAATTTCTTTTAATGTTGAAATGTTGGTGTATGCTCATTCACTTAATCATAATAAATCTTATTGGACATCAAAAACATATGCCACAAGTATGGTAGCTATGATGATCTGAATATTAATGGGTAATAATATTTTAAGAAATTATTGGACATCAAATACAGATGCCTTTGATTTTTGCAAGCTTTTAGGACATTGCCAACTTAAGTATTTTTTAAACACCAACACGTTTATATTATAATAATATTGTACATTAGTATGACCATGAATGATTTGGGTCAATATTTATGATTTCTTACTCATACATTAGTGATAAAGTGACAGTAAATGATTCATGTTCTCCATTTACTAATATCCGTGTAATATATCATGTAAACTCCTTGTCTACTTGATTTTCACATTATGTATAGTTTTTCATGAATTTCAAATTAATAAATAGACAATTATATATCTCTAATATTTATATGATGTAAGGATTGGTGTTCGTTAAAGTAATCCATTCCATAACAGATAAATATTGAACTAATGCGTTCATATCATGCATATTTTGGTTGCGTACCAGTCCATGTATAATATTGAATATTAAGATTTATGATGTTGCACACATATGATTTTTTATTCAATTACTGTGATTCGGTAGCCTACATGTCCAATTACAATTATTGAACAAAAATTAAGTGGTGATATATATATTTTGGGAAGGCAATGATGGTTATCAAATACACATGTCATTATTTCTTTCATCATGATATTACCAATTAAGTTTATGAAAACCAAACATGAATGTTGATGTAAAAAAATAGATCATATCTAATTATTCAATCACAGATAAATAATGAGACAAAGAATTTTTAAAGTGGTTCAGCCTTATAAGAATGGCCTACGTCCACTATTATGTTATTGCTGAGTGTTTGGAAATTCTCGATTACAAGTTCTATCAAGAAATTTCGATCCCCTTACAATGAGGATTGTACAATGTATTTATAGCCATGGGCCTGTAATGTGAAAGGGTAATACATTAAATGATGTACATATGAAAGGGTGATACATTCAATGCTCCTTAAGCGTATGCGTCTGAATGATAAGCATTTAATGAATAATCAAACTGTTGGTTATCCCGCTATTAATGCTTTGTTCGAGGTGCAGCTCGGACCGCCTAAGCTTCTCGGTGCTCATGAGTTCCTCGAAGAATTCTCGTTCCTCGAAGCGTATGAGTTCCTCGGGGAAACAGTGTAACTTGTTGTAGTATGGTTCCTCGGAAGTGTTTGTTGTTGCCACGTAGACTGCCACGTGTGTTCACTTTATTGATCCATGTCAGCAGACTAAATTTGGTATCAACAGAAGCCCCCAATGTTTCATAGTTCGAAATTTGAGGAGTGTGGAACATTCTTTCTCGGAATATGATAGCTTTAAATAGTCCTCCTGATTTTTAGGAGTGTTTCCCTTGTATTTATTTCTCTTTCCAAATTCGTAGCATCAGGCTTTTTTGAATTTTCACAACTGCCTCGATTTCTGCTTACTTTTTGTCCTTTTAGCCATCGGTAGCGTAATCGTTTCTTCTCGCTTCGATTGCCGCGCCCTTTTTGTTCCTCTAGCCGCCGGTAGCGTAATTGTTTCTTTTTGTAATCATTACTTTACCATTTCCCAAAGCAAGGTATTTAAACTTCACATACACTCTCATCGTCTTCTACCTTTTCAAATTTGTATTTTCGAGTTTTCCATCGTCTCTTTCTCTCCTGTGTATTCATCTCTTCCATCGTTCGTTGTCATCAGATCCACTCTTTTTCTGTAAGATTTTCTTCCTTCTTCTTCATTTCTTTTATTCATCATGGTTTACCCTGTTGAATCTCTTGATAAGTTTCGTTCTGATTTTTTTATTCCCTCCTGGGTTGTTCTGGAAGAGCTTTATGAGCCTTCTGATTATTTCCATTTGGCTGAGGGACATTGGTTCCCCAGTCTCTTTATTGCTGAGTGTGGATTTTCTTTTCCACCCAATCCCTTATGTCTAGAATTTTGTCAATACGTTGACGTTGTTCCTGCAAGAATAGCCCCCAATACATGGAGAATAGTTAATGGGGTGCATAGGTTAAATCAAATCCATGGAACTCGCATAGGGATTCCAGAAATCATGTTTTGCTATAGATGGGTAGTTGGTGATGCCACCTTTTATTTAAAAACTAGATTTTTGAATAGGGCCATAGTAGTCAATCTTCCGAATGCTAATAGGGATTATTTTGAGCACGGGGTTGTCATAAAAAATTGGCAACATGCTCCTTTATCTGGAGATGAGGTTTATCAGGGTCCCAGATGCCCTCCTTATGGCAATGAGATAGGTTATTTTTATTTCATTTTATTTATTTTGAAATCATGCTTCTTTTGTGTTTGATAAAATGTGCTACTGATATTTCAATTTTTATTTATTTGCAGTTGATAGCAAAAGAAAGTGTCCAAAGGAAGAAGACGTAAATATAAGACATTTAAAACTTATCTGGAGTCTACATCAGAGTGTTGCCGACGAGCACATTAGGTCAGTCTCATATCTGCTACAGTACAAGAGCTACACCACCTCTTTTATTTCTCGTCTAGTAATAAGCGACGCAGAGCCAATACCAGCTTCTACCAGCTCCTCGCCTGAGTCACACGTTCCTTTAAGTGAAAGGATGAAGAAGAGAAGACCTCCCACCCTTTTTGAGAAACCTGCCTCTGGTGTTGGAGAGGCAAAAAGAAGTAAGATTGACGTCCCAGGGGAGGGGACAAAGAAGACTGATGCACCTTCCTCGGTTGCTCCTGTTGTGAAGGTTGTCGAGAAGCCCCCAGTGGCTCCGAGCAAGTCTGCTGCTCCAGGAGAGGTGATTGTAATATCACCGACCAAGAGTTACTCCTTGGTTGAATCTATTCCTGCTCCCCCGAGGAAGCTGAAGAAAAGCTCCTCGGTCAATTTGGCTGACACCATCTCTCAGCCCCCAACTACTGGAACTGGTATTCCTACCTTTGTTCCCCCGAGTTCTTCCATGAGCTCGGTGAAGACTTGGATCATTCCCGAGGTCCAAGGTACTGAGGAAAACCTTTCTCGGGACATGGTTACCTCATTGGCTGCTCGCCACCTTGCTTCTGTAAGTCTTCTTACTTTGAACTTTTCATATTTCCCTTGTCATTTCTGTTTCTGACTTGGTTTCATTTTCTTTTTACAGTTGACGAGCTTCTTCAATATAATTTTGAAGAAAGATGAGGCGATTAAAGCTTCATGCTCCTCATCTAGTGTGGAGGAAGCTCTGAAGGAAGCTATTAAGTCTTTGGAAGATTCTCGCCAGAAATATGCTACTGACAAGGCAATCCAGGAGAACAAGCTTGCCTCCACCGAGCAGGAGAAAGCTTAAGTTGCTGAAGTCTCCCAAGGGTTGGAGAAAAAAGTGAATTCTTTAGAGAAGAAAAATAAAGAGCTTGAAGAGAAGCTCAAAACTGTTGGGGAGCTTGAAGATAAGCTTAAGGTTGCTGAGGAAAAATTGGGCCAGCTTCAGGAATTAAGTCGGCAAAAGGAAGAAGTTGAGAATAAATTGAAAGCTGTTGATAACCTGCTGTCTGAGAAGCTTTCCTCGGAGAGTTGAAGAGGAAGATGGTTATGAAGAAGTCCTTCAGTGCTGGCTGGGACAAGGGGTGGAATAAGGGGTTGGC
Organism: Sambucus nigra; assembly: GCA_949130495.1. Classification (NCBI taxonomy): domain Eukaryota; kingdom Viridiplantae; phylum Streptophyta; class Magnoliopsida; order Dipsacales; family Adoxaceae; genus Sambucus; species Sambucus nigra. The sequence continues at coordinate 120,616,182 of OX422219.1, read as the reverse complement.
TGCCATAATGTCTCAAGTAGAATATAGCAGCCTCAAGTACTTTAGGGATGGATGGGTTGCTTATCTACAGGAGATGAAAGTGGATGAAAATTCTGAACTCTTTCAGCAACACATCCCTGGTCCCCCTCCAACTCCTGAAGAAGAAGAATAGGACGAAGCTTCCTCCGAAGAGTCTTCTATGGTGATGGGAGATCATCCCCCAGCCATCCAGCCTTCCCCCGAGGAACTTCAGTAAATTATTACTTCTTCCTAGCAACTGTTGGCGCTCCCCGAATAACTTTCCATTCCCTCTGAGCAACCTACTTCCTCGTCCCAGCCTCCCGAGAAGGTTTTGGGAGATAAGGAAAAGGTGTAGAGTTGTTAGGGTTTATCTTTATATTTTGTTTTTGTCAATTGTAACCATCAATATGTTACTCTGAAATCTTGTACTTTTGACCTTTATGATATAATAAAACTCGAACTTGTGTTTATTCATACTATTTCTCTTCTTCATACTCTATTTTGATTCTTATTGATTGTTACTTTTTCTTTCTCTGCTAGTTTCTGGCCAGGATGGAATTACTATATGCCCATGATACAAAGCTGCTGCGACAATGTAATGAATACTTTAAGGCTGGTCACACAGACCTGAGTGCAGCACAGGTCGTCGACATCCTCGGCCAAGATGCTTCAGAACAGGCAGTTGAAGCATATCAATATCTGAAGTGTCTACTCGATCGAGCAGTGGCCAATAATGTGGCCTATTATGATATGATCGAGGATCTTTAAGGCACCCTCTAAGACCTTCAGCTACAATACAAAGAATCCACTTCCCTGTTGCATGAGGGGTACGAGAAGAAGTACCAGCAGATCATTGCCGACAAGGGCTACGAGAAGCTTTTTGCTGGGTACGATGTAAGGGAAAGAACCTTGAGGGGTGAGGTCGAGGAATGCAGATAAATATCCAAGTTGCTGGAGCAAGAAAACAACAACTTGCAAAGGAAGCTGTCACAGTTGAAGTCTGCGGCTTCCACTTCAAAAGCCTTGATCCCAGTGACTGATGAGGGATTTTCGTTCTTAGAAGTCGAGAACGCCAACTTGAGGGACGAGTTGGAAACCTTGAAGAGGTCTGGCCCCATCTACATCTTCTCGTGGTCGAGCAAGAGCTCCTCGGGGATGAGCAAGAGCAACTCAAATTCCTGTCGAGGAACAGAGGACTCAGTCTGCCTTAGAAAACCAGGCCTTCCAATTAATAGCGAAGAACCAGGCTTTGGCTGAAATGTCAAAGAAGATCAGGTACCTGGAAGAACAGCTTTCCACGCATAAGTCTACCTTGGAGAATAAAGAGATCTTCATCAAAAATCTCCAGGAGCAGTTGGATAGATTAACATATTAATTCCATAAACAGCCCAGGGAGTTCTGGATGGCTAGATACAACGAAGCGCTCTTTCACTTGGACGATTGTATCCAGAATGCCAATAATGAGGGCTATAAGCAAGGCTGGTTGAATGCCTTAGGTGTGATGCAACTCAAACAGGGTTATTACCTATGGTACTATCATGATCCTGGGCTGCTCGACTTACCCGTGCCACCATTCAAACTGGATATGAGTTGGATCCCTGCTCGGGCCATTCCTCGGAGCTTGATTTCCAAATATCTCGATGACTACAATCTCCATTCAAATGCCGAAGTATCTCGTCCCGAGCACCTCTTAGATCGACCATCCGTGATGAATATCAGGATATTAAAGGATCTCAACTTCATAAATTCTCCTCTGGCTTTAAATGATTCGCCTGCTGGCGAGGAACCTGTGTCAAAGCAGAGGGGAAAAGACCAGTAGAGTAGGAATTTTGATGTAATAGTTAGTATACACTTCAATATCAATGTAACTTTCATTTCATTATCAATGTAATTTATTTTTGGATTTAATGAAAGACTTTCATTTCTGTTTGCAATCTTAATTGCTATTGTCTTGTAAAACACTTTTTATTTATGCATGTGTATCTGATAAAAAGATAACAATATTGTGTAGTTTGTCAATCAACTTATTGTCGAGTAGTTTGAACTTGTGGTAATCATTTGGCAAAAATAATATTTTGTTTCTCGACCAACTTAGTAATAATTAAAAAGTTACGAGTATAAAAAATGTTGCTCGATCACTTAAAATTTTACTTGCCGACCAACTACAATTAGTGGATTTTTATCCCCGACCAACCATATTTGGTAGATTTTTCTCTTAAATGTTTCCGACCGACCTTGGTTCGTAAATTTTTCTTGTCGACCAACTACAGTTGGTGGGTTTCTATCCCCGACCAGCCATAGTTAGTCTTTTTGAAATAATTTTACCTCCCGACCAACTTAAGTTGGCATTTTCGAGAATATATTTACTTCCTAACCGACATAAGTTGGCATTTTTAGGAATACTTTTATTTCTCGAGAAACATATAGTTTTATTTCCCATTGGAATACAAATTTTACTTCCCAGAGGAATACAAGTAGCTTTACTTCCTGGAGGAATATAGGTAGCTTTACTTCCCAGAGGAATATAGGTAGCTTTACTTCCCGGAGGAATATTGGTAGCTTTACTTCCAGAAGGAATATTGGTAGCTTTATTTCTCGGAGGAATATTGGTAGCTTTACTTCCCAGAGGAATACAGGTAGCTTTACTTCCCGGAGGAATATTGGTTTCTCGACCAACCTTAGTTGGCGTTTTCGAGAAAAAATTTGAGTAGCCTGAGCTTTGCCGAGTAGTGTGTAGCACTAGTATTCCCCAAAAAGCTTTCAATAAAAAGAAAGAATTCGGCAGAATATCTTCATTTTATTCATCACTGATAATACTTGCGCAGGTGCTCTGCGTTCCATGCATTCTTAAACTCCTCCCCTTCTAGAGTTTCTATTCGGTAAGTTCCTGGTCGAACAACTTCTGTAACTCGGTATGGTCCATGCCAGTTTGCCTCCAGCTTATTGTGATTTTGAATTACTTTCTTCAGCACGTAGTCTCCTTCTTTCAGTTCGCACTTCTTCACTCTTTTGTTATAGAATAGAGTTGTTCGTTGTTGGTATGCAGCGTTTCTGATGGCTGCTTCTTCTCTAACTTCCTCGAGCATGTCTAAATCCAATCTTCTCATTAAGTCGCTGACAGGGGAATTGAAATTCAGTACCCTGTGTGTTGGGAGGCCCAACTCGGTAGGTATAACAACTTTACTTCCAAATGCCATCATATTAGGTGATTCTCCAGTTGCTACACGGGGAGTAGTTCGGTAAGCCCACAGTACTGACTGTAACTCGTTGATCCAGTTTGCTTTTGCATCATCCAGTCTTTTCTTCAAGTTATTTAGCAGCGTTCTGTTTGTCACTTTAGTTTGTCCATTGCTTTGAGGATGGCCTGGTGCTGAGTGGACCTTCAAAATATTTGACTGATGACAATAGGCAGCGAACTCCTCGTTATCAAATTGTGTTCCATGGTCTGTGATGAAAGCATCAGGAAGACCATATCCATAAAAGATGTTCTTCCAAACAAATTGGTACACTTTCTCATACGTCATATCAATGAGAGGCTCAGCTTCCACCCATTTAGTAAAATAATCCACTGCGACGACGAGGTATTTGAACCTTCCTCTAGTCGTTGGCAGTGGTCCAACCAAATCTATTCCCCACATGGCAAATGGCCAAGGGGAAGTGATGGGTGTCAATAATGTTTGTGGATTTCTTCGGATAGAGGAAAATAGCTGGCACTTGTCACATTTCTTGGCATAGGCTACACAATCAGCCCTCATCGTCGACTAGTAATATCCCTGCGTCATCATCCTTTGCAAAAGCGTCCGACCTGCTACATGGGCTCCACAGGACCCTTTATGGATCTCTTCAATCAATTCTTTCACCTCGGAGGGATGTACACATCTTTGCAAACTTGCCATAATTCCTCGTCTATATAAAATATCGTTAGTTAATACATACCGAGAAGCTTTAAACTTCAATTTGTTGGCTGCGAGCTTGTCAATTGGTAATTCTCCCTCCTCCATATATGCCCTGATGGGATCCATCCAAGATGGTCCTAAATCAAGGGTGATAAAGTTCATCGCCAAATCTTCATCTATACTCCGACCAGCCAAAACTTCAATTGGGATTATTCTTCATAGCTCGGTACGAGTAGCTGATGCAAATCGAGTTAAGGCATCTGCTCTTGCATTCTCCATTCTTAGTATTCTGACCAGCTGAATAGCAGCAAATTCTGACACCAGCTCCTTTGCCTTTGCATGATATCTGATCATTAAATCTCCTCTAACTGCATATACTCCCAACATTTGATTAACAATCAATTGAGAATCACTAAATACAATAACCTGTTGCGCCTCCATAATTTTTGCCAAATTAAAACCTGCAATCATGGCCTCATACTCAGCCTCATTATTGGAACCTTTGAATTGGAAACGTAGGGCGTATTCCATGTCGACCTCGTCCAGAGTGCTCAAAACTATTCCCGCGCCACATCCTGTAGTGCAAGATGAGCCATATACATATAGCCTCCATATAGGTAACTCGACTTCAAATTTCTGATATGTCAGAGTTCCTCGGTGAAATATTTGTTGCTTCCTTTCATCTTCCCCTAATATTTCTCGCTCTTCTTCGATCATCTTTTTTTGCCCTTTTACCAACCGAAGTTGGTCTGAGCTCGAATTTGATGATCCCGTAACATCCACTTGCTCTTTTACCAACCGAAGTTGGTCTAAGCTTGTGTTTGTTGTTCCTGTAACATGCACAGGTTGATCAGCGAGCAACTTTTACTCCTCGGGGGTATCAGGATAAGTGAACTCTGCTATAAAATCTGCTACAGCTTGCCCTTTTAGCGATGATCTGGGTTCATAGACTATATCGTATTCTCCGAGCTCTATTGCCCAGTACATCAATCTCCCTGATTTTTCTGGTTTATGAAGGGCTTGCCTCAACGGCATATCAGTATATACGACTATAGTATGGGCCTGGAAGTATGGCCTCATTCTCCTACTCGCCTCAATCAGCGCCAGTGCTAACTTTTATAGCCTTGGATATCTGATCTCTGCTCCTCGGAAGGCCTTACTTGTGTAATAGATTGGTTTTTGTACTCCATTCTTCACTGTTATCAACGCCGAGTTAACTGCATTCTCCGATACTGTTAGGTACAAGTATAATTTTTCTCCCATCATCGTCCTGGACAACAGTGGAGGCGCTCCCAAATATTTCTTCAAGTCTTGAAAAGCCTTTTCACATTCATCATTCCACTCAAAAGTCTTTCGAAGTGTCTTGAAGAATGGGAGACATCGATCAGTTGCTCGTGATACAAATCTGTTGAGTGCTGCTACTCGTCCTGTAAGACTTTGCACCTCTTTTTTCGTCGTTGGAGATCGCAGCCCTAATAGAGCTTTGATCTTTTCAGGATTCGCCTCAATGCCTCGTTGGTTGACAATGTATCCGATAAACATGCCTTCTCGTACTCCAAATATGCACTTCGTCGGGTTCAGCTTCATTTGGTATTTATCTAGCTGATCAAAAGTCTGACTTAAGTCAACTAGATGATCAGCAGCTTTTTTGCCCTTCGTCAGCATATCGTCAACATAGACTTCCATATTGCAACTGATTTGTTCAGCAAAGACTTTGTTCATCAGCCTCTGATATGTCGCACCTGGATTTTTCAAACCAAAAGGCATAACATTATAATAATAAGTTCCCCTAGGGGTAATGAAAGAAGTACTCTCCCTGTCTTCAGGTTTCATTTTAATCTGATTGTAGCCAGAATAAGCATCCATGAAACTTAGCAGCTCCTGTCCCGAGGTAGCATCGACTAGTTGATCAATTCGGGGCAGTGGAAAGTGATCCTTTGGGCATGCTTTGTTGAGGTCGGTGAAGTCTACACACATCCTCCATTTGTTGTTCTTCTTCTTTACCATCACCACATTGTCTAACCAGTTTGGATATTTAACATCTTCAATGAAGCAAGATTTCTGGAGCTTCTCTACTTCCTCCTGTATAGCATGATTCTTCTCGGGGCTGAACACTCTTCTTTTCTGCTTTACTGGCTTGATCTCCTTATTCACATTAAGCTTGTGACATAAGAAATTTGGATCTATCCTAGGCATATCCTCGTGACTCCATGCAAAATTTTGTTTTCTGCTTCTTAGGAAAGTTATCAATTCCTATTTTAGTGAGGCTTCCAACGACGAACCTATTTGAGTAGTTCATTCAGGGTGCGTCCAGAATGATGTTTTCAGTATCTTCCACCACTTGACCCTTCACGAGTTGTGACTCATCTCTAGGATCCAATGTTTTAATTTCTGCCCCTTCTTCCACTTGATAAGTAGTAGTCTTTTTCCTTGATTCCTCCAGTTCTTCTTGCTCGGTGGATGAATAATAACATTCCCGAGCTACTTTCTGGTCACCCTTCACAACTCCTACTCCAAAATTTATTGGAAATTTTAGGCATTGATGTACTGTAGATGATACAGCCTCGAACTTCTTCAATCCTACTCTTCCCATGATGATATTGTATGATGAGTGAACATTTTTATCCATCACGAAGAAGCGTATTCTTTCTGTTCGAAAAGCAGGCCACGTACCAATGAATATATCCAACTTGATCGTCCCAAGTGGAAATACTTTATCGCCAGCAAAATCGAGGAGGGGTCTATGATAAGGCTCCAGTTGAGATAGCTTTAGATTTAAACTATCGAAGCACGAGTAGAACAGGATGTTTGTCGAGATACCATTGTCGACCAGTACTCTTGAAATTATAACCTCCTTCATTCTCATCTTGATCACCAATGGGGCATCATGAGGATATAGAACACCTGGAAGGTCATTCTTTGAGAAACCAATGGCCAATTTCTCTTTATTCACCTTTCTCGGGCGATCCTCCTCAGCTAGATTTATTCGTTGAATGTAAGAGAAAGTTTGAGCCTCACAGAGGTAAGCTTTTCTCTCGGCAGTAAGGTCTCCTCCTCCTGCATCTCCACCTGTTATAACATTACAGTCAAATGACCCAAAGCGTATTGAAAATACCTCACGTTCTGGCTGCCTTGGTCTTTTGGGAAGATCGGGGTCGTCTTCTGGATCAACTTCATGGTTTCTTTTCTTGTTCTCCTCTGCTCGACTAGGAGATCTAGACCTCTCTCTTGTTCGGTCGTTGTTCCTTCTTTCATTTCCACGATCAACATACTTTGATATCTTTCCTCGTCTGATGAGTGTTTCAATCTCATTATGAAGAGCTATGCAATTTTTGGTCATATGGCCATGATCTTTATGAAACTCGCAATACTTTGCCTTATTCCTCCTGTCAGGGTCTGCCTTTATTTTCTCTGGCCAGTTTAGTTCCTCGTTGTTCTTGATTTCCTCTAGAACATGGTTGATATCCTTCTTCAAAGGAGTATAATTATCATATTTCTTCATCATGTCCCATACCGACCTGTTTTTTGAATGTTTGTCATTACCATTGTTCTTATGCTCTTTCTTCTTAGCTTTATCACCTTCCACCTTAGTTTCTTTGGCATCCATGTTCTTCTTCGCAGCCATAGCCTCCTCGGCATTCATAATCTTGGACGTTTTTCCCATCAGGTCTGACATGGCTCTAGGTGGATCCTTGGCAAAGTGTAGTATAACTTGTTGGGCAGTAGTCCACTCATCAAAGCGGTAATCGCTGTCTTCTCCTCATAATCAATGACTTCAAGTTTCTCGTTATTAAAACGAGTTATATAATCTCTGGTACTCTCACCAACTTTTTTTCTAACACTTAACAAATGTGCTACTCATTTAACTGGCTTTGCCCCAAAACAGAAATTCCCAATAAATAACTCGCCCAGTTGAAGAAAAGTTGAAATCTTACCCCGAGGAAGATTATTATACCATATTTGAGCAGATCCAGTAAGAGTTCCCGAGAACGCCCTGCATCTCATCTCATCTGGAACAGCATAGATGTCGACTGCAGCTTGGTATTGTTCTATATGAAGGACGGGGTCAGTCTTTCCATCATATTTGGGGGTCACAACAGGTGCTTTGAACTTTGATGGTGTTGGAAAATCTATAATGGACAGGACAAAAGGTGTTCCTCAAACAAAGGTTCGTTGTAGGGGGTTCTTAGCTTTAACCATTTCCCCCAATCTATCCTCCAGCCTTTGAATAGAGCCTTTCCATGCATCATTTCCTTCCTCGTGCCTATTGGTCCGAGCAACTGATCGCGTTGATGTGGCTTCCTGGGATCTCTCTTGACGAGCAGTTGATCGCGACTGGGCAGATCCTTCCCTTAAGTCTAATGGTCATCGAAAACTCCTCGATGGGGCTCTAGGAGGACTTTTGCTCCTCCTAGGACCTAATCAATCGAAAGGAGATACTCTGCTTAATCTTTCTAGAGCACTGGCCCTTTCTGGGGAGAGAGTGATACGTTGTTCAGTATCTGTGGCTCGCACTGATGAAGTTCATCCAGGTTGATAAGAAAAATCTTCAGACTCATCATTGTGATATGAATTGGTACGCCTATTATGTGAAGAAGATGCACGTGTATTTCTTTAAATACTTCGTGGTCTTGAATGGGTTAGTGCACCGCCATGGAGGGTTTGTATGAGTTGACACATAGTTTCTTGCATGACGGTCTGGCCCTGAGCCAGATTTGTCATTATTCCAGCCAGATCTGGAATATTTGGTGGAGCAGATGGATTTAGAGGGCTTCCAGCGTTTCGATTGCTTGATTCTGAAATATCAGCCATTTGTGATGGATTGTTTTTGATGGAAAAATGATATTACCAGTCGCTTGCCACAGACGGCGCCAATCTGTTGATGTAAAAAATTAGATCATATCTAATTATTCAATCACAGATAAATAAATGAGACAAAGAATTTTTAAAGTGGTTCAGCCTTATAAGAATGGCCTACGTCCACTGTTATGTTAGTGCTGAGTATTTGGGAATTCTCGATTACAAGTTCTATCAAGAAATTTTGGTCCCCTTACAATGAGGATTGTACAATGTATTTATAGCCCTGGGGCTATAATGTGAAAGGGTAATACATTAAATGATGTACATATGAAAGGGTGATACATTCAATGCTCCTTAAGCGTATACGTCTGAATGATAAGCATTTAATGAACAATCAAACTGTTGGTTATCCCGCTATTAATGCTTTGTTCGAGGTGCAGCTCGGACCGCCTGAGCTTCTCGGTGCTCAAGAGTTCCTCGGAGAATTCTCGTTCCTCGGAGCGCATGAGTTCCTCGGGGAAACAGTGTACCTCTTTGTAGTATGGTTCCTCGGAGCGTGTGAGTTCCTCGGAAGTGTTTTTTGTTGCCACGTAGACTGCCACGTGTCTTCACTTTATTGATCCATGTCAGCAGACTAAATTTGGTATCAACAATGAATAATTTAGTTCATTGTTCATGTGTTATTTAATGAAGATAAGTGGAAAATTTATTGACTTATATATGTAGATCTTTACTTAATGTAATATTCATATTATGAAAGGTTTAGTAATCAACACAGTGACCTAACTATAATGAGCATGAATATTAAACGTAAAGATGACAGCATGCTTATAATTGTGGAGTATATTGAGTTTAATCATTAAAGAAGATTATTCCTTATAGGGAACTGATTTTGACTGATTGAATGAACTCTATATATCATATACATTATTCAAGTATATATAATGTATATTTAATAATAATCAAGTATCTACAAGCATCATATAATTGCTTATCAATGATTACTAATGAGAAAAATAAAATTCACATTAGGTAATAATCAAGTATCTACAAGCATCATATAAGCGTAATTGACACATACTTATTGCATTATAGAAAACCAAATGTCGAAGTTATTATGAATAGTGAAATTAGGAGGAGTAGCAAATCATAATTAGGTTATAAAGGAATGGAGGGTACTTATCTCATGCCTAGATTTACTGGTTTTATGAACCGTATGAAGTTCACTCTTATCTACTTACGTTTATTTTGGTTTAACGACCAATATAACGAAGGAGTGTAACACAATCCATTGACTATTATGGAAATCTGATCTGTAGCATGATTTGATGCTACAACTTATTGATTATGGCAACGTAACTTAAATTTCGAGACTTGGAGTTATCGAAAATATTGCCAAGCCACTAAAATACTATGATACTATTGTTTCAATCTTCTTTATGAAGATACATTAGGTATTATGCGAATAACTAAGAACATTGAATGTAAATACCTTCTAAAGAAGAAATTATGAAACAAGTGTCATTTAACAAATTTGTACAAGTGTTAATATGGAAACTTCACATGATTGGGCTATTATGAAGGACATTAATGAAGCATGATTAAGATACGAGTCTTAAGTATAGCCGATAGAATCTTGAAATGGTTGATTTTTTAGTGCTTATTTTGACACTACCATATGATATCATACAATGTTTCAGAATCATTTATTTTTATCATTGTTATACACTTGCATGTGAATGAAATAATGTGACAGAAATAGTCTTTTACAAAGACATTATTGGACCATTATTGAATAACCCTATTTATTGACCTTATTAAATGAGTTGTTAATAATTCGGTACATGAAAGCGATCATGCTCTTGAATTAGTATGTGAGCGCCATGACTCACATTAATGAGTTGTTTGATTAAGGTATTTATGAAAATCCATTTAAGGACGACTTAAAGATTATTTCGCACTTTATGATAATTATGGATAAAGTGGGAGATTGTTAGAATTGTTTCAAATAATTCTATATTATATACTCCATAATTATATTAATACTAAGACTCACTTTGATTAATGAAAGGGTACTCCAAATACCAAGAGTCAAAAGGACTGTTGGGTATCTATCTTGATGGACGGTTGATAGTAAGTGACTGTTGGAGATTTAGGTCATGTCCCTACTTATAAATAAGTGACCGATTTCCATCATTCAGGCATTCTCAAGGAGTGCAAATTTTAAAATAGTGTTTTGACAATATAGGGAGATATAACCATTGGCATATGTTGAAATTGGAGTATGTTCTTTCCATATACAAGATGAAGCCATGTTTCAAAATTAAGCCCGATCGAACATCGTTGAGGTTGACTGCTCCATAAATCTTTATAATTGTGATATGATGGAGGTACATTATTTTAATATCATTTTATGGTCCGCATCATGAATATATGTGATTTTCATGAAAATCCACTATCCTTTTATTAATAATTGTAGGAGGGTAGGGAGACTGGGGTCTATGAATAACTGGAAAGGGTGAGGCGTGACCCACTCCAATGGACGTTGTCTGCAAGGTTCTCAAGAATTTCTAGAGCAGCTTCTGATGAGACCTTCTCCTTTTGGTAAAAATGAAACTCAATATAGAACTCCCTCCCCGCAAGATGATGAACTTCCGCAAAAATAATAGTAACTTTTCTTAATAGGAACTCCTGAGAGTGATGGCTGTCAGTGGGGAGTGAAAGAACAAGGCACTCAGCACTTAGAGAGAGAGAGAGAGCAGGGAGAGAACACTAGAGAGGTTCTGGTGTGATTTTGATAGAGTAACTTTAAAATTGAGTTTTTTTATATCATTCCTTGACCTTTCCTTGGGGTCCTATTTATACTTGGGCACTAGGAGTGAGTTGGCACTTTTGGCGCCAAAAACATAGAGGGTTGGTGAGGGACACGGTCTGCAGTGTACCATTTGTCCCACCTGTGTGCAATAACCTGTCCCTTCAGACAGGTGCCACCTGGTGCAAACCAAATTCAAAAGGCAAATATATCTCCTAATGGAGACAAAATATCTGATTTGGTAAATCTCTTTTGAAACGGTAACTTTTAGTACCAACTTTGTAAACTTGAGAGAGGATCATTTTTGTAAAGCGTTCATTTCTTGTGAGCAGCAAGCCCTTTTGCTGCTCACTTCACTTGTGACTAAGTGTGAGGTGTGTGTAGTCTTGAGTGATTCCTGGGTCTTCCTACTAGTATTCTCTCAATCCTATAGTGATAAGTGGTTGATTTTGCTCAACATACCTTGTTCCTCAGCCGCCAAGCCAAAACTCCCAAGAGATCCCAACTAGCCTACTTGAGCCCTTCTTGATAAACTAGGCAACCTGTATAAGAAAATAACTGTTAGTGCTTCTGTTATTTTAAAGAATGGCTTTTCATGATGAGGGGTTGCTTATGGTAGCCACCCCCTCATCCTAACTTGCTGAGGGGGGGGGGGGGGGGGGGGGGAACTTGAGGGTGCCTCCTCTAATATGAATTTTTTATGTTGAGGAACCCTAGGGGTTCCTTCTCAAATACTATTTTTTGCTGTTAAGGAACCCTATGGCGGGGTTCCTTCTTAATGTGAATTTCTGGAAAGGGACCCTAGGGGGTTCCTTCTCAATGTCAACTTCTGCTGTTGAGGAACCCTATGGGGGTTCCTTCTCAATGTGAATTTCTTGCGAGGGACCCTAGGGGGTTCCTTCTCATTGTTAACTTCTGCTATTGAGGAACCCTTGGGGGGTTCCTTCTCAATGTCAATTTCTTGTGAGGGACCCTGGGGGATCCCTATCAATATGGTCTTTCGCCGCCACCTAGGTGAGGTTCCTTCTCATCTTGAGTTTCTACAGGGACCTTGGGGGAGTCCCTCTCAACATGGGCTTCTGCCTCCACCTAGGTTAGGTTCCTTCTTAACTTGAGTTTCTGCAGGGACCCTGTGGGGTCCTTTAATATAGGTTTCTACCGCCACCTAGGTGAGATTCCTTCTCAACTTGAGTTTCTACAGGGACCCCGAGGGGAGTACCTCTCAACATGGGCTTCTGCCACCACCTAGGTGAGGTTCCTTCTCAACTTGAGTTTCTACAGGGACCCTAGGGGGTCTCTCTATATGGTCTTATACCTCCACCTAGGTGAGGTTGCTTCTCAATATGAATTTTTGCCGTTGAGGGACCTTGGGGGTTCCTTCTCGAATATGACTTTTCTGCGGTCGAGGGACCCTGGGGGGTTCCTTTATCAATATGAATTTTCTACAGTCAAGGAACCCTGGGGGTTCCTTCAGCCTCATATTTTCTAGAGACTAAGGAGGGGGTATTTGGGGGACCCTCACCTCAAAATATAGTGGTCAAGCTTGAAACACCCTTCTACATTAGTCCCTCGTGCAAATTCTTTTGTGTTGGGTAAACCAAAAGGCTTTATACGCCATAAATTCGATTTCCAATTTTAAGGGACCCTGGGGTTTCTTCATCTTTACCCCTATGGTCTTTAAATGCTCTGTCACTTTATCCCAAGTTTTGTAGATGAGTCCACTTATGGTGGACCTCTTTATCTGGGTATCGACTTGGGCAGAGGGGTTGCTCGTTGTGAGCCCCTTGTCCTTGGCCTTTTTCTTTGGCCTTTTTTTCTTGGGTAGAGGGGTTGCTCATAGTGAGCCACTCATCCTTGGAATTTTTCTGTGGCCTTCTATCTTGTTTAGAGGTATTGCTCACAATGAGACCCTCATCCTTAGCTGTTGTCTGTGGACTTCTATCTTGAGTAGAGAGGTTGCTCGCAGTGAGCCCCTCGTCCTTTACCTTTGTCTGTGGCCTTGTATCCTGAGTAGAGGGGTTTCTCGTGGTGAGCCCCTCATCTTTGGCCATTGTCTGTGGCCTTCTACCTTGAGTAGAGGGGTTGGTCGTGGTGAGTCCTTCGTACTTGGCCTTTTTCTGTGGCCTTCTATCATGGGTAGAGGGGTTGCTCACTGTGAGTCCCCTCATCCAGGTTTTACATCTCGTCGTGGGGCCACTCAAGGTGGACCCCCTTGCTCTAAATATTTTCTTGCTAACTTGGGCAGTAGGAGCCCCTCTAGGTGGTCTCACTCGCCCTTGGCTATTATAGAATAGCAGATGGACACCCCTCTACATTAGTCCCCTTGCACAAAAATCTTTGTGTTGGCTAGGCCAAAGGGTTTTGTACAAAATGATCTCTTCGTCTTGGAATAGGAAAGGTTTCATGCCAGCACATCATTACACTGTTCGATTTGGAGTAATTTAGGTGTCCCTAGTGGTAGACTTCGTCATCCTTAGTCAATCTTTATTCTGCATTGCTTTTGCGTAGAGAGGCCACTCTAGGTGAGTCCCCTTGCCCTAAACGATTTTATCTTGTTTCATAATTTTTGCAGTGAGGGGGATCCCCTGGGGGTAAACCCCCTCGTTTCTATGTCTGTCTTTGGCAGAGGGGTCATTTATCTTAGACTCCCTTACCCTGGGTTTTCTTCTTTGTATTTGTCTTTGGCAAAAAAGGAGGGTCAGTCGAAGTGAACTCACTCGCCATGAATTGTTCTTAATATTGATTGTATATGAGGGGCCACTCATGGTGGGCCCCCTCACCACCAGCTGTTTTGTAACATTGCTCTTGATGGTGGACTCCCTCGGCATAAACTATTGCTTGTATTGATCTTGGCAGAGGGTACCACTCGTGGTGGACCCCTTGCCCTGAGTCATTTTCTGTAGCATCAAACTTGGGAAAAGAGGACACTCAAGGTGGATCCGCTCGGCCAAGACTATTTTCTGTCAATCTTGCAATCTTAGGTAGGTGGAGCACTCTAAGTGGATCCCCATGCTCGAGGCTATTTCACTCTTTATTCACTTGCTTGGGGACTTCTCAATATTATCCCCCTCGTGCAGAAGTGTCTTGTAGTGTCAAGAGACTTATGCATGAAATTTCATAATAAAGATTTCACTCTTTATTCATTGTCTTGAGGACATCTACGCATTATCCCCCCTTTAAACATAATACAAGTTAATAGTATGAGCGCTTCGATTCCCTTAAAGACTGTGGTACTAAGTTGTCGTATCTTTTATTTACACTTGGCATTATCTCAATATTGTGAGCGCTCCTATGCTCTTGGAGCCTGAGGTACTAAATTATCGTATATTTTATATTTATACTTGGCACTTGCTCGAGACTGTGAGCGCTATGGTGTCCTTGGAGCCTTTGGTGCTAAACTGTTGCACCTTATATTTATACTTGACACTTGCTCAAGATTGTGAGCGCTTCGATGCCCTTGGAGCCTTTAGGTAATAAACTGTCGTACCCTATGTTTATACCTGACACTTGCTCAAGACTGTGAGAGCTCCTGTGCCCTTGGAGACTAAGGTACTAAACTCTCATACATTATATTTATACTTGGCACTTGCTCACTACTGTGAGCACTCTAGTTCCCTTGAAGCCTTAGGTACTAAACTGTCGTACCTTATATTTATTCTTGGCACTTGCTCAACACTGTGAGCGCTCCGGTGCCCTTGTAGCCTTAGGTACTAAACTGTCGTACCTTATTATTGATGTAAAAAACTAGATTACTCTAATTATTTAATCACAGATAAATAAATGAGACAAAAGATTTTAAAGTGGTTCAGCCTTATATGAATGGCCTACGTCCACTGTTATGTTATTGCTGAGTTTTGGGAATTCTCGATTACAAGTGCTATCAAGAAATTCCGGTCCCCTTGAATGAGGGTGATACAAGGTATTTATAGCCCTTAGGCTGTACATGAAAGTGTGTTACATTAAATGATACACATATGAAAGGGTAATTCACTTAATGTTCTTCAAACGTGCGCGTCAAGATGATAAGCATTCAATGAATAGTTGAACTGTTGATTATCTGGCAATTAATGCTGTGGTCGAGATGCAGCTCGAACCGCCTTAGTTGCTCATCGTCCAAAAGTTCCTTGGAGCATTGGAGTTCCTCGGAAGATAAGAGTTCATCGGAGGGTTGGTGTTCCTCGAAAGACTGGCGTTCCTCAGAGTATACTTGTTACTCGGAGTGAGTATGTTGGTCGGGGGAATGATCATCCTCGTTTCTATTGTGCCTCGTAGATTGACACGTGTCTTCTTATTATTCGTCCACATCAACATACTAATTTTGGTATCAACAGAAGCCCCCAATGTTTCATATTTCGAACTTTGAGGAGTATGGAACATTCTTTCTCGGTATATGGCGATATTAAATGACCTTCCTGGGTTTTTGGAGCCTTTTCTTCATATTTGAATTTCCTTCCAAGTTCACAGAATCCGCCATTTTGCGTTTTTATAGGCGCTTCGATCTTCGTGCCTTTTTTGTCCTTTTAGCCGCCGGTAGCGTAATAGTTTCCTTTTTGTAATCATTTCTTGCGTCGTTTCCCAAGGCAAAGTATTTAAGCTTCAGAGGCAATCCCATCGTCTTCTACCTTTTCAATTTCTGCTTTCGAGTTTTCTATAGCTTTTCTCTCTCCTGTGCGTCCATCCCTTTCTTCGTTTGTTTGTCAACAGATCTCCTTTTCCCCTGTAAGCTCTTCTTCCTTCTTCTTTTATTCATCATGGTTTACATTATTGAGTCTCTTGAGAAATTCCGTTCTGATTTCTCTATTCCATCTTGGGTAATTTTGGAGGTTCTTTCTGAGCCTTCAAGTTATTTTGATTTGGCTGAGGGACATTGGTTCCCTAGCCTCTTTATTTCCAAATGTGGATTTTCTTTTCCACCAAACCCTTTATGCTTAGAGTTCTGTCAGTATTTCGACGTTGTCCCTGGAAAAATAGCCCCCAACACCTGGAGAATAGTTAATGGAGTGTATAGGTTAAATCAAACTCATGGAACTCGTATAGGAATTCCTGAGATTATGTACTGTTATAGATGGGCTGTTTTAGACAATGTTTATTATTTAAAAACTAGATTTTTGAATAGGGCTCTAGTAGTCAACCTCCCTGATGCCAACTGGGATTATTTTGAACATGGAGTAGTTGTAGAAAATTTGCAACATGCCCCTCTGGTTGGAGACAAAGTATATGAGGGTCCCAAATGCCCTCCATATGGCAATGGGATAGGTTATTTTCATCTTATTTTGTTTTTTGAAATTATGATTTCATTGTGTTTTACAAAATGTATGACTGATATTTCACTATGTTTTTATTTGCAGTTGACAGCAAGAGAAAAACTCCAAAAGAAACAGAAGTTAATATCAAGCATTTAAAACATATCTGGAGTTTGCATCAGAAGGTTGTAGACGAGCACATTAGGTCTGCTTCATACTTGCTGCAGTACATGAGCTATACATCCTCTTATACTGCTCGTCCTGTGGCTAGCATTAGTGAACCATTGCCATCTTCTGAAGACTCTTCACCAGACTCTCACATTCCTTTGAGTCAGAAGATGGGCAAGAGAAGAGTTCCTGCTCTCTTTGAAGAGACCTCCTCTGTTGGAGATGGAAAGAGAAGCAAATCTGATGTCCCAAAGGGGACAAAGAAAGTTGATACTGCCCCTTCTGCTGCTCCTCAGAAGGTCGTCGAGAAGCCCCAGTGGCTCCTGTACAGAAGGATGCGCTTGTGGAAGTAATCACTATCTCTCAAACTAAAAATTCTTCTTTGGTTGAGGTTGTTGAGAAGACACCGAGTAGATTGAAGAAGTCTTCCTCGATTAGTTTTTCTGAAGTCATTCCCCAGCTCCAGACTAGTGGAGCTGGTGTTCCAACCATTATTCCCCCGAGCTCTGCAATGAGCTCGGTAAAGACTTGGATTATTCCTGAAGTCCAAGGCATCGAGGAAAACATGTCTAGGGATATGCCGACATCCCTAGCTACTCATCACATCTCTTCAGTAAGTTTCTTCTTATCTTGAATTCTTATTTCCTTCTATCAATATATGTATCTCGGCACTAACTCATCACTACCTTCTTTTTTCAGCTGGTGAGTTGCTTTAACACCATTGTGAAGAAAGATGAAGCGCTCAAGGCTTCAAGCTCCTCGTCTGGAGTAGAGGATGCATTCCAGGGTTTGGCCCAATCTCTGAAGGAATCCCGTCAGAAGTACGACGAGGATAAAGGTGAATGGGAGAAGAAACTGGCTGCATCTGAAGAAGAGAAGGTGCAGTTGGGAAATAAAGTGAAGGACTTGGAGAGGGAGAATAAGAAATACTCCGAGAATCTCACCACCTTCGGGGAGCTTGAAAATAAGTTGAAATCAGCTGAGGAAGAGCTGACCCTTCTGCGCAAAGCAAATCGTCAGAAGGAGGAGTTGGAGGCCAAGCTGAAAGCCTCCGAGGACCTTCTATCCGAGAAGCTCTCCTCGGAGAAAATGAAAAGAAAAAAGGCAATAAAGAAGTCTTTCAGCACAGGCTGGGACAAAGGGTGGAACAAGGGAGTAACTGCTATGATGACTCAAGTGCAATATGGAAGTTTAAAATACTTCCGAGATGGCTGGGTTGCAGCTTTGCAAGAATTGAAAGTGAGCGAGGACTCCGAGCTATTTCAACAGCATCTCCCTGGTCCTCCTCCAGCCATCGAGGATGAAGAAGAGGACGAAGCTGCCCCAGAAGAATCTTCATTGGTAGTGGGTGATATCATCCTTACCCAGCCTGCTGACGAGGAGCTTTCATCTCTGCCAGCTCCTCCAGAACAAGTTTCATCTCCCGTCGACCAACTCCTTATTTCCACCGAGCAACCATGCTCCTCGTCCTAGCCTCCCGAGAAAGTCTTGGGAGACAAGGAAAAGGTGTGAAGTTGTTCGGTATTCTCTTTCTGTTTTTCTTTTACTTGTACTTTGTATCTCAGATCTTTGTAAATTTTCCTTATGATCTAATAAAATTTGAGTTCTTTTCTTCCATATGATTGTCTCTTCTTTATCTGCACTCTATCTTGATCTTCTTTTTCTTTCTTTGTTAGTTTCTGGCCAGGATGGATCTTTTGTCTGCTAATAACACAAAGTTGATGCAGCAATGCCATGAATATTATAAAGCTGGTCACACAGACCTCAGTGCATCAGAAGTTGCCGACATCCTTGGCCATGGTGCTTCAGAGCAGGAAGTAGAAGCTTATCAATATCTGAAGGGATTACTTGATCGAGTTGTGGCCAATAACATGGCCTACTATGATATGATCAAGGAGATCCAATATACTCTAGAAGATCTTCAGATTCAGTACAAGGAATCAAATGCCTTGTTACATGAGGGGTATGAAAAGAAATATCAATAGCTCTCTGCCGAGAAGGGCTACGACAAACTCCTTCTTGGGTATGATGTCAGGGAGAGGATCCTAAAGGGAGAAGTTGAAGCTTGTAGAAAAATTGTTGAACTGCTGGAGCAAGAAAATAATAATTTACAGAAAGAACTAGCACAATATAAGTCTGCAGCCTCTTCTTCAACAGCGGTAATCCCAGTGACCGATGAGGGATTTTCCTTCTTAGAGGTTGAGAATGCCAAATTAAGGCAAGAGTTGGATATCCTGCGAAGATCTGGTACTTCTACTTCTACTCGGGGACGAGGAAGAGGTTCTCGTGGGCGAGGAAGAGTTTCCCAGGATGTTGTCGAGGAACGAAGTACTCCAGCTGCTCGGGGTCGATCAAGAACTCCTCGTAGTATTGAAGAAGCTCGTACTCTGTCAACATTGGAAACCCAAGCGTACCAACTGAATGCAAAAGATCTGGCTTTATCTGAAATGTCCAAGAAAATCCTAACTTTGGAAGATCAACTTACTGCGACGAAGTCTGCTTTAGAGAATAAGGACATTTTTGCAAAAAGCCTTCACGAGCAGTTGGAGAGACTAACCTTCCAATTCCATAAGAAGCCCAGGGAATTTTGGATGGCTGGGTACAACGAGGCATTATTCCACTTAGATGCTCGTATCCAGAATGCCACTAATGAGGGCTATAAACAAGGCTGGTTGAATGCCTTATGCGTGTTGAAACTTGAACAGGGACATTACTTGTGGGATTATTATGACCCCGGGGTGCTTGACTTGCCTGTGACACTGTTCAATTTGGACAAGGAATGGATCCCAGCTCGTGCCATTCCTCGGAGCTTAATTACACAATACCTCAGTGATTATAATCTTCATTCTCAGATCGAGGTATCTCGTCCTGAGCATCTATTGGACACACCTTCAGTAATGAATGTCAGAATGTTGAAGGACTTAAATTTTATTAATTCTCCTCAGACCTTAAACGATCCTCCTACTGGCGAGGAACCTATTTCAAAAGATGAAGGAAAGAAACCAATAGAGTAGGGATCTCAATGTAATAGTTAGTATACATGTAATTTGTAATTCGTTTTGAATTTTAATGAAAGACTTCCATTTTCTATTTGCAAATCTGTATTTCTATTGTTTTGTACTTGTCTAACACTTTTATATTTGTGATTGCATAACAATACTTTGTGGTTCATCGACCAATCTAGTAATAAAAGGTTACAAGTATAAAAAATGTTGCTCGATCACTTAATAATAAAGTAATGAGTATAAAAATATTTAAAATTTTTCCAACCAACCAAGTTTGTTAAATTGTGCTCGTCGACCAATTATAATTAGTGAGAGTTTTTATCCCCGACTAACCATACTTAGTAATTTTTTTCATAAAATGTGTCCGACCAACCAAGGTCGATAATTTTATCCTCGTCGACCAACTACAGTTAGTGGATTTTTATCCCCGACCAACCATACTTGGTTCAGTTTGGAATATTTTGTATTTTCTGGAATAGTTTTACCTTCCGACCAACATAAGTTGGCATATTTTGTTTCTTAACCAGCCGAAATTGGCATTTTTAAGAATGTTGTTCTTGCCCTTTTACCAACCGGAGTTGGTCATGGGTTTGAACTATCATGTCCACTAACTCTTTTACCAACCGAAGTTGATCACATTAGTGTACGCCTCCTATCCAAAGGAGTATAGTTTGTTCTCGCTATTTTACCAACCGAAGTTGATCACGCTCGAACTATCATGTCCACTAGTTATTTTACCAACCGGAGTTGATCACACTAGTGTATGCCTCCTAACCAAAGGAGTATAGTTTATTCTCTCTATTTTACCAACCGAAGTTGATCACGCTAGAACTATCAGTGTCCACTAGTTATTTTACCAACCGGAGTTGGTCACGCTAGTGTATGCCTCCTAATCAAAGGAGTATAGTTTGTTCTCGCACTTTTACCAACCGGAGTTGGTCGTGGGTCTGAACTATCGTCTTCTTTTTGCTGTCGAGCAGCGTAGTGTTGTACACTAGTATTCCCTAAAAAACTTTCAATAAAAGGAGAGAAGATGGTGAAACATCATCATTTTATTCATATTGATAGAACTGCTTTACATTTTACATTACTGATAATACTTGCGTAGGTGTTCAGCATTTCATGCATTCTTGAATTCCTCTCCTTCTAGAGTTGCTATTCGGTAAGTTCCTGGTCGAACAACTTCTGTAACTCGGTAAGGTCCATGCCAATTTGCTTCCAATTTATTGTGCTTCTGAATGACCTTCTTTAGCACGTAATCTCGTTCTTTTAAATCTCATTTCTTTACCCTCTTGTTATAGAACATAGCTGTTCGTTGTTGATATGCAACATTCCTAATGGCTGCTTCTTCTCTAACCTCCTCGAGCATGTCCAAATCTAATCTTCTCATCAAGTCACTGACTGGGGAATTGAAATTCAGCACTCTGTGTGTTGGGAGACCCAACTCTGCAGGTATTACAGCCTCACTTCCAAACGCCAGCATATATGGTGATTCTCCAGTTGCTGCTCGAGGAGTTATTCGGTAAGCCCACAATACTGATTGTAGCTCATTAATCCAATTAGCTTTAGCCTCACTTAACCTCTTCTTCAAACCATTTAATAATGTTCTGTTCGTCACTTCAGTCTATCCATTGCTTTGAGGATGGCCTGGTGCTGAATGAACCTTTAAAATGTTTGACTGATGACAATAGGCGGTAAACTCCTCGTTATCAAACTGTGTTCCATGGTCTGTGATGAAGGCATGAGGGAGACCATATCGGCAGATGATATTCTTCCAAACGAATTGGTATACCTTCTCGTATGTCATATCAATTAGAGGCTCAGCTTCTACCCACTTAGTAAAATAATCCACTGCGATGACGAGGTACTTGAATCTTCCTCGGGTCATTGGCAGTGGTCCAACCAGATCAATTCCCCACATGGAAAAAGGCCAAGGGGAAGTTATGGGTGTCAACAATGCTTGTGGAGTTCGTCGGATGGAAGAAAAACGTTGGCATTTATCACATTTCTTAGCATAGGCTATACAATCAGCCCTCATCGTTGGCCAGTAATATCCTTGCGTCATCACCCTTTGCAAAAGTGTTCGACCTGCTACATGGGCTCCACAGGACCTTTCATGGATTTCTTCAATCAATTCCTTCACCTCGTAGGGATGTACACATCTTTGCAAACCTTCCATAATCCCTCGTCTATACAAAACACCATTAGTTAGCACATACCGAGCAGCTTTAAACTTCAATTTCTTGGCAGCGATCTTACCCTCCGGTAATTCTCCTTCCTCAACATATGCCCTGATGGGATCCATCCAAGATGGTCCTAAATCAAGGGAAATAACATTCATCGTCAGGCCTTCATTTATGCTTCGACTTTCTAACACCTCAATTGGTATCGTTCTTCGCAACTCGGTACGAGTAGCTGATGCTAGTCGGGCCAGTGCGTCTGCTTGTGCATTCTCCATTCTTGGTATTCTGATCAACTGAATGGCATCAAATTCTGCCAATAACTCCATCACCTTTGCATGATACTTGACCATTAATTCTCCTTTAACTGCATACGTTCCCATCATATGATTCACAATTAATTGAGAATCACTGAATACCATCACTTGTTGCGCTTCCATAATCTTTGCTAAATTAAGACCTGCTATCAAGGCTTCATACTCAGCCTCATTATTGGAAGCTTTGAATTGTAATCGTAAGGCATATTCCATGTCAATCTCGTTTGGGGTGTTCAAAACAATCCCTGCTCCACAACCTGTTGTACAAGATGACCCATCTACATACAATCTCCACGTAGGTAACTCGTCTTCAAAATTCTTATCTGACAGCATTCCTCGGTGAAATATTTATTATTTTTTTTCATCCTCCCCTAGTATTTTTCGCTCCTCGTCAACCATCTCTTCTCGCCCTTTTACCAACCGGAGTTGGTCTGGGTTTGAATTTGATGATCTTTCTACATCCACAAGCCCTTTTACCAACCGGAGTTGGTCTAGACTTATGTCTGTTGATCCTGTAACATCCACAGGTTGGTCAGCGAGCAACTTTTGTTCCTCGTAGGTATCAGGATATATAAACTCTTCTATAAAGTCTGCTACAGCTTGCCCTTTTAAGGATGATCTGGGTTCATACACAATATCATATTCATCGAGCTCTATTGCCCAGTACATCAGTCTCCCTGACTTTTCTGGCTTATGAAGGGCTTGTCTTAATGGCATGTCGGTATACACGATGATGGTATGGGCCTGGAAATATGGCCTCATTCTTCTACTTGCCTCAATTAATGCCAATGCCAATTTTTCTAACTTTGGGTACCTGATCTCTACACCTCGGAAAGCCTTACTTGTGTAATAAATTGGCTTCTGGACTCCATTCTCCAATCTGATCAATGCTGAGCTGACTGCATTTTCTGATACTGCCAGGTATAAGTACAACTTTTCTCCCATCACTGGTCTGGACAGCAATTGAGGTGTTACCAAATATTTCTTCAAGTCTTGAAAGGCTTTTTCACATTCATCATTCCACTCGAAAGTTTTTCGGAGTGTTTTGAAGAATGGAAGGCACCTATCAGTTGCTCGAGATACAAATCTATTGAGCGCTACAACTCGTCCTGTAAGACTCTGCACTTCTTTCTTCGTCGTTGGAGATCGCAACCCTAAAAGAGCTTTGATCTTTGCTGGATTTGCATCAATGCCTCGCTGGTTGACGATGTACCCGAGGAACATTCCTTCTCGTACTCCAAAGGTGCACTTTGTCGGGTTGAGCTTCATCTGGTATTTATCCAGTTGATCAAAGGTCTGACCTAAGTCAACTAGATGCTCAGCAGCTTTCTTGCTCTTTGTCAGCATATCGTCGACATAGACTTCCATGTTGCAACTGATTTGTTCGGCAAAAACCTTGTTCATCAGCCGTTGATATGTCGCTCCTGTATTTTTCAAAGCAAAAGGCATAACATTATAACAATAAGTTCCCCTAGGGGTAATAAAAGAAGTTCTTTCCCTGTCTTCAGGTTTCATTTTGATCCGATTGTAACCAAAGTAAGCATCCATGAAATTGAGCAACTCGTGCCCCGAGGTAGCATCCACTAGTTGCTTAATTCTGGGCAATGGGAAGTGATCCTTTGGGCAGGCCTTGTTGAGATCAGTGAAATCAACACACATTCTCCATTTATTATTTTTCTTCTTTACCATCACCACATTTGCCAACCAGTCCGGATACTTCACATCTTCAATGAATTGGGCTTTCTGGAGCTTGTCGACCTCCTCTTGAATAGCTTGATTCTTCTCGGGGCTAAATACCCTTCTTCTCTGCTTTACAGGCTTGATCTCCTTATTCACATTGAGCTCATGACATAAGAAGTTTGGATCTATTCCTGGCATGTCGTCATGACTCCACGCAAAAGTTTTCTTTTTGTTTCTCAAGAAAGTTATCAACTCCCATTTTATTGAAGCATCCAACGACGAACCTATCTGGGTTACTCGTTCAGGGTGTTCGTCGTCCAGAATAACATTTTCTGTAGATTCTACCACCTGTCCTTTTACAAGTTGGGATTCATCTCTCGGATCAAGTGTTTCAATTTCTGTACTTTCATCCACCTGGTAAGTAATAGTCTTTTTCCTTGACTCTTGAAGCTCCTCTTGCTCGGCAGATGAATAATAGCATTCTCGAGCTACTTTTTGATCACCTTTCACCACTCCCACTCCAAAATTTGTTGGGAATTTTAAACATTGATGTACTGTAGATGGGACTGCTTCGAACTTCTTCAAACCAACTCTTCCCATGATGATGTTGTAAGCTGACTGCACATTCTTATCCATCACAAAGAAGCGTATTCTCTCTGTTCGACAAGCAGGCCAAGTTCCAATGAATATATCCAACTTGATCGTCCCAAGTGGAAAAACTTTCTCGCCAGCGAAACCCAGAAGAGGTCTGTGATAAGGCTCCAATTGAGATAATTTCAAATTTAAACTGTCAAAGCATGAATAGTACATGATGTCTGCCGAACTACCATTGTCTACCAGTACCCTTAAAATCACTACTTCTTTCATCCTCATTTTGATCACCAAAGGGTCGTCGTGAGGGTAAAGAACACCTGCCAGGTCATTTTTTGAAAAGACAATAACCAGCTTCTCTTTGTTTACCTTCCTCGGACAATCCTCCTCGGCCAAATTTATTCGTTGAATGTACGAGCAAGCTTGTGCCTCTCCGAGGTAAGCTTTTCTTTCTGCAGTAAGATCTCCTCCTCCTGCATCTCCTCCTGTAATAACATTACAATCAAATGACCCAAAACGTATGGAAAATACCTCTCTTTCTGGCTGCCTTGGTTTCTTGGGAAGATCGGGGTCATCCTCGGCATCATCTTCATGGCCTCTCTTCTTTTTCTCCTCTACTCGATGAGGAGATCTAGATCTTTCTCTAGTTCGATCATTATTTCTTCTTTCACCTCCCCGATTAACATACTTTGCTAGCTTTCCTCTTCGGATGAGTGTTTCAATATCGTTCTGAAGAGCTATGCAATTTTTAGTCATATGGCCATGATCGTTGTGGAACTCGCAATATTTATCCCTGTTCCTTTCATCAGGATCTGACCTCAGTTTCTTCGGCCACTTTACCTCCTCGCTATTCTTGATTTCTTCCAAGACATGATTAATACCCATTTTCAAGGGAGTATAATTATCAAATTTCTTCAGGACTTCCCATGATGACTTATTAATTCTGGAACGCTTGTCACCTCCATTGCCCTTATGCTCTTTATTTTAAGACTTGTCGACGTCCACCTTGTTGTGTTTATCCATATTCTTCTTTGCAGCCATAGCTTCCTCGGCATTCATGATTTTGGCCGTTTTTGCCATTAACTCTGACATAGTTTTAGGTGGATCTTTCGCCAAGGTGTAATACAGCTTATTAGGCAATAACCCACTCATCAAGGCGGTGATTGCTGTCTTCTCCTCGTAATCTATGACTTCCATCTTCTCGTTATTGAAACGAGTTATGTAATCTCTAGTACTCTCACCAGATTTTTGTCTAACACTTAACAAGTGTGCTACTCGTTTTACTGGCTTTGCTCCAAAACAGAAATTGCCAATGAATAACTCGGCTAACTGAAAGAAAGTTGAAATCTTACCCCGAGGAAGATTATTGTACCATATCTGGGCAGCTCCAGTAAGAGTTCCTGAGAACGCTCTGCATCTCATCTCGTCGGGGATAACATAGATATCGGCGGCAGCTTGATATTGCTCTATATGAAGAACAGGATCTGTCTTTTCATCATATTTGGGGGTCACTACTGGTGCTTTAAACTTTGACAGTGTAGGAAAATTCACAATGGCCTGGACAAAAGATGTCCCTTGAACAAAAGTTCGTTGTAGGGGATTCTTCGCCTTAGCCATTTCTCCCAATCTATCCTCCAACCGCTGAAGGGATCCTTTCCATACTTCGTTTCCTTCTTCGGGCCTATTGGTTCGAGCAATAGATCGTTCTGAAGTAGCCTCCTGAGATCTATCTTGACGAGCAACTGGTCGTGATTGTGCTGATCCTTCTCTTAGATCTGATGGTTGTCGAAAACTCCTCGACATGGTCTTAGGTGGACTCCTATTCCTCCTAGGGCCTAATCGACTGAAAGGAGACACCCTACTCAGTATTTTTAAGGCACTGGGTCTTTCTGGAGAGAGAGTGATACGTTGATCAGTATCTGTAGCCCTTATTGACAAAGTTCGCCCAGGTTGATAAGAGAAATCATCAGACTCCTCATTACGATATGACTCAATATGCCTGGATCGTGAAGAAAGTAAATAAGTTTGCCTCTGACCACTTCGCTGTCCTGAACGTGCAGGTGCACCGCCATGAAGGGTTTGTATGAGTTGCCTCATTGTTTCTTGCATGGCGGTTTGTCCTTGAGCCAGATTCGTCATAATCCCGGCCAAATCTAGAGGTGCAGAGGGATTTGGAGGATTTCCAGCATTTCCAGCGTTTTGATTGCTAGATTCTGGATTATCCGCCATTGATGATGAATGATTTTTGGTGAAAAACGATAATAACAATCGTTTCCTACAGACGGCGCCAATCTGTTGATGTAAAAAACTAGATTACTCTAATTATTTAATCACAGATAAATAAATGAGACAAAAGATTTTAAAGTGGTTCAGCCTTATAATGGCCTACGTCCACTGTTATGTTATTGCTGAGTGTTTGGGAATTCTCGATTACAAGTGCTATCAAGAAATTCCGATCCCCTTGAATGAGGGTGATACAAGGTATTTATAGCCCTTAGACTGTACATGAAAGGGTGTTACATTAAATGATACACATATGAAAGGGTAATTCACTTAATGTTCTTCAAACGTGCGCGTCAAGATGATAAGCATTCAATGAATAGTTGAACTGTTGATTATCTGGCAATTAATGCTGTGGTCGAGATGCAGCTCGAACCGCCTTAGTTGCTCGTCGTCCAAAAGTTCCTCGGAGCATTGGAGTTCCTCGTAAGATAAGAGTTCATCGGAGGGTTGGTGTTCCTCGGAAGACTGGCGTTCCTCGGAGTATACCTATTTCTCGGAGTGAGTATGTTGGTCAGGGGAATCATCATCCTCGTTGCTATTGTGCCTCGTAGATTGACACGTGTCTTCTTATTATTCGTCCACATCAGCATACTAATTTTGGTATCAACACTTATATTTATACTTGGAATTTTCTCAATATTGAATGCTCCAGTGCCCTTGGAGCCTTAGGTGCTAGACTGTCATACCTTTTATTTTTCTGTTATTTGTTAGAATTTTCATTTCTAACTATGAAAAAGTACACTGAGGCTATCTTTGCCTTTGTATTGCGCTGATGTCTGTTAACTGTAACCTACACTATTTACTATGAGCATTTTGTCAATTAGAACTGCCCCATATTCTGTGGGGCTACTTTCATGCAATATGAGAAAGTTATCATTTTTAAAGCTTCCCCTATAACTGCGGGGTACTTGCATATGAGATGAGTAAGTCATTATTTCTGAAACTTCCCTTCTAACTAGGGGTACTTGCATATAATTGAGCAAGTTAAAATTTTGAATCTGCCCCTCTTACAATGGGATACTTGCATATAGGATGAGCAAGTTAAACTTTTGAAACTTCCCCTCTAACTACATGGTACTTGGATATAGGCTGAGCAAGTTAAAATTTTGAAGTTTCCCTTCTAACTGCGAGGTACTTGCATATAAGCAGTTAATATTTTGAAACTTCCTCTCTAATTGCGGGGTACTTGCATATAGGGTAAGCGAGTTAAAATTTTGAATTTCCCTTCTAACTGTTGGGTACTTGCAGATAGGCTGAGCAAATTAATATTTTGAGACTTCCCTTCTAACATCAAGGTACTTGCATATAGGGAGAGCAAGTTGAAATTTTGAAGTTGTCCCTCTAATTATGGGGTACTTGCGTACAGCTGAGCAAGTTATCATTTTTGAAGATGCCCCTCTAACTGCAAGGTACTTGCATTTGAGGTGAGCAAGTTATTATTTTTAAAGATGCCCCTCTAATTGTGGGGGTACTTATATGAGGTATGAGCAAGTGAAAATTTTGAAAATCCCTCTCTAATTGCGGGGTACTTGCATATAAGCTTAACAAGTTGAAATTTTGAAGTTTCCCTTATAACTGTGGGGTACTTGCATATAGCTGAGCAAGTTAAATTTTGAATCATTCCCTCTAACTGCGTGGTACTTGCATATAGGCTGAGCAAGTTAACATTTGAAAGTTGCATGTGTGGCTGCGGGGTACTTGTCCTATGCCTATTCTTTTAGGACTTTTTTTTTAAATCGTAACTTAAAGGGGTGAGGGGGGGTGAGCCCCCTTAACATTATTCATTTTTTTGATTAAGCATAACTTAGAGGGAGGGGTGAGCCCCCCTCAACATTTTTTTTTCAACATTTTAACCAAAATATGACTTAGAGGGGGTGAGCCCCCTCAACATTTTTCAGTTTTTTTTATTCAAAGATAACTTAGAGAGAGGGGTGAACCCCCTCAACATTTTTTTCAACATTTGAACCAAAGTATAACTTAGAGGGGGTGAGCCCCATCAACATTTTTCCGTTTTTTTAAATGAGCAATACCCTATGTCTGACTCTTATCACTATTTAACATGATAGATTTTTTAATTATTTATTTTTTTCTTTCGAGTGAGTTCCTCTACCTTTTGTAGATCTCAACTGCATTTTTATGCTACTCGAGTTTTTGTACTGTTCCTCGTTTTGGGTTCCTCACAAACTTACTTTTTAAACCCATGCTATTTATTTTGACGTTTAGAAATAAATTACAAGAAGACACTAAGGTAAGACTTTTTTTCGGTTCCTTACATACTTATAGAAAGAAATTGCGAGAAGATATTTTTTTTGACCTGTTTGGACACAACTATTCCTTGTTTTGGGTTCCTCGCGAACTTACTGTTTAAACGTTGTTATCTCTTTTTTACTTTTAGAAATGATTGGCGAGAAGACACGTGTGTTGGGTTCCTCGTCTTGGGTTTCTCATCTTATTAAAATACAGATATGCTCAATCTTTAAACACATGAGAGAAAGACTAAGAGAGCGCGTGAAATGTGCATCTCGACTATAATCCCATTGGAGCAGGTGAGAGTAGGGTAAAACCACATCTCTTATATTAAGATCGCTAGGGATTTTTTTTTGGACTGATCTTTAAGATCTGTCAACAACCGATCTTTAAAGAAATTAACCCCCATTTTGTGTGTGTGTGTGTGTATTCTTTCTTTTTTATTATATCTGAGAAAACCCTCTCGCCCCCTCTTTTTTGAGCGTTTTTTTTAAAGTTGAACTGGATCCACTCTTTCTAGTCTGAGACACAAGAGAGAGAGAGAGAGTCCTAAGTCGTCTCACTCTTTGGTGGCCAAAAGTGACAGATCAACTTTGGCTTTTGATTTAATTATCTCGCTATTATGATAATTTGTTGAACTGGATCAGGGTATTGAAAGAAGTGATCGTCCACTTTTTGATAGACTTTTAGACTAGGAAAAGGCGAGCTGGTGCAATACACTAGTTGTTCGAACAATTGCATAGACACAAATTGTGGTGTCAATAGTATTAATTGTGGTTACTTTGGAAGTTTTTCTTATTTCAACCAACTATAGTGATTTATCTGTTTGGAATTTTGTTTTGTTTTGTTTTTTCTTTTGTCATGAAAGAAAGTCGTTTCTCGAGCACCGCATGAAAATATGATCTCTCTCCATGCTAGTCTTTTTACGTTTCTAGTATCAAATTGGTTAAATGTGCCAATATTTTAAAAAATTTAAGTGAGCTTTCGAACTTTTCGAGGAACTTGAACCATTTGTTTCAAGAGGTCGAGAGGCTTGGTTGGGGACACAAAAATATTTAGCTCCAAAATTACACGAGAGATTGCTAAGTGGGGATGCCTATCCCTATATGATAGTGTTATGCACTCATAATAAAAAAAAAATCTATAAGGACTTGACCCATACAAGTTTGACAACTCTAGTGTTCGTCAGAACTAGAAAGTTAATCATCTCTTAATTGTTGTACTATTTTTTAGTGCTTTTTATTATTTCTTTATGGCAAAACAAAATGGTAATGCCAATACTCATAATATGATCAACTTTTGAACGAATTAGAAATACTAGCGTCACTAGGTTTAGTCTTCTGTTGCTTTTTATTTTATTTTTTTCAAATTATGAGTTCATAACTTATGCAATAAAAGCATGTGCCGAGAAATAAAAAATGGTGTTAAAAAGATATTATTCATCTAGTTTAATGAACACTTTTTTTATAAAGCAAAAGTATCCGTAAAGTAGCTGACATTTTCAACTATAGACTGTAATGTACTATCACATCAATTATCACATGTATAATACGTAAATATCTATCCTCAAATTAGCTAACTAGCATCTATGCAAAGTGCTCGTAAAATATAAATCAAAGATGAATGAGAAATAGTTTACTTAGTTGATTAAGATTGAGGGTTTTTTTAACATGGTTTTTGGATATAATATTTCCTTTTCTTCCAGCATCCACATCCAATAAGTGAGTGGAGTCTTCTCCAAAGTGCCTTTGAGGGTGAATCATCTACCTCCACTTTCTTTGCTAGAGGGTTACTCTACCACAATTTTCTTTGTTGCCGCCACCCTTGGCACTCATGCTTTCTCTCGGGGGGGTCCTCACTGGTGAAACTATTTGCTTCGGCAACGCCTTTCGCGATAGAGCCACCTCTGCTGTTGCTTGTGCTGCAGCGGTTGCCCCTCCAGAGGGCGCTGCTGCTATCAATGGGGCAACTGCTGTTACACCCATCTATCCGGCTTGAGGAGCATGTGCTCTAGTTTCGGTCATTATTAGGTGATCTAGTCATTCCAAACTCCATTTCCAGCTGGAGTGCCTTCAAAGAACAGTTGCTTAAAAACATTTTAACCTTCTTTGTTCATAGTAGTGAGGATACCTCCCTAGAAGAGTCGCCAAATGTAGGTGGCTAGTGAGACTGGGGTCTAGGAATAACTAGAACGGGTGAGGCATGCCCCACTCTAATGGACGTTGTCTGCAAGGTTCTCAAGAACTTCTGGAGCAGTTTCTAATGAGGCCTTCTCATTTTGGTAAAAATGGAGCTCAAGCTGGAACTCCCGCACTGCAAGAAGATGAAACTCCACAACAATAATAGTAAATTTTCTCAAGAGGAACTCCTGAGAGTGATGGCGGTTAGTGGAAAGTGAAAGAACAAGGTTCTCAGCACTTAGAGAGAGAGAGAGCAGGGAGAGAAAACTAGAGAGGTTATGGTGTAATTTTGACAGAGTAACTTTAATATTGAGTTTTTTTCTATCATTCCTTGTCCTTGCCCAGGGGTCCCATTTATACTTGGGCACAAGGAGTGAGTTGACACTTTCGGCGCCAAAAACTTAGAGGGTTGGTGAGGGACATGGTCTGCAGTGTACCATTTGTCCCACCCATGTGCAACAACCTATCCCCTCAGACAGGTTCCACCTAGTGCAAACCAAATTCAAAAAGCAAACATGTCTCCTATTGGAGATAAAATATATGATTTGGTAAATATCTTTTGAAATGGTAACTTTTGGTACCAACTTTGTAAACTTAAGAGATGACCATTTTTGTAAAGAGTTCATTTCTTGTGAGCAGCCAACCCTTTGGCTGCTCACTTCACTTGTGACTATGTGTGATATGTGTGTAGTCTTGAGTGATTCCTAGGTCTTCTTACTAGTATTCTCTCAATCCTATACTGCTAAGTGGCTAAGTTTGCTCAACAGACCTTATTCCTCAGCCGCCAAGCCAAAACTCCCAAGAGATCCCAACTAGCCTACTTGAGCCCTACTTGCTCAACTTGGCAACCTGTACAAGATAATAAGTGTTAGTACTTATATTATTTTAAAAAATGACTTTTCATGATGACGGGTTACTTATGGTAACCACCCCCTCATCCTAAATTGGTTTTCTGGGAGCTGAGGGGGTGGACCTTGAGGGTCCCTACTCCAATATGAATTTCTGCTGTTGAGGAACCCTAGGGGGTTCCTTCTCAATTATCAATTTTTTCTGTTGAGGAACCCTATGGGGGGTTCCTTCTTAATGTGAATTTCTGGCAAGGGACCCTAGGGGGTTCCTTCTCAATGTCAACTTCTGCTGTTGAGGAACCCTATGGGTGGTTCCTTCTCAATGTGAATTTCTTGCGAAGGACCCAAGGGAGTTCCTTCTCAATGTCAACTTCTGCTATTGAGGAACCCTAGGGGGTTCCTTCTTAATGTCACTTTCTTATGAGGGAGCCTGGAGGGATCCCTCTCAATATGGTCTTCCGCCGCCACCTAGGTGAGGCTCCTTCTCAACTTGAGTTTCTGCAGGGACCCTGGGGAGAGTCCCTCTCAACATGGGCTTCTACCGCCACCTAGGTGAGGTTCCTTCTCGACTTGAGGTTCTGCAGGGACCCTGGGGGGGTCCGTCTATATGGGCTTATGTCGCTACCTAGGTGAGGTTCCTTCTCAACTTGATTTTTTGCAGGGACCCTGGGGGGAGTCCCTCACAACATGGGCTTCTTTCGCCACCTAGGTGAGGTCTCTTCTCAACTTAAGTTTATGTAGGTACCTTGGGGGGTCTCTCTATATGGGCTTCTGCCACTACCTAGGTGAGGTTTCTTCTTAATATGAATTTTTGCGATTGAGGGACCCTGGGGGTTCCTTCTCCATTATGACTTTTCTACGGTTGAGGGAGCCTCGGGGTTCCTTCACCAATATGGATTTTCTGCAGTCAAGGGACCATGGGGGTTCCTTAAATTTCATATTTTCGGGAGACTAAGGAGGGGGTATTTAGGGGACCCTTACCTCAAAATATAGTGGTCAAGATCGAACCCCCTTCTACATTGCCTCCCCGGACATCGTTAAGGTTGAATGCTCCATAAATCTTTATAATTGTGATATGATGGAGGTACGTTATTTTAATTTCATTTTATGTCCCGCATAATAAATATATGTGATTATCTTGAAGATACAAGATCCTTTTATTAAGAACAATTATATGTGAGAATTTAATCAATAATCTATTCTTGATTAATATTATGGTGTTCTTAAGAATGATTTTACATATAAGTTATACACACACACACACACACACACTCTGTTATATATACATATATACACATATAAACTCTTATATACACACACACGCACACACACACACACACACACACACACACACACACACACACATATATATATATATATATATATACACACACACACATACAGAGAGAGATAGTGATAATTATATATAAACCTACACACATAGTTAAACATATATATACACACACTTATGCATACATAATTGAACTTATATATAGACACTCGCGCACAAATAGTTCCACAGATATATACACTATTATAACTGTACATATATATACATATATATATGCACACTCATGGACACACAGTTAAACTGTGCGTGTATGTGTATATATGTTTAACTCTGTGCGCGTGAGTGTGTATATAAATGTTTAATTCTGTGTGCTTGAGAGTGTGTATTTCTCTCTCTCTCTCTCTCTCTCTCTATATATATATATATATATATATATATATATATATATATATATATATATATATATATATATATATATATATATATATATAGTTGTATACATGTAGTTTTACATATACTAAATAACACATAATAATATAATATACGCATATATATACTAGTATGAGACACATATATACTAGTGTATTATTAACTTAAACACACTTACATATAGTGTTATAAAAAACAATACTAAAAATAAATAATATTTTGAATATGTTTATAAATGTGGGAATCATAATCCAGAAGATCTCCTATATGTGAATTCTTCTAGAATATGATCTTAGATATATTTTCTCAATGATTGCCCAACCTATAAAGATTATTGATCCAATAAATTGAATCTCACCCATAGTAAGTCAAAGAAATAATTATGTTAATATTCCAATTCTCACATCCATTGTGATTAAGAATCTGTTTCCTTTGCGAATTGTGAGATTTTGCAAGTCTAATCTAGTCAGCACCTAGGCTCGAATGTCATTTTTAGTCTTTTTCAATACCTTCCCAATTTACATGCACAATATTCTTTGAACTATGAGACAAGTTCCCATGGTCAAGATAAATTGTTAAGATTATTCTCACATCTTTATCGATATGATGTCAACTCCATATTAAGGTCGTGAGTTGTTTAATTATACTTGAATTTAAATTACGATATTCTTTAATAGAGATGAACCCAACTCACTAGAATTCCTACTAAGTACAATTGACCTACATATGTAATGTACCTATAAACAAATATAATTCATTCTCAAATTCACATTATAAAAATAAACTTTGACAATCTTTTATCAATAAATAATCAATATCATATGAGAATGCGTGATATCAATTATTTATGGGATTGACAAATTTTTAATATTAAAACTTATTTAATTAGAGTCATTCTTCAAACTAATTTAATTAATTCCTAAACATGCGCCTATGTGAATGAATCAAACATGCAATCAAAAATCAAGGGACAATCAAATTCTGGAAAAATCCTCGAAGGGTAAAACCTTTTATTTCACTCTAAAATGTAAATCGCAACTTACAATTACATAGAGAAATTTGCAACGAATTTTTCACAGAAAATCCACATGAATTGCAGCCTAAAACTAGCAAAGATTCCCTAAAGAACCTAAATAACCGTAGCTCCTCCTTCAGCAGTGAATACCCTCGAGTATCCTCAATGACCGTAGTCATCAGCGATAACTATCGCAAGAACAACCAATCCAGGAATATACAATTATTCTCTTCAAAAGAAACTTCGACAAAGATTTATTTTGGGTTCCAAAACGATTCACAAAAGTATATGGGATGTTTTTTGTGAATCAAAAACATAAATTTTCCCTAAAAGTGAAGACTAAAAGTTTGTAGATATGCAGTTTTCGTCTAGCAAAAGTTATAATGAAAAATTCTCACAGAACAGGTATTTATAGGAAAATAGAATACTTGTGGTGGCGCAGTCATTCGAATGACTTCTTGGTGTCATTTGAACGACTCTAATAATGACCTAATAAAATGCAAAATAGTGTAGGGTCGTTTGATGCAAACAAGGAACAACCTATCTTGCGACCTAAGAAATGAAAGGCGATATCATTAGATGGCGTCGTTTGAACGACATGACTTTGTCATTTGGACGACAAAAGACAAAAAATATAATTTAATAATACTCACCTACAGGTCTTCCAAAAATTATTTTGACTTAGAAAAATGCCTTAGTTTGATAAAAACAATTTAGCCTTTAACCACTTTGAATACATCTTTAACCACCATATTCCAGTGTTTTTGAATAATATCCCTTGGTATCCCTCTGACATTGGGACCTTAAAATACCCAAGTTGGAAAACTACCTTCCATATTTCAGCCTCCATGAGAGGTTTATTCAAACCTCCTATGAATAATCAAGTTCCTCGAAGCATAATATGCCAACTTGTAGCTCGATCTACACAATGCAAAAAATAAAGGGGATTCCTTCCGAAAATTTATTGAAAAATTAGCCAAATTAACTAAAGATTATGTATATATCATTTGAACAATTACATGAATTTTGATAAAACAAATATATCAAACATATTTCCAGTGTGAGATGTGTGTTTTTAGCATGCAAAGATTGCATGATTTGGAGGACGTTCTCAAAACACAGATAAATAATAATACATACTTTGACACGGAGATCGTAAGAAAATTTGTTGAGAATAAATGCCTAACAGTAGGCTTCAGATTACACTTAATGCATCAAATGAGAAGGTATATCTAAATCACATGTATAAACCGTTTTATCAAATTAAATCTATATCTATATCTATACTATACCTATAATATAATAGTAGTATAGGTGTTAATGTAAAACCTTTACAATTAATGTCAAAACTCATATTTTTCTTTCCCTCTCTTTTTCTTAAACCGAAGAGTCTCTCTCCTCATATGTCCCTTTAGGTTTGCATTTTTTTGGAAGAATAAAGGTTAGACTTTCTTTCCTTTTTCTATTCCCATCTTTTTAAAGTCTCTCACAGTCCACACCCACATTCTACGATTTGCTCCTTTTCAATTTCAATTGCCTACATTTCATTGACATGTTTCCATACCTTTCTCCCAATACAGATCAGGAAATAGAAACCCAAGTCTACCCGAATGGAGATCGAATTACTCTTCCCACATTTAATCTTCTTCGGTTGTGTTATGTTCTATGCATTTCAATAGGTTTTGTTCAATGCATTTTATTTCCCCAAAAAATAGATTTAAAAAAAATCATTATTCCCCATTTAATCTTCTTAAAATGTGTTTTGTTCTATGCATTTCAAGACTATTTATTCAATGCATTTTACCTGTTATGTATTTCATTTAGTTGTTGAAAAAATTAAATGATTTAAAAAAAATATTTTCTCATTGTTAGAAATAACTTTTAAAGATGAATATAAAATATCAAGCTTACGTGCAGATAGAGACAAGTTGGAATCTACTCTTCAAGAAGTTCATTCAAGAGTTAAATTTATATAGGATGAAGTCTTGGATTTAAAGAGAAATCTCAA
Source organism: Sambucus nigra (assembly GCA_949130495.1). NCBI lineage: Eukaryota > Viridiplantae > Streptophyta > Magnoliopsida > Dipsacales > Adoxaceae > Sambucus > Sambucus nigra. The sequence goes on along the minus strand of OX422219.1, from coordinate 120,579,189 downwards.
TGACTAAATTATAAAAGGAAAAATTAAAATCTTTATTGCATTCAATGTCTAGAGATTATGTAGAACTAAACGTTGAGAAGATATCATTTATTGAGAAAATTTATAGCTTACAAAAATCTATGAGTTTGAGGATTGCAAAATGAAGACAATTGTATTGAAAGAGAAGCTTCTACAGATGGGGGTGATCTAACTGAAAAAGAGGTTTTGCATGTACAAAACGATAAATATATAGTCAGCTTATCCAAATCGACAAAATAAACAAGAAATATCAACTACGAATACAAAAACTTGAAAAGATAAAAAATAATGCTGAAAGAGAGACTAAGTGCTTGAAGAAGATTTGAGATTAATGGAGGCAAAAAACTAGGAGCGAAGTATGTCTGTTGGTAAAAAGACTAAAATTAAGGGTCATTTAAGGTTTGTCCCCAATTTTAATTCCCTATAATAAGTCAAACCCTCTGGTAATTGGTTTTTTTAAGGTTTAACCTCCATTTTTAACTTTTCGTCCACTTAGCCGTTAACCCTTATGTTTATTACTGGTTATACCCTTACTTTAATATGGGAGACAAACCTTAAATGACCCGTACTTTAAAAAACGCTCAGAAAAAAACAGAAAATAATGGAAAAACAAAATAATGAAAAAATAGAGAAAATGAATAAAAACAGAAAATAAATATTAACCAAAAAATTAATTTAAAAAAACCCAGAAATTTATTAAAAAGTCAAAAAATCATTAATTAAGAAAATAAATAACAAAAAGTTTAAAAAAATGCTCAGAAAATTAGAAATTCAAAAAAAAAACTATTTTACTTTTTTACTGTTTTAGAAAAAAAAACTATTTTAAAAAATAAAAACTGTTTTATAAAAGTAGAAAACTGTTTTACAAAGAATAAATTTATGGGATAACACAAGGAAGGCACTGGCAAAGACCAACACGAGAACTTCTAGGAGATCAACAAATTTACTTTGTTTATTGTTATCTATAAGTATATTGCGTTTGGAAAACCTCAAATCAAATACGGTACAAATTTTCTTTGTTTATTGTTATAAATAAGAGAATATTTCTTTGAATTCATTTGTTTAAAATCTAGATTTTGAATGAAAAATATTTGATGTTGTATATAACTGAGTATTTGGGTTTTCCTTTATCAAATTAAGTTGTTTGTAATATATAATTTTTGTGTCGACTCTGTACGTGGAAGACATGTATGTTCTTCTTATTTGGTTGATTGAGTAGTTGTGATTTGTTTAATGTTTGTGAAAATGTCTAAGTGATTTACCAAGTGCCACATTATTTTTTAAAAATTTGTATAATTTATATAGTAATATTTTGAGTAAAAAATATGAATTGATTTCAAGCCAAATAGCAAGTATGATATTTGAAATTCATTTAATGGATTTTATCAATATTAGTGTAATTTCTTTTTCTGATGGAAGTCATGACAAATCCATTCAGAAGACCTGGAAAAAAAATGTTTCATAGTGCTTTATTGGAATATATTAAATATAGTAGGTCACAGTTTGATGAATTACTCACTTTGTTTATAACATATTCAAGATAACTGTATGTTTATATGCAAGATTATTTATGTATGTATACTTTTTTGTAATTTACAAGAAGTTAAGGACATACTAAATAAAGTTAAACGACGAAGGTTGGACACTTTAGTAATAATGAGAAGAAGAAACTAACTGGAATATCCATGGAACCTCTAATGTCCATTCTTTTGATTTATTTGTAGAATGAATTCTTCAATATCATGAGATTTTCCTTCTATAGTGTTTTATTTTTATCTATTTCTTCTTGGAAATGAAAGAGATTTGTAGGTGTTTGTTGAATAAATAATTTTGTAATGGGGGTAAGGTTTTTGTTATTTTACTTGAATTGAGAAACAAAAAATTTACAACAACAATGAGACTTAAATTACTTACGAGATATAATTTAGGTGGGCAACTATCAATGATGCATTAACATCTTTTTATGTGCATGATAAATGTAAACCAGCTAAAAACACACTACCATTTAGGTTTTCCTTGAAGAGGACAAAGCTCAAGGAACATTAAAATTCAAGTTATACATAACATGGCTTGACTGGCATCTTCCTTAATAAAAGGCCCAAAGTCTCTACTTCATTATACATAGAAAGGACCTTAAGTTCTCTCTCTTCTCTTTATTTCCATACCTTGTTTTTTATTTCCATTTTAAATTGTTGTATTCTAATGACCACATCAGTGTTAATCACTCATACATGTAGAAAAGACATAGAGACTCCTACATACCCATTATGAAATGAATTATCAAGTCCTATTTAAATTAAATGGATTATGAAGATTTCACTCACCATGTTATAATACCAACACTACCTTCTAACGTTATCTGTCGAATGGATAGTCTCTAGAAACAAATTATAATTATTTGATTTTTATAATTGCAGAGATTTTAGGATTCCTCATTGGACAAAGCTTGTAACTTATTTATTCTAATCTCAAAATGCAAATTTTATAGCGTCTGAACAAGGTACCCAACATCTTGAATTGATTGCACACAGTGATGGATTGAATTCTGAAACAAATGGAAAATTTTACCTTTTTTCTTTGGGAACTAAAATACACATTTCATTGAAACTCTTTAACACATTTGAGTATGTCTTTCGTTATCCTTTTAACATAAATATCCGTTGAATGAAAGAAATATTATATTTATTTTCACATCTTTTCGTACTATACATTTACACCCATGGATCGCAAGGGCTCCATGCTAGTTATACCTCCAATATAATAGTATTAGAGGTTAGTGAAATTTAATAAATACCTTATATTTCCATTCATTTCCATAGGTTAGTTTCTCTAAAAAAAATGTTCACTTCTCCGTTAAAGTTTACCCATTAGTTTTTAAATATATAAAAAGTTTAAAAAAACCTATTCAATTATCCACATAATATATATATATATATATATATATATATATATATATATATATATATATATATATATATATATATATATATATATATAAAGGAATCCATCTCCTTCTTATTCGAAAAACCAGATGGAACACGATTGATAATAACTACCATCACCCTATATAATGTGCCACACCGGAGAGGAAATCCGAGGACATAGGGGTGCTATAGAAATTCCCTCTCCCTTTGTGAAGCTGATTTCAAAAATTCTAGCAAGGAGGTAAAGGATCAATGATGGATGAACCAGGGGGTGAGGCAGGGGTGCTGGGTGGGGGATTTGATGGATGAGGCAGTGGCGCTATCGTTGGGGGGGATCTGAGGCCGACGAAATGAGATGGAGATGAGGCTGGCGGAAGGATAGAAGATAAGGCTGACGGAGGGAGATGGGGAGGAGACCGGCACAGACGGAGGAGGTAGAGGGAGAATACAAGAACCCATAATGTTGAAAAAGGACTTTCCTTCTTGTGTCCTGGGTTATCAACCATCAACAAAGGAACTCATAATTTTCCGCCAACCTCGGTAGAATAGAAGTCTTGAAAGTACTAAGACTATCTCAGGGGATTCATTGAATGAAAGATTGATCAAAGTGGGTGAAGATTTCCCCTTTTGTGGATTTCCCGAACCATGGTATGATGATATGGACAAGAATATGTATCCAGGGATGGAGATCTTTTTCCAAGATGGCTACTTATGGGCTAAAAGTTGCCAGCATCATGTACGACCATTCATTGACTATAGCTGCTACCAAAAATTTCGAGGGAAGTGACTATAAGGATTCGTTTAACTTATAGACATTGGGGCTGACACTCTTCATGATCTACTCAAGTGATACATCATCAGATCCGTCCATCTCGATCACAAATGTTGATGCAGCTCTCCTCAACTGGCATGCTATACCAATTCCACCTGCTGATATGCAACCCAACCCAGATGTTTATCCCATTTACTCTTCTTTGTTGTTCCTCCCTATTCTGATCATAATGTAATCGAGACTTCCTTCGATGAGGTTCTCAACTCTATTTTTCCTAATAATGAAATAAACATAGATTTTGAGTTTCTTGTTGTGCCTTAATTAATTGTCTTGAAACTCTTAATGATGATGATTTTGCAAATAAACAATTTTTAATTGATCTTAATAAGGTTAATAATAAAAAACATAAACATGTTCAAATTAATGAAGATGAAAATATTGTTATTAGTCTCGGTTCTAGTAGCCAACTACGCGAGAATAGGATAGGGTCTACCCTTAATGAGCAAGAGCACTCACAACTCGAGGAACTACTGAAGGAATTTATGGATGTCTTAGTATGGTCAAACGATGAAATGCTTGACATTGATCCTGAGATTGCTCAGCGCGAGATTCCAATGCTCCCAGAATGCAAACCGAGAAAAAAGGAACTGCATAAGCTCCGTACCGAATGGTCGCTCAAGGTTAAGGAAGAAGTGGTCAAACAGTTGAACGTAGGATTCATCCGGGTGATCAAATATCCCACATGGCTAGAAAATATTGTACACATGTTAAAATCTGAAAGAAAGGTTCACATGTGCGTTGATTACCGAGATTTAAACAAGGACACTCCAAAGGATGATTATTCTCTACTCAATATCAACATGATTTTAGACAACACATCCAGTCACGCTCTCAAGTCATTTATTGATGGTTTGGCTAGATACAATCAGATCAAGATGCAGCAGATCATCAAGAGAAAACCGCACTCATTACCCTTGGGGAACCTTCTGTTACACAGTTATGCCATTTTGTCCAAAACGCAAGGGATACCTACCAGAGATTACCCCAACTATATTATGTGATCTAATACACAAAGAAGTCAAGGTCTATGTGGATGATATGATCATCAAGTCTATTACTAGGGAAGGTCATATTCCCACACTCTGGAAGTTCTTCGAGCGACTACCGCGATACCAGATGCGATTTTACCCAAAAAAATCTATTTTTGGCATTACCAAAGGAAAGCTCTTGGGTTTCAATGTTAGCAAGAAAGGGATTAAAGAAGATAGTGCCGAATTGAAATCCATACTCTAAATTCCACCACCTCGAATGGCAAATAAAGTTCGAGGATTCTTGGGAAAATTATGGTATATCAGCCGATTCATTAGCCAGTTAACTTCCATTTGTGAACCCAAATTCAAATTCCTCTAGAAGGATTCCATTACGGTCTAGAATGAAGCTTCTCATGAGGCTGGACCGAATCAATAAATATCTAACTTGACCTCCGGTACCCATTCCACTACAACCTGGTCCACCCCTACTCCTATACCTGACCATAACAGGCACCGTAGTTGGGGATTTTTTGGCCCAATACCTTGAAGAATCCCGAAAAGAGAGCGCCATCCACTACTCTAGTCATAATTTATCCAGGTACAAAGTTAACTACACTCCGTTGGAGAAACCACGTGTCTCCCTTGTCAGGGTCACCCAAAAATTACAACACTATATGCTCGCTTTTTCAATTAGACATGTATCCCATATGGATCCCATAAAATACTTGCTCGAGAAACCTACCTTGTCTAGCCGAATGGCCCGATGGTTTATTTTATTATCCAAATTTGATATTGTGTCTGTCATGCCAAAAGCCATGAAAGGGAGAGCCATCTCTAACTACCTTGCTGACTACCCTACCGAAGAAATCGATGTTTGGATTTTCGAGTTCCTGGATGAAGATATCGTTTGTACCTCCCAAGAAGACCTCCGATTGAAAATGTTATTTGATGGTGCTGCCAACAAAAAATGACATAGCATTGGGATACTCCTAATCTCCCCTGATGACTTTCACACTCCCATTTCCATCAAGATAGATTTTCCTTACACTAACAACATGACCAAATACGAGGCATGCACAGTAGGCCTCAACGTCACTCTTAAAAAAGGAATCCAATACCAAGATGTCTACGGGGATTCAACCCTTATCAACAGTTAAGTCCTCAATAGATGGAAAGTCAAGGATGAGAAACTTTTATCCTTCCACGCCCACCTAGAAGAGTTGTCCACCCAATTCTAAGATATCACCTTCCATTACTGGCCCCAAACAAAGAATAACTAAGCTAATGCCCTTGCTACCTTAGCCTCTATGGTTGACATTCTCGAGGGATAATGATGACCCCCTTCCTAGTCTAAAAACGGACCAAACCAACCCATTGCTACCACATTGAGCTAGTCACAAAAGAACATCCTGATATAGATAATTGTTAGTACTATGATATTTGGTGCCTCCTCAAGTATAGTAGGTATCCCTAAGATTCTAATAAGAAAGACCGAGAAACCCTTCGTAAACTGGCTGCCTAGTACATTATCTACGATAAAGCACTGTTCAAGAGAAACTTTGATGGAACTCACTTACACTACATCACAGGGGCTGACATTGAAGAGATAGTGCAGAAAATCCATAGCGTGGAATGCGAACCCCACATGAATGGCCATATGCTTGCCAAAAAATCATCCGATAAGGTTACTATTGGACTACCATGGTTCAGGATTGTACCACCTATGTTCGGAGATGCCTTGAATGCCAACAATTTTCTAATCTCCAGCACTTGCCTCCGCGAGAATTGTACAACATGACTTCTCCCTAGCCGTTCTCCACATGGGGCATCGATATCATAGGAAAATTTACCCCTAATGCCTCCAACGGGAATAAATTCATCCTAGTTTCCATCGATTACTTCACCAAATGGGTCTAAGTCGAGTCATATGCAGTGTTGAATGCTAAAAAGGTGGCTAAATTCATCCAAAAAATAACATTTACCGATATGGGGTCTGCATGAGCTAATATTAGATAACGAATTGCATTTAGAAGAGGAAGTCACATAATTGGTCGACGAGTATGGGATTCGGAGACAATAATCTTCTCCCTACCGACCTCAAACCAATGGTTTAGTCGAAGCCGCTAATAATAACCTCAAAGAAGTCATCAACAAGATGACCGAGAGTTATTGAGATTGGGCCGATCGAATCCCTTACGCCCTCTGGGCTACCATACTTTAGTTCGAGCATCTACTGGGGAGTCCCCCTACTCTCTGGTATATGGCATGAAAGTAATCCTACCCATTGAACTAGAAATTCCTTCACTACGTGTCATGCTTAAAAGCATAGTCAATGAGGAGGCCTGGCATCAACGCCGCCTTTACGAGTTGTCATTCTTAGACAAAAGAAGGCAAAAGGATCTATATTATATACAAGGGTACCATTGCTGAATAGCATGATCATTCAACAATAAAGTCAAGGAACATAGTGTCCGAGAAGGGGATTTAGCCCTTAAAGAAATCATAGAACCTGTCTGGGTCCCTAGAGGGAAATTCAAGCCCAATTGGAGTGACCCCTGCATTATGAAGAGAATCATATTCGACGGTGCTGCTATGCTTACTGACCACTATGGGAACGATATGGCCCGTCTAGTCAACATGGACTGTCTCAAGAAATTCTACCCTTAATCTCGAAACATTACGGCTCTTTTCACCTCTCTTATATTTTATAAAATTAAATCTTCGTTTCCCTCTACTCAGAACCACGTGGGGCCTGATGCTCTAAAAACCTTTTTACTTTAAAAAATGAAACTAAATTTTTTTCAAAAACCCCCAGAGATACGTACCCAGCTCATATACTTTACATGATCACGACTCCCTTCTTTTTTCACAAAAATACCATTGTTTTCTTATGCTCGAGAATGACAGTTCATTTTATCATTTAGATGAACAAAAGGATTGTGTATGCCTTAGAGATTGGTATACATAATTCAAATGGAAAATTGATCAAGAGGCATAATAATATAATTAAAATTTTCTTTATTCCATTAATGAGAAATTCTGGTACGATTACACAAAACATCATCGTAAGGAGTCAAACAACTTCCCCCGCCAACCTTACCATCCTAAAAACAAACAAAAACCAAACTATTTCTAAACTTCCCAAATTTATTCCTAACAACCAAAGATATAACCATCATAAAAGCTCCACAAAAACACCGAAAACACCAGCTTCACAAAAAGGCCTTACCCGTAGCTGCCAGAAGAACCCACCCAATCATCATTTACATATTAGGTTTTTGAAACATCCCCTTCTTGGATGGAATACCAACGGATCTCCATGGAATGGTAAGCCCAAATCAGCCTAGGGAAAACCACAACACCTCCCTCCATGGTGTCAAACATGGCAAGCCACCTCTGTTCGGTATCGTCGGCCCACATCTTAGCCACTACCCTCCTCCACAACCATTTCACGAAGTCCCCAGAAATATGTCAAACTCTGCCAACAAATTAGGAAGGACGAGTAGGTGACCGATGATTCTCCCATAAAGAGCCCAACTGCATGCGCATGCCTTTCGCTAAATATTTCTCAAGAAAGAAGTCCAAAACACGGGAAGGCATGGTCCATTCCTATCCAAATTGACGCAGAAACCGCCAGGGAATGTAGAAAGAGGTATTCCGGAGTCTAACCAACTGAACGTAATGGTATTTCTCCTGTTCTAGAATGGGCTGCAACTTCCCCCACCAGGGTACCGATAAGCGCAGACATCGATCTCCATGCTACACAAACCAGTTTTCCTATTCTCAATAGTAGAGCCAAAGATGATAAAATAATGAGTGAAATTTTTTGGCACAACTACTAAGGGGTATTCAGAAGTCATCGCCATGCGAAATCTCTCAGATAACCACATGAATAATATAACTGGGCCGTCCCTCAGAAAGTCAAAAAGACTTTCCCGTCAAGCATCTAAACCATTCAGGGTCTCTTCGAGTATCACCCCCGCAGGATTACGAATGTATGACATCCATGCAGTGATGGCAATAAGTTGTGGGTCCACCAGTAGGTCCCCAATCACCAATAGCAACTTTGAAATTAAGCCAAGGGTAACAAATCTAGTATAACCTGCATCACCAATGTCCTATAAATGCACTGAGTACAACATAGGTGGGAGGGAAATAATCCCTCCAGTAACCAATGACTGAACTTTCGAGTCTGAAATATGGAGAAATTTATCCAATAGTGCTCGAGTGGACTCGGAGAATTCAGGCATGGCCATCGCAACACTGGGATTTACCCCAGCATAGAAGAAAACTCCTCGTAAGTAGGGTAGACTTCGTCCAAGACAAAACAAAATATATGATCCTTGGGGTACCAAAATTGTATCTCCACTTTCATTATGTTTCAGTCAAAGGGGTCGGTTATTCCATAAAGAAACCCAGTGTAGGTTGAAGGCGTCGTAATCTACATTGTATGAGCACATAGACTCCAAATTCTCGAGGTAGGTAGCGAATTCAACACTCACAGGTTGGAATTGATAAGACAAGAAGCAAGAAATAAGCAAAAGAAAGAAAATTTGGATGGATGAAGAAAACACTCCACCATTACCCCTTTTTATACTTAAAAAACTTGGCTAGAGACAGGGGTTCAACAAAATCCGGATGAAATTCTACCCCATTAAGGACAAAGTAGTGAAAGAAGGTGCAATTAATACTTGAGGTGATTGGACTGGACTAACCTATCGATAGGCAGGACAATGGGTATGCCAATCGACATCCCCCCATTTTTTGCAAATTCTCTTTTTCCTTCTTTGTCAAAAATGCAAAACTTAAAATTTATTTTTATTTTTTAGGCCAGTTCCTCCTATTTTAACTTATCTTTTATCAAAATAAATTTTCTTTTATAATCCTTTTTATGGTCTGAGCAACAAAGTGAAAAGTTCATTAAGTCATTAAAGCAAATATAAATTATTAAAAACCCATTATATTCCATATATATTGCTTCATTACATTTGTCTTGCAGAAACAAAATACAAAAATAATAGGAATCATCCCGTAATCCCCCAAAACATTATCACTTTCTCTCACCTTCTCTTTCTCTCTCTCTCTCTCTAAACCCCCCATCCCTGCAACGTACGCTCTTTTCTTGACGACGAGCTGAAGAACCTCCGCTACCTGATCCAGAGTCCTCCCCAGATGAAGAAGATGGAACCAAGCAGGAAGGAACCAAGATCGAATCATAAATGTGAGCCGTCGTGGAAGCCACCCAATCTCGGATGTCTCTCAACTAGGTTGTCGACACTTGTACGTGCTGCAAGAAAAAATAAAAAATGAGCAAATCAGTCAGACTGAGGCAAAAGAAGAAATAAAAAATATAAAAGTCAAATAAAAGACAAAAGTATACCTCTGGATGAAGCATGTCCTCTATCAGCCCCAGCACCTCCGGGTCCATCACATTAGGGTGATATAGCATACGCACCGATCCTAAATCAGGTCATCTGATGTTATATAAAGGAGGAACCAGTCGCATAAATGAAACCTCTGACATCGCCTCCATTGTAGACGTCGATGCACCACCCATATTGTGGGAAGACCCCATTGGCCGACTCGCGACTCTACCAGAAACCATAGGAGGAAGAGGCATAGCGTCATATATGTTGGGAGGCATCAACTAGGTTGACATAAAATCCAGATAATCGTAGGTCGTCTTCGTATCCTTATATGAGGAGTAAGGCTCACCAAACATTGCCATGAACCTCACCTCCTCTGGCATCTCCTTCACTCACCTTATGTATCTCGGGGGCATCACTAGTGGCACCATCACCTCATCCTCCATTACCTATTGGACTACTCTCTCTCCCAGATACCAGCAGTAGCTAAACCCGTGTTCTAGAAGCCGACGTAGCTATGTATTCCCCAGTCACCCACATGTGATGGATGGTTGTCCCTTAGGGATAAAAGGTCACCTGCAATATTCCAATGGAAAATTAAAATCTAAAAAAGGACATCCAGTTAGTCCATTCAAGACCCGACGCACCATCGCCAAAGAGAGAGACTGTCTCGACTTCTAGTTAGACTTCTGCCACCGGTACATATGGCAAATGTCCCCCATCGACTCATCTGTTAAACCTATCAAATGGGCGTTAAGCCTAATCATCTCATAGAACCACATCTGCAAAAGGATAAGGGTTTTCAATTAGAATGAAATAATCAAGGAATCAAAAAAGAAATAAAATGCTTAAAGGATAATATATAAATGAAAAATGAAAAAAGAAAAATGCATCCAAAATATATAGTCTGAATGCATCCAAAGACGAATAAAGGGTCGCCAAATTAAGGCTCCCCTAGTAAAAGAGAGGGGTCCTAAAAAATTCCCTCAAATAAGAAAAAAACCATAAGTGGATGATGTCGCCACTAATCGCCACCCAAAACCCTCCAACCAATAAAAGAATAAATAAACGGGATATCTTCCGCACATGCTACCCATTGATCTCATCAATCTGCCAACTCAACAAAACCTCATTTGAAAGAGAGGCACAGATGGAGTCCCAACAACACCCAACGTCGCCTCCACTGCCGCCGGTGTCACCAGCAAAGTTAGATCCACCTCTATCTAGGCCCACTCATAGTCCATCCCTAGCAATTGTTGTACATCGATGGGAGTCACCGTCATCTCCCCAAAACCAAAATGCATGGTGAGGATAGTATCCAACCACCTCTCTCTGAAGGCATAAAGGAGACCTGTAGAATGGGGCATCTCATCCAGTGCAAACAACAAACTAACAAAACCAACTGATGAAACCACCCAACGCACCGTCGAAGGAAGGTTCTCCCACATGTCCTTAAAACCCGTCGTCCCCCGAGAATGTAGGTTCGACATAAATATATCAGTCTGTTAAAGCAAAAGGAAAAACCCTTGTCAAAATTCAGAAAAAAAATGAGGAAATGCACAAGAAAAAGGGAAATACCAAAGATCATTAACACTTACATAATCAGTTCACCAACCTAGACGATAGATGGTGTGTAGGCTCATGCAAAAGAGTCCGCTCATACGAAATCGGCTCAAACAAGTCAAAGGCATTCTCATTACCCAGCACTAGGGGCACCCTGGCCCGCTACTCCAAATGTGCCCAGTCATCAACACTCAACCACGCAATGTGGACCACACTGCTTGAAAAATCCTACATTTCTTAATCTTGGAAAAGATAAAAACATTAGAACAGTTTGTAGAAACTAAAGGAAGAACATAGAAGATCTAAAAGGTATGAAAAATGAAGAAATCTTGCCCCTTTTTATAGGAGGGTAAGGGGTATGTCGATCGGTAGTCCCTGGCCACATAATGATCGACACTGTCCCTTCACCTGCCTAAGGTAGTCCAAAAGACCGTGCCACTACCGTTTGGCACCCCCTACACCCTTCCGGTCGGCACCTCCCTGAAATTTCGTACAAAAAATCCAAAAAAATACCAGAAAATTCAAAAAATCCCCCAAATATTTCTAAAATTACCCGATAAATTTTGGAACATTTTTTCAAAAAGAAAATCATTTTTCAAGATCTTAATCCCTTAACCAAATTAAAAAAAAAAACATATTTTCTCCCCCAGCTTAAACCCTACAATTTCTTAACAGAATCCCAGAATTATTTCCCTAGTAGAATTCTCAAATCCAACTCCCCCATTGGAACTTTAAACCAATCGAATATTTCTCAAGCAACATCTCCAAGGGACACATAAGAAATTAAAAATATCCCATCATCCAATCCTCGGATTAGTATCTTTTCCCTAGAGGAGTCGCCAAATTTCCCAAAAAGCAAACCCCAACATTACCACTTAAGGTCCTAAGAATTGAGCTCGACCCGCAGAATTGACCGCTTTTACTTAAAAGCTCCCAGAATTGGCTTCGACCCTCAGAATTGGTCGCTTCCTACTCAATCCCTCAGAATTGGCTACGACCCGAAGAATTGGTCACTTTTACTTAAGTTCCTCAGAATTTACCTCGACCCTCAGAATTGGTCACTACCAATTAAGGTCCTCAAAATTGACCTCGACCCTTAGAATTAGTTGCTTCTACTTAAAGTCCTCAGAATTGTCTTTGACCCACATAATTTGTCACTCCAACTAAAGCCCTTAGAATTGGCTTCGACCTGTAGAATTGGACACTCCTACTTAAGGTCCATAGAATTGACCTCGACCATCAGAATTTATCGCTCCCATTTAAGGTCCTCAGAATTGACCTCGACTCACAGAATTGGTCGTTCCCATATTAAAACCCTTAGAATTAGATTCAACCCTCCAAATTGGTCTCTCCCACTTAAGCCATTAGAATTGGCTTTGACTTACATAATTGGTCGCTTCTACTTAAGGTCATGAGAATTGACCTCGACCCTCAGAATTGGTCGTTCCTTACCATAGGTACTAAAAATTAACCTCGTCCCTCAGAATAGGCTACCCCTGGAATTACCTTAGGTCCTTAGATCGACCTCGACCCTTTGAATCGGACATCCTCTCCCCTTAGGTCCGCATAATCGACCTCTTTATCAAAATAACATTTGGTGTCTATTCAGAGGCTTTCACTTTTTCCAAGCTCATTCGTAGAGGGTATCTATATACATCACATTATAGGACCACCTAAGTCTCTCCTTAGGTCCCTAGCACCTCCTCAATTCACTACCAAACCTAGTCATACTCTGAGTACCGATCTAGAGTCCATCGACCGCTCCTGGGCCCCGTTTGACTCTGGTCAAGTTTATTGCTAGAATAAAATGATAATAAATCCTCAAAGGGCACTGAATTACCTTTCCAACGGTCTACCCATGCTTGAATTAGCATAATAGTTTGGACGAACGAACCATTTTACTATCAAGGATTGATCGAGAGGCCATCGGGCACTCCCAGGACCCGATTTGACCCAATTAACTCCATCGTCAAAGATAAAGCTTAATGAATCCTTAATATTCTCCCTTGTGTGTAAAAAGACGTAATCGTTCGGATGAACGATTCGTTTTCTCTTAAAAATTGACCTGGAGGCCATCGGGCGCTCCTGGGCTCCGTTTGACCAAGTTTATCTCTTCATCTCAAATGATAGTAAATTAATCTTCAATTGGCACTGAATAACCTTTCCAGTAGTCCACCCCATGCAAGATTCAACCTTACAGTACGGACAAACGACCCGTTTTACTCCGAAAGATCGAAGGGTGTTTTCGGGCCCCACTTGACCAAAATCAACTCTCCAAACCAAGATAAGATCTTTAGAATATCAAATTACCTCGCGTAAACATTCTAAAGTTTAACCCAATGCACACTTATGACTTATGGTTTGGACAAACGATCCATTACCATCCGAAGATCTCCCGTTCAAAGAATCGATGAGCGCTTTCGACCCCTCTTTGACCTAAAGTCAACTTCTAGACCCGGGAGAGGCCCAAGGAATCTTGAATTATTCTAAATTACATTTCTAATGGTATGCCCCATGCACAATTTGGATTTACGAATTGCATTTTATGACCATTTTTCCTAAAAAATCTATATGAGACTACCAATTGGTAGGTCCATTTCCTTGCCTATCGATAATGTATTTAGGGTTACCTACTGACTGGTAGGGCTGGGGCTATGTCGATAAGAATCCCCCTATAAATAAATGTCATGATCTCACTCTCAAGGCAAGGCACACCTCAGATCCATCAATATTAGTGATCTCAACAACATTCTCTTACAATTAGTGAAGTTTCCTTATGTGAAATTCCTTTCCATATTTCATTTCCATCATTTTTATACCCAATTTAGAAAAATCTCATTCTCTCTCATCCAACATTCATCTCAACATTCAAGGGATCTCATCAAGGATCAAGATCAAGCATCAAATCTCCAAAAATGTCCAAAAATCCATCTCTCTCTTTAAATTTTTGATTTTCGCATTAGTTACATAAATTCTTAATCTAATTTTTACTGTAGTTTATACACATTAATACCTCATCCTTTATTATTTATATTTCACGTATTATATTTTATATTAAAAACCAAAATCAAGAAAATATGGTTACACCTATAAATTCTAACGGGATTACCCATCACATTTTCCCAAAACTAAACAAACATTTTCTACACACATATATAATAAGTTCTCGTTCGAATATATGGGATAAACCCCACCCTTATGTCACATACGAACTAAGTGGACTTTGATGCTATTATAGGCTACGTAGGTGTCTCGGGCTAAAACTCGAGACTCAAGGTTAATTTCTTAATTTTCCAATTTTTCCATTTTCATATTTGTATCCTTTTCATCTATATATTATTTAATATATATTATATTTGTGATCCATATTGGCGTTTTATCTAACATATATTATCATTTAATCATTACGATGAATATCTCGATAAACGCATACATCATATTTTTTAGATATTATTTTGGGAACATTCGTATGGATGACCTCACTCTATCCTTTATTATGATATGAGTTGGGCGATTCCGATCTCCATTTATATATACACATACACACACTTCACAGAGAAATTTAGAAAACTATTAACACAAGCCCATAAGAGACTGAAAGGGCGGGATGGGTTCCTAACACCTTCCTATTCCGTAACTTAGCCCCTAAACCTCTGAACTATTGGGTTCATAAGCATTAGTTTGTCTTTAATGCCGCTCTCTCGAGGCAGTGACATGTTCTTTTGCTTGTTTTATGCAAAATAGGCTGGCGAATCCATATTTTTTCATCCCTCCACATCGATGACGACCGAAGTACTCCTATAGAAAGAGGGCACGATACCTCCTTCTCCCTTTTCTTTCCCCCACCGAGAAGGGATAGATAAGGGATAGCTACAATTAGGCCTAAAGCCCCGATGCCACTAGACCTACCTATACTAGCCCTCACTAATCTGGTACTATTGGCCTCGCCCATTCTGGCCCTACTAGCCTAGATTTCTCCCACTTGGGTAGTCCTTCTGCATATGACCAGGACACATGAAATAGACTAGTGGAGACTTCCCCAGAGAGGTATCACCCGACCTCCCCTGTTGCCGACTACGCCCATTCTTCTGAGCATTCTGCTAATCAGGACAAAAATTTTCCATGATCCTTATCCCTTGTAGCCATGATCTCCCTTCCAATCACTGCTAGATACTCCCTTAGTCTTGGGCCCACCTGCCTAACCCCTTTTCTTAAATTTCTTCTTATGCTCAGAATAGTCCCTAGAAAGGGTGAGTGTTGCATCTACTATTTGGATGTATGTGACATATGTGGGATTCACTATTAGAATATAGGGGATAAGGTATATGAGACATTATAAAAAGTAACCAATAATCTTATTCTCCATTTTCGCCTCATCCGGAGAAAACAACGATAAATTGGGGAACTCTTTCTCGTAGTAAAAAATAATATGAGTTCCTTATTGAAGCGTTAAAAACTCCATAATCTTTTGTGTGCAAATGGACAAGATAAAATATTTATCATTAAACTTATGAACAAACTTAATATAGATCATCTGATCCATCTTCTCGGTAGTAATCACAATCTCCCACCACTAAAGAACATCATTGGTCAGCGAAAAATGGTTAGAATCTACCTCTGAACATCCGTAAACAATAAGAGCCTAAGATAGCGCTCGATATCTTGACACCACTCAATAGACACTAAAGTTTCCGTCGGCCCAAAAAAAGTCGGCGACCCATTCTTCATGAAAGCACCACAAGTCTTCTCCCAGTGTTCTATAGGAGCCCATACCACTAGCTGTGGTGTATCAGCTGGTATGTCCTTCCTGTGGCCAACCTACTTGCACCATCTGGGATATTATCTTGGAAATAACTGAGATTAAAAAATAAACTATCCATGTGCATCAGGATCTAGGATGGATGGCATCTTTGAAGTGATAAAAGTGGTGGTGTAGGTGGCACTAGTGCTGCTAGATCCGATTGGGGAGCAAGTGTGGTAGAAATGAGTCTTCCTCCTTGGTGCCATCTAAAATATGACACGTAATGCTTATCAGTACTAAGGAAAATACAAAAGGAGTACAAAGATAAAGTATTAATCAAATAATGCTACAGGGATGACTAAGATGGACCTGTAGCAACCACGTTACCTAGGACCATACTCTAATACCAACCATGACACCCCGTAAGTTTTAATAATTAGGTTAATCAAGTCTATTTATTAAATAAAACATATGGTCAAAATAATTTGTATTTAATCCTTAGCATGAGGTCAGAATCAATTAATGATGATAATCAATAGGAAGAAAGATATGATAAAACCTTAATTAATTATATAATATGGATAACATCAATCACCACCGCTAAGTAATACGAGTACTGACTAACAAAATTATTACATGCCAAACTCCTCAAATAGTAATACTATCTCCAAAACAATCTGAGTACAATGTTGGAAATAAGATAAACCTTGCCTCTATCAACATAAAAGAAAATACTAAAAGTAGGTTCAAGACGTACATCCCAAAAATTCAATGGTGACTGGAAGGGAAGACTGAGTTCTCAAGTAAAGATGCTAAACTTGGTACCCAAGATCACCTGTAACAATGCGATGGTTCAGGCCCACCATAACAAGATAATTTCTATGCACTCGAGTAATAAAACTATTAATCATGAGTATAAATAATAAAGTCTACAGTTATTATATTAACCGTTATACCCCACCTTTACCGGTGTCAACACTTTTAAATCATTTATTTTCAATAACAATATTTCAAAACCCCACCAATTACTATATAATAATAGTCACCTAGTAAATGTAACATCTATAATATCACAACGAGGATATATCGTAAACAACTATGCTATAGAGCTGCGAACATATGTGTATATGTGTAAATCAACACTCCCTCTGCCCACCACCATAGAAATATAAAATACCGATCAATGCAACTTAACATATTAATTCATATTAGGTCCATAGTGTTTAACCTAATAATGTCCAACTTATTTGCTTTTTGACCTTTCAATCATTATTAATATACCACTTACGCATAAGGTCAATAACATATGTACTATACACAAAGGCTACGTTCAATATTTCGTTTCTATTTAAAAGGTTTATAGTATTAACTATTCATGGGGTGAATACTTGTCATCACAATGTATAGCCTAAAATTTATTCACTAATTCATCACCCTCACTACATTCGTAACAAATTTTAATTATAAATTATTCATGGTAATGATTTATTTTACAACATGTGGCATGTTATGGAGAGGAGGGGGAAATATAGAATTTTAATATAATAATCAAATCTCAATATTATGCTTTTGTCAAAATTACTACCCTTTCTTAAAGCCCTAATTTCCCATACTTGTGAGAATCCAACATATAATTCCATGCCCAATTGCTACTTTAAAAATAGAAGGGAGATATGTAAATACATGTCAAAGGGTAGTCTACAATATAATTATAATTGTGCATGGAGTTCTAATAAGAATATACAATTTTCAAACCCAATTCAATTATACTAATTTAGGTTATATTAAGTAGACATAAAATTCCAAGAATTGGGTTCATTGACTTATTTGAAATAATAATAATTTTTTTCATTATATAAATAAACCTAATTATTTCTACATAAGTTTTATAATTTATGAAATATTTTTTTAAGTATAAATCATTATTTACATCATAAGATGAGAAAGTAATGAAATAATCTTTAAAAAATGACAATTAAGAAATTATAGAAAGCCCCCTCCAAATATGCTCCTCAAATAATCCTCAATTGTAGAAAATTAGTCCCATAATTGTATTGAAGAGAACCCCCTTGAAAAGTAGTTCGATTTCTCTTCAAAATCCCTTTAAGATTAACCCAAGTGTTGTCCTAAAATCGTCTCAGAAATTTGTAGAATTGGTTTTGAATATATATATATATGTGTGTGTGTGTGTGTGTGTGTGTGTGTGTGTGTGTGTGTGTGTGTGTGTGCGTGCGTGGTAGACTTTAGTTAGGGTTTAAAGGTTAAAGGATGGTTTGAAATGATATTTTTTTCTATGATTTATATCTATTGTAGGAGAAAAAATAGGGAAGAAAGAAAGGCGATGAAGAGGCATTGTAGAAAGAAAGGGAGAAAAATAAAAGAAGTGATGTCCTTAAATAAGGCAAAGCGCGGACTGTTTATTGGCCTCTATTGCGGCATTAATACCTGAATATAGTGGCTATGATTTCATTATAGCATCTAGATCTGACCACTATAGTGGCATCCTCTGACGTGGACAATGGTTCTCTTTCACCCTAAATCGTTTCCTCTTATTTTTCTTCTCTACTACTGCATTTAGTCTTACCATAGATTGTTTATCGTGTAATATTTAAATTACTTTATTAACCTCATCCATCTAAATAATTAATTTCATTAGTTTCCACCAATAACAATTAAAAATCCGTACTTAATTTAAAAACACTTTCGTTTTGTTCTTTTACTAAACGAAAATGATAATTCCAATTAATTCCAAATCAACTTCAAAGTTTTGTATAAAAAACCTTTATTTTCTACTTAAATAATTATAAATTCAAAATTTTAATTAAAATAATCGTTTAAAATTTTCAAATTTTCATAATTAACTAAAGTCATTTACAAAAATAGAGTATTACAGCTGACTTGGATTATATATGTTTTCTAGGCATTGCTAGATAGGTGCAACACGATGGAGGATATTTAGACTTGTCGCTTCTTCATTATCTATCCGTTCTTTTTATTCATAGATTAGGTTGCTATTTTTATTTTAGTTTTGAATATTTATAAGAGATTTTTTGGACCACAATGGTTCCGCTTATTATTACGTTGGTTAATTTATGGGAGTTAAGACTATTTCAGTTGTTTATGTTAGTTTTTTAGACATTATATTATATTATATTTTATTAGTATTTATTATTTATTCGTTATCCCATGTTGTGGATGATTTTCTTTCAAATCTATTAATTTTTTTCTTTTTTTAATTATTGTTGGTGTTGAGAATGATATAAATTGATTATCACGTGCTCTCATTGAAATGGTCGACCAATATGTAACATCCCTATTTTAAAGTATTTTAATTTACACGTGTACACATAATTTAAGTTAATTGAAAAATAAAGTGATTGGAATAAGTATTAATTAGATAATAAAAGGATTAATATTTATGTGAAATTATATTTACTTGCTTGATAAGTAAATAAAAACGAGTTAAACTACATTACGTCGTGAGTAAAATCGATGGGTTTGACGGTATCTTATTCGGCACATGCGATTAGGGTCATGTTGGGCATGAGTTGGAAAAATAATATTTGATAACTCAGATAATAATTTCGAGTGCACTAATGATACATAATAGGTTGAGATAGTCAGAATTAGGTACCCAGGGGTTGTAATTAAGTTTTGAGTTTTTTAGGTTAGATGTGACCCCTACAAGGGTATTTAGGTCATTTCACACATCGGGATAGACTTAATTTCTAGATTAATGATGTTTAGGGTTATATTTTGGAAGGTGTATTGAGTGGGCATCCATTCCACCATCCAAGAAACCTGGGGTTTGAGAGAGGAGAGAAAAGATAAGGAAAAACCAAGAGAAATTAGAGAGAAATAATCTGGGAAGGGAATCGAGTCATTCCGAGCATTAGATCCTTACATAAAAACGAACCAAACGAGAAGAAATCATAATATCTACAATAAAAAAGGCAAGTGTTTATCTTGCTATAATTATTATTGTGGCTTCAATCATTTATGTATAAATTTGGTGTAGGAACATAAATTTTTGGGTGGGATTAACATGTAAAACGGGAATTTTGTAAATGAATTCATTGAGAAATAATTTGAATGTAGTAACATGTTAAATCTGATACAATTGATGATGTAAAGATATGATCTTGGATGATTGAAATGAGAGTTTGTGAAATCTTGAATTAGGGTTGATATTTTGAATAATTCTTGATGAGCAATTGATAATCCAGTGAATCTATATGTTTTCTGATTGTTTTGGAAGTAGAAGTATGTTTAATTACGTCTGGGTTTGATAGGAAATTCATGTTTTGGGTTTGAATGATGTTGGGGACTGTTGATACCAAAATTAGTATGATGATATAGACGAATAATAAGAAGACACGTGTCGATCTATGTGGCACAATAGCAACGAGGAAGTTTATTTCCCCGACCAACCATACTTGCTCCGAGCAGCAAGCGTACTCCGAGGAACTCCCGCACTCCGAGGAACTCCTGGACGACAAGCAACTAAGGCGGCCCGAGCTGCATCTCGTCCACAGCATTGATTGCCAGATAATCAACAGTTCAACTATTCATTGAATGCTTATCATACAGACGTATATTCTTAAAGGGCATTAATTGTTTACCCTTTCACATGTACAACCCAATGGATATAAATACATTGTATCACCCTCATTCAAAGGGACCGGAATTTCTTAATAGAAATACATATCGAGAACTCCAAAACACTTGGCAATAACAAAAACAGTGGACGTAGGCCATTCTTATAAGGCTGAACCACTTTAAAACTCTTGGTCTCATTTATATTTATCTGTGATTAAATAATTAGAAGCAATCTAATTTTTTACATCAACAGATTGGCGCCGTCTGTGGTAAACGACTGTTGTTATCGTTTTTCACCAAAAATCATTCATCAGCAATGGAAGATAATCCAGAATCCAGCAATCGAAGTGCTGGGAACGTTGGGAATCCTCCAAATCCCTCTGCACCTCCAGATCTGGAAGGAATTATGACGAATCTGGCTCAAGGACAAACCGCCATGCAAGAAACAATGCGATAACTCATACAAACCCTTCATGGCGGTGCACCTGCACATTCGGGACAGCGAAGTGGTCAGAGGCAAACCTATTTACTTTCTTCATGATCCAGGCGTACTGAGTCATATCGTAATGAGGAATCTAATGATTTCTCTTATCAAGCTGGGCGAACTTCATCAATACGGGCCACAAATACTGAGCAACGTATCACTCTCTCCCCAGAGAGACCCAGTGCCTTGGAAAGATTGAGCAGGGTATCTCCTTTTAGCCGATTAGGCCCTAGGAGGAATAGGAGTCCACCTAAGACCATGTCGAGGAGTTTTCGACAACCATCAGATCTAAGAGAAGGATCAGCACAATCATGACCAGTTGCTCGTCAAGATAGATCTCAGGAGGCCACTTCAGAACAATCAATTGCTCGAACTAATAGGCCCGAGGAAGGAAAGGATGCGTGGAAAGGGTCCATTCAGCGGTTGGAGGATAGATTGGGAGAAATGGCTAAGGCGAAGAATCCCCTACAACGAACTTTTGTTCAAGGGACACCTTTTGTCCAGGCTATTGTGAATTTTCCTACACCGTCAAAGTTTAAAGCCCCTGTGGTGACCCCCAAATACGATGGAAAGACAGATCCTGTTCTTCACATAGAGCAATATCAAGATTCTGCCGACATTTATGCTGTCCCCGACGAGATGAGATGCAGAGCATTCTCAGGAACTCTTACTGGATCTGCCCAGATATGGTACAACAATCTTCCTCGGGGTAAGATTTCAACTTTCTTTTAACTGACCGAGTTGTTCATCGATAATTTCTATTTTAGAGCAAAACCAGTAAAACGAGTAGCACACTTGTTAAGTGTTAGACAAAAATCTGGTGAGAGTACTAGAGATTACATAACTCGTTTCAATAACGAGAAACTGGAAGTCATAGATTATGCAGAAAAGACAACAATCACCGCCTTGATGAGTGGGTTATTGCCTAACAAGTTGTATTACACTTTGGCCAAAGATCCACCTACAACTATGTCAGAGTTGATGGAAAAAGCGACCAAAATCATGAATGCCGAGGAGGCTATGGCTGCGAAGAAGAATATGGATAAAGAAACCAAGGTGGAAGATGACAGATCTAAGAAGAAAGGGCATAAGGGCAATGGCGGTGACAAGCATTCTAAGAATAATAAGTCGTCATGGGAAGTCCTGAAGAAATTCGATAATTATACTCCTTTGAAAATGGGTATTAATCATGTCATGGAAGAAATCAAGAATAACGAGGAAGTAAAGTGGCCAAAGAAAATGAGGTCAGACCCTGACACGAGGAATAGGGAGAAATATTGCGAGTTCCATAAGGATCACGGCCATATGACCAAAAATTGCATAGCTCTTCAGAACGAGATTGAAACACTCATCCGAAGAGGGAACCTAGCAAAGTATGTTGATCGGGGAGGCGAAAGAAAAAGTAATGACCGAACTAGAGAAAGGTCTAGATCTCCTCGTTGAGCAGAGGAGAAAAAGAAGAGAAACCATGAAGATGATACAGATGATGACCCCGATCTTCCCAAGAAACCAAGGCAGCCAGAACGAGAGGTATTTTCAATACGCTTTGGGTCATTTGATTGTAATGTCATTACAGGAGGAGATGCAGGAGGAGGAGACATTACTGCAGAAAGAAAAGCTTACCTCGGTGAGGCTCAGGCTTGCTCATATATTCAACGGATAAATTTGGCTGAAGAGGATCGCCCGAGGAAGGTAAACAAAGAGAAGCTGGTCATTGGTTTTTCAAAAAACGACCTTGCAGGTGTTCTTTGCCATCACGACGACCCTTTGGTGATCAAAATGAGGATGAAAGAAGTAGTGATTTTAAGGGTTCTGGTAGATAATGGTAGCTCGGCAGACATCATGTTCTACTCATGCTTTGACAGTTTAAATTTAAAGTTATCTCAATTGGAGCCTTATCACAGACCTCTCCTGGGTTTTGCTGGCGAGAAGGTTTTTCCACTTGAAACGATCAAGTTGGATATATTCATTGGAACTTGGCCTGCTTGTCGAACAGAAAGAATACGCTTCTTTGTGATGGATAAGAATGTGCAATCAGCTTACAACATCATCATGGGAAGAGTTGGTTTGAAGAAGTTCGAAGCAGTTCCATCTACAGTACATCAGTGTTTAAAATTCCTAACAAATTTCGGAGTAGGAGTTGTGAAAGGTGATCAAAAAGTAGCTCGGGAATGCTATTATTCGTCTGCTGAGCAAGAGGAGCTTGAAGAGTCAAGGAAAAAGACTACTACCTACCAGGTGGATGAAGGTACAGAAATTGAAACACTGGATCCCAGAGATGAATCCCAACTTGTAAAAGGAAAAGTGGTGGAATCTACAGAGAATGTTATTCTGGACAACGAGCACCCTGAACGAATAACCCAGATAGGTTCGACGTTGGATGCTTCAATAAAACAGGAATTGATAACTTTCTTGAGAAATAGAAAGAAAACTTTTGCATGGAGTCATGAAGACATGCCAGGAATAGATCCCAACTTCTTATGCCATGAGCTCAATGCGAATAAGGAGATCAACCCTGTAAAGCAGAGAAGAAGAGTGTTTAGTCCTAAGAAGAATCAAGCCATACAAGAGGAGGTCGAGAAGCTCCAGAAAGCCCAATTCATTGAAGATGTGAAATATCCAGATTGGTTAGCAAATGTGGTGATGGTAAAGAAGAAAAACAATAAATGGAGAATGTGTGTTGATTTCACCGATCTCAACAAGGCATGCCCAAAGGATCACTTTACATTGCCCAGAATTGATCAACTAGTAGATGCTACCTCGGGACACGAGCTTCTCAGCTTCATGGATGCTTACTCTGGTTACAATCAGATCAAAATGAAACTTGAAGATAGGGAAAGTACTTCTTTTATTACCCCTAGGGGAACTTATTGTTATAATGTTGTAAGAGAGTAGTCTAATTTAGGGGAAATACTCGATTTTAGCACGTGTTTGACTTGAGCAACTTCGGTTGCGCCTACGTATCCGTTATGCTCGGAATCAAAGTCAGCGTAGTTCGTGGGTTCGTACTATTCACCGGAAAACTCATTGTGGTGGTTTTTTGGAGAGATGGGAGGTGTTTCCACTCTTCTCAAAGAACTCATCTCAAAACTCTCTCTAAAACCTCATAAGATAAGAAAATCACCCTCCTCTTCCAAGAAGCTCTGTCTCAAATGTATGGGGGTAGGGCTTATTTGTAGCAAAACCCACCCAAGTGGGTCGCCATATGTCCATTAACCCGTGGTGACACATGTCCTATTTTAAGTGGCATGTGTCCCATAACATATGTCAAAACTCTCAATACTAGAATATTTTCTAGTTAATATGTAAATAATACACAAATACGCGTGATATGTCCAACGCGCATAATAATACCTCAGTCGCATAAACACATGGACTTTTGTCAATATTAATCATCTCTAATCTCATTTAATAGTTTAATGAGTGGCTTATCATTAAGCCCCTCCTACATTTTCCCCCTCGTACATATAGTTGACATATTGATACATGTCTGAAATATATCGACTGTATGTACGAAATAACTTTAGTCAGTTTTCATATGTTCTATCGACCTGTGGATCGTGGGTAATAATCTCATATCTCATTTCATCTTTATGATTTACTTTTACCTCATATATCACATTTTATGATATAATGCAATCTCATATTTTATATCTCAGTTATATGATATACATCAATTTTATATCTCATATCTTAAATCCCATTTTGCAGCTTTGATCTCATAGGTTATTTCGAAGGACCTCATTTATCATTATTTTCATACGAATGATATACACCGAGTGTTGCCCCCATTCCTATTTAAATGATCATGCATCCACATTTTTATTGCGATTGTTTGTAACTCTGCTTTGGTAAAGAGTATTATCATGAACACATAATAACTACCTCAGCATTCTCTTTCGTCATTCTCAACCAAGCTTGGTGAAAGTATTATTACGGTTTACATAATAACAACTTCATCCTCCTTGATTAATCTTTTAGTGCATGTACATGTTGTTTGACTTGTTTTAATCATGATGAGGTTTCTTGTGCGTGTACATAATATTTGACTTGCTCAAATTACCACTTTTTAATGTATTTCGCAAACTCACACCTACGAGGTGACTTAATGGTGAGAACACTTTTGTCAAGGTTTTTCGCAAACTCCACCGTTAGAGGTGACTTAACAATGAAAACATACTTGTTAAGGTTTTTCGCAAACTCCACCGTTAGAGGTGACTTAAAAATGAAAACACACTTGTTAAGGTTTTTCGCAAAACTCCACCGTTAGAGGTGACTTAACAATGAAAACATACTTGTTAAGGTTTTTCGCAAACTCCATCATTAGAGGTGACTTAACAATGAAAACACACTTGTTAAGGTTTTTCGCAAACTCCACCGTTAGAGGTGACTTAACAATGAAAACATACTTGTTAAGGTTTTTCGCAAACTCCACCTTTAGAGGTGACTTAACAATGAAAACATACTTGTTAAGGTTTTTCGCAAACTCCCCCGTTAGAGGTGACTTAACAATGAAAATACACTTGTTAAGGTTTTTCGCAAACTCCACCGTTAGAGGTGACTTAACAATGAAAACAGACTTGTTAAGTTTTTTCGAAAACTCCACCGTTAGAGGTGACTTAAAAATGAAAACACACTTGTTAAGGTTTTTCGCAAACTCCACTGTTAGAGGTGACTTCACAATGAAAACATACTTGTTAAGGTTTTTCGCAAACTCCACCGTTAGAGGTGACTTAACAATAGAAACATACTTGTTAAGGTTTTTCGCAAACTCCACCGTTAGAGGTGACTTAACAATGAAAACATTCTTGTTAAGGTTTTTCGCAAACTCCACCGTTAGAGGTGACTTAACAATGAAAATACACTTGTTAAGGTTTTTCGCAAACTCCACCGTTAGAGGTGACTTAACAATGTAAACAGACTTGTTAAGTTTTTTCGCAAACTCCACCGTTAGAGGTGACTTAAAAATGAAAACACACTTGTTAAGGTTTTTCGCAAACTCCACCGTTAGAGGTGACTTAACAATGAAAACATACTTGTTAAGGTTTTTCGCAAACTCCACCGTTAGAGGTGACTTAACAATGAAAACATACTTGTTAAGGTTTTCCGCAAACTCCACCGTTAGAGGTGACTTAACAATGAAAACACATTTATTAAGATTTTTCTCAAACTCCACCTATAACGGTGACTTAACAACGAAAACGCTTGTCAAGATTTTTGTAAAACTTCACCAATAACGGCACACCCATGACGGTGACCTAACAACGAAAACACTTGTTAAGATTTTTCATAAACTCCACCTATAATGGTGACTTAACAACGAAAACGCTTGTTAAGATTTTTATATATAGTCTCCACCTTATAACGGTGACTTAACAACGAAAACGCTTGTTAAGATTTTTTTATATAATCTCCACCTTATAACGGTGACTTAACAACGAAAATGCTTGTTTAAGATTTTTATATAATCTCCACCTTATAACGGTGACTTAACAACGAAAACGCTTGTTAAGATTTTTATATAATCTCCACCTTATAACGGTGACTTAACAACGAAAATGCTTGTTAAGATTTTTATATAATCTCCACCTAATAACGGTGACTTAACAACGAAAACGCTTGTTAAGATTTTTATGTAATCTCATTGTTTTTTATATCTCTTCTCAGGTTGCTCGCAAAGTTCTCGTAATATGATGTCATATATGAAGGATGACTATGACTTTGTCGATTTCTGAGTAACAAGTAATTAACCCGTTTGAACTCTTTGCGGAAGAAACTGAAGAAGCTTTTGTAATGACCTGCTTGGATGTTACTATACTCTGAAGGTTCATCAATCTAACCTTGTCGCGGAGGATGTCGAAGAAGCTTTACACTACAAGCTATGTTACATCATAACATCCATTTGCCCCCTTTATTTTATTTTTATCTCAAGATAAAATAAAATAAATTACATATATCATTTACAATTCCCACCCGAGAAAAATGAAAGCAATCTAATTATTACATTTCATGGGGTGTAACTCAAACTACCATATCTTTCAACAATGACTCGATATTTGTATCGCTCAATATCTGCTCATTCAGAAGTTCTGCAAAATAATATCTTTCTGACCCAATTATACAATATTGCAAATGTTAGTAAAGCTCAGTAAATATCCAAGTACAATTCTCATCATGCCCCCTTTATTTTATTTTATTTGATGTAATGAAATAAAATAAAATAAATAAATAAAGTCCGGGGATATTTGTACAATGAATCATAACCACCCATACTCGTAGGTGTATCGTGGACAATTTAATGTCGTTTAAGCACACATCCTTTCAAACTCGCGAGTGTGTAAAATATCCAGGGTGAATTCTGAATTGTGAAACATACTCGAGTTGTTTCGTAAATGATTCATAATGTATGCATACGATGTACAAACATAGGCCAATGTTTACAAGTGCCATAAAATACTCAAACAAAACTTCATCATGCTTCCTTTGTCTGAAAACAGAATCTATGTACAAGATTTAATGATTTAAAGAAAATCAAATATTCACGCGTTCTTGCGCGTTTTAGGATATTTGCAACAAAGATAAAATACTATCGCAATGACATATATATATTTGATTCGTCTCACATGCGTGCTCAATTTATTATGGACAATGTACTTCTGATTTGCATAATCCATGTGTGTCGTATACTTTCAGATTGTTCGTACATTATCTTTTCCAAAATAATTAGATAAACATTCGATTATATCAACACTCAATAAACTTTTATACCGTGCTTTATAATCTCTAAAGTACACATATACATTTAGATATTCAGTCTCATCTCACCTATATTTTCTCATATACAAAAAGAAATCTTCACTTTTTTCAACAACAATTGTTTTTTTTTTAAAGTCATAAAAAAAGGTCTTTTATGAGAAAATATGTGTACCATTATCAAAGGAATCAACTCTAAATAAAGGATGCTTCAACAATATTTAAAATTAATTTATTGCAATTTCTAAAAACTCCATACTATTATCCCTTTATTTTATCACCATAAAAATAAAATAAACTCATTCCTCAACCATATTCAAGAAACATATTCATAATACTCTAATTTTAATTTGGTGGCAGGTGTGATTAGAGAAAAACTATTCCAACAAGTGCCATGTCTGGAGAACCGCGAAGACTTTGAATTTAACATGTGTCAAGTGAGATTCCAACTTGTAAACTCAAATAATAGTCACCAACGTGTAATATGAAAGTATGCAAGGTAATATGAAAGTATGCAAGGCGTTATGCTCAATTCATGCCAATTTACTTAAGCCGTCACATTTATTTTGTGAGCATTATTCAACATAAAAATATAGGGTCAATTATTGAATAGTCCCTACCATAAATATATATATATATTTTTTTAAAAAAACATATATTTTAAGTTTAACCCATTTCGCCCCTCAAGCACTCAATATTCTCTTATTTTAGAGGCCCGCGCCAGCGGCACTCCCTCTCCAAAATATGTGGCAAAAGACTTTTTGAAGCAAAATAAAAATATTTGGACTAAACGGATATTAAAAAATGTTCGAGGGACTATTTGATATATGTCCCAAAAATATACCCCCTTTTTTTTCGTTTTTGGTGCGAGGGACCATAAAGAGGGATCAGAGATCAAGAACATGAGTTGGTCATTGACCATACACATGGTCAAGTTCCATCAGGGTATTTCCGATGAACCTCAAAATGCGAAAGAAAGTTGGATTCATCCAAAGCAAAATCCTGAAACGATGGATCTCAAAAAAAATTTATGGATTTTATTTCCAGAGGTTTATTGAACTTTGATTTCTGGTGAGTCGATTTTTTCTTGATCAACCGTGGTAGGTCAGGTTTTAAGTCTCATGGTTCGGTGTGTACTCCATATAATGGGGAAACGTCGGAGTAGCAGCGCCAGTTCTGACCGGACCGAGGTTCGTCGATACGAGGTTTGTTGTTTTTATTTTACTCTACTACTCTTCTATGGTGAGTCGGTTGAGATGCCAGTTTCAGGGACCAGATCTGTGTATCAACGACGGAGTTTCTTCCTTTTGGGTTTGAGGTCCATTGAATCTCTATTCAGATATTCGTGGGGACTCGTTCATTGATCCGTTGGGACTCGTTCATAAGAACTCGTTCATTCATCCGTGGGGACTCTACCCATTAAAGCTCCAGTCGTATATTGCATTATATAAGGCCCAACGGATTTCCACCCGCAGATGTATCGAAGATGACTTCTAGCGGAAAAAGATTTCGACCCTTGTTCAGTCCGGGCTTCATCGGGAAGACATTCATCGCACGAAAGCTTCATCAATTTCTGCTGAGGTGAGGCTCTTCGGTGATGAATTCCGGCCAAACTGTGGTCCATCAGAACACTGTCTTACATGCATCTCAATTTGTAAATTTGAGATGAGTAGTTCATATGGTGGAACGGGATAGCAGCGAACTATTTTTTTTTTTTGGTTCACCAGTCCGAGCTTCCTCGGGCAGTGGATCCTCGGAGCAAAGCTTCATTGGTTTTTGTCGAAGTGAGGTTCCTCAGAACAGGGTTTGTTGGTTTCTCAAAAAAAAAAAAATCTAATCAAGTTTTGTGAGTTGACCATATATATTTTCTGACCCCAAAACGTGTAAAGCACTAGGTAAAATAAAAAAAGATTTATCTTACTAGCTCATACTAAGTTGTACTATTACTGACCTATGTGATATCAGTAGTTTATTGATACTCACCACCCACGTGGTTTTGTCGGCAAGTGTACTCTACACCCTGACTATAGCTGTAAAATGACTATAGCTGTAAAATGACTATCACCCTGACTATAGCTGTAAAATGACTATAGCTGTAAAATGACTATCACGCAATAGCCTGGCATTGATATTGTGTCAGATACCAAGATATTTATTTGATGGATATACTATTATGCTAATATTTTAATAGAAGCTCTACCATGAAGCAGTCCAATTAATTAATGTGGACAGTACATTTGTACGAAATCTATAAATTGACACAGTTTAGCTAGCATTTTCATCCATTATGGAACCTATCAATCAACTTATCAATCAGTATATATATATATATATATATATATATATATATATATACATATATATATATATATATTTTTTTTTTTACTCACATATATTTAAAACTATTTTTTTTTTTACCCGAGATATCAGCATAGCTCTAAATGTGAAAGAATTTGTATCAAGCTCTTTGAAACATTCATAGTTCTTTAGTTCTATGTAAACTCAGAATATATAATCTTAGATAAAGATATAACTGTCAAACAATTTTTTGTTCTATTATCAAGGGCATCCGTTTGTTTTAGATAGACATCATAACTGATGCTCCTATGTAAAATATCATGGAATTTTAATGCAAGGCATGAGATATTATAAGTACGAAAATCATATACTTATCTGAGATGAAGTTGCATATTTTTTTCATAAATCTTTCAGCAGTTGCGCTGTCAACCCCTTTTCTCCATCTTCGTCCACTTTTCCGAGTGCGAACGAGGCGTTACGTAATAAAAATCACGAATACCTCCCCAGCAGAGTCGCCAAATGTAAGAGAGTAGTCTAATTTAGGGGAAATACTCGATTTTAGCACGTGTTTGACTTGAGCAACTTCGGTTGCGCCTACGAGATTGAAACACTCATCCGAAGAGGGAACCTAGCAAAGTATGTTGATCGGGGAGGCGAAAGAAAAAGTAATGACCGAACTAGAGAAAGGTCTAGATCTCCTCGTTGAGCAGAGGAGAAAAAGAAGAGAAACCATGAAGATGATACAGATGATGACCCCGATCTTCCCAAGAAACCAAGGCAGCCAGAACGAGAGGTATTTTCAATACGCTTTGGGTCATTTGATTGTAATGTCATTACAGGAGGAGATGCAGGAGGAGGAGACATTACTGCAGAAAGAAAAGCTTACCTCGGTGAGGCTCAGGCTTGCTCATATATTCAACGGATAAATTTGGCTGAAGAGGATCGCCCGAGGAAGGTAAACAAAGAGAAGCTGGTCATTGGTTTTTCAAAAAACGACCTTGCAGGTGTTCTTTACCATCACAACGACCCTTTGGTGATCAAAATGAGGATGAAAGAAGTAGTGATTTTAAGGGTTCTGGTAGATAATGGTAGCTCGGCAGACATCATGTTCTACTCATGCTTTGACAGTTTAAATTTAAAGTTATCTCAATTGGAGCCTTATCACAGACCTCTCCTGGGTTTTGCTGGCGAGAAGGTTTTTCCACTTGAAACGATCAAGTTGGATATATTCATTGGAACTTGGCCTGCTTGTCGAACAGAAAGAATACGCTTCTTTGTGATGGATAAGAATGTGCAATCAGCTTACAACATCATCATGGGAAGAGTTGGTTTGAAGAAGTTCGAAGCAGTTCCATCTACAGTACATCAGTGTTTAAAATTCCTAACAAATTTCGGAGTAGGAGTTGTGAAAGGTGATCAAAAAGTAGCTCGGGAATGCTATTATTCGTCTGCTGAGCAAGAGGAGCTTGAAGAGTCAAGGAAAAAGACTACTACCTACCAGGTGGATGAAGGTACAGAAATTGAAACACTGGATCCCAGAGATGAATCCCAACTTGTAAAAGGAAAAGTGGTGGAATCTACAGAGAATGTTATTCTGGACAACGAGCACCCTGAACGAATAACCCAGATAGGTTCGACGTTGGATGCTTCAATAAAATAGGAATTGATAACTTTCTTGAGAAATAGAAAGAAAACTTTTGCATGGAGTCATGAAGACATGCCAGGAATAGATCCCAACTTCTTATGCCATGAGCTCAATGCGAATAAGGAGATCAACCCTGTAAAGCAGAGAAGAAGAGTGTTTAGTCCTAAGAAGAATCAAGCCATACAAGAGGAGGTCGAGAAGCTCCAGAAAGCCCAATTCATTGAAGATGTGAAATATCCAGATTGGTTAGCAAATGTGGTGAAGGTAAAGAAGAAAAACAATAAATGGAGAATGTGTGTTGATTTCACCGATCTCAACAAGGCATGCCCAAAGGATCACTTTACATTGCCCAGAATTGATCAACTAGTAGATGCTACCTCGGGACACGAGCTTCTCAGCTTCATGGATGCTTACTCTGGTTACAATCAGATCAAAATGAAACTTGAAGATAGGGAAAGTACTTCTTTTATTACCCCTAGGGGAACTTATTGTTATAATGTTATGCCTTTTGGATTGAAAAATGCAGGAGCGACATACCAGCGGCTGATGAACAAGGTTTTTGCCGAACAAATCAGTTGCAATATGGAAGTCTATGTCGACGATATGCTGACAAAGAGAAAGAAAGCTGCTGATCATCTAGTTGACTTAGGTCAGACCTTTGATCAACTGGATAAATACCAGATGAAGCTTAACCCGACGAAGTGCACATTTGGAGTACGAGAAGGAATGTTCCTCAGGTACATTGTCAACCAGCGAGGCATTGAGGCGAATCCAGAAAAGATCAAAGCTCTTTTAGGGTTGCGATCTCCAACGACGAAGAAAGAGGTGCAGAGTCTTACAGGACGAGTTGCAGCGCTCAACAGATTTGTATCCCGAGCAACTGATAGATGCCTCCCATTCTTCAAAACACTTCGAAAAACTTTTGAGTGGAATGATGAATGTGAAAAAGCCTTTCAAGACTTGAAGAAATATTTGGGAGCACCTCTACTGTTGTCCAGGCCAGTAATGGGAGAAAAGTTGTACTTGTACCTGGCAGTATCGGAGAATGCAGTCAGCTCGGCATTGATCAGAATGGAGAATGGAGTCCAGAAGCCAATTTATTACACAAGTAAGGCTTTTCGAGGTGCAGAGATCAGGTACCCAAAGCTGGAAAAATTGGCATTGGCCTTAATTGAGTCAAGTAGAAGAATGAGGCCATATTTCCAGGCCCATACCATCGTCGTGTATACCGACATGCCATTGAGACAAGCCCTTCATAAGCCAGAAAAATCAGGGAGACTGATGTACTGGGCAATAGAGCTCGGTGAATATGATATTGTGTATAAACCCAAATCATCACTAAAAGGGTAGGCTGTAGCAGACTTTATAGAAGACTTTACATATCCTGATACCTCCGAGGAACAAAAGTTGCTCGCTGATCAACCTGTGGATTTATAGGATCAACAAACACAAGCTCAGACCAACTCCGGTTGGTAAAAGGGCTTGTAGATGTAAAAGGATCATCAAATTCAAGCTCAGACCAACTCCGATTGGTAAAATGGCGAGAAGAGATGGTCGACGAAGAGCAAGAAATACCAGGGGAGGATGAAAGGAAATAACAAATATTTCACTGAGGAACTCTATCAGATAAGAAATTTGAAGACGAGTTACCTACATGGAGATTATATGTAGATGGATCATCTTGCACAACAGGTTGTGGAGCAGGAATTATTTTGAACACCCCAAACGAGATTGACATGGAATATGCCCTGCGATTCCAATTCAAAGCCTCCAATAATGAGGCTGAGTATGAAGCCATGATAGCAGGTCTTAATTTAGCAAAGATTATGGAAGCACAACAAGTGATGGTATTCAGTGATTCTCAATTAATTGTGAATCAGATGATGGGAACATATGCAGTTAAAGGAGAATTAATAGTCAAATATCATGCAAAGGTGATGGAATTGTTGGCAGAATTTGATGCCATTCAGTTGATCAGAGTATCGAGAATGGAGAATGCACGAGCAGACGCATTGGCCCGACTAGCATCAGCTACTCGTACCGAGTTGCGAAGAACGATACCAATTAAAGTATTAGAAAGTCGGAGCATAGATGAAGAACTAACGATGAATATTATAACCCTTGATTTAGGACCATCTTGGATAGATCCCATCAGGGCATATATTGAGGAGGGAGAACTACCGGAGGATAAGCTCGCTGCCAAGAAATTGAAGTTTAAAGCTGCTCGGTATGTACTAACTAATGGTGTTTTGTATAGACGAGGAATTATGGTAGGTTTGAAAAGATGTGTACATCCCTCCGAGGTGGAAGAATTGATTGAAGAGATCCATGAAGGGTCCTGTGGAGCCCATGTAGCAGGTCGGACACTTTTGCAAAGGGTGATGACGCAGAGATACTACTGGCCAACGATGAGGGATGATTGTATAGCCTATGCTAAGAGATGTGATAAATGCCAACGTTTTTCCTCCATCTGGCGAACTCCACAAGCATTGTTGACACCCATAACTTCCCCTTGGCCATTTTCCATGTGGGGAATAAAGTTGGTTGGACCACTGCCAACGACCCGAGGAAGATTCAAGTACCTCGTCGTCGCAGTGGATTATTTTACTAAGTGGGTAGAAGCTGAACCTCTGATTGACATGACATACGAGAAGGTGTACCAATTTGTTTGGAAAAACATCATCTGTCGATACGGTCTCCCTCATGCCTTCATCACAGACCATGGAACATAATTTGATAACGAGGAGTTTATCGCCTATTGTCATCAGTCAAACATTTTGAAGGTTCATTTAGCACCAGGCCATCCTCAAAGAAATGGATAAACTGAAGTGACGAACAGGACAATACTAAATGGTTTGAAGAAGAGGCTAAGTGAGGCTAAAGCTAATTGGATTAATGAGCTACAGTCAGTATTATGGGCTTACCGAACAACTCCCCGAGCAACAACTGGAGAATCACCATATATGCTGGAATTTGGAAGTGAGACCGTGATACCTGCCGAGTTAGGTCTTCCAACACACAGAGTGCTGAACTTCAATTCCCCAGTCAGCGACTTAATGAGAAGATTAGATTTGGATATGCTCGAGGAAGTTAGAGAAGAGGCAGCCATTAGGAATGCTGCTTACCAACAACGAACAACCCTGTTCTACAACAAGAGGGTGAAGAAATGCGACTTAAAAGAAGGAGATTACGTGATAAAGAAGGTCATTCAGAAGCACAATAAATTGGAGGCAAACTGGCATGGACCTTACCGAGTTACAGAAGTTGTTCAACCAGGAACTTACCGAATAGCAACTCTAGAAGGAGAGGAATTTAAGAATGCATGGAATGCTGAACACCTACGCAAGTATTATCAGTGATGTAAAATGTAAAGCAGTTCCATCAATATGAATAAAACGACGATATTTCGCCATCTTCTCTCTTTATATTGAAAGTTTTTCGGGGAATACTAGTGTGTAACACTACGCTGCTCGACAGTAAAAACAACACGATAGTTCAAGCTCAGACCAACTCCGGTTGGTAAAAGGGCGAGAACAAACCATACTCCTTTGGTTAGGAGGCGTACACTAGCTCAGACCAACTTCGGTTGGTAAAAGGGCGAGTGGACATGATATTTCTAACTCAGACCAACTCCGGTTGGTAAAAGGGAGAGAACACGATAGTTCGAACTCAGACCAACTCCGGTTGGTAAAAGGGTGAGTGGACATGATAGTTCTAACTCAGAACAACTTCGATTGGTAAAAGGGCGAGAACATGATAGTTCGAACTCAGACCAACTCCGGTTGGTAAAAGGGAGAGAACAAACCATACTCCTTTGGTTAGGAGGTTGACACTGGCTCAGATCAATTCTGGTAAAAGGGCAAGTGGACATGATAGTTTGAACTCAGACCAACTCCGATTGGTAAAAAGGCGAGAACAACACTCCTAAAAATGCCAATCTCGGTTGGTTAGGAAACAATATATGCTCTCAAATGCTAACTTATGTTGGTCGGGAGGTAAGTTTATTACATAAAATACAAAAGTTCCTCGAAGAACAAAATATTCCAAACTGAACCAAGTATGGTTGGTCGGGGATCAAAACCCACTAACTGTAGTTGGTCGACGAGGAGAAAATATTCCAAATTGTACCAAGTATAGCTGGTCAGGGATAAAAACCCACTAACTATAATTGGTCGACGAGCACAATTTAAGAACCTTGGTTGGTTGGAAAAATTTTAAACATTTTTATACTCATTACTTTATTATTAAGTGATCGAGTAATATTACTAATACTTGTAATTTTTTATTACTAAGTTGGTAGATGAACCACACAATATTGTTAAGCAAGTACAAATATAAAGTGTTTGACAAGTACAAGATAATAGCAATACAGATTTGCAAACAAAAATGAAATTCTTTCATTAAATTCAAAATGAATTACACAAATTTATTACATTGATATTAAATTGTATACTAATTATTACATCAGAATTTCCTATTCTACTGGTTTTTTACCTTCTGCTTTTGAAATAGGCTCCTCGCCGGCAGGAGGATTTTCCAGACAAAGGGGAGAATTAATGAAGTTAAGATCTCGAAGCATTTTGACGTTCATTATTGAAGGTGTATCTAGTAAATGCTCAGGATGAGATAATTCTGCCTGTGAGTGAAGGGCATAGTCACCAAGATACTTGGAGATCAAACAACGAGGAATGGCCCGAGCAGGGATCCAGCTCATGTCAAGCTTGAAGGGAGGAATTGGTAGATCGAGCAGCCCAGGAGCATGGTAATCCCATAAATAATGACCTTGCTCTAATTTCAATACACCCAGGGCGTTCAACCATCCCTGTTTGTAGCCTTCATTATTAGCATTTTCAATACGATCACTCAAGTGAAAAAGGGCCTCATTGTAGCCTGCCATGCAGAACTCACGAGGTTGTTTATGGAATTGGAAAATTATTCTCTCTAACTGCTCATGAAGGTTTCTGGCAAAAATATCCTTATGACCCAAAGAAGACTTCGTCGCAGCAAGTTGATCATCCAAAGTTTGGACTTTCTTGGACAGTTCAGACAAAGCTTGATTTTTTGCCATCAATTGGAATGCTTGGTTTTCCAACGCTGATTGAGTACGAGCTTCTTCAACAGTACGATGAAGAGTTCTTGATCGTCCCCGAGCAGGTTGAGTACTTTGTTCCTCGTCAACATTCTGAGCAACTCTTCCTCGTCCACGAGAACCTCTTCCTCGTCCCCTAGTAGCAGTAGAAGGCCCAGCTCTTCTCAAAGCCTCTAATTCTTCTCGCAACTTGGCATTTTCCATTTCTAAAAATGAGAACCCTTCATCGGTGACCGGTACCAAGGCAGTGGAAGATGAAGCAACAGACCTCAGCTGAGCTAGTTCTTTTTGCAGATTGTTGTTTTCTTGTTCTAACAGCTCAGTGATTTGCCTGTTCCCTTCGACATCTGCTTTCAATGTTTTCTCTCTCACTTCATAACCAGCAAGCATCTTTTTGTAGCCTTTTTCACCAAGTTGTTTGAGTTTCTTCTCATACCCTTCATGCAAAAGAGCTGAAGATTCTTTATACTGCTGCTGAAGTTCATCGAGAGTACCTTGCAAATCTTCAATAATTTCGTAATAAGCCACATTATTGGCTACAGTACGATCAAGTAAGCATTTCAGGTACAGATAAACTTCGATTGCCTGCTCTGAAGCATCCTGACCAAGGATGTCGGCAACTTCTGATGCACTCAGGTTTGTGAGACCAGCATTATAATATTCATGACATTGCTTCATCAGCTTTGTATCATTAGCAGACAACAGATCCTTCCTGGCCAAAAACTAGCAGAGAAAGAAAAAGTAATCATCAAAAAGAAGATCAAGACAGAGTACAGATAGAAAAGAGACAATCATATGGAAGAAAATAACTCAAATTTTATTAGATCATAATGCAGAGTTACAAAGATCTTGGTTACACTTGAAAAAGGAGAAAAATAGAAAGAGAATACCGAACAACTTCACACCTTTTCCTTGTCTCACAAGACAATCTCGGGAGGCTGGGATAAGGAGCTCGGTTGCTCGGTGGAAACAATGAGTTGGTCGGCTAGGACTGGAACTTGTTCAGGAGGAGCAGGCAGAGATGAAAGATCCTCGTCAGCAGGCTGAGTAAGAATTGGATCACTCACTGACATTGAAGATTCTTTGGAGGTAGCTTCGTCCTCCTCTTCATCTTCGATAATTGGGGGAGGACCAGGGAGATGCTATTGAAATATCTCTTAATCCTCATTAACCTTCAATTCTTGCAGGGCAGCCACCCAACCATCTCGAAAGTATTTCAAACTCCCATACTGCACCTGAGTCATCATTGCTGCTACTCCCCTGTCCCATCCTTTGTCCCAACCAGTACGGAAATATTTCTTCACCACCACTTTTCTTTTCATTTTCTCCGAGGAGAGCTTCTCGGATAGAAGATCCTCGGTGGCCTTCAACTTGGCTTCCACCTCTTCCTTCTGGCGGTTCACTTCTCGCAGAAGGGACATTTCTTCTTCTGCCATTTTCATCTTGTTCTCAAGCTCCCCAAATCTCTTGAGCTTCTCGTCATACTTCTTTTTCTCTTCCTCCAAATTTTTCACCTTATTTTCCAAACCCTTGGAAACTTCAGCGAGCTACACCTTCTCTGCCTCAACTGTAGCCAATTTCTTCTCCCATTCAGCCTTATCCTCATCATACTTTTGACGGGAATCCTTCAAAGATTTGGTCAATCTTAATAAAGCATCCTCCACTCCAGACGAGGAGCTAGAAGACTTGATCGCTTCATCCTTCTTCACAATGGTGTTAAAACAACTCACCAGCTGAAAAAATGAGATAATAATAAGTCAGCACAGAGATACATGTATTGATGAAAAGAAAAAAATTCAGAATAAGATAAACTTACTGAAGCAATGTGACGAGTAGCCAGGGATGTAAGCACATCCCTAGACATATTATCCTCAATTCCTTGGACTTCAGGAATGGTCTAAGTCTTCACCGAGCTCATAGCTGAGCTCGAAGGAATAATAGTTGGAACACCAGCTCCACTAACTTGGAGCTGGGGAAGGGTTTCAGCTAAAGTGACCGAGGAGGATTTCTTCAGTCTTCTCGGTGGCATTTCAACAGTTTCAACCAAAGAAGAGATTTTGGTTGGGGAGATAGTGACCACTTCCACAGGTACATCCTTCTTGCTCGGAGCCACTGGGGGCTTCTCGGCAGCCTTTTGAGGAGTGACAGAAGAGGCAGCATCTACTTTCTTTGTCCACTTTGGGACGTCATTTTTGTTTCTTTTTCCATCTCCAGCAGAGGTAGTCTCCTCAAAGATAGCAGGAACTCTTCTTTTGCCCATTTTCTGACTCAGAGGAAGTGAGATTCTGGAGAAGAGTCCTCGGGAACTGGCACTGGATCACTAGTTCTGACCACAGGACGAGCAGTGAAAGAGGTTTTATAACTCCTATACTGCAACAAATATGAAGCAGACCTGATGTGCTCGTCTGATGCAAATTCCAAATAAGTTTCAAATGCTTGATATTAACTTCAGCTTCTTTTGAAGTTTTTCTCTTACTGTCAACTGCAAACAAATACATAGTGAAATATCAGTCATACATTTTATCAAACATAATGAAATCATAATTTCAGAAGTAAAATAAGATGAAAATAACCTATCCCATTGCCATATAGAGGGCATCTGGGACCTTGATATACTTCATCTCCAATCAAAGGGGAATGTTGCCAGTTTTTAATAACTACCCCATGTTCAAAATAATCCCTATTGGCATCAGGGAGGTTGACTACTAAGGCCTTATTCAAAAATCTAGTTTTTAAATAAAAAACATTGTCTAGAACAACCCTTCTATAACAATACATAATCTCAGGAATTCCTATACGAGTTCCATGAGTTTGATTTAACCTATACACCCCCATTAACTATTCTCCATGTGTTGGGGGCTATATTTGCAGGGACAACATCGAAATAATGACAGAACTCTAAGCACAAAGGGTTTGGTGGAAAATAAAATCCACATTCAGCAATAAAGAGGCTGGAGAACCAGTGTCCCTCAGCCAAACGAAAGTAATCTAAAAGCTCAGAAAGATCCTCCTGAGTTACCCAAGATGGAATAGAAAAGTTAGAACGGAATTTCTCGAGAGATTCAATAACATAAACCATGGTGAATAAAAGAAATGATGAAAAAGGAAGAAGATCTTACAGGAAAAAGGGAGATCTGTTGACAACGAACGAAGAAAAGGACGAACGCACAAGAGAGAGAAAGACTATGGAAAACTCGAAAGCAGAAATTGGAAAAGGTAGAAGACGATGGGATTGCCTATGAATCTTAAATACTTTGCTTTGGGAAACGGCGAAAGAAATGATTACAAAATAGAAACTATTACGCTACCGGCGGCTAAAAGGACAAAAAGTGTGCGAAGATCGAAGCGCTTACAAAAATTCAAAAAGCGGATTCTGCGAATTTGGAAGGACATTCGAATACGAAGAAAATGCTCCTAAAAACCAAGAAGGTCATTTAATATTGCCATATACCGAGAAAGAATGTTCCATGTTCCTCAAAGTTCGAAATATGAAACATTGCGGGCTTCTGTTGATACCAAAATTAGTATGCTGATATAGACTAATAATAAGAAGACACGTGTCGATTTACATGGGACAATAGCAACGAGGAAGTCTATTTCCCCGACCAACCATACTTGCTCCGAGCAGCAAGCGTACTCCGAGGAACTCCCGCACTCCGAGGAACTCCTGGACGACGAGCAACTAAGGCGGCCCGAGCTGCATCTCGGCCACAGCATTGATTGCCAGATAATCAACAGTTCAACTATTCATTGAATGCTTATCATATAGACGTATATTCTTAAAGGGCATTAATTGTTTACCCTTTCACATGTACAGCCCAAGGGCTATAAATACATTATATCACCCTCATTCAAAGGGACCGGAATTTCTTGATATAAATACATATCGAGAACTCCAAAACACTTGGCAATAACAGAAACAGTGGACGTAGGCCATTCTTATAAGGCTGAACCACTTTAAAACTCTTGGTCTCATTTATATTTATCTGTGATTAAATAATTAGAAGCAATCTAATATTTTACATCAACAGGGACTCATATGGTTAGAGGGAAGATGATGAATTCTGTTAAAAGTTGGTTTGTTGCCCAAGTGTACCAAATCGGTTTGCTAGGTGGGGAGAGAATCGGTTCGCTCACTGAACCGATTTGGACATCTAGGTGAATTGGTTTGCCCAGCTTTGCTGCCTCCCCTCATATTGTGTGGTTTTTCATGGGTTATTGAGGGTTCAAATTGGTTAACGGAGTCCGATAGGTGAAATATGACTCCTGGGATGGGAATGTGTAGGAGAGATTAGAAACTACCTTGTGTTAGACAAGGATACAATTCGGGTAATAAATTATGGGTGTAATAGGGTGAATGAAACTCGAGTATTGATTATGAAATTGGGTTAGGATTTCGAGAAAAGTTAGGCTACGGGCTTGAGTAGAGTATCACGGTGGACAGAATTGTGAAATTTAAAGAATTTATAATAAGTAAGTGAATACTTGATAAATCGAGAGTTCAGGTAGACTCGGGATTTGTGGGCTAGTGATATGAGATGTGTATGCATGATTAGCCGATTATATATATATACCAGCGGAATGCCCGTGCCTAAAGGCACGACAAAAATTTCAAAAGCACGTAATTACAAAACGACAAAAATTTTAAAGTACGAAATTGCAAAACGGCAAAAATATCATTCCCAAGAAAAATAAGTGTAATTTTAAAACAATTGATCATAAAATCCTTACTTATTGAACTATTCACACTGCTTAACAAATAACAAATAGTTCAACAACATTCAAATAGTCTAAATTCATCAAAAAAATCACATATACTATAAAATGTACAATATTCATCAAATGAATTCTCACTGTCTCAAAAAAACAAAGTGTCAATTTTTAAAAAAAATAGGCAGAGTCTCTTTTATTTATTGGACTATC
The DNA here is from genome assembly GCA_949130495.1 of Sambucus nigra. Lineage (NCBI taxonomy): Eukaryota > Viridiplantae > Streptophyta > Magnoliopsida > Dipsacales > Adoxaceae > Sambucus > Sambucus nigra. The sequence continues at coordinate 120,536,983 of OX422219.1, read as the reverse complement.
CACCCTGCTTAAGGGATAACAACATATCCAATAATATAAAAAAAATCCCAAATTCGTCTAACAAAAGCTTCAATGACACAAACATCTCAAAAAAATAAATATATATAAATGGAAGTCCGAATCATTATGTTTCGCTGTAATGATTGTCCGTTCTTTTCAAAATGCGACCTGATACAGAAAATAAAATATAGTTAGTAAAGAGATAATAAAATATTATGTAAATAAAGCTAATTATTAATTATATAACAATACACCGTTTCATTAGCATGTCGCTATAGAGTTCCCATAGTTGATTAAACACAAAAAAAATTCAAATTCATTTTTAGTATTTCAAAACAACCATAACAGCCTTTTATATGTATAGCAACACTATATATACCATATCAACCTTTTATATTTCAAAACTCATTTATATGTATAGCAACAATAACTTTGTCTTTATACTATATATGTACTATAGCAGCAATGGCTTTGTACTATATACGCATAACAACCTATAAATATGTATAGAAGCCTACCCTTAACTCATAAAGACTGATTTCTATACTATTTGTCTTTATGGTAATAAATCAAGTCATGTTATGTACCTTGAACACCGAAAAAATTTGAGTGCGAAACATGCACAGTCAGTTGTCTAGAATATGGATCATGATTTCCAGACCTAGCTCTCATGATCGGTGAAAATTTCACCACACCCCCTATCAATATTTTGACATAAACTTGCTTAACATTTATAGATCACACGTGGCCCATCTAGAAGCATATTTCTGCACCTTCCCATGGTTTTTATGTGAAGTATTACTATAGATTGTAATACAGTAACATAGTGTGCAAATGATTAGACCACATAATTAACATAACTCAAGATATTAGATGAGGTTAAATGTTAGTATACTAAGTAGATTAATATTGATAAACTTGATAATTTATACACTGCTTAATTTCCTAGCTTATGAGCAATTGGAAGTCAATTTCAGCCTTATCAGATGAACAAAAAGAATCTTAAATTAAGTCATTGCAATTAAAATATGGGAGGCAACATTTGTGAAAATGTATTCAGGCATCGAGTATGAAGGTAATTTTGAGTCCAAATTGATAAACTTTAGTGTTAGGTTGGAACAAAGTTTAATCAAGAAAAGAGTGGGGACAAATCATACATAGTTCTGTATTCTTAATTCTAACCAACAAAAATAACAAACATATAATAAAATGTTGTACACCCATTGAATCAAGTTAATTAATGTCAACAAAAAAGAAAAATTGAAATTGCATTTCAATTCAACAAAATGAAAATGCCACCATTATGTTTCGTTGCTGAGAAAAGTATGGAAAATTATAAAAATTAGACCTAAATTATCAGGCATTTCACTTTAACCTACAACATCATGTGGCTCTATTACATCATCATACAATGAAAACACTGATATGAGCAGATTGGATGAAGAAACACCGGTATAAATGCTTATAAATTCTTAATGACGTATAAATGCTTAATGAAAATTAGACATGCAATTGGTAAGCATATATGTTTCCCATGTTATGATCAAACATTATAATTTGTGTCGAGGTACGTTTCGCATGCAATTGATGTATCAAGACTTCTAATAAGATACAATTTCCAATGATTCAGTATGATGCATCTAGTTCAAGAATTATGGCAACCAACTAAAACTCCACAAGGCATCTTACAATGAGTGAAATATTATAGTTTTGAAAGCTTATATAAATGATTTTAAAAGATAAAAAAATATTATAAATGATCTACAGATTTACCGTCTGAGGAGATGAACAATTTCATCCGTAGAATAGGCGCATTAATGGTAGTCAAAATAGGGAAAGTCTAACGGCGAAGTAAACCAAATCACCTTAACCCGACCAAATCAAACCCAGTGCACAAATAGTTCATATATTGATCTGAAGGCACACAACATGTAAATCTGAAAAACCTTTAAACTAGTCCTTTTTCCATAGATCTCACTTTAAAGAATGATGATTTTAAGCATGGTATTATCTTTTATCTTGCATACTTTTCTTTCTGCGAGCCATTGTTAGACCGTCTCAGCTTCGATGGGGGGTAATCAACCTTTTAGTGGGGACTGTAGAAACAAAGATAATGTCAATAATTGTCTCTACCTTATCGAGATCGAAGATGAGAAATTGAAGCTACTTCTCATCCTTCTCTTATCACTATCATATGCTTGGTAATTTGGGTCATGTTGCACATCCAAAATTTTTAAGGCTTCAGGATGTACACAATTGAAGAGCGACCTTATTTTTGCAAGTCAATTTACCCATTTTGGGATTGACTTCCCAGTGAGCTTGTCACAAATATCCTTGTAGAAATGGTTGCAGTTCTTAACAATCAAGTGATATGTATCAGCATTATAGCTTGCAGTGTGATGCTCCATGAACTCCCTAACATGGCTGAGGTCCAATCGTGTAGTCCCGATGAATACTAAAGGCATACAAATATACAAAGATATAAAGTTAAACAAATAAAAAAACTCCAACTGATAAATGTTTCATTCAACTCACTGGTTGGGACTTTACATACAATATAATGTTTCATTTAACTCAAAGTTTTGGACAACAAACTTTATGGAGTTTTAGGTGTTAAAATATGACCGACCCTCTTTATTAACTTGACGACCTGACCTACAAAACACCAATACCACCACCATCAAGCATGCCACTGCCAAAAGAAGTAGCAGCAGGAAAAGCCATGTAAATTCTCTCCTCTACTGGTGGTATATATAAATGTACCAATGAGGCACAACTTATGGATAAGCAGAACTTCTACTCAATTTAACGACAATTAATAGTATAAATTAGACTGTGACATTTTCTTGTTATTGTAATACTCCGTAATTTTAATGACTTTTAAAATGGGTTATATTTTAAATTAATGGATTAATTGGATCTTATTATAAATGAATTCATTTGGGTTTTATCCGAATTGTGAATATTAAAATGGATGATTCTGAATATTACTTAAAGATATTTAGGTACTATATGAATGTGATGTCATTGATATGACGGTATGATATAAATTCGATAATTTGAATTTTTAGTCAGACGCGGTATGGGACGTGTCGGGACTAATTTATTAAATTAAAAAGGAAATTGATTTTTTATCGACCTTATAGTCATTTCAATCGCATCGTTGCGTCCGGAAGGTTTGAAATAGTCAGAAAAGTCTATTTGGATGTTAATTTTGAGTCTTGGGTCATTTGGAAACGAAAAGACAACCCCAAAGGGCATTTTGGTTATTTTTACAAGGGGGATGAATAGTGATTTCGGGTTTTGTATTATTATAAGTATTTGGAGATTAGTATATGTAGGTTCATTTCATCTCTTCTACACAAAATTGAAAAGTCATCTTCTTAGAGAGAGTGGAAGGTTGCTTGGAAAGAAAAAGAAGTTTGCTTGGGAAGGAGGAGAACCAAAGGTCAAAGGTCACCACCACCATCACCACCTGTGTTATTCAAATCCAAAGGGTCAGATCTTCATTAGAGGCAAGTGTTTGATATTTGCAATTTAAGTTCGTATATTGTCCATGTTAGGATAGTTATAAAAAGAGATGATTTTTATGCTTGGAAGATGAAAGGATATAGTTGTTAATGGATTTTTGGAATCTAAAAATATATAGGAATTAAACTCATATTGTAGGTAGTTAGTAATCCAATAAATATTCATCAATCTGTGGAAGAAATTATGAAAATAATTTAGTGTTCTTGAAGATAATATGTTGATAATTTTCTGGAAAAAGAGGCAAAAATGAGTGGAATGAGAAGAGCCAATTTGGAAGGTTTAGATCTTCTTTTTGAGTGCATTTGGATGAGATTTAAGAAAAACTCAAAACACATACATGACTCAATTTTTCGTGTATAATCCAAATCTAAAGTCGGATTGATGATTTGAATAATTTTTGGATCTGATTTTTCTGAGTATTTAAAATATGAGAATTCATGATGTTGTTTCTTTTTAATGTTGGTTATTATCCCAAAACTTTTATAGATCTTTGGTGATTATTAATTGGATATTATGGGACTTAAAGAAGATCAGTAAGCCCTAGTTAAGATTTGAATTAATTTGATTAGGATTTAATTGATTAGAATTATGATAATTAAAGTTAAAGAGATTTCGGTTGCTATATTCGTGTGTTGGATTCTAATATGTTTGTATGAGGATTAAGGATAGTTCAAGTAGGGGAGATTTAATATAACACATGGGTAGCCTTAGGGTTACAATTTAAACATCAAGGACTGAGTTTAAGCTCATTATTGATTTCGCAAGGGCTGAGTGTAGTACAAGAGCGTAGTGGTATGGCTCCTGGATAGAGATGGGAGTTTAGAACACATTTGGTTGAAAGAGGGGATGAGGTTATTTCGATCGTATATTTGAAGTTGACGAACCTCCTCGATCGACAAAGTTAAGTAGTAGTGTATTGGAGGGGTTCCTTGTTTGGATTTCGCTTTGCGAGACGCTCCGCGCATGAACCTTAACGATGTCGGGAGTGGAGAGATGTTATAGGATGCGAGGATAATTAAATTATGAAGTAAAGATATGACATTTTAATACGTGGGATTTAAAGAGATATAATGCTACGTAAGGGAATAATCTAAGGTTAATGTGAGTACCTTGTTGTTAGTATACTATAGGTATGATAATACATATTTGATTGATTAATGATTATGTGTATGACATACCTAGCTTACTTGCTATCGGTGGGAGGTTTGCGCGTGAGGGTAGTCATATCCTGATGAATCCATGGGATCTTTGATTTGTCGCTCGAGAACATAGGTCTATGAAAGACTTATCGGGGAGTTGATAAGTCCGCTGACTATGGGTACGTAGGTATGTGCGTAACCCATGGGTATGAGAACTATGTTCGCCTCCAATGATTGTGTTGTTATTAATGGTTCGAGGTATCCTCACCGAACCTTTTGTCCCCTTTTCGGCGACCAGCGATATTGGGACATGATAGCAGAGTAATGCATTGCACCGCAGTTGTGACTCGGGGTGCCGTATTATATATGAATATATATATATATATATATAATGGATTAAATGAATGAATGGATATTTATTATGGTTAAATCTATCTACGGTGATAATTGTAGATAACGGTGAATAGAAAAAGATAATTGAATTAAGTTAATGAATGTTTATTGAAAAAATTAATTCATATTAATGAGAAATGATTCATGTTAATGAGAAACGATGAGAAATGTTAATGAATAATAATGTGATGTATGGTATGGGACATACGGGGATTATGATATTGGGATGGAATTATAATATGGAGACTAGAAAAGAGGAACCATTAACTAGGAGGTTAATAGGAAACGTTAAGTGTGCACTCTAGTTGAGAGGTGAGAATGGCAAGTGAGAGTTGGGTCTAACATGTACATAATAAAAAATTTATTGCACTTATTAAATACTTGTTGTTTTAAAAATTATTTTCACAATCGGGCTCTGACCCGTTTCCTTGCATATTTTCTTTTCTATTGTATCTTCTATATCAGGTGTGCAGCAACATGGACGCCAACCTTAGCGGATTATGACAGGCTTTGGATTTATGGAGTTTTGATTAGACGCCTATCATCATTTGATTCACAGTATTCTCTTAGTAGGGCATGTCGCCCAAAGGATTCAGTTATCTTCTTCTATCGGGGTTAAATACTATGGTAGTCGTGTCATTTTAATACATTTGATATTGTTGGGATTACTGTAATGGATTAATATTATTTGGGAATGTTTATTCCAATTGCATTCAAATTATTTTGTGTTATCTAATTGGTTATCAGTGTTGTAGAATAAAATGTGTTGTGTTATTCTTAAACTGGAAATGGATTTTGTTAAATTAAAATTTGAAAAGTTTTTAACACCAGCTTAATTGAGTATTGGGTGAGTTGTAAATGTTTTCGACAGTGATGCTAAGAATGAGCCAACTGTATATTCTGTTTTAATTTGGTATGGGACTGGCCACCCGGTATTTAATTAGGCGGGGTGTTACAGGTGGTATCAGAGCATCAAGTTCTAGTTTCCTTTAGGATCTGTACGGCTTACTGTGTTTTTAGCTTAGCGTTCTTTGATATAGAGCCCTATGTTTAGGATTGTTGATATCTTTGGTAAGATTCGGTATATATCAGTGAATCTTATTTACGTTCGGGAGTGATCGAACAAAGAAGTATGGCAGATGAGGGCCATTGAATGGATAGCGGAGATCGTACTTAGGAGGTTATGAAGTATGTTCAAGTATGATGACCATAGTCGAGGTCACCCGTATTATGGAAAATTGAGGAGAGACATCTGTAGAAGTTCTTGAAATGCGGGAATTGTGTGTGTTACCTAACGAAGGCAATATATTCAAAGGCTTGGTCATATAGTGGAGTGTGGTTAACTAGAACTGAAAATTTGGGGTAAAATTTTTCTTGACTTATCGGAGCAAAGTTATAATAGCGGGATTCAACAACCACCACCCACGAATGAGGGTATGTTCTCTATCTAAGGAATTATAAGGCGTATATTGATTTTTGTAGCGATTAATATTATATGGGAAAATGGGTTGCTAAACTTTGACAATAGCACTGTTATTTACGTAGACTCACCGACGGGTGTAGGATATCTATATTTTCATGTCATCACGTGGGTTTGATTTTTATCGCGGAATTTCTTACTTTGGGCATGTCCGAGCATGATATGACTATCGGCATGCATTGACTTGTGGTATAGGAGAGCGTATGTACTACTATATAGCTAGCATCTTGTCTTTTATAAGAGAGTAGATGAGTAGACTTTATTCGAATTAAAAAAACCTGTAGAGAGGTTATTAACTATTGACTAAAGACCTGAGGAGTTTCGATGACCGACTACTTTAGGTAGTAGTGTATCGGGGGGGTTCCTTGTTTGGATTTCACTTGCGAGACACCCCACGCATGAAACTAATAACCGTTGGGAGTCAAAATAAGATAGGTCTTTAGGATATGAGTTTATAACCTTTGCTATTATAATGAAAGTTGTACGATAGGGTGTATGGGCGCCCTGGATAATTGGATTGTAGTAGTTTTCAAAATTGTGAAACAGTAAGTAGTTGTGACTTCAGGATTTATTTGTTTAATAAGTGAGGATCATTTTTCCCAAACTTTGTCACGAGGACGGTATAGGGAAGATTGGGTATAATTTAAATTTGATTCAGTTGGAACTATATGGTGAGACTTAGTGTAACATCGATGGGGATTTTCGTTAATGTACTGTATGGGCAGTACTACTTAGATTTCTTGCGATGTGAGATTTATACTCGGAGTTGACCTTATCAGTATGGTTCATTTTTCTGAATTTCGGGAAGAAATTATTTTATAAGGGGGGAAGTATGTAATACTCCGTAATTTTAATGACTTTTAAAATGGGTTATATTTTAAATTATTGGATTAATTGGATCTTATTATAAATTAATTCATTTGGGTTTTATCCGAATTGTGGATATTAAAATGGATGATTCTGAATATTACTTAAAAATATTTAGGCAATATATGAAGGTGATGTCATTGATATGACGGTATGATATAAATTCGGTAATTTGAATTTTTAGTCAGACGCGGTATGGGACGTGTCGGGACTAATTTATTATATTAAAAAGAAAATTTATTTTCTATCGACCTTATAGTCATTTCGACTGCGTCGTTGCGTTCGAAAGGTTCGAAATAGTCAGAAAAGTCTATTTGGATGTTAATTTTGGGTCTCGGGTCATTTGGAAATGAAAAGACAACCCAAAAGGGCATTTTGGTTATTTTTACAAGGGGGATGAATAGTGATTTCAAGTTTTGTCTTATTATAAGTATTTGGAGATTAGTATATATAGGTTCATTTCATCTCTTCTACACGAAATTGAAAAGTCATCTTCTTAGAGAGAGTGGAAGGTTGCTTGGAAAGAAAAAGAAGTTTGCTTGGGAAGGAGGAGAACTAAATGTCAAAGGTCACAACCACCATCACCACCTGTGTTATTCAACTCCAAAGGGTCAGATCTTCATTAGAGGCAAGTGTTTGATATTTGCAATTTAAGTTAGTTAATTGTCCATGTTAGGATAGTTATAAAAAGAGATGATTTTCATGCTTGGAAGATGAAAGGATATAGTTGTTAATGGATTTTTGGAATCTAAAAATATATAGGAATTAAACTCATGTTGTAGGTAGGTAGTAATCCAATAAATATTCATCAATCTGTGGAAGAAATTCTGAAAATAATTTAGTGTTCTTGAAGATAATATGTTGATAATTTTCTAGAAAAAGAGGCAAAAACGAGTGGAATGAGAAGAGCCAATTTGGAAGATTTAGATCTTCTTTTTGAGTGCATTTGGATGAGATTTAAGAAAAACTCAAAACACATACATGACTCAATTTTTGTGTAGAATCCAAATCTGAAGTCGGATTGATGATTTGAATAATTTTTGGATCTGATTTTTCTGAGTATTTAAAAATGAGAATTCATGATGTTGTTTCTTTTTAATGTTGGTTCTTATCCCAAAACTTTTGTAGATCTTCGGTGATTATTAATTGGATATTATGGGACTTAGAGAAGATCAGTAAGCCCTAGTTAAGATTTGAATTAATTTGATTGGGATTTAATTGATTAGAATTATGATAATTAAAGTTAAAGAGATTTTTGTTGCTAGATTCATGTGTTGGATTCTAATTTATTTGTATGAGGATTAAGGATAGTTCAAGTAGGGGAGATTTAATGTAACACCTGGGTAGCCTTAGGGTTACAATTTAAACATCAAGGACTGCGTTTAAGCTCATTATTAATTTCGCAAGGGCTGAGTGTAGTACAAGAGCGTAGTGGTATAGCTCCTGGATAGAGATGGGAGTTTAGAACACATTTGGTTGAAATAGGGGATGAGGTTATTCCAATCGCATATTTGAAGTTGACGAACCTCCTCGATCGACAAAGTTAAGTAGTAGTGTATTGGAGGGGTTCCTTGTTTGGATTTCTCTTTGCGAGACGCTCCTCGCATGAACCTTAACGACGTCGGGAGTGGAGAGATGTTATAGGATGCGAGGATAATTAAATTATGAAGTAAAGATATGACATTTTAAGACGTGGGATTTAAAGAGATATAATGCTACGTAAGGGAATAATCTAAGGTTAATGTGAGTACCTTGTTGTTAGTATACTATAGGTATGATAATACCTATTTGATTGATTAATGATTATGTGTATGACATACCTAACTTACTTGCTATCGGTGGGAGGTTTGCGCGTGAGGGCAGTCATATCCTGATGAATCCATGGGATCTTTTATTTGTCACTCGAGAACATAGGTCTATGAAAGACTTATTGGGGAGTTTATAAGTCCGCTGACTATGGGTACGTAGGTATGTGCGTGACCCATGGGTATGAGAACTATGTTCACTTCCAATGATTGTGTTGTTGTTAATGGTTCGAGGTATCCTCACCGAACCTTTCCCCTTTTCGGCGACCAGCGATATTGGGACATGATAGCAGAGTAATGCATTGCACCGCAGCTGTGACTCGGGGTGCCGTATTATATATGAATATATATATATATATATATATATATATATATATATATAATGGATTAAATGAATTAATGGATATTTATTATGGTTAAATCTATCTACGGTGATAATTGTAGATAACGGTGAATAGAGAAAGATAATTGAATTAAGTTAATGAATGTTTATTGAAAAACTTAATTCATATTATTGAGAAATGATTCATGTTAATGAGAAATGATGAGAAATGTTAATGAATAATAATGTGACGTATGGTATGGGACATACGGGGATTATGATATTGGGATGGAATTATAATATGGAGACTAGAAAAGAGGAACCATTAACTAGGAGGTTAATAGGAAACGTTAAGTGTGCACTCTAGCTGAGAGGTGAGAATGGAAAGTGAGAGTTGGGTCTAACATGTACATAATAAAAAATTTATTGCACTTGTTAAATACTTGTTGTTTTAAAAAATCATTTTCACAATCGGGCTCTGACCCGTTTCCTTGCATATTTTCTTTTCTATTGTATCTTCTATATCAGGTGTCCAACAACAGGGACGCCAACCTTAGTGGATTATGATAGGCTATGGATTTATGGAGTTTTGCTTAGACGCCTATCATCATTTGATTCACAGTATTCTCTTAGTAGGGCATGTCGCCCAAAGGATTCAGTTATCTTCTTCTATCGGGGTCAAATACTATGGTATTCGTGTCATTTTAATACATTTGATATTATTGGGATTACAATAATGGATTAATTTATTTGGGAATGTTTATTCCAATTGCATTCAAATTATTTTGTGTTATCTAATTGGTTATCAGTGTTATAGAATAAAATGTGTTGTGTTATTCTTAAACTGGAAATGGATTTTGTTAAATTAAAATTTGAAAAGTTTTTAACACCAGCTTAATTGAGTATTGGGTGTTGTAAATGTTTTCGACAGTGATGCTAAGAATGAGCCAACTGTATATTCTGTTTTAATTTGGTATGGGACTGGCCACCCGGTATTTAATTAGGCGGGGTGTTACAGTTATGACAATATAGATTTGAATAATAGGTTCTTGAGTAGCTTACGCTTTTGCATTGTATATCTCAATGAATAATAGGTTCTTGAGCAGCTTACTTTTCACCGAATTCATAAAAAGTAACGACAATGATAATAAATAACGAATTAACTCAGTTAGCATACCATTAAAACACATAGCCATCATCAATATCTCTATATAAATATCAAACCAAAAAAAAGTTGAAACAAAATACAAATCGAATAGAGAGTAGTGGAGAAAAACTCCAAAAAAGTAAGTTTTGTTGAAACTCGTATTTGAAACTCCAAATATATTAATAGAACTGAAACTTATATCTAAAACTCACAAAGATCAAATAAGCCTCATTTAAACATTTATGAATCTCACAATGAACACAAAAATTATATTTTTACACCGTTACAAACCTGCTACAATGCTAACAAACCTGATATACATGTGTTCTGCTATACTTGATACAATATGAGTTATATCGCTCTGCTATAATATGATTTATATCGCTTTGAAAATAGAAATACACAATAGGTTTTATGTTTCAGATAGGAGAACACATAATTATAAATGAAGGCATTCTATTCTAATATAGTATAAAACACCTGTGGGGAGAATTGGTGATAGAGAACTCACAACATTGACCAAGAAAACAATCCACAGTTCAACCTCTTTCAATTCCAGTCACAACAGCAACACGCCTAATTAAGAATAAAGAAACACAACATTTTTAAAGATAGATTCGAGATAAACATAGCAGCATATGAGAGGCAGGGGCATATGGAGTAAATTGAATGTTTAGGAACATCAACGGTGTTTAGGGACTTATTGTATAGATTGAATATAGATTTTATGGATTGAAAATGTCCTCTTTTATAAAACCAGTTCCTATACTTGATCAATCTATATTCCATCTATAAAATCAATCCGTAAACATCGTGGAAGCTCCTAAGCACTCAATCAATCTACATTCAATCTAATCCAGATGTGGCTATGCAAGGTAATGTAAACAATACTAATAGATAATCAGTTCATATATTAAATCAATAAAATTAGTTCCAAGCAGTCTATATTCAATCAATCTATATAATGAAGTTCCTATAAAATACATCTATATTCATACCGTTCGAGTAAATTGACTGTTTAGGATCTGCAACGGTGTTAACAGACTGATTTTATATATATATATATATAGATTGATCGAGTATAGGAACTGATTTTATAAAAGAGGACATTTTCAATCTATAAAATTAGTTCCTATACGCAATCAATCTATATCAATCCATAAAAGTTGTCCTTAAACACCATTGAAGTTCCTTAACACTCAATCAATCTACATTCAATCTATATTCAATCTAATGCATATGTGTCTATGCTAGGTAATATAAACAGTACAAATAGACAATACTAATAGATAATAAGTTCCTATATTCAATCTATAAAATCAGTTCCAATCAATCTAAATTCAATATATCTATATAATTCAGTTCCTATAAAATGAATCTATACTCGTACCGTTGGAGTAAATTGAGTGTTTAGGAACTTCAACAGTGTTTAGGGAGTGATTTTATAGATTGAATATAAATTGATGGAGCATAAGAACTGATTTTATGGATTGAAAATGTTTTACTTTATAAATCAGTTCCTATACTCCATCAATCTATATTCAATCTATAAAATCAGTCCGTAAAATCAGTTCCTATACTCCATCATTTTGTATTCAATCTATAAAATCAGTCCATAAAATCAGTCTATAAAGTAGGACATTTTCAATCTATAAAACCAATTCCTATACTCCATCAATCTTTATTCAATGTATACCAATCTATAAAATCAGTCTGTAAACACCGTTGAAGTTCCTAAACACTTCATCAATCCATATTCAATCTATATTCAAACGTGGCTATGCTAGATAATGCAGTTATTTAGGAATACTAACGGTTAATTCCTATGGCTATCCCCTCCAATCCTCGCGACATGAGAGGTGAAGAAGAGGGGGTGTCTCCCCTTAGTCTCGAGAGGATCTTGTTCCCGCGCATCCCTCTCGGGAGCGCTTTGGCCAGCGTCGGTGATGAGGTGAAAATGTAGAGAGATGGAGTTGCCAATTTATTTTACTCAAAACAGAAAAAAGAAAAAGGGATCCATCTCGAAGGACATCATCCAAAGACATACTGATACATAGAAACCAAAATGATTCGAAAAGGGTTCGGAGGCTAAGTTACGAAATGGGAAAGTGTTAGGTACCCATTCCGCCCTTACGGTCTCTCATGGGTTATTGCTATTTTTCTTTATTTCCCCGTGATATATGTGCATGTGTATATGTAGCGGAGATAAGAATCATCGACTTGTATCATGGATGAGATAAAGCGAGTCATCCGTAGGAATGTTCCTAAAAGTAATATTAGAAAATAGGATTTAAACGATTATCCTAGCATTGATCATTATAAAGGAACGATAACGCATGCGGGATAATATATATATATATATACATATATATATATATATATATATGTATATATATATATATATACATATATATATATATATATATATATATATATATATATATATAGAGAGAGAGAGAGAGAGAGAGAGTTTAAGAGAATTAAGTTTAAAGAATATAGAAAAAAATAGAAAAAAAGTAGGAAAAGGACTCGAGTCTCGGGTTTTACCCCAAGACGCCTACGTAGCCTATAGAGGCATCAAAGTCCACATAGTTCGTATGAAAAATGAGGGGTAGGATTTTACCCATAAATCCAACCGGGGACTTCTCTTATGTGTGTGTGTGTGTGTGTGTTTGTGTGTGTAAAAAAGTGTTTTAGTTGTTAGAAAAGTGTGAGAATTCCCGTTTGGAATTTATGAGCAAACCCTCTTTTTCTTATTTTTTTGGGTTTTATTTATATGAAAATAAAAAATGTGCAATTATACTAAATAAAAAGTATATTAGGATATGTGAGATGAGAGAATAAAAGTGCTAAGTAATAAGACAAATTAATTCGAATTTAGGAGAATTTAAAGAGAGAGTTAAGAAAGTTGGACCTTTTTGAGATCTTGAGCTTGATGTTGGATGTTGGAGAGCAGCCCTTTCACTTGAGTGATGATGGAAGGTAATTAATTCACCAAGTTTGGTGAAAAGGATAATGAAACGTGAAGGTTGGAAAGGGATTTGGATGTGGAAATCACGCTAATTTCGAGAGGGGTTTTTTGAGCTCGCTGAGAGTGATAGGTTTCAGATCTTATTCCCTTTTTGAAATGAGGTCAGGACCTCCTTTTTATATGACTAGGGAATTGTTGATCCACATAGACATGGTCCTTCCAATCGGTAGGTGAGTTTAGGCATACTGCCGATAGGCAAGGCTTGGAACCTACCGTTTGGAAGTCTCTTTCAGGTTCCTTCGAAATATCGGTCGTAGAGCGGAAATCATTGATCCGAATTATGAAAGGGGCAAACCATTGGAAAGGTAATTTAGATACCTTAGAAAGTATTTTGGACTGCTCCCGGGTCCGAGAGATGACTTTGGGTCAAATATGGCTCGGAAGCATTGGTCGGTCTTTTGGATGGGGGATTGTCGGACGCAAACGGATCGTTCGTCTGTATGGTAAGTCAGAATTGCACACGGGGCATACCATTGGAAAGGTTGGGAGATGTAATTTTAAATTCCAAAGAGTTTGACTTGGTTTGGGGAGTTGACTTTTGTCAATCGGGGTCTGGAAGCGTTCGGTGACCTTTTGGAGTAAAAAGGATCATTCGTCCGTACCGTAAGTCAGAATTAGCAACGGGGTGGACCGTTGGAAAGGGGTTTCAGTTACCTATGAAGATTCATTTAGTATCGGACAAGCTGAATAGTTGACTTTGGTCAAATGGAGCCTAGGAGTGCCCGATGGCCTTTAGGTCAGGTTTTGGGGGAAAATGGATGGTTAGTCCGTACCATAAGTTAGAATCATGCACGGGATGGACCGTTGGAAAGGGGTTTTAGTGCACTTTGAAGATTCATTCAATCTCGATCGAGCTGAAGAGTTTGACTTTCGGTGAAATGGAACCTAGTAGTGCCCGATGGCCTCTAGGTCAGTACTCGGGGTATGACTTAGGTTTGTAGTGATGAGGGGAGGTGCTAGGGGACCTATGAAGACGTTAGGGGGTGTTAGAATGGGGTGTCTATAGAGTCCTTTAACGAGTGAGTTTGGAATAAATGATAGCCATCGAATAGACACCACATGATTCCATTGAAAGAGGATGAGTAGAGGTTCGAGGTCGATTCTGGAGACCTAAGGATGAGGATGACCGGTTCTGTAGTTCGAAGCCAATTCTGAGGGCTTGAAGATGAGGGTGACCGATTTTGTGGGTCGAATCCAATTCCGAGGGCTTGAAGATGAGGGTGACCTGTTCTGAGGGTCAAAGCCAATTTTAAGGGCTTGAAGATAAGGGTTGACCGATTCTGCGAGTCGAAGCCAATTATGAGGGCTTGAAGATGAGGGTGACCAATTCTACGAGTCAAAGCCAATTATGAGGGCTTAGGGATGAGGGTGACCGATTCTGCAAGTCGAAGCCAATTATGAGGGCTTAAAGATGAGGATGATCGATTATGCGGGTCGAAGCCAATTCTGAGGGCTTAAAGATAAGGGTGATCGATTATGTAGGTCGAAGAAAATTCTGAGGGCTTGAAGATGAGGGTGAACGATTCTACGAGTCAAAGCCAATTCTAAGGGATTAGGGATGCGGGTGACCAATTCTGAGGGTTGAAGATGAGTGTGACCGATTCTGTGGGTTGAGAGTGCAGCTACAGCGGAAATATTGCGACTTCTCAAATAAAAAACCAATTTTAATTAATCCCAAATTTTAGTTAAAACCCTAAGACATGCATCTAGATGATTTATCAAATAAAATATAGCATGCAGGATAAAAACAAACAATTCCAGGAAAAATCCCCCAAAGGGGCAAAACCTTTTATTTTCACTATAATTTGTAAGAAAACGGCTGCGGATCGGTCCGGTAGGGGGCGGACCGGTCCGGTTTTCCCAGAAAAATAAAATCCTTTTAAAAGCCTCATTTTGCTTTAAAAAACGTACTTCTTATTTTTATAAAAAACATTTTATAAAAATTTCCCAATACAAAATATGAACTTTAAGGAACGTAAAAACAAAATTTTACCAAGTTCATTCTTGTAGAGGCTACGATGTTGAAGATGCTTTGATATTCGGATCCGTTGATGTAGATGCGATCTTGAGTTTCTTCAATGGTGTAACGGCGTACGACGTACAAATTAATAATGGACAAAAATGTCCTTACAAATCTCCCCCTATGTCTATGCCGGTACATACATAAAAAATATCCGAATTATCAACTAATGACCTATACAAATCTACCCTCCCATGAACCCTAAAGATGGAAAGATACAAATGTTTAAATCTTCATCGTTTGTTCTTCAATCTTCAACAATCATCAAATCTCAAAGCTTTTCTCATCAGGGTGTGCAACATATTGATCTTCAATCTTCATACCTACACACATGAGACAAAGCAAATACCACATGATATATCGAGTTTGAAATGAGATAAACATGGATACCAATATATGATAAAAACATAAGCTACATCTCAAAAACTCCCCCAAAATTCAAACTCCCCCATAATATGATAATTCTTTCTCCCCCTTTTTATGATGTCCCCAAATAGACAAATGAGAAGAATGAATCAAATAAGCAAAATCGGGGTGTCACGGTATACAAAACAGGGCATCAAACAAATTGCAAACGTGCTCTTGCAAGGAGATGCTCAAAAAAAAAATTCACAAAATATTTTTGAATTTTTCAAATTTTTTGTACAAAACAAAAAAATACCAACTTGAAAAAATATGAAACAAAAATCGCACCATGGATTTAGACTCAAACAACCAAGTCATGGAAATGGAATGAATGGGTGTGAACACATTCGATAGGTAAATCAACTCAATCAATCATATGTGCACGATGCATACGTGTACTCCTAACGAATGAACATCAAAGGTATCCTTAGGTGTAAAAGTTTGTTGAATTTAGATGACATCGTCTTATGCAAATCAACAAATCAAAGTCAAATGATTTCCACACCAATAACGTCCAAAACTATATAGCGCATTTACAAGAATTTCAAGGACGTTCAAACCCATTTTAATTCTCCAACCAAACTCCCTCATATATATATTCTTTTTAGAGGTGTATAAACTAAATTCTCAAACTTTGGAGAATTGGTGCAAAAACCTAAATGGCCCATAATTGGCATGAATAACCTTTTTATTGCCTTACAATTTTTTTGGGCTCTTTTAACCTCTTTGGACCTCGGATAATAAAATTCCTCCATTTTTTAGGTCCTTTTTAACGGCGGCTTTTGCGCAAAGGATAGATGATTACCTTTCGCAGCCCCTCCCCGTTATCAAACAAATCACACAAACTTACAAAACGGTTTTTATATGCATAGTTTCCTTATCAAAATTTATCGCGCTTAGTTCGTTTTAAAGACAGGATTGAAGTGAAAACACCCAACCAACATGTGATAAGACAAGCACAATAATCAAACAAATTCGTGCATGTGTGCAATAAAGGAAACATGAGTCAAACATGTAGGAAGTAACACTTAATTACATCTTAATGACTTCAAACATTATAAAGCACAAGGATGAATTGACCTATTGTCTCAAAATACTATCAAATAGTCACATGAAAATAATGGAATGATGTTGTGACTCGGTCATCCAAAGAGTTCATCCATAAACGGTGCAAAAAAAAATCTTTTTGAATTTTTCAAAATTTTATCAAAATAAAATCTTTTTGTATTTTTTTTTTTAAAAATTCAAAAACAAAGATTTATAAAAAAAGTACAAGTCATCACACTATCAAAAATATATCATGAAAACACAACTAGTGTATGACAAACATGCAAACACAATCAACCAAAAGATTTCACATGGGTTGAATCACGTTCAAGCAAACGGGAATCGTGGACAAATAAACCATAAGCCTTTAAATCCAATTTTCTAACCCAAATAGATGTGTAACGGAGTGTGTGGGTTTTGGGAATCGAATTTATTCTTCTATTAACCTTCGTAGGTTCATTTAACAGCTTGTAACAGAATCGCCTAATATGCCCTTGCCTACCGCAATGTGTGCAAGTGTAAATCGGACGGTGTGTGTTACCTAAAGGTGGCCCTCTCCTCAAATTTCTCGGTTGCTCTCTCCGAATTTGCCTAGGTGGGTCTCTCCTAATGATCCTAGGAGGCACTCTCACGATGTTCCTAGGGGGCTCTTTCCTAACAACCTTAGGTGTCTCTTTCTTAACAATCCTAGGGGGCTATCTCACACGTGTGGGAATGGGTGCAACATATTTTTCAAGACCAATCCCACCTCTATCCGTTTTGATCTCGACTGTGCCTAAAATCTTATCAAGTTTTTCAGACCTAGACTCCAAATCAAATTTCACTTTGCTTGAATCTTTCAATTTCATCTCAAGTTCACCTATCCTAGATTCAAGTACTCGTTTAGAATCCTCAAACTCTAAAAGCTCCTTTTTCATAGTCTCCATCAACCCTCTAAGACTATCTCTCTCACCCTCGACGTACTCAAGCTTCTCTTTCAAAATTTTCACATGAGCCCTAAGTTCTTTAACTAACAAATCATTATTTTTTATGGCACACTCTTTCAACTGAGCTTTCAATTTCAAATTTTCTTTCTTTGTTTTCAAAGTTTCAACATAAAGTTCATTGAAAGCAGTTTGCAAGTCATGCTCATCTACACTTTCCTCCTCACTTTCATCCACACCCCCATCACCTTTACTATCACTAATCACATGGATGGGAAACTCTTGCCTAGAAGCATAAAAAACTTCTTCTTCTGAATCACTATCACTAAGGGTAGAAAAATGAGAAATCGGTTTATTCAATTTCTTCTTTAAATTTGTGGTACACTCATGTAACGTGTGACCAACACCCTCACAACAAGGACACCTCTCAGATTCGTTTTCAACAGAAGATTTAAAACAAGAGTTCGTGTGAATTTTCCAATTAATTTTTTCAAAAATTTGACATCGAAGATCATCAAAACCATCAAAAGCCATTTTTGCAAAATCAGGATCAAAACACAATAACTTAGTGCAACAGGCTCTGATACCAAATTGAGAGTGCAGCTATAGCGGAAATATTGCGACTTCTCAAATAAAAAACCAATTTTAATTAATCCCAAATTTTAGTTAAAACCCTAAGACATGCATCTAGATGATTTATCAAATAAAATATAGCATGCAGGATAAAAACAAACAATTTCAGGAAAAATCCCCCAAATGGGCAAAACCTTTTATTTTCACTATAATTTGTAAGAAAACGGCTTACAATCGGATTACAATGAAAATACAGTGACTAAGAATTACCCTCAGGTATCGGATTCTGTAGTCGGCGGCTGGAAATATCCCTTTTCAGGAGGGCAGCAATGAATCCACACGCACTGAACCCACATGAACCTCAGTCCAATCAACAAAGGAAGAGCCGCAGCACTCCTCAATGACACGCAGCCATGAAACTTTGTAGAGACTCCCTCAGTAATGACACGCAGCCCTCGGTTGCAAAGATCTCTCCACAAAGATGAACAACAACAAAGTTTGTGTTCTAGGGTTCCAAAAGATTCACAAAAGTAATTGGGATTTTTGGAGTGAATCAAAAAGAGTCTTGGGACTCAAAAAGGTGAAGACTTAGAGTATTTAGGACTCTGAAAATCGTCTTTAAAAGTCTTAAAAAATAACTCCCCGAAGTTGGATTTAAATAGGAAAACTTTGAGCCTAAAAAATCTGCAGCGAATCTGGCCGAATTTATCCCAGTCGGACCGGTCCGGTTCTGAGGCGGATCGGTCCGGTCAAGTGGATCGATTCTTTTATTTTGTCCTCCATCGGTTCGCTTGCTGTCCGGGGTATACTAGATCTGCAGCAAGCGGATCGGTCCGGTTGAGGGGCGGACCAGTCCGGTTGCGGATCGGTCCGGTAGGGGGCGGACCGGTCTGGTTTTCCCAGAAAAATAAAATCCTTTTAAAAGCCTCATTTTGCTTTAAAAAACGTACTTCTTATTTTTATAAAAAACATTTTATAAAAATTTCCCAATACAAAATATGAAATTTAAGGAACGTAAAAACAAAATTTTACCAAGTTCATTCTTGCAGAGGCTATGATGTTGAAGATGCTTTGATATTCGGATCCGTTGATGTAGATGCGATCTTGAGTTTCTTCAACGGTGTAACGGCGTACGACGTACAAATTGATAATGGACAAAAATGTCCTTACACGGGTCGAAGCTAATTCTAAGGGCTTAAGTTGAGATGAACAATTCTGCGGGTCGAAGCCAATTCTTAGGGTTTAAGTTGAGATGACCAATTCTAGGGGTCGAAGCCAATTCTGAGGGCTTAAGTTGAAATGAGAAATTTTGTGTGTTAAAGCCAATTCTGAGGGATTAAATTGAGACGACCAATTCTATGGGTCGAAGACAATTCTGCGGGCTTAAGTTAAGATGACCAACTCTGTAGGTCGAAGCCAATTCCGAGGGCTTAGGTGGAGATGACCAATTCTGTGGGTTGAACCCAATTTTGGGGGCTTAAGTTGAAATGACCAATTATGCGAGTCGAAGCCAATTCTGAGGGCTTAAGTTAAGATGGCCAATTCTGAGGGCCGAAGCCAATTCTCTGGCTTAAGTTGAGATATTCTCGGGGAACTCTACCGGGGAAATTACCTCTTGTCTTTTGATTTGAGCTTGGGAGCTGATTGCTAGGGAAACTTTCATGTCTTCTAGAGACTTTATCGGGGTAACAACCAATTTGATGCTGGGGAAGTGATTATGTGGTCTAGGGTTTGGACGTATTTCTTGGGGAAATTTGAGACCTTTGGGGAATAGGAGATGATCCTTAAGTTTGGGATACTTTAGAGGTCCTCTGGGGACGTTGACGGGAGGAAATTCACTTGGCTTTTGAGAGTTCCATTGGGGAAATAGGGGTTCCGATTGAGGGAGTGCGAAATTTTCTGGTGAAAATGTTCTAAATCCTTTTCGGGATTTTTAGGAATTTTCTGAGGATTTTTTAGGGTTTTCTGGTATTTTTGGGAGTTTTTGTACGAAAATTTAAGAGGGGTGGTAACGGATGGAAAAAGAAGACCTAAAGAAGTGGTTGTTTCCATCTAAAAAATAGCTGGAATTTACAAAAAACAAATCAGAAACCCTAAAATTTTAACATCACGGAATAAGAAAAATAAATGGAGGTGTAATAGTAGTACATGTTGATCCAAATCCGAAGCAAAATATAACAGTATGAGATGATATGAATGTGGTATTACCCTATATAGCAGCGCCGCTTAGATCCAATTGAGGCCCAGAAGATGACTAGTGAATTAGGTACATCCTTTTCTCTCCGCTCTCTACAACGTCTTTCTCAATCTTATGCTTGTTTTCATCATTTATATAATCAATTTAAAGAAGTGGGTGTTCGTCTGTTTAGCCAGACATTACTCTCAATTCGTGCGATGATAATATATAATTGACTGGATGTGTTAAACATTTTAGAGAAGAGGGAGGGAAGGGTAAGGGGCATGGGAAAAATATAATTCGAAGAGAGACTTATACGAAGATTCCAAAGAGCTAAATGGAGAAGAGTCTGAATACAAAAAGTGAGATAATGGAGTAAAATTATCAAATGACATGTGGACACTCTAAATGAAGAGGAGTATTTAACTCATGTATAGCATTTAATAGTATATAATAGATAATAGATGTGATAAATGGATCCAACGTCCTAGTTTTCACGCTCACTTGATTATATATTTCGTAGTTGCATTTTTTAATTTTGTTAGATTAGTTTAAAATTAAATCTCCTTTCTAAACCCATTTAGTCTAGTTGGAAAGTTTCAATTATCTTGGACAAAAAATTGACAAATCTTTGTGGGTTCGACCCATACTTACACTCGTTATTCTATAATAGCTCGTGCACTTGCGGTATTTTATAAAATTGACAATGGGTTTTTAGCGCCTTTGCCGGGGATTTATTCGATTTTTTTTAAAAGAAGTCGTGACTTTTGGACTACTTTTTATATTCACTTTTCACATTTTTATTAGTAAAAGTTTCATAAAATAAATCTACAAAAAAAAATCACTAACTAATATTTCTGTTTTTTTTAGTTAGTAAAAAAACAGATATAAGCTCTCTTTTGTAAATAGTACATTTAGCACTAGTATAACACAAATACATAAAACTGAAAAAACTTGAAAAAAATAATTTTTTTTCCTGGAAATTTCCAGATTCGTTTTTTTAGTAAGCAGACCCTATAAAATTTTGCTTCATAAGTGTGCTTTGTTTAGTTTGTGTTAAATACACCCCTAGTGCATGTGTCGTGTTTTTTTTTTCTTTTCTTTTATTTAATTTTTTTTGTCACACTTTACGTTTGGTGTAGTTTCCTTCTTTTTTTAGAAGCACATTAAAAAAAGTTAAGAAAAATTCAGAAAGGTATGCAACGGTGCGCGGAAGTGAAAAAAATCGTGCAATCTTGCCACGAGTACAAGGAACTCTCGAAAATGACTGGAATATAAGCGACACTTCCCTCTAATCAACGTCAACTTAAACTGCGACCTGCCATAAACAAGTGATCGTAAAAAAGTCCACGTCGGAGGTACATTTTTGTGTGCACCTACGTGGTTTAAATTCACGTTTAATTTAACATATTGCATAAATTGATTTAAGGGCAAAACCCATGTGAAAGATAAGGTGGGGATTTCATCACCCTTCCTTGTCTCAAAAATCACTAATTAACCAAGCATTTGCATATCCCTAGCCATCATATTTAATTTAAAATTAAGTAGACATTGGCCGTAGGATATCACATAGCTCATAGGAAACCTCTTAACGAGGCTAGAATTAAAGGCTATTACAATGCGAACTTATCAAATCGATCCTATTTCACCTTGTCTAGGATTTGTGGTTTTTAATGTGACTTCGTACCGACCACCTACCTAGAGGAAAAAGTGGGATTTGAGGCGATAACCGTAGTTGGCCGTCTTTTAAATTCTCCTTTGTCAAAGAGGAGGAGCTGTCTAATTAGGGAGACTAATCTGGAGACTCCTGCTGTCGTCGATTAATCTCAGGAAAGATAGATGTTAAAATTAAAATTCTCCACACCTAAATTAGATAATTCAATTTGTTGTGTGTTATCTAGGAATTACGTGCTTTGAGTTAAATATTTTTTTCTTCATAAAAAAATCTAGTGAGCTGAGTGTATACGAAGTTGGTTTCGAAACCATATCAGTCGTTTGTCGAGTGTGGAGCCTAGCATTCCCCATACTTAGGTAGCTAGATTTTCGATATTCATCGAAACAGGAGATGAAGTAATACCACGTTCCCTTAAAGATTACCTTTATCCAACTAGGTCTAGTCAACCTTCATGCATACATCTACCCGATCACACTGCGAATAATTTCATATTCCATCAGGGAACAATTCGAATGTTTCTCGTGTTTCGAGGCACCGACAAAGAGGATCCCTAACTTCATATTTGGGAATTTTAGGAGATATGTGGGACCATTAAGTATCAAAAACTCACCAATGATATTGTAAAACTTAAATTACTCCGGTTCTCGTTGAAATACAAAGCCAAGAGTTGGTTTAACTCGTTAACACCCGAATCCATCACCGCTTAGAACCAAATGAGTGTCGCCTTCCTACAAAAATTCTTTCCAAACCAAAATAAAGAGTCAATACATCACGCCATCAACACATTTAGCCAAAAGGAGGGAGACGACTTATGGATGTATTTGGAGAGATTCAAGGACTTGCTACTGTAATGTCCGCGCCATGGGATTGAGATGGGACGCCAAGTCCAAATTTTGTATAAGGGGTTCAATTGTAATACTCGAACCATACTCGAGTCACTATGTAATGGTGTTTTTACCAAGAAAAGTGAGGTCGATGCATGGATGTTCCTAGAAGACATAGAGAAACAATCCCAGCGATGGGAACACAATAGAGAATCTAGGTCCACAACGTCCAATGAAAATTTCGCTCACCAAGTCGAATAAATTTATGATTTAAATTCCAAATTGGCCACATTTGCCCGACGTTTAGAGGCTTTAGAGATGAGCAAAGAGGGAAATCGAACTGCACCTGTGGCCGTGAAACATGTAGGTTCCCCTATGTGTGTACTTTGCGACGCATTTGACCACTTAGTCGAGAATTATCTTTCCCGTCCAACCCACAAAGAGCGTACCAAGAAAGCCCGTTCCCTTTATCAAAATAGTTCTTCAAAGGGTCGATACCAAGAAAGTGGAGGTCAATCTTCTGGTAACCTACCTCCGAGTTTCGAAAAGAATGCCCCCGAACCATCATATCTTTCATCCCAAAAAATCCAAACTTTAGAGGATATGATGAATTTTCTTGCTCAAAGTACCCTCCAATTCTAGCAATCGACTTAAAGTGTCCTCTAATCCACCCAACATATCTTGCATGCAAACACTCAATCCATATCCAAACTCGAGGTTCAAGTGATCCAATTAGTGAACGTGTTGAGTGAGAGAAAAAAGGGAACATTACCGAGTCAACCTGAGCCCAATCCTAAAGTATCATACCTGAGGGTCAATATTTTTGTTCAAGATAATGCCAGTTCATCACAAAGCCAAGAGGATGTCAAAGCCATCATCACGCTTAGGTCTGGTAAAGAAGTCGTAAATAATTTCTCAGCACCCATTGAGAGTGAATTCGAGAAACATAAGGAGAAAGAAGATCCAAACGTGGATCTAACTTCCTCCCGACCCTTATCTTTCGAACCATCTGTAGAGACCTATGTTCCAAAAGCATCATTTCCCTAAAGATTGGTGACCCAAAATAAAAATGCGCAAGTTTACAAAATGTTGGAATTATTCAAGCAAGTACTAATCAATATCCCACTACTTGATGCTATACAACAAGTCCATTCCTCGCCAAATTTCTGAAGGACCTTTGTACCTTCAAGAGAAACACTAACGTGCCTAAGAAAGATTTTCTCAACGAGCAAGCAAGATTGATCATTTCCTATAGAACTCCCGTAAAGTACAATGATCCTGGGACGCCGATGATCTCTATTAAGATAGGGGAGAATCACTTCGAGAAAGCTCTCTTAGACTTAGGAGCTAGCGCGAACCTTTTACCGTACACCGTGTGTGAGAAACTAGGTTTCGAGGAGTTAATGCCCACTAAGATGACCTTTTCCTTAGCCGATCGATCAATTAAGATACCTAAAGATGTTGCAGAGGATCTCTTGATTAAATTGGGTAAGTTTATCTTTATGATAGAGTTTGTGGTCTTAGACATGCAACACGTACTAAACTCATCCACATAAATCCCGATCATCCTTGGTTGACCCTTTCTGGCCACCTTCGACACTGTCATTCGATGTCGTTGTGGGCAACTGAATCTGTAATTTGGAAACATGACCATGGGTTTGAATGGGATTAATTTAGAGAGGCCATCGTCTGATGATGGAGAGATTGAAGTCAAGTACATTCAACAAATTAACGATATCACTATCCCACGGGATAGTGACATAATCGATCTACATTCTTGGCCACCTGATCTGTCTCTAGATATGAGTAATGAAGATTTTGAGAAAGAATTCGGTCCGGTTAATGATGATCTTACTATTAAAATCCAATCGTCATTGGACTCATTTCGTTACTTAGAGTAGAGAGACTGAGACAATATGATAGATCAATTCCTTCTCTGTGAAAACAAGCCCGATCTTTTTGAGAGTATGCTGGCACGTGAGGTTTTATCCATTAGTGATGAGATTGAAAAAATCATTCGAGCGTTTCCACCCGGTGACACATGTTTTGTCATGCCGTATTATCCTATTCCACCACATCCACCTATGTCATTTAAGTCTTTGGATGAGATCGAGGACATGAGTAGAGGATCGTCCGATTTATAGCCCTATTTATTCGTTCTCGAGTTTGAGGGAAACCTAAGATTAACGTGTCATTCAAAATTTCATTATGATAGTCTCTGCCCGGCTGATCATATCTAATATAGTGTGATTTCGCATCTCGTTAATTTCACTCACCACATTCATTATGTTCCTTAATGTGTATACTTTGTCGATTGGGTTGACTCTCTACAATTCAGATTCTGATTTATGATGAAAGGAAAGTGAGATTGATTGGGAGTTGGTAACACAAATGGAAATTCACGAGTAATATCTTCCTTTTACTTCTGTACTTTGTTTCCTTTGTCCATAATTCTAGTTTCATCATACATTGAGGACAAGGTAAAAATTAGGTTTGGGGGTAAGGATGTTATTTTTGAAATAAAAAACAAAAAAAATTAGAAAAATTTCATAAATCAAAAAAGATTTCCAATATAATTGAGTTTTGAAACAATTTCTCAATATAGAAATAATTCATGGATCTCTCAACTTATGAAATTTTTATACATTAGCCGTATAATATGATCAAAATTAGATATTGAGGTGAAAGTTAATATACTTAACGAATAAATGTGGAGATTTTAACCCGGTGAGATATTGTGCCATTCATTATTTTCGAGAGATTGATTCAATTCGAGTTAAAATAACTCAAACTTTCCTACTATGATAAATTCGTTGATAATCTCAAATTCATTGTTTTGTTCGATTACTGAAAACAAAAAGTAAAAAATGTGAATCTTAAGCACTAGAAGTCTTAGTAAGTCTTCTTGAGACACACATGCATTCAACGAAACTTGAGAAATGAGATTAGGCCATCGTTTGAAAGCCCAAAATTAAGCCTAAATCCACTTTTTTTACATTATTCAGTTGCAAGCCCATTTGAGACAAAAAGAAAATATACCTCTTTATTGAAAACCTATTATCCTACCCAACTCCAACTGGGAGTTTAAAGCACATAAAAGAGAAGCCATACCCATTTTTTGAGAATACTAGGGTAAAATTAAGGTAGAAAAGGGGCAAAAATCAAAAGAAGAATTTTTTTTCCGAAAGAATGATGTGTGAGAAGAAAATAATAACACGTGAAAAGAAAAGAAATAATTAAAGAAAGAAAAAATGGAGGTTAGAAGAAAAGTGCCTAAAAGTCAAAATAGTGAAAAACCTCTATATTCTCAGAAAATTTGAACTCCAAAAATCATTCATTCTACCAAAAATCCGATCCTACAATACAACTAAAGAAATTCCTAATCAATCTCAAGTGAAGTTAATTATAGTGTGAAGAGAAGATGAATAGGATCTATTGTGCGATTCAACGTTTTCAATGAGTAATCGATTTTCCATTCATGAGATCAGATTCATCCATTATAAAAGTCCATTTTTCATCATGTATATGTGAAATTTGTTCATTTAAATTTACTCTTTTATTCATAAATACCGAGAGAAAATAACCGATTTCTGAGTGTTCGATTGTGAGTGCATCCCATGAGATTTTGAAATCAAAACGAACTTTTGGATAAGAAATGTAACGATCAAATCTTTTAAAATGGACGGTTATATTGGCTATGCACACACACACACGATAAATTGAGATTGAAAGTTGAAGTTCTACAATATTAATGAAGTTTGCATTCAAATTTGGTTATATTACTTTTGAATCTTTTATATCGAGTCAAGTTTTTGAATTTTGTGGGTATATTCACAGCAAACCCTCACGCGACAAAACTCATCCACTTAGGTAACCTGGAGGTTTAACAGCTTGTTGCACATGCTAAGTGCAATCATGATTCTTAAGAAAGTGAGTAAGATTTTAAAATTTAAGTTTTGCTCGAGGACTACCAGAGTTTAGGTTTTGGGGTAAATAATTTTTAAATGTTTATCTAGGAACAATAAACTTCTCTCTGAAATTTGGTTGAATTCCGAATTAAAATTAGCAATTTATGAATTTCGAGGTCTAAGATGCAAAGAGGGGTAATTATGTAATTTTCTAAATATTTATGACCCTAAATTTGAATTAATTATTTTTATTTTCCATTTTCAAAGTTACCCCCGGAAATTTGGACAACAAAGGTGCCGATGTGCAAAAATTGCTAGGATATGTCGCGACGCGACGCGACACGACACGACACGGTTGACACAGCTATACTAAATATCTTTTATAAAATTGCTCGATTGTCCGTTGAGGCCATGCCACAGCTTTTCAAAAAGGTCTTGAAAAGACTCACAACTTTGAAGCTCGAACAAAAATGAGATTTTGAAGTTTTGGAGGTCAAAAATGCGATTAAAGCAGGTATTGTCAATAGTGACGTGAATAGTGTCAAAATTGGGGATAATTATTTATAAAAAAAAGAGACTTCTCCATTATCTCCAACTCTTCCCAAGATTCCAGGAAATAATTATCGCTCAATACATCCAATCAAAAAGAGTTCCATCACAACCCTAATAGCTCATTCCTAAGCCTATAAATAAGGCCTTTGGGCTCATTCTTTTGGTAGAGAATATTAGATAGAGTTTTGAGATAGTGTTTTTGGTATCTTTATTTTGAGAGTTCTATTTATATTTGAAGGCCAAGAATTGTATCTTTTTGGAAGGAATTTTGTCAAGAGTATTTGTGAGACACAATATTTGTAAGTTTGTTTTATTAATGAAAATTAGTATTCGTTCTTGCAATTTTATTATGTCCTCAATTATGCTAGCTTAATTTTTTTACTGGGACTAGGTGAAATTTATTATGTTTGATTAATATTGTGCATGATTTAAATTCGTCTTTGTTCCCGATATGTGCTAAAGGTTTTAAAAATTCAGTATTTATTTAAAACGACACGAGAGTGTGTTTTAAACCTTCGACTTTGTTCGAAAAAAAAAATCATATTTTTATTTTTAAGTGTGAGTACTTTTTCATGGATTATGCTTGTACTCGATTGTTTTGATAGCCTATGCTTAAAGACTATACTTTAAAATTTAAAAGTGAACTTTTAAAGGGAATAGGAATTTTATTCGTCTAAATTTGGAGATGTTAAATTTTAGTGTCAACGTAACCATGTTATTTTTTGAATTAAATGCGATGAGATTCGGTTTAATTTGAGTTACAAAATTGGGAATGACGAGTTTAAATTATTACATAAATTAGTTGAATGTGATAAATGGTTCCAACGTTCTAGTTTTCACACTCACTTGATTATATATTTCGTAGTTGCATTTTTTTTTGTTTTTAGATTAGTTTAAGTTACATCTCCTTTCTAAACCCATTTAGTCTAGTTAAAAAGTTAGAATTATTTTGGACAAAAAATTGACAAATCTCTGTGGGTTAGACCCATACTTACACTCGCTATTCTATAATAACCCGTGCAATTGTGGTATTTTATAAAATTGACAACAACTATACTACGTGTGGAGTATATGATATAGGTTACATGTATACCTATAACGTATATATATATATATATATATATATATATATATATGTGGGGGGGGGGTGTAAAACCTATTGTTTGATTTATTATGTGTAACCATACCTAGGTTGCTTGCTATCACGAGAGGTTTTCGCGTTATGGACAGTCTTATCCTCATGAGCCCATTTGAGGGATTTGGACTTGTACCCCGGAACATAGGACCTTTCTATTTGAGTGTATGATTGTTTTGACTATCAATTGGGCACATTTGGTGTGTGTGTGGCCCATAGAATTAGAACTATGTTTACCTCCACTATGTGTGATTTGATTTATGATTCAAGGGTGATACCCGAACCAATGTCCTTATTAGTATGTGATGTACCAGGACTTGATAGCAGAGTATGCCCACACTGCAAGTCTCCTCCTAGGGGTGTTGTATACGTATATATGATAGGAGTAATATATATATATATATATAACGTCTGATTGATTCTGCTATGCGTGTATTAGTAGATAAGATAGATAGTGATATCTAAATTGCGCAAAGCGTATGAGAACTTAATCATTTACTGGTAACTCTTAATGAATATAAAGAATTAAAAAGATGTAGCATCATATTGTATGAGAAATACAGGTGGGAACAATAACTTATTAGATGGGAGAAGAGATGTAAGCCAGACTAGTTAGGCGGGTAGCACAACTAAGTGGGTTAGAGTAGTACGTTGGGGGAGCACAATAGTTAAGAGCTAAGGATCTCAAATGAGAGCGCGCGGAGCTAACATGTATATAATATCTCATCTTGAATCATTTTAAATACCTGCTATACCTTTTCAACTGTTTTACTTGGGCTCTGACCCGTTTCATCCATTTTCATAAAAATAATTTTAGGTACCCAGCCACAGGGATGCCAGGCATAGGAGTTCCTACATTTGACGTGCTGCAGCTGCTGTGGAAGTTGCGAGACCTTGCTATTAGATGCCTCCACACTTATCAGTTCTTACTTATCTTTCTATCTATCTCAGTCGGGCATGTCGCCCATTCCTTGTTGGTTATTATTTATACAAACATTGTACTTTCAGTTATTTCCAGTATTTGTTTAGACTTTATTTATGGATGATTGTATGGGGATTTTATTTGGGGTGTTCTTCTAGACGTATATTTTTGTATCATTATCTCATTATTCATTAGTATGTGCGTGGAAATGGTGAATGAAATTTTATTCAGTTTATATTTATTGTATGTTAATAATAAGAAATTAAAATAATTGACACTGGACCGTTAGGGTATTAGTAATTTGATTGGATCTCGACAGTGATGCTAAGAATGAAACCATTAATCAATCCTGTTTAATTTAATAATGGACTGATCACCCAGGATTAGAATAGGTGGGGTGTCACACTTTTAGTTAAAACCTTGTTCATTACTATTGGACTATTAATCATTTGACTCCTTTGTCTCTCAACAGTAGTGTTTAAAGATATATTATAACATTAATCCATTTACCACGATATTCAATTGAAAGTTTTATCTTTCAATTTGGATTTGATTTCTTTATGCTTGATATTTATAATTAATTAAATATGATTGTTTGAGTGTGATTTGAACCAAATTCCTTAATACATTTTGCTAATCCGTGGTGGAGAAATGATCCCAATCTCATTTTGATTCAACTTTGTTAATTAGTTTTAATTAGATTAATTAATTTACTTCCCTTTTAAACCACCATGTCATCTTTTATTTTTCCTTTTTAAGTAATAAATCAATTCCATCTTAAATATTGTTCCTTGTGGATTCAATCCCTACTTGCTCCTACACTCCCATAGTGTGCAAAATTGTGGTTTTTGTATAGGCGGTAAACACCCAACGATAAAATCTTTATTGATAAAGTTTATGCCTCATTAAGAATGTTGTCGTTGTCGGGGAACGATGTATTTTAGAATTTTAGTGATTCAGTACTTTATATATGTTTTGTTTATTATTTTATTTTTCTTTTAACTTGCCTTGTGACTTGTACTAAAATGTTTTAAGAAGCTTGAAATTTGGGCACACTCCACGTGTTTGAATTGCCCGTGTGAACTATTTTGATAAAAATGTCTGCTTAGATAGTTTTTATTATTATGATAATAATTCTTGGGAAACTTTTCTCGATTGGGAAGTTTTTAACTATGAGTAACCTCCGCCCCCTAGAAGATGTTATGTCTTCTTGTTGGTCGGATCAGGATTATGCTAAAAATTAATTAAACGATCAAATCGATATTCATAAAGCTTGGATTATTAAAATAAATGCCCAACCTGATGAAATGATTTATTCTTTAAAAAAATCGGTTGTGGTTTAACCTTGCGTTTCACCTCAACCACCTTTCTTTGAAGTATAACTCTTTAAGAGTGATCTAAGCACTTTCAAATTTCAACCTTTGATTTATGATTCAAGTGTTATTGAGGTTGAAAGTCTTTTATTTCCTTGGTTTCCTAACGTCATCTAACCATTACAACTATCGCAAGAATAGGATGAAAGTCTTGAGGATTTTTGCATGATTCTTGAACGGGAATGTTATTTTGAGATGCTTTATTTGATGGGCTATTAACTCACACTTGTCCTGCCACACCCCAAACCCAATATCCATACTAATCATTTATTATTGGAATAATTAGATCATTATCTTGAGCCCGTTGGAAATATGATTCATTCATCAATATTTTCCTACATAATGTGCATAATGAACATAACATTATTCTTATACCATAAAAATAAATATCAGAGTCATAATTAAGAAGATATACTATGTTGTGATTAACTATGATCAACTCAATCCATACTAAATCAATATATACAATGTGTGAGTATATGAAAATCTTCACTGTGACAACGATAAAATCCCCATTTTTAATCCAACGGTGCAACTCTCAAAGTTACCGATCATATGGTATCCTAACTGGCAGCGTACGAACCTGAAATTGTTAAAATATAAACCGTAAGCATTAATCTTAGTAAGGTACTCCTTCCCTGCAACGGAATAACAATTCTATATCGAATATGTGGATATAAAATCCGAACAATCCTGCCCATCGGCAATAACAAATCATGGATCAGAAGATCCAAATAATTCTGCCCATTGGCAATCAAAATCCTGGATCATAAGATCCAAATAATTCTGCCCATTCGTAATAACAAATCCTGGATCATAAGACCGAAATAATTCTGCCCATTGGCAATAACAAATCCCAGATCATAAGACCCAAATAATTCTGCCCATTGGTAATAACAAATCCTGGATCATAAGACCCAAACAATCCTGGATATTTTAATATCCAAACCAATCCTGAATACCAAAGTATTTAAATAAATCCTACTCTAAGAGCTATATTCAAACTCTCACCAAAAACTCAGTTATTGGTATTTTCACATGATTTTAGTTTATTTCATACATATATGAGTCCAGGTCAATCTCAAATTGGAATTAATCAATTCCAGTCAGTATACAAAAATATATGGAAGTTTGAATAAACAAAGTTTCTAAACAAAGCAATTTTAGGGTTTTGTACATTCAACTTAACTTAAACTTGCATATATCCATACATATGCACCCAAGCACGAAAGTTCAATAAAAAATCAAGGATTTATATCATATAAATCATAAATGCAAGAAAAATAACAAGATTCATGATTGGAATTACCATAGGGGCTTTTACATAATTTTCTATGAATTGTTCGGAATATTTCTCCTCACTTTCTTCTTCCTAACCCTCACTATTGTTTTTCCTCAACCTAAATCTCTCCGAAACTGAGTTTGATGAATAAAGGAGGATATCTCAAGGGTTTAAGTCGGTCAAACCAATCTCCACCTCCAACCAATCAATTTAAGACACTTATTGGGCATAAAGGACAAATTACCACTCAAATGAATGGACAGATTTGCCCTTCGTTAGTAATTTTGGTACAACTTCTTACACGGACCTCCCTTTCACACACCGTTTGTTTTTTTACAACCCTAACTCACCTGTATACAATTATCTAGCTTTCACCTAGAGTCAATTATTATTTTATAAAGGTCAAAACTAGCCTTAAACATGAACATTCCAACCGAAATTTTCAAAATTACTCATCCATAACAAATTCATTTTTCATGCTTTATGAAGCTAGGATTAGACTAAATATAATGACTTGACATTATATATACTAATATCATATTCTCCATATCACATAAGCTAATCATGATTTAAACATAATTTATCATAATTATATTCGTGTTGTCATAATTCTCCCCTTGTTAGGAAATTTCATCCCCAAAATTGACATACCTTGGTTGTCTGAATCAAATAAATACGGATAACGCATCTTCATGATATCCTCACTCTCCCATGTAGCTTCTTCCATGGAATGCCTTCTTCACATAACCTTGACAAGTGGGATCACTTTTGATCTCAATATTTGTTCTTTCTTATCGACGATTGCAAGTGGTTCTTCCACATAGCTCAAATCTTCCTTCAATGCAATAGGTTGTTCCACCAATACATGTGAAGGGTCCGCTACATACTTTCTCAACATTCAAACATGGAAACCATCATGTAATCGAGCTAACTCCTGTGGTAATGCTAACTTGTAGGCAACCATCCCGACTTTCTCATGAATTTCATAAGGTCCAATGTAGCGTGGACTCAATTTCCCTTTCTTTCCAAATCTCATAACTCCTTTCCATGGTGATATCCGCAGAAACACGTAATACCCCTTCTGAAATTCTAAATCTATTCGTCATTTATCCGCATAACTCTTCTATCTGCTTTGTGCCGTTCTCATTCTATCTTGAATAATCTTCACTTTTTCAGTGGTGACTTCAATCAACTCTGGATCCTCTATCTTACTTTCACCAACTTCACCCCAATATACGAGTGTATGACACCGTCTACCATACAACGCTTCATATGGTGCCATATCAATAGTAGATTGAAAACTATTATTATACGCAAATTCTATCAAAGGCAAATATTCGTCCCAATTTTCTTTAAAATCAAGCACACAAGCTCTAAGCATATCTTCCAAAATTGGTATTGTCCTTTCAGACTGCCCATCTGTCTGAGGGTGAAAAGCCGTACTAAACTTTAAGTTAGTACCCATAGCATACTTCAAGCTATCCCAAAATTTGGATGTAAAAGTAGGGTCCCTATCTGAAACAATAGATACTGGTGCTCCATGCAATCGAATAATCTCATTAACATACAATCTAGCGTACCTATCAACTGTATACGTAGTCTTGACATCTAGAAAATGAGCAAACATGGTCAACCTATCCACCACTACCCAAATCGAATCTGACCCCTTCTGAGATCGAGGAAGTCCAACTACAAAATCCATCGTTACATGATCTTATTTCCATTCCGGTATTGGCAATGGCTGAAGCCGACCAGTAGGTTTCTGATGCTCCACTTTCACTTGCTAACATATAAGGCACCTAGCAACAAAATCATCTATTTCCGTATTCATATTATTCCAGCAATAATGCTCCTTTAAATCCCTATACATTTTATTACCACAAGGATGCATAGTATAAATGGAATTATGAGCCTCATATAAAATTTCCTCTTTCAATCCACCCACATTAGGCGCACATAACCGATGCTTATACAATAAAGTTCCATCATTCATGATACAAAAATCTTCAGACCTACCATCTCGGACATCTTGTCGTTTCTTCTCAAGAAAAGGATCTTTTCTTTGCAAATCACGAATACGGGTAGCTAACAAAGGTCTCACACTTACCTGAGCAAAGAACCTGTCCCCATCTTCTAGCTTCAATTCTACTCCCATCAATCTCAACTCCATGACGTGGGCAACTCTAGCACATCGAATACAAGATAACTTGCCCAAAGCCTTTCTACTCAGAGCATCTGCAACTACACTTGCCTTCCCTGGGTGGTAGTGAATTTTACAATCATAATCTTTAATTAACTCCAGCCACCGCCTCTGTCTCAAATTCAACTCCTCACCATATAGATAATGACGCCATAATTTCAAATCAAACACAATAGCAGCAAGTTCCAAATCATGTGTAGGATAATTACGTTCATGTGAACGCAACTGCCTAGAAGCATAAGCAATAATCTTACCATGCTGCATAAAAACACAACCCAACCCCTGATGTGAAGCATCAGTATAAATAACAAAACCATCTCCACCATGCGGAATAGTAATAACAGGTGCATTTACCAACCACTTTTTCAATTCATCAAAACTATTTCGCAATCACAATTCCATTCAAACTTAACATCTTTCCGGTTCAATTTAGTCATTGGCAAGGAAATTGAAGAAAATCCCTTAATAAACATTCTATAATACCCAGCTAACCCAAGAAAACTCCTCACCTCAGTCACGTTATCGGTCCTCTCCCATCTTACAATAGCCTCTACCTTTTTAGGAGCAACACATATACCATCTCCAGAAATAACTTGGCCTAAAAATACAACTTTTGATAGCCAAAATTCACAATTGCCAAACTTAGCATACAATTTCTTATCTTTCAACACATTCAAGATAGTTCTGAGATACGTTTCATGTTCAACCATATCACGTGAATAAATCAGAATATCTTCAATAAAAACAATCACAAATGAATCAACAAAAGGATGCAGTACCCGATTCATAAGATCCATAAATACAGCTGGAGCATTAGTCACCCCA
The DNA here is from genome assembly GCA_949130495.1 of Sambucus nigra. Lineage (NCBI taxonomy): Eukaryota > Viridiplantae > Streptophyta > Magnoliopsida > Dipsacales > Adoxaceae > Sambucus > Sambucus nigra. The sequence continues at coordinate 120,501,428 of OX422219.1, read as the reverse complement.
AAAGGCATCACCAAAAACTCAAATGACCATACCGAGTGCGAAAAGCAGTTTTAGAAATATCACTCTCCTTTACCCTCAACTCATGATACCCTGATCGCAAGTCTATATTTGAAAACACTTTAGCACCCTGTAACTGATCAAACAACTCATCTATACGAGGTAAAGGATATTTGTTCTTAATTGTAGCTTTATTCAGTTGCCTATAATCAACACACAAATGCATAGTACCATCTTTCTTTTTCACAAATAAAACTGGTGCACCCCATGGAGATACACTAGGTTGTATGAACCCCCTATCAAGTAAATCCTGCAACTGAATCTTGAGTTCTTTCAACTCAGCAGGTGCCATTCTATATGGTGCCATAAAAATAAGGGTCATCCCCGGTGCCAATTCAATACTAAATTCAACTTCTCTCTCTGGGGGTAAGCCTGGAAACTCACTAGGAAACACTTCTGGAAAATCCTGTACAATAGGAACATCGACTAATTGTAAAACCCCCTTCCTAGTGTCAAGAACATATGCAATAAAACTCTCACAACCCTTACTCAATAACTTCCTCGTCTGAATAGCAGAAATGATGCAACTGGGAACAATTTTCCTTTCCCCCACAAATTTAAATTCAGGCTCACTAGGCATGTTAAAAACAACTTCTTTACAGAAACAATCCAAGATGCGTGATATTTAGATAACCAATCCATTCCCAGAATTGTATCAAAATCAGAAATATCCAATGGAAGTAGATCTATAACTGTATCTCTAGCCCCCACGGTCAAAACACAATCACGAAAAACTACTCGGCTACAACCATATCCCCCATAGGCATATAAATACCCAACCCCACATCTAAACGAGTACATGGTCTATTCAGGTATACAGCAAAAGCATAGGACAGAAAAGAATGTGTGGAACCAGGATCAATCAAAACATAAGCACTTTTATTAGTAATAGAAAGTGTACCTGTCACCACATCCAATGTAACATGAGCTTCTTTCATCATAAAGACTCATCCACCTGGCCTGGAACCACTAGCTTGTCCCATGCCCCAGGTTTCATCTATAATAACCGAGTTATAAAAACCAACACAAACAGTTTATAATACTAAATTATTGGTTAGTACATAAACAATTCATAAATATCAAATCAACTCAATAACTGCCATTTAACCGTCACACACGTCCAGAATTAATAACCTAGACTCTCTGATACCACTAATTGTCACACCCCAAACCCAATATCCATACTAATCATTTGTTATTGTAATAATTAGATCATTATCTTGAGCCCATTGGAAATATGATTCATTCATCAATATTTTCTTACATAATGTGCATAATGAACATAATATTATTCTTATATCATAAAAGTCAATATCAGAGTCATAATTAACCGGACATACTATACTCTGATTAACTATGATCAACTCAATCCATACTAATTTAATATATATGATGTGCGAGTATATTAAAATCTTCAGTGTGACAATGAAAAAATCCCCATTTTTAAGCCCCAGCTCTCTCCAACGGTGCAACTCTCAAAGTTACTGATCATATGGTATCCTAGCTGGTAGCGTACGAGCCTGAAATTGTTAAAATATAAACCGTAAGCATTAAGCTTAGTGAGTTACTCCTTCCCTGCAATGGAATAACAATTTTATATCGAATATGTGGATATAAAATCCGAACAATCCTACCCATTGGCAATAACAAATCAGGGATCATAAGATCCAAATAATTCTGCCCATTGGCAATAACAAATCCTAGATCATAAGATCCAAATAATTCTGCCCATTGGAAATAACAAATCCTGGATCATAAGACCCAAATAATTCTTCCCATTGGCAATAACAAATCCTGGATCATAAGACCCAAAAAATCCTGGATATTTTAATATCCAAACAAATCCTGAATACCGAAGTATTCAAATAAATCCTGCTCTTAGAGCTATATTCATATATCTGTATATATGAAACAATCATAAGTACACTAGATCTATATTCATATATCTGTATATATGAAACAATCATAAGTACACTCACCTTGACAATTTAACTGGCTTTTCCCTTGCCTTTATCCGATATTTGTTCACCCAGAACTTCTTCCCTTCCTATCATTCTTACAATATTAGTATCATCATAAGAATATCAATAATCCAAAGAATGATTTAAGCATAATTTAATCCATAAGCTTCACATGATTCCATTCAAATCATTTATCACAAGTGAAGTTCCATCCAAATCCATGTTAATATATTTAACATATCCAAATCATAGACCAAATATAATTCATTTATTATTGCTAATTCAATCCTTATCCTATTAGGATTCCAATACAAAATATGGTTTGATATTTCAAGTTTCCTAGAGCGAGATAGGCCCATTGCTTTACTACCTCGCAAATCTGCCCTATAGGCTCCTTTATCGTTCAATCAACTTTCAAGAATTTTCATAATTTTTATACATCATAATTTTCTATGATATTTTACCAAATTTAATAAAAAATATTGAATAATACATGATTAAAATTTCATGATTTTCAGATTTCATTTGCTATGTCAAGTAAGACATCAAACATATAGTATGCATACTTTCACCCTTGGGGCAGATTTCATACCCGAACTTCAAACTCTCACCAAAGACTCATTTCTTGGCATTTTCTCATGATTTTTGGATATGTCATACATATATGAGTCCAGGTTAATCTCAAATGGTTATCAATGAATTCCATTAAGTACACAAAAATAGATGGAAGTTTGAATAAACAAAGTTTCTAAACAAAGCAATTTTAGGGTTTTGTAGATTCAACTTAACTTAAACTTGCATATATCCATACATATGCACCCAAGCATGAAAGGTCAATAAAAAATCAAGGATTTATATCATATAAATCATAAATTCAAGAAAAATAACAAGATTCATGGTTGGAATTACTTTAGGGACTTTTACGTAATTTTTTATGAATTTTTATGAATGTTTCTCCTCACTTTCTTCTTCCTAACCCTCACAATTGTTTTTCCTCAACTAAATCTCTCCCAAACTGAGTTTGCTGAATAAAGGAGGATATCTCAAGGGTTTAAATCGGCCAAACCAACCTACACCTCCAACCAATCAATTTAAGACACTTATTGGGCATAAAGGACAAATTACCACTCAAATGAATGGACAGATTTGCCCTTCGTTAGTAATTTTGGTATAACTTCTTACTCGGACCTCCGTTTCACACACCGTTTGTTTTGTTACAACCCTAACTCACCTTTCTACAATTATCTAGCTTTCACCTCGAGTCAATTATTACTTTATAAAGGTCAGAACTACCCTTAAACACGAACATTCCTACTGAAAACTTTAAAATTACTCATCCATAACTAATTCATTTTTCATGCTTTATGAAGCTAGAATTAGACTAAATATAATGACTTGACATTATATATACTAATAACACATCATCCATATCACATAAGCTAATCATGATTTAAACATAATTATCATAATTATATTCGGGTTGTCATAATTCTCCCCCTGTTAGGAAATTTAGTCCCCGAAATTGACATACCTTGGTTGTCTGAATCAAACAAATACGGAAAACGCATCTTCATGCTATCCTCACTCTCCCATGTAGCTTCTTCCATGGAATGCCTTCTCCATATAACATTGACAAGTGGGATCACTTTTGATCTCAATATTTGTTCTTTCTTATCGACGATTGCAAGTGGTTCTTCCACATAGCTCAAATCTTCCTTCAATGCAATAGGTTGTTCCACCAATGCATGTGAAGGATCCGCTACATACTTTCTCAATATTAAAATATGGAAAACATCATGTAATTCAGCTAACTCCTATGGTAACGCTAACTTCTATACAACCATCCTGACTTTCTCAAGAATTTCATAAGGTCCAATGTAGCCTGGACTCAATTTCCCTTTATTTCCAAATCTCATAACTCCTTTCCATGGTGATATCCGAAGAAACACATAATCCCTCTTTTGAAATTCTAAATCTCTTCGTCGCTTATCCGCATAACTCTTCTGTCTTCTTTGAGTCGTTCTCATTCTATCTTGAATAATCTTCACTTTTTCAGTAGTGACTTCAATCAACTCTGGATCCTCTATCATCCTTTCACCAATTTCACCCCAACATACGGGTATACGACACCGTCTACCATACAACGCTTCATATGGTGCCATACCAATAGCAGATTGAAAACTATTGGTATACGCAAATTCCATCAAAGGAAAATATTTATCCCAATTTACTTTAAAATCGAGCACACAAGCTCTAAGCATATCTTCCAAAATTTGTATTGTCCTTTCAGACTGCCCATTTGTCTGAGGGTGAAAATCCGTACTACACTTTAAGTTAGTACCCATAGCATACTGCAAGCTATCCCAAAATTTGGATGTAAAAGTAGGGTCCCTATCTGATACTGGTGCTCCATGCAATCGAATAATCTCGTTAACATACAATATAACATACCTATCAACTGTATACGTAGTGTTGATAGCAAAACATTGAGAAGACTTGGTCAACCTGTCCACCATTACCCAAATCGAATCTGACCCGCTTTTGAGATTGAGGAAGTCCAGCTATAAAATCCATCGTTACATGATCCCATTTCCATTCCGGTATTGGCAATGGCTGAAGCAGATCAGTAGGTTTCTGATGCTCCACTTCCACTTGCTGACATATAAGGCACCTAGCAAAAAAATCAACCATTTCCTTCTTTATATTATTCCGCCAATAATGCTCCTTTAAATCCCTATACATTTTAGTACCACCAGGATGCATAGTATTAATGGAATTATGAGGCTCATCTAAAATTTCCTCTTTTAATCAACCCACATTAGGCACACATAACCGTTGCTTATACAATAAAGTGCCATCATTCACAATACAAAAATCGTTAGACCTACCATCTCTGACATCTTGTCGTTTCTTCTCAAGAAAAGGATCTTGACTTTGCAAATCATGAATACGGGTAGCTAACAAAGGTCTCACACTTACATGAGCAAAGAACCTATCCCCATCTTCTTGCTTCAATTCTACTCCCATCAATCTCAACTCCATGATGTGGGAAACTCTAGCACATCGAACACAAGATAACCAGCCTGAAGCCTTTCTACTCAGAGCATCTGCAACTACATTTGCCTTCCCTGGGTGGTAGTGAATTGCACAATCATAATCTTTAATTAACTCCATCCACCGCCTCCGTCTCAAATTCAACTCCTTCTGAATAAATAAATACTTAAGGCTTTGATGGTCAGTAAAAATTTCACATACCTCACCATATAGATAATGATGCCATAATTTCAAAGCAAACAAAATAGCAGGAAGTTCCAAATTTTGGGTAGGATAATTACGTTCATGTGTACGCGACTGCCTAGATGCATACGCAATAACCTTACCATGATGCATAAAAACACAACCCAACCTCTGATGTGAAGCATCAGTATAAATAACAAAACCATCTCCACCATGCGGAATAGCAAGAACATGTGCAGTTACCAACCTCCTTTTCAATTCATCAAAACTATTTTCGCAATCAAAAATCCATTCAAACTTAACATCTTTCCAGGTCAATTTACTCATTGGCAAGGAAATTGAAGAAAATCCCTTAATAAACCTTCTATAATACCCAGCTAACTCCAGAAAACTCCTCACCTCAGTCACGTTATCGAGCCTCTCCCATTTTATAATAGCCTTTACCTTTTTAGGATCAACACATATACCATCTCCAGAAATAACATGGCCTAAAAATACAACTTTTGATAGCCAAAATTCACATTTGCTAAACTTAGCATACAATTTCTTATCTTTCAACACATTCAAGATAATTCTGAGATACTTTTCATGTTCAACCATATCACGTGAATAAATCAGAATATCATCAATAAAAACTATCACAAATGAACCAACAAAAGGATGCAGTACCCGATTCATAAGATCCATAAATACAGCTGGAGCATTAGTCACCCCAAAAGGCATCACCAAAAACTCAAAATGACCATACCGAGTGCGAAAAAAGTTTTAGAAATATTAATCTCCTTTACCCTCAACTCATGATACCCTGATCGCAAGTCTATCTTTGAAAACACTTTATCACCCTGTAACTTATCAAACCAATCATCTATACGAGGTAAAGGATAGTTGTTCTAAATTGTAGCTTTATTCAGTTGCCTATAATCGACACACAAACGCATATTACCATCTTTCTTTTTCATAAATAAAACTGGTGCACCCCGTGGAGATACACTAGGTTGTATGAACCCCCTATCAAGTAAATCCTATAACTGAATCTTGAGTTCTTTCAACTCAGCAGGTGCCATTCTATATGGTGCCATAGAAATAAGGGTCGTCCTCGGTGCCAATTTAATACTAAATTCAACTTCTCTCTCTGGGGGTAACCTTGGCAACTCACTAGGAAACACTTCTGGAAAATCCCGTACAATAGGAACAACGACTAATTGTAAAGCCCCCTTCCTAGTGTCAAGAACATATGCAATAAAACCCTCACAACCCTTACTCAATAACTTCCTCGTCTGAATAGCAGAAATGATGCAACTGGAAACAATTTTCCTTTCCCCCACAAATTTAAATTCAGGCTCACCAGGAATGTTAAAAACAACTTCTTTACAGAAACAATCCATATATGCATGATATTTAGATAACCAATCCATTCCCAGAATTATATCAAAATCAAAAATATCCCATGGAAGTAGATCTATAACTGTATCTCTAGCCCCCACAGTCAAAACACAATCACAAAAAACATACTTGGCTACAACCATATCTCCCATAGGCATATAAATACCCAACCCCACATCTAAACGAGTACATGGTCTATTCAGGTATACAGCAAAAACATAGGACACAAAATAATGTGTGGAACCAGGATCAATCAAAACATAAGCACTTCTATTAGTAATAGAAAGTGTACCTGTCACCACATCCGAAGTAACCTGAGCTTCTTTCATCGTAAAGACTCGTCCACCTGGCCTGGAACCACTAGCTTGTCCCATGCCCCAGGTTTCATCTATAATAACCGAGTTATAACAACCAACACAAACATTTTATAATACTAAATTATTGGTTAGTACATAAACAATTCATAAATGTCAAATCAACTCAATAACTGCCATCTAACCGTCACACATGTCCATAATTAATAACCTAGACTCTCAGATACCACTAATTGTCACACCAAAAAACCCAATATCCATACTAATCATTTGTTATTGGAATAATTAGATCATTATCTTGAGCCCATTGGAAATATGATTCATTCATCAATATTTTCCTACATAATGTGCATAATGAACATAATATTATTCTTATACCATAAAAATCAATATCAGAGTCATAATTAAGCGGACATACTATACTGTGATTAAGTGTGATCAACTCAATCCATACTAAATCAATATATACAATGTGTGAGTATATTAAAATCTTCAGTGTGACAACGAAAAAATCCCCAGCTCTCTCCAACGGAGCAACTCTCAAAGTTACCGATCATATGGTATCCTAACTGGCAGCGTACGAACCTGAAATTGTTAAAATATAAACCGTAAGCATTAAGCTTAGTAAGGTACTCCTTCCCTGCAATGGAATAACAATTCTATATCGAATATGTGGATATAAAATCCGAACAATCCTGCCCATCGGCAATAACAAATCATGGATCAGAAGATCCAAATAATTCTGCCCGTTGGCAATAAAAAATCCTGGATCATAAGATCCAAACAATTCTGCCCATTGGTAATAACAAATCCTGGATCATAAGACCCATATAATTCTTCCCATTGGCAATAACAAATCCTAGATCATAAGACCCAAATAATTCTTCCCATTGGCAATAACAAATCCTGGATCATAAGACCCAAACAATCCTGGATATTTTAATATCCAAACAAATCCTGAATACCGAAGTATTCAAACAAATACCGGATAAAGGCAAGGGAAAAGCCAGTTAAACTTTCAAGGTGAGTGTACTTATGATTGTTTCATATATACAGATATATGAATACAAAGTATTCAATCAGCTCTTCTTTCCTTCCTATCATTATTTCAATATTAGTATCATCATAAGAATATCAATAATCCAAAGAATTATTTAAACATAATTCAATCCATAAGCTTCACATGATTCCATTCAAATCATTTATCACAAGTGAAGTTCCATCCAAATCCATGTTAATATATTTAACATATCCAAATCATAGACCAAATATAATTCATTTATTTTTGGTAATTCAATCCCCATCCTATTAGGATTCCAATACAAAATACGATGTGATATTTCAAGTTTCCTACAGCGAGATAGGCGCATTGCCTTACTAGCTCGCAAATCTTCCCTATAGGCTCCTCTATCGTTCAATCAACTTTCAAGAATTTTCATAATTTTTATACATCATAATTTTCTATGATATTTCCCAAATATCAGAAAACATATTGAATAATACAGGATTAAAATTTCATGATTTTCAGAGTTCATTTGTTATGTCAAGTAAGACATCAGACATATGGTATGCATATTTTCACCCTTGGGGCAGATTTCGTACCCGAACTCCAAACTCTCACCAAAGACTCATTTATTGATATTTTCACACGATTTTCGCATATGTTATACATATATGAGTCTAGGTTAATCTCAAATTAGAATCAATCAATTCTAGTTAGTATACAAAAATATATGAAAGTTTGAATAAACAAAGCAATTTTAAGGTTTTGTACATTCAACTTAACATAAACTTGCATATATCCATACATATGCACCCAAGCATGAAAGGTCAATAAACGATCAAGGATTTATATCATATAAATCATAAATTCAAGAAAAATAACAAGATTCATGGTTGGAATTACCTTAGGGGCTTTTACGTAATTTTCTATGAATTTTTCTGAATGTTTCTCCTCATTTTCTTCTTTCTAACCCTCACAATTGTTTTTCCTCAAACTAAAGCTCTCCTTAACTTAGTTTGCTGAATAAAGGAGGATATATCAAGGGTTTAAGTTTTCCAAACCAACCTCCACCTCCAACCAATCAATTTAAGACACTTATTGGGCATAAAGGACAAATTACCACTCAAATGAATGGACAGATTTGCCCTTCGTTAGTAATTTTGGTATAACTTCTTACTCGGACCTCCATTTCACACACCTTTTGTTTTGTTACAACCCTCACTCACCTGTCTACAATTATCTAGCTTTCACCTCGAGTCAATTATTACTTTATAAAGGTCAAAACTAGCCTTAAACATGAACATTCCTACCGAAAACTTCAAAATTAGTCGTCCGTAACTAATTCGTTTTTCATGCTTTATGAAGCTAGGATTAGACTAAATATAATGACTTAACATTATATATACTAATAACATATTATCCATTTCACATAAGCTAATCATGATTTAAACATAATTTATCATAATTATATTCGGGTTGTCACATGTCCTACCTTCAATTGTAATTCAAAAATCTTTGGGAGGTAATTTTTATTGTCTTGGGAACAATTTGGTCTTGTCCCCCGTTTAATACAAACCCCCAAACATCCACCATTTTTTTTTATTTGGTGATGATTCCTTTTTCCTTCCCAAACAAATCCTTCCATTATTCGAATAGAATTCTTATTTTCTGGTAGGCTTGAACTCAAATAAGGGACCACCATTAATCCCTTAAAGTCAAATCATTTTTGGATGGAACTTCAAAATTTTCAACTTCTAATGTATAGTTAGTTAGAAATTAAAATTTTAATTGTACAAAGTAGCATCTTTTTCACTATTATCTAGTGTAATTAGTTAAATTTTTTGTACTTCTCTTTGTTATGGTTGGTTGTAACATGTTTTGTAGGATCTTTAGACTTTTGCTATCCAAAGATTGCTGCATTTTGAGTAATATCGTTCTCCCCCTCTTTTTAACTTATGTTATTAATTCACGTTAGGGATAGTTTAAGGTTTAAGTTAGGGGGTGTAGGTTATTCTTTCCATTCATTGGTAGTTTTTTGATTTAATTATACTTTCTTCTCAAGCATGCTTTTGTTGAAAAAAAATGAAAATTTTTAAACATATTTTCTTTCTTTTCCCCCGTTTTTTGGCATTTTACCCTTATTTTCGATGATCATTGAAATAATTGCCCGATCCAATAGATAATTCAATGATACATGTTCTCGATTTTAGAAGCTATTAGACTTTAATCTTACAATCATTCATATTATGAAAAACTTCATGGATTAAACTTTGAACCCATAAGAACATGTACTTTTTTTTATTTAAGTGATTTGGTTTAAGGTTTTTATCACTCGGTGATCTTTTGTTGGACCAAGTGAATGTTGCTCTTTTCTTAGTTTGCATTTATACATTACTATTTCCTTCTTATAAATGTTAAATTCATACGTAATCTCATTATTCTTTCTTTGATCATTCGTTAATTGAGTTCATTTTGAAATGTGTTACTTGAACATAGTTTTCACCGTTGTTTTGACTCGAGAACCATATAAACCTTATAAAATGATCATAGGCCCTCTTTGTTAATATACTACTTTGACCTTGACCTCACCCTAAATACTTTCCCTAGTCAACTCCTTTGAGCCTAAATATAACCTTTCATTTCAATATCCAAAATCTCATAACCAACTCCACATTGTAGTTTTTAAACCATATATACCATCCATACCATGTTTTGGAATGATACTTAGGATTTAATAATATTTTTGTCTCAAGGTTGTAATTACGCATATGAGTTAGATTTTATTCTCGAGATAAAGAAGAGAAAAATTTTAAAAAAAAGTAAAAAATAAAAGAAAAGTGAAAAAAAGAAGAGAAAGAAATGGATTCAAAAATTGAGAATTTCATAGTTATTAGAGAAAATAAAGTTACTCATACTCCATCGTCATATCCAATTATTTGCATGAAATTTATATTCTAATTTTGAAATTGCCCAAGATTTTTCATTGTTCCGAGTATTCTTTCCATATCTTTCGAATCCATAAATATTATATCCCTTTCATAATCTTAACCCGAAACCTACATTACAACACTTGAAATTCCTATTTGATCCTAGGGTGATTGTGATTCAAAAATTTAAATAATTACGATAATCTGTTAAAAAAGATTTCATCTCGTTTAATGAACGATATATTTCATTGAGATTACAATTTTTCATTTTATATATAGAGTTCTTCATTGATGACATGTGCGCGACCTTGCTTCCTTTTATATTTACTCATCATACTCGCATGTCCCTTGTGTGTTACACCCTATTCAAAGTGTTTTTATTTTGTGAGTGTAATCAACATAGAGATTTAATCTATGCACGTTTTAATATTTATTCGAATTATAAAGTTCTTCCCAATCATAATTTTCTTTTGTGTGTGCTTTTTCTCCCACATTTAAGGTTTTAATTGTGATGAATTTATTTTAATAATGTAATGATTTGGGACTATTATGTAAATTCTCATTTGCTTTGTTAATAACTTGTTGAAATTCTTTTTGTTATTGCCGACCTTGTCTTATTAGTTGTTTGGGTATACTTTGAAGAAACTTGATGTTTGTGAGTTTCATCCCTGAAAATCCTCACGAGACATCACTCGTCCACTAAGGTACTCCAGTGGTTTAACGGCTCATTGCATATACTAAATGCAATCGTTCATACGCGAAAGTGATATTTATACTTTGTAAATATTTCCTCCCAATTTTTGTATATCTTTCTTATCTTATTTCTTTTCACTTCATTGCCAGAGGCTGATAATTTGTAAGTTAGGGGGTGTGATTCATCACGAATATTGTATTTTATACTCCTTTATTCTTGCACATTTTAGCCCCTTGTGTACGTTAATTTTTATGTTTATGCTCGTTAAACAGACAAGCTTTGTTCTATCTTCTTATATGTTTTTCGAGGTATATTTAAGTTTTTGTAGGTATTATAGATGAATAATGTGAAATTGGATGCATTTTGGAAAAAATTTATCGCAAGATGCAATTTGATCTTTTTAAACTCCATAAATTGGATGGTATAAAGTAATAACATGTATATCATCAAATCATCTTGACGTGGAAGCTAACCGTAGGTAATTTCGATCCCGAATGAGGAAGTTATGGGCATTTTTCGAAAGTTTCAGCATATACATCTACTTTAAGGGTAATTTGGTAATTTTATATTGCATAAATTTGAGGTTTTCAAAGCACCAACATATATATTATTCAAGTATCTTCACGTGACTTCTGACCTTGCATCATTCCGAGTGCATATGAAGATTTTTAATGTTGTTTTCTTACGACGTGTCAGAATTGGATCAAAGTGAGAAAGAGTACTGCCTCGACCAAAATCAATTCGGTCTTATCCCAAATAGATTCAGGTTAATGTTAACTTACACAAAACTCTATTGGGGGTTATTATGCTTTGGGATATATATGTAAACATTATTTTAGGTTGGAGACTTCTTTCTTTAGGTTAATTTAATTAGGTTTTGGAGCTCAAGGTGATTTTAGAAGTCTATCTTCCTCTCTCTCATAGTACTCATGTTTGTAAGCTAATGGGTATCATTTCTTTTTCTCTCTCTTCCTACATTGTTAATACTTTGTAGCTTAATTTTATAGCTTTGTAAATTTGTTTGATTTCAATACTTGTAAATTAGTTTGTGCCGATTTATCACTTGTTCCCGTTCCCGTTCTCATTCTTTATCTTTATTTGATTGTTGTACATAGTTTATCATGTTTAGTGGCTAGTTTATGGGTTAGGATCATTAAATTACCATTACTGGATTTTTGAGCTTGAAATCTATGGTTTGATTTGAAACACTTTTAATTGAAACCATGTGTATTGATATGTAACACCCCGTATTTTTAATAATTTTTATATTGGGATTAATTAAATTAAAAATGGGAAATTAATTCGGTTTAAAAGAAATATTAGTTAATGAAACAAGGGTTAATATTTATTTATATTGGATATTACTTAGTGAATGAGTAATAAATTATTAAGAACGTATTATGATTGTCGTAAGTGAGAAATACGACAGTTACGATAATTTAGTCGGTACGCGCGTGTCATCCTATCGGGACTTAAATTTATGAGATAAAAATATAATTTAATTATGAATCATCCAAATGCTCATTTTGAGTACGCCAATGTGTTCAGAAGGGTCAAAATAGTCATAAAAGTGTACTCGAGGGTTTAGGTTGGGTCACGGGGCATTTTTAAGCCAAACGAGCACCCCAAATGGGTATTTCGGTGTTTTGGATTTTTAGACAAAAGGGACCTACGAAATTTCTAAGTTTATATCATCTGGCAGGTTGAGGTTACTAGGGTTAGAAGTTACAAAATACAGAGAGGCCACTAGAAGAGGAAGGAGAGGAGTTCCAAAGGGTTCCCACACCATTCTTGCACCACCACCACCACCACCACCACCACCGTTGTGTAGATTGGGAGGAGAGGAAAGCAATCCCACCATTATTATGCAGAAATTCAGACCTAATATTTTAGGTAAGTATTTATCTTGCTAATTTTGAGCACGTTTACCGTCCATGTTAGTGTAGGATGAATAAACTCATGAATACGTAAATATTGGCTTTAATTTGGAATATTTAATTCATGTTCTTGGGTAGGAATTATGATAGGTGAAATCGTTTTATGAATTTAGAACGAATCTGATGAATTGGTGTTATGACCATGTGAAGAATTCTGGATTCTTATTGAAGTTCTTGAATAAAAAGGATAATCTAAGGTTTTTGGTGATTAATTTTGAATTAATTTGGTTTATAGGATTTCCTTGATGATATAATGATTTAATTACGTTAGAAATAATTTATATATGTTAATTTATGGTTTGGTATATTTGGTTGGGAGTTTGAGATTGTGTAATGGAGTTTTGGAGAGTTGGAAAGGGAGAAAAATACAAAAACTGAACGAAGAAGACGAATCGATTCGGCCCAAGGGAGAATCGATTCGGCCTAAGAGAAAATTGATTCAACCACAGTTCGAATTGATTCGGTTTGCCCAAGAAATTTCTCTCTTTTAGCCTTGAACTCGTAAATGATGATCCGAAAAACTTTTTAGATACCTTTAAAATATAAGTAGTGATATCTTGATTTCTAGTAGGACAATGTTAATATTCATACTGAGTAATATGAGAAGAATTTGGGGCTAAGATTAGTTGTGCATGATTTATAATGTAATGAATTCGGAAGAATGAGAACGAGTTATGGATGGTGAGAAAACGTAAGACTTAGACCAGTAGAGTTTTAGTGAAATACCTACTGAAATAATTTAGGTGATAATTGGCACACTTCGGTTAGTGGGAAACACTCAGGAATATATGATGAGAAGTATAGTGATAAATTGATGATACGTAGGATATTCGAGAGTTATACTACGTACGAAATATATTAGGATGTGTGTATGCCTAATGATATATGTGTATAGGTTGTGTGAATACCTATTGTATGATTTCTTATATATGTGAACATACTTAGGCTACCTTCTATCATGAGAGGCTCCACGTAATGGGCAGTCTTATCCTTATGAGCCCACTAGGGGGATTTTGACTTGTACCTCAGAAAATAGAACTTAAGGATTGATCACTACTTGTGTGAATAAGAGTGTGATTGGTAATTTAGGTGCGTATCCCAAAGGCTTAGGACTATGTTCGCCTCCAAATTGTGTGAATTTTGAATGTATGGTTCGAGAGTGATTTCGAACCCGATGTCCTTTACTTAGTATGTGATATACCAGGACTTGATAGCAGAGTATGCCCAGGTCTCAGGTCTCCACCTAGGGATGTCGTAGCCGTATATATATTACAAGTGTGGTATTTATATATATATATACGTGTGATTTATCCTACTATGTGTGTACTAGTAGATAAGATGGATAGTGATATCTAAAGTAATCTAAGTACATGGGAACTCAACAATTAATTGGTAACTTTTAATGGATAAAAGGGCTTGGAAATTTAGTAACGTATTGTATGGGCAATACGGGCAAGCGCGATGAATTATTAGACGGGAATAGACTTATTTAATACTAGTTAGGTGGGGTGGCATAACTTGGTTGGGTTAGAAGTATACGTTAGGGGTGCACAATAGTTGAGAGGTGAGCATCTCAAGTGAGAGCACGTGAAGCTAACATGTATATAATATATACTCTTAATGCATTTTAAATACTTGCTAAATATTTTCAAACTGTTTTTCTTGGGCTCTGACACATTTGAAATTCATTTTTGTAAAAACATTTTAGGTGCCTAGCCACAGGGACACCAGGCTTAGGAGTCCGTTGCAGCTGCTATGGACGTTGCCGGACCTAGGTAATAGACGTCTTGACTTCTATCAGTTCTTGTTCAGCCTTTCTCTATCTTAGTCGAGCATGTATCCCGTCTCTAGCTAGTGGTTATTTCAGAGACATTGCACTTTTATTTTATTTCCAATATCGGATTTGGATTTATAGTATGGATGATTGTATTTGGATTTCAGTCTTGAGAGTTTATTCCAAGAACTTTTATTTGTCTCATTGTTTTATCGTTTACTATTATGTTTAATAGAATGGCGAATGTGATTTATTAGCTTAAATTATTTTCATGTTAATCACAAGATTATAATTTTGACACCGGGTCAATAGGGTATTAGTAAAATAATTTGGTTTTTTAGAGTGATTCTAAGAATGAACCCATTAATGATTCCTGTTTAATTTAATAATGGACTGATCACCCAAGATTAGAATAGGCGAGGTGTCACGAGATATTGGAATATTAAGAATTTAACTTCTTTTGTCATGCAACAGTAGTGTTTAAAGCGATATTGTAATATTAATCTATTTGCCACCATTTTCAATTAAAAGTTTTATCTTTCATTTTTGGATTTGATTTCTTCATGTTTGATCTTTATAATTAATTGAATATGATCGGTTAATTGTGATTTGAACCAAATTTCTTAATACATTAATGTTTTTTTTATATATTTAGGTCCTATAAGAATATAGTTTCCTTAATTAAGTCCTAATGATGTTTCAACCATTAATAGGTCTTATTCATAATTTTTTGGGATTTTTTTTCACAATTTTACCCTTTTAAAACCAACCATCAGTAACTTCTTAGGGGAAGTTACATAAGCGATTGAACTTTTTTTTCCATTCTATTTTTAATCTTCAAATGAACATAACATTGACAAATCGTTTTTTGCAAAATTACTACTTTTGAAATCTGCTCACCGAGATCTATCGAACAAGATCCATGAAGCCATAAAATTTAAAGAAAAAAATTACACAGACGGTAAACTTTACTGTATGCACCAGAAAATGAAATAATTTTATATCTGTGACATTTCCACAAACAGTAACATTTACTATGTTAATATTACACAAACAATAAAATTTATTATGTTCACAAGAAAATGAAATCCATATATCTATCAAGCAACATCCATGGAGTACATAATATTTCAATGAAAAAAATTACACAGGCAGTAATACTTAATGTGAACACCTTTAAAAATAGAACTTAATTAATGACTGAATAGTCAATAGGACTTAATTAAAAAAAATCTCAAAATAGGAATTACATCTAATAATACATATTAACTGGGTTGTCACCTTAGTTGTAAGTATTAAACAATAATACAAACAAATTGGTTATATAAATGGTATATATATATATATATATATATATATATATATATATATATATATATATATATATATATATATAGAGAGAGAGAGAGAGAGAGAGAGAGAGAGAGAGAATATACATATTTTTAGTTTAACCCATTTAGTCACTCAAACACCTATTTATCCAATATTCTTTTATTTTTAAAGGTCCGCGCCAGTGACACCTCATGCTACCCCTACTCACCCCAAACTGAAGTTCCGATGGATCCAAACCCCATTTATTCAATATTCTCTTATTTTTAAAGGTTCACGTCAGCGGCACCCCATGCCACCCCAAACTGGAGCTTTTGATGAAGGTCGTTGAAGCTCCGACAATGGGGGTTGGTGGGGTGGGCATTGGATGCCGCTAATCTGAACCTTTAAAAATATAAGAATATTGAGTAGATGAGTGTGTAAGCCCGTCGAAGCTCCGATTGTGGGGTGAGTGAAGGTGGAGGTTGGATGTCGCTAGTGCGAACCTTTAAAAATAAGAGAATATTGAAAAAAATGGGTTTGGATCCATCGGAGCTCCGGTTTGGGGTGAGTAGGGATGGCATGGGATGCCGCTGGTGCGGACCTTTAAAAATAAGAGAATATTGGATAAATGAGTGTTTGAGCGACTAAATGGATTAAGCTTAAAATTGATGTCTTTTTCAATATATATATATATACACACACACACTAGGGCGTACCCGTTCTGATGGCACGGCGATAAATTTGTTCTCAAGATAAATTTGTTCTTGTGTCGCCAATAGTGCAAATACAAATAAGATTTGAATTGTCATCCTTGGGCAAAAATGTTATACATGTTCTCACGCCTATAATTATTTCTTTTTAAAAACTCGGACACTGCCTTGGGCTGTTGAAATACATTAGGCTACGATGATTTCCTTCTGCCTCGAGCCTCGTAAAGGGTCGTTGTCCCTTCATATATCACAATAAATCCACGAAAAATCCTTATTATCTGATGTGGTACCTCATTAGGCCCCGTGTCTTTTATGTATTACAAATCTTTTAAAATATTATATGTTTTTTAAATAAATATTTTTTTTCATTTTTTTAAATGACTTACACATTTGTTTTAATATGGATTTTAAAATTTAAAAAGCAATCTTGTAAAATATAAATTGTACATTATTTTATTTAGTTGGTTTTTTAATGTACACTTTTAAGATTTTTTTCAAGTTTAGAATTTAAAACATTTTTAGTTTTTTTAAAAATCTCATTGTTTTAATTGTTATATATAAAAAAATCTAATATTTTTAAAAAAAGTTAGAAAAAGTAAAAGTATTATGTACATTTTTTGAAAAAAATGTGTGACTGTGTTTTTCACATATCCAAATGAAACATTTACATTGAAGTTGAATTAACACAATTTTGATGAGGAAAATGATTTAAAGTTTAGGTAGTCATAAATTTAAAAGTAAAAAACTCAATTTTTAGAAAAAGCCCTTGAGCCATGTGCTTGTGCAGTGTTATGACCTAACATCCAATCTATACTTAGAAGTCATCATTTTCTTCTTCCTACCCGTTGATTTGAATGTACCCACACATAAAGTTGAAACCATCACAGCTTAACTTAATCTTTCACAAATCGTAAAACTAAATCGTGATTTTTTTTTTAAATCCTTAAATTTCATAAATATTTTTTGACTGTGTTTTTCACTTATCCAAATGAAACCTTTACATTGAAGTTGAATGAACACAATTTTGATGAGGAAAATGATTTAAAGTTTAAGTAGTCATAAATTTAAAAGTAAAAAACTCAATTTTTAGAAAAAGCCCTTAAGCCATGTGCTTGTGCAGTGTTATGACCTAACATCCAATCTATACTTAGAAGTTTTCATTTTCTTCTTCCTACCCGTTGATTTGAATGTACCCACACATAAAGTTGAAACCATCACAGCTTAACTTAATCTTTCACAAATCGTAAAACTAAATCGTGATTTTTTTTAAAATCCTTAAATTTCATAAATATTTTTTGACTGTGTTTTTCACTTATCCAAATGAAACCTTTACATTGAAGTTGAATGAACACAATTTTGATGAGGAAAATGATTTAAAGTTTAGGTAGTCATAAATTTAAAAGTAAAAAACTCAATTTTTAGAAAAAGCCTTTGAGCCATGTGCTTGTGCAGTGTTATGACCTAACATCTAATCTATACTTAGAAGTCATCATTTTCTTCTTCCTACCCATTGATTTGAATGTATCCACGCATAGAGTTGAAACCATGACCGCTTAACTTAATCTTTCACAAATCGTAAAATTAAATCGTGATTTTTTTTAAATCCTTAAATTTCATAAATATTTTTTGAAATATCATGTAATGTTATAACTTCCATCAAAAAAATTTGAATTTTTTACAGTTAGTATTTAAATTTTCCCGAAATTACGTAATCCATCTAACCAAGTTCAAGAAAATTAAAAAGTCTGTTGAATTTTTAATGTATCAAATTAAAGCCATAAAAGACTTCCTTTTTTTTTTCAAATCATAGATAAATCAAATACGTATATTTAACCATCTAAAAACACAACAAAACAACAAAGCATATAAGAGACGCTAACAATCAAATCTACATAAAATCTGACAAAAAATTTGAATATGAAACCAATCTACTAACAAATGCTAGCAATCAAATCTACTAAGAGCAACCCTTACGAGTAGTTCAAATTTGGAATCAGGTAGGGCAAAATTAGCATACGAAGTTGACTGAAATTGAACGAAATTGCTATGGGTAAAAATCTGATAAGGCAAAAATGGAATAAACGGTAACAAATGGGATAAAACGGCGTCGTTTTGGAGGGTGATGAAGCCACCTTACGCGGAACATCATGTTCCGCTTAAGGCTTTTACCAAATTATTTTTCCACCCCAACTTATTTCACATATTACGATTTCCCCCCATATTTATTACATCATCCGCCCACCTACATTCCAACCACCTCATTCGCCCACCTCATCCCGCCATATTTATAAAAAAAAAAAATATAACCGTTGGAAAAATTTAATAGCCGTTGAAATAGTAAAGAGGAATAAATAAATAACTATTGAAACTATTTGAAACATTTGGGGGTGAAAATAGAAAAGGGGAAAATAGGGGAAAATAGGGGAAGGCTTGGGCCGAACATGATGTTCCGCTTAAGCCAATATATATATATATATATATATATATTTTTTTTTTTTTGTTCTTCCTTGCGCGGAACATGATGTTCCGTTTTGGCTGCGGGTCCCACAAAAAACCAACTAGTCCAATTGCATCTTTGTTATTTTTTACACTACCGATGTTCATATATAGCATACTACCTTACCCATAGCATACATATATATGTCATATATACCAGTTTAGCATACCCATAAGGGTTACTCTAACAGGCTCTAACGTCTTACATATACTCAAAACACAGCAACACAAAAAATGGTAGTACATTCTAAAAACCAAAAATACTCCGAAATCATTGTCCACCGCGTCCATCAAACTCATAGATGGTTATTTTAGAGAGATAAAACCAATTATAACCACTCTCCAAAATCAATATTGCACCGCCTCCATCAAACTCACAAAAGCATTTTGGTGATAACTAAAAACGAAACATGAGTGAGAGAAAGTAAAAGAGAAAATAATTTAGTCCCCTCTAACTTAAAAAATTAACTAATGAATCATAAAAACTAAAAAAAATAGAGAACAAAGTGGGCATGCGAGAGTGATGTAATGCTATTTGAATAACTTTCTTACCGTGTTTTTTCTTCTTTTCCCTTCCAGTTCAATAGCTCTACAACGACAACTAATTTGTAACATTTAGCTGAAAGATAAAACCCATGGTAATAAGTAACATTTAGCATAAACAAAAAAATATAGAGATGGAATATAGAGATAAAACCCATGCTTAATCGAAGTCGAACTCTCATTTCTTAAGAAGTCTAGATCTGAAACCAAACATAATATCAAAAATAAAAACATAATCTAAAAAATATAGAGATCAAACCCATAACAAAAAAACTAAAAAGAGATCTGAAACAAAAAAACTAAACAGAGATTTGAAAAGACCCGAAAAATTCAAAACGTTTTCAAACCCGAAAAATGTTTTCCACAAGCCATCATCAATAAATCCAAAATGTTTTAAAACCCAGAAAACGTTTTCCACAACCAAAAAATTCAAAACGTTTTCAAACCAACAAAACGTTTTCAAATCCCGAAATCATTCGTTCATTCATTGCATCTGACATCTTGGAAAAAAATCTAACCAAATAATATAAACAAACTTAAATCTTACCTGAAAGAGAAATTCTATTATGCCCGTGTTTTTTTACCGAAAGCACATTGACTGAATGAGCTGGCAACAGCTGGCATGTCTTCCAAGAAGAAAAAGAAGTGGCGCCAAAAAGGAGGTTTTTTTCTAAAATGTGTCATTTTCTACCTTTTCTTTTACATTATTCAGTTTTTTTTTTTTTGAAAAAAATTGCACAGTGGCTACATAAAAATTTTCCACATCATTAAAATACACATTTTTTTTTGGTTTGTCATCCTATAAATTTTTTTTCCAAAATATAATTTTTAAGTTAAAAAAAAATAGTCCAATTAAAAAAAAAAAATATATATATATATATATATATATATGTTAAAATTATATGTGTTAAATTACAACAAGACGAGGCATGAAATCGTATTTTTTACTTACCACAAACCAATTAAAAAATTGCACAATGCGATTATGAATCTTTTTTTTAACTAACACGATCACGATTCAAAAAAACGCGATGTAAAATGGAGTTGTATTTTTCCATACCGCTTGAGACACACCATTTTTTACGATTTTGAAAATAATCGTTTTAGTATTTTAAAAAAATGGTGCGCACAAGCGGTTTGTATAGGCGGTCCGACCACCTATACATAACGCTATCGCGGATCAACATATTAGAAAAAATGGTCCGTGCAAGCGGTATGTATAGGTGGTCGAACCCTCTATACAAACTGCTGGCGCAAACCATTTTTTTTAAATGGTAAAAAGATTATTTTTAAAATGGTAAAAAATTATCTACCCCGGTGGTATGAAAAAAATACGATTTCATGACACGTCGCGGTTTTTTGGACCGTGATCCTGTTAGTTAAAAAATAAAAGATTCATAATCGCATTGTGTAATTATTAAATTGGTTTGTGATAAGAAAAAAAATATAATTTTGTGTCTTGTCTTGTTGTATTTTTTTATTTTAAATTTAAATTTTTTTCCTTAAAATTAACCTTCCAATAAATCCATGTTAAAAAAATTAGGTCAAAATACATTTTGTAGCTATTTTTAAAATATCCACAAAAAACTGCTCAAAATACCTTATTTATAAGGGTCTGCACAAAAAAACTGCTAAAAAAAATTAGTAATTCTAGGGCGACTCACGTGTAGTCCCCTTTTTTCGTATATACAAAAGATGACACACTGACGTTAGATATGACATAAAACTAATTTTAACAAAAAAAAATTACTGTCTAAAAAAAGATATAAACTAATTTCAACAAAAAAATTATTATCTACAAAATTTGTGTCGTATCATATCATGGTTTAATGAGGTCATGTTCCAATTATCAATTAGCTTCTTATTCTTTTATTTTTTAACAATTGATATAAAAATAATTTTTTATATAAAAAATTAATTTTTCTATTAATATAAAAAATAGTTTTTCTAATTAAAAGTAAACTGCTCTTTATTAAAATTAAAAAATATTTTTTTCATAATTAATATTTTTTTTTATGTTTATTGACATGATATCGCGATTGATTACTGGTAGGGGTGTAAATGGATATTCGAAAATACGAATCCGTTCGATATCCGAGTCCGAATTTTGAGGATATTTATCCGAAAAAATGGATATGGATACGAATATGGATAGTGTGTTAAAATATCCGGGAAAATGGATACGGATACGGATAGTATATGTATCCAACACGGATAATCCGTATCCGAAGCAAAGTATCCATATTTGCGGATATCCGACACGAATATCCGTATCCGTATTATATTAAATAATAATTTATTATTAATATTAATTATATACAAATTGTAAATATAACTATGTAATAATATAATATAAAAGATTTTTCATTTAGCAAATAGCGAAACTAGTAGCAGCTCTCGTTCGAAATCCTAGTCTAGGGTTCCTTTTTTTCATTTCCAGCCGTCGACTTCTCTCTCTCACCTTAGTAGCAGCTCTCGTCTTCTCTCTCTCGTGTAGGTGGTGTAGCATCTCTCAGCTCTCGTCTTCTCTGTCGCAACTTAGCGACGGTATGAAATCGACCCATATCTGCTCTCGTCTTCTCTCTTTCTCTACTCGGGTTGGTATGAAATCCGTAGGTATGTGTAAACACAAACCCATTATCTGCTATATACTTACGGATTTACACAAGCATACCTACAGATTTTTGTTCTCCCTTTCTCTGCTCTCTCTCACCTTACGGATTTACATACAGATTTACTGTTTACACCAGAACTTTTGTAGAGAGAGTTGTACAACTTCTGTGTAAAATTATTGTTGTATGAAATTATATTGTTGTATAAAATTATTGTTTTATATTGTTGTATGAAATTAGACCTACAGATTTTTATATTGTACAGAGCATATCTACAGAGTTTTATATTGTTACATGAAATTATATTGTTGTATGAAATCATACCTACAGATTTTTATATTTTACATAGCATACATACCTACAGATTTTTATATTGTTGTATGAAATTATTGTTTCTGTGTTGGTAATTTTTTGTTATGTTGTATGAAATTATTGATTCTTTCTGATTTTGGTGTTTCTGTGTTGTTTGGAGACCTGAATGTAATTCTTTTGTTATGTTGTATGAAATTATTGTGAGTTTGCTATTTTTTTTTATTCAGGGTTGTTTTAATTTTTTTTTATCTCAATACAGTTTTATTTGTTGTTATTCTACTTATATATTGGTGAAGTTGTATTTGGGTGAATTAGTATGTTCAAACAATTAATGTCTTAATTTATCTTTATGCATTACTACTAACATGCGAGTTGTGATTACCTTAATGCTTAATTCGGCAAGGATACAAAGGAAAGGAGATGAGAATGACACACTTCAGGAATTTAAGGGGTAAAAAAAAACATCCCTTCTTTATGATAATATATTATTTGTTTTCTCCGTTAATATTTTAATTGAGTTATACTTTTGAGGTAAGATGATGCTTCACTTTCATTTTTGTTCAAACATTAGAGAAACTGAAGAGGATACAAATTTCAATGGCTCATAATTGAATAAGAAAATGCACATTAAAGGTTAGCACTTTTGCCCGAACCTTCTTTTATAATTTAATATAATGCTTTACACATTCTCTATATCTTACATGGAATGAAAAATTATAAATTTAATTCATTGATTAAATTAGTGTTTAATAAGCTATGTGTATCTTAATGTATATTAAATAATAAAAACGGATAAGGATATTATCCGAATCCGAGAAATTCGGGAGGATACGGATAAGGATAGCTGAAATTATTATCCGGGGGGATACGGATACGAATACGGATAGTGTGGAGACTTGGCGGATACGGATGTGGATACTATGGTATCCGCTCCGTATCCGTCCGTTTTACACCCCTAATTACTGGCGCTGTCGCGCACCTACATCCCAGGACTCACATCATTTTTTGAATGTAGGTCCGCGCCAGCGATACTAATCAATCGCGAAATTTTATTAACATGATATCACAATTGATTAGTGTCGCTGGCCTGAACCCACATCATTTTTTAAATGTGGGTCCGCGCCAGCGGCACTAATCAATCGCGATATTTTTTTAATAAAATACTGCGATTGATTAATCCCGCTGGCGCGGACCCACATTTTCGGACCTACATTATTTGTTAAATGTGGGTCCGCGCCAGCGGCACTAATTAATCGCAATATTTTATTGAAAAAATATCGCAATTAATTAGTACCGCTGGTGCGGACCTACATTCTCGAATTCATATCATTTATTGAACATGGGTCCGCACAAGCGACACTAATCAATCGTGAATCTAAGACATCAAATTAAACATTTTTTTTTAATAAAATTAAAAAAAAAATTAATGTTGTTTTTAATTAGGATCAAATACCAAAAAGTCACTCAATTTTTTTTTAATACACATTTAGTCCAAACCTTTTATTTTTTGCCAAAAAGTTCCTTATTCGCTTATCTTTTACGGTCCGCGCCAGCGGCATGATAAAGGCTTTTTGGTGCAAAATAAAAAAGTTTGGACTAAATATCTATTAAAAAATATTTGAGGGACTATTTGGTATATACCCTTTTTTTTATTTATGATATTTTTTTTAAATTTTAATAAAAATCTGTTTAATTTTAATAAAAAAAAAACTGTTTTTTATTTTAATAGGAAAACTGTTTTTTTTAATATGTTATATCAATTGTTAAAACCTAAAGAATAAGAAAAGAAAAAAAAATGGAAAATGCGATTTACACATCATTCAGTCAAGCATATTCAGTCCATAATTCTGTTACTATAGAAACGCTCTACCTGAAATTGTTCCCATCAGTCTGAAATAAATTAGCCTTAGATCCAAGCTTCATAAAATTCAGCCTACGGCAGCAAAATAAACAAACCCAAATCAAGGAACAAAATCCCCAAAAGTTGAAAAGGGCAAAATAAAATGAGATCTCAAAGAAGATGGGAAAATGATTTATGCTTCGACTATAACCAACTGACTCCAGCCCACCACAGATATGAATGTGAGTATTGTAAAAATAAATTTGTTACAGATTTCCAAGTTCCAAACCTTGTACACACAACATATATGAATGTGAGTACATAATACTTCTGCCAAAATGGTAGTATCAGTTGAATAAACCACCAAAACGGTAGACAAAGGATGTCTCAATATATTTCTGCCAAAGGTAAAGGAATATATGAGAAAAGAATTTTTTGCCCAAATAAGTTCATGTGTGTGTATGTAAATATTAACGAGAAAATAAAATTCAAAGCTTAACTTCTTTTATGGCACTGGAGGGGCGGAGAAGCGGATGGAGGCGGAGGGGTAGGAGGTCGAAGGCGAAGAGCGTTTGAGAGAGAGACTCTCAAGGCATCAAAAAGAGATTGAGAGGCTCTAGGTAAGGTAAACTCGGAAGCTCGAGGTAGACCAAGTGTTCCCAAACTCCTTACCCATGTGGATCTCAAAAGTCCTCCTGCTTTATTATATAGATATAGATAGATACACAACCTGTTTATATAGGTTTTGTATACAAAGCCTTTTGACATGGCACTTCCTCCTTTATTATATAGATATAGATCCATTTATATAATCAATTTATTTGTATTATTATTTAATACCAACAACTAAGGTGATAACTCGTTAAAATGTATTATTATATGTAATTCCTATTTTGAGATTTCTTTTAATTAAGTCCTATTGACTATTCATCCATTAATTAAGTCTTATTTTTAAAGGTGTACACAGTAAACATTACTGTGTAATTTTTTCATTGAAATATTATGGACTCCATGAATCTGGTTTGATAAATATATGGTATTCATTTTCTTGTCAACACGATAAATTTTACTGTCTGCGTAATATTAACACAGTAAATGTTACTGTTTGTGAAAATGTCACAGATATAAAACTATTTCATTTTCTGATGCATACAATAAGTTAATTGTCTGTGTAATTTATTTCTTTGAAAATTTTATAGGCTTCATGGATCTTTTTTAATAGATCTCGACGGGAAGATTTCAAAAACAGTAATTTTGTAAAAAACGGATTTATCAATCAAAAGTTATGATTATTTGAAGATTAAAAATATGATGAAAAAAGTTCAACCACTTATGTAACGGATGGTTGTTTTTAAAATGGTAAATTGTGAAAAAAGTCCCACAAAATTAGGAATATGACCTATTTAATGGTTGAAAAGTCAATAGGGCTTAGTTAGGGAAACTATATTCTCATAAGACCTATATATAAAAAAAAAACTTTGTTAATCCATGGTGGAAAAATGATCATAATCTCATTTTGATTAATCTTTCATTAATTATTTTTAATAGAGTAATTAACTTCTTTCCCTTTTAAACCACCATATCATCTTTTATTTTCCCCATTTTAAGTAATATATCAATTCCATCTTAAATACCGTTCCTGTGGATTCGATAGCTACTTGCCGCTACACTTCTATAGTGTGCCAAATTGTGATTTTGTATAGGCGGTAAACACCCAACGTCAAAATCTCTATTGACAAAGTTTACGCCTCATCAAGCACAAAGTGAAGGGTAAGACGATACTCTTGTGAGTTTGTGATCCTTCTTGATCTTGCGATCTCCTAGTGCCGGTGAACACCTTTTTCTTTCAAAGATTCCTGTGAGGAATAGGAATGGGAAGGCGTTTCTAGTCAAGATAGTGAATGGAGGAGTTTTTTTTATTTATGTCCATTTATATAGAAGTCATGGGAAAGGTATTTTGAAGAAGATATAAATGTTGTATTTCGTTTTAGAATGTTTATATACTAGCGGATACCCGTGCCTGAAGGCACGACAAAAATTTCCAAAGTACGTAATCGCAAAACGACAAAAATTTCAAAAATACGTAATCGCAAAACGGCAAAAATATCATCCCCCAACAAAACATCTACATATCGTTCCCCAATATATATAAGTGCATAATTGTTACATGTAACTTAACTCTTTGACACCACAGATCTAATTGTGTGGTACTTGATATAACTATTAACATATATTATTAACTGTTACATGATGCTTATTTTACACGAATGTTAATCAAATATGCTTAGCACATATTTGTACCTAAAGTTAGTGTATACTTTGGTTAGTATTCAATCCTAAAGCACACTCACATATATGATTTCAGATCAATGAACACAGTTATTCAAAAATAATATTCCAAAATCACCACTAAAAATCTTTGCACTGACATTTTGTTCCAACTATAAAAATCACTAATAAATGACAAAGGAACTAATAAAAAAGGAACTGTTTTTTCTCCGTTTTTTCGTAGTGAAAAATAGAAAATATAGAAAAATCTCTATTTTCTATTATAAAAATCATAGTTCCTTTATAATAGAAAAAACTATGTTCTCTATTATTTAACAAAAGGGAACAAAAATGAATTGTTTTTCCTCTGCACTAACAATCATTTATTTGTGAAAAAACAGACCAAGGAACTGTTAAATAATAAAAAAATAAAAAGGAACTAATCAAAACTCTACACAACATCACACACGCACACAATGTCCCTACAAAGATGAAAAGTATGAAGCAAATATATGGATGTCCTTTTAAGGCAACATGCAAAAAAATAGAAAAATAAGTATTACTCATTTATACATCATAATGAGAATAAAGAATTATTGGTTGTAAAAAACACGTTTTGAACTTACAAAATGCAATATGTTTAGGATTACGACATAATAATTGGTTGTAAAAATAAAGAATGTCATATGAAATTAAATATTAATCCTCCCAAAATCAGAACTGGACACGAAATCATCCATATACAAAACTTAAAATAAGCAAACATAATGATGAAATGCACAACTTCAACCATATTTAAAGTAGAAATACCAAAACTCAAGCAATTCCATTACATGTTAATGACCTGTTATATTTTTTAAATGCTCATGTGTTATTTTCAATCTTTGGTAAAAATATGCAAAAGAAATGACATGCTACATACCAAAACTACTTATTAAATATATGGCAGCAGTAAACAAGGAGATTGAATGCTCGAAAATAGTACTTGTAGTCCCAAATGGCGCTGTTTTGGATATTTTCAAAATTGCCTCGGCTGTTTTCACGGGTGCAGTAGATTTTTCAATTACAATCTTATCAGATTTTGACACATCAGTGATCATTCGGGCTACGCTTTCCCAGTATGTGAGGTCAGCAGCTTTTCCAGCTCCTAGACATCAGATCTAATTGGTGAACCTTATAATCGAGTCCACCTTCTAATTTGAACATATATTCTCCTAAAAGAAGGAGATGAATATGAGATCTCACATTGCATATGAATATGTTACTGCTCAAAATAATTTTGAAAATTTTATAAATTGACAAAAATTTAGGCAGCTCTCTTTGTTCACCTTGGGTTGATATTTTCCACTACATTCGAGGCAACGATGATGTAACTTTGAAAGCTAATATCTCCCGAGGGCACCTATGTAGATGATTGTCAGGTAATAGAAGAATGTGTTGTAATAGAAAAATAATAAAACTGAAAATATACAATCTGATATTTCTAAAAAATTATTTGTTGAATATGAAACAGAAATAAAATTCAACACAACATTTTCCACATAATAGAAGAATATGTATAACCATATAGGAAGCCCTATAAAATCTGTACAGTCTTCGATATGATCAGGACATAAAGGAAGCCCTATAAAATCTGTATAACCATATAGAACATAGAAAAAATAGATTTCAATCTCAAATAGAACATAGAAAATATACTGCACCATTAATATGGAGAGGACTCCCTATGGTTGCTACAATTTTAAGGGGAACCAATTCTAAGCAAGCAACTTTATCAATTTCAAGTTAAAATGTGAGCGAACGCACTTTTGAGCATGCCTGTAAATGAATCGGATGGTAATCTGATCCAAATCCAAGTTAATTATCCAAATAAAAATCGACATTTTCTAATACAATAATCTAAATTATCTATTTATCAGATTAGATATAATATGAATCTGATTCAATCTAATAACCTGCACAAAAAGAAAAAAAAAAGAAACC
Source organism: Sambucus nigra (assembly GCA_949130495.1). Lineage (NCBI taxonomy): Eukaryota > Viridiplantae > Streptophyta > Magnoliopsida > Dipsacales > Adoxaceae > Sambucus > Sambucus nigra. The sequence goes on along the minus strand of OX422219.1, from coordinate 120,472,066 downwards.
GTGAGTTAAAAATGTGAGATCAGAGAGAGAGAGTGAGCGGATAAGCTCCATGTACAATCTAAAACCGAAACAAACTCCCTCAATATGAAGACAACTTCAATAACATATAAGAATCCAAAATTTTAGTAGAGATATAAAATTCTCCAAACAATATTTGGCTCTAAACACAAAAAAAATTCTTTGAAAATACCCAAAAATTAAAATATCTATATCATACTACATATGTGATCCAAAAAATGCCACACAACAGGGTGGTTCAACTACACCAAATCAAAAAAACAAAAGGTTTCCTAAGGTTATACTATTACTTTTTTAAAACTAAAACTACATACCAAACTGATTAACCAATAAATATTTACATTCATAACGTGAAACATTTAAAAATGGAAATACCTCATCAAATGAGTTCCCTGTGTAATGGGTTTCTACTAATAGCTATCCCAAGTTCTTACACTTTGAAACAAAAACATAAATTTTAAGTCATTTAATCAAAATCAAAAGGCATAAGAAATTAAAGAGTATTCTCAAACTCAAGAGGCCACAATTAGAAAAATGGTCGGCATGATCCCGACGTATTTTGAACCGAATTTGGGTCAATAATGGGTCCGAAAATGTTTGTAACCAGATATGTACTGACTGGATCTGAACCAAATTTCTGCTTAAAATGGTTAGGAAATGTTTGAAATCGGATCTGAATCGGATCTCTGCTGAAAAATGAAAAATTTATCCATATTTATCCTTTTATATATGAAGAAAAAAATAGATGATGAAACCAAAGAAAAAACACAATTTTTTGACATGGGAAAGGCTTAAGATTCTTGACATGTTAACCATAATCTCCAAAAAAAACATCTATCATTTTATCACAATTTTAACCAGATATGAGGAAACAACAAAACAAAATTATAACCACACTTGATAACTTAAAAGCATAATATAAACACACACATGCAAAGATTACCATGGAAGATATGGATCGTTGGTAGTGGTCGGAGATGGTTGCATATGAGAAGTAAGAGAGAGAAAAAGATAGATGGGTTGTGTGTGAAAGTGCGTACCAATTGATTAAAGGGGCTAGTGGAGACTTGAAAATAGGGTTAATCGTTACCAACATACCCCAAATTTTGAATTAAAGTCAATGTTTCATAAAGAGAAAAAAGAGGAAAACTAAATAATGTAGGGGTAGGTTTGTAAAAAAATAAAGATAATACTTGAAATTTTTCCATGTCATAACACTCCCTTTATGATATGGCGCACTATGAGACCATTGGATCACAATAGGTGAATAAATCTCGACCGTTGATTTGTTGGAACTATTCAAACACCCTCCTCCCATATATATATACACACACACACACACACACACACACACACACACACACACAGAGAGAGAGAAGGCTCACCTACATCATGATGTATACATCACACCTAGTTCTAGGGCCTAAGAAAATTTTTCTCCAATTTTTTTATTTTCCCCATGAAATTAACCTTCTTATCAACCCATAATAAAAAAAAGGTCAAAATACATTTTGAAACTATTTTTAAAAAATCCACAAAAAACTAGTGGCGCAGACCCTTATAAATAAGGTGTTTTGAGCAGGTTTTTATGGATTTTTTAAAAATAGCTACAAAACATATTTTGACCTTATTTTTTTAATATAGGTTTATTTGAAGGTTAATTTCAAGCGAAAAATAAATTTTTTGGAAAAAATAATTTTTTAGGGCCTAGAACTAGGTGTGATGTATGGATGATGTATAGAGAATGATGTATGTAAGCCTTCTCCTATATATATATATATATATATAATGTAACTTAATGTATTTAAAAGTTTAAAATGTCAACTTGAAAAATTGGTGAAAGATTGCAAATCACCTTGAACTTTAGGATTATGGTGTCTTTTTTCCTATTTATTATTAAGAGGTTCATGCCAATAAAGAAATAATGGTTTTTAATGAAGAATATATGTTGCAAAAGATGAATAATATATGTCGTGAATATAGGGGGAAAATATTATAGGAAAGTAAGCTTAATAAATGATTATAAATGGAAGTTAGTCAAAATGTATTTATCATTTACCATCTGTTTGTTATATAAGAGCATCCACAATGGGGATGCTCAAATCCAAGAGAAATGGTAACTTTGCAAATTTTGAGCACTGCAGTGGTAGGATGAAGTTGACAAAATCCGTAGGAGGATTTGTAGAGGTTCTCTATACTTACTGAACGGGTACATAATTTGTAAAGGCTTCCTACGAACTTCATTTGTTCATTGAAATTCCTACGAACTTCTGAAGTTCGTTGAAAGTCCTATGAACAAATGAAGTTCGTAGGAAGTTAGACATTTATATTCTTACATGTTCCTACGAACTAATGTTGATCATAGGATTTTTTTTTCCTTCCTACGAACAACATTAGTTTGTAGGAACATGAGTTACAAATTTTCTTTCCTCCTCCACTGTGCAGACTATTCCTCACGAAAGCTAAACCCACTTTTTCATTAGGTAAGTTACCTTTCGTTGCCTTTCTCCATTACCGATGCTCTAAGAAGAGATATTTTACTATTTTTATCAGGTGGATCAAGTGGATCATACTTTTTTTAAAACTAGCGTTTACTTTGCCCAATTCATAAATCATATATTTTACAAGATTTAGGGAAAAACCAATTTTCAAGAATTAGCCTAGAAGATTTTGTACCATGCTTCGAAAAGATGAGTATTTTCAAACATACAACGCTAACCTTATATTTCCGATCCTCTTAAAATTCTGGATTCGCCACCTATTATAATTGGGAACCACTATTCTCAGTCCAAAATATTCTTTTCCCACTCCACTTTCAATCTTTAAATACTAAAATGACTAAAGTATCCTTCTATACATATAACTAAGGTTGAACAAATTATTGATACATTTAGTTTGAACAAATTAAAATACTTAATTTAAAATACATAATATTTTGATTAACTTCCGTTTCGATAAAAAATAATAATAAGTTTTTTTCCAGAATATTTTGTATTTTCAGAATATTTAAAAATAATTTTCCAGAATATTAGATTTGTTTATATTCAAAATATTATGTTTTTTTTCAGAATATTATGTAGTTTAAAATATATACTAAATTTTTGACAAAATATTATATTTCTTCAAAGTAAGTTCTTTTTTTATAAATAAATATATTAATAATTCACTTAACCTAAGTTATATGTATAGAAGGACACTTTAGTCATTTTGATGTTAAAAGATTAAAAGTAGAGTGGGGGAAGAAGGTTTTGGTGTGGGAATAGTGGTTGTCATTATAATTCCCTTAAATTTACATGTTTAGTAATCTTTGCAAATGCTAGTGTGGAGGCACAAATAAAAGTAGCCTTTTTCTTTGAGGGGGTCATGGCTCATTTTAACTTTCGATTTTTTTCTAATTAACCATTCATTAATTTTTTTGAGTTTTTTTTCGTTTGAAGTCTAGTAGTTTTTACTTTTTAAGGCTTAGGTCAATTTGTTTACATTATAATTGATTCGGGTTCAAAATTGATGAAAATCGTTATTTGACTATGTAATACCCCGTATTTTTATGGCTTTGAAATTTGGGGATTTATTAAATTTAAATTGAGATATTAATTTAATATTAATCAGAAAATTTATTTTTATATTTACTAGCATTATGTGAGTTAGTAATTATTGGAAATTTGCTGAATATTACTGGATGAGTAAAGTAATATATGAGATTTCTTTTATTAAAATTGTCACGAGTGAATAAAATGGCAATTATGAAAATTTAAGTCAAGATGCGTCTGTGTCGTGTCGGGACTAAATTAGTATTATTAAAAGTGAATAAATTATAAGTCATCTGTATGATCATTTCGAGTGCGCCAATGTGTCCGGAATGGTCGAGATAGTCAGAAAAGTGTACCCGAGGGTTTAGTTTGGGTTTCACGACGTTTTAGGCCTAACCGATAATCCGGGAGGGCATTTTGGTAATTTTCTATTTTTGGTCTTTAATAATGACGAAAATCATTAAGATTATATCAGATGGAGTTCCAGCAAAGTTAGGATTCTTAGAACCAAAAGGGAAGGAGGCCATGGGAAGAAGAAGGAAAAAAGCTTTACAAGTGTTCAAGGCTAAGAACCACCAATCTTGCACCCTCACCACCACCAAAGCGTAGATCGGAAGAAGAGGATTACTGCGATACCAATTAGAGTCATCGAATCAGACCTTTAATTCTCAGGTGAGTATCTATCTTGATTCTCTTTTAAGTTAATTGTCACACCATGTTAGATTAGGATAATTGAACCTATGTTTCATGGAAGAACTCAAGGATTTAGAGGACCTAATCACATGTTGTAGGGAAAATAAATAAACTCTAGACATCCCAATCATATCTAGAGGATTACCCACGAAATTTGATTAATTTAGAAGTGATAAATCTGGAAAAAGACACAGAACCATGAAAGTTTAGAGGAAAGTTAAGGTTCTTGATAATTAAAATGAATTGTCCATTAATTCAATTAAGTTGTTAAAACTACGCATGCTTTACGTAGAAAATCTTGCATATATGTGTATAGAACTTGTGGTAATGTTCTTTAAGAATTTGGGAGTTGTTAATGATGTTTTTGGAGAAATTGGAAGATGAAACCCGTAGGTTTTAATGGAAGTTTTTTGGTAAGAACTACTTGATCGATCGATCGACCCAAGAACATCGATCAATCGATCGACCCCATTTCCTCGATCGATCGACCCTTCCTGGAAAACAGCATATTTCTCGTTCATTGGTTTAATCCGGTTTTAATGCATAGGAACCCTTAATTGTTATTGTTGGAGTATAATGGGACATAGAGAAGACCAGTAGAGCCTAGGTAGACCCCGTTGAGTGAAACTTAGTGTAAGATGAGATTTTGGGTTAAGGAGGAATTATTCATGCGTATATGAAATCATGCGAACATTTAATAAAAAGATCGAGACTCGTAAGGGAGTTAGACCAGAAGGTAAGTGAGTGTATGCCTACTGAAATTATACTTAGAATACTTCGAGAGAGGAGAACTGAGTATGAAGTGAAATATAAATGAGAATAAAAATGACAAGTCTGCTATGCGTAATAATCGAGTAAAATGTGTTAATAACGGATAATTATAGTTATGGTTCATGGGCACACCTAACTTAGAAATGTGGATATTTATATATATAAGACTGTGTGATTGTGAATATATTATATATCTGTATAAAAATCATACTCGGGCTACTTTCTATCACGGGGGATTCCGCGTCGGGACGGTCTTATCTCGATTGGGCCTTTGTGGGGGATATTGACTCGTAACCTAGAACATAGGATTCCTTGGTACAGGCTATCTGATTGATAGTCAAACGGTCCTAAGATACGTGAGGGTATGTGCTGACATCTTAGTGACTTGGAACTATGCTTCGCCTCCATTTCTATGTGTTTTATGTTAATACCGTTCGAGAGTGATTCCGAACTAGTATTTCCTCTAATATGTATGCTAGCACCATAGATTTTATGCGGGGTGCCGTTAGTATATATATTATATGAGTGACTAATATAAATATATAATTATGCTTAAGTATGGGAACTTTCTACTGTGCATAAAAGTAGTTGAGTAATGAATAAATACCCCGACTCTATTATAAGTGTTTGAGAAACTTTGGGACATCACTGGGATATTTTTATATAAAATAAGATATGTAAGAGCATAAATTTCAGGAATTTATTTGTCTTTTCCTTCGTAGTTAGTGGTATGAAACTTTATGAGAAAGCTAAGTTAAAATAAACTTTTGAGGTAAATAGTACGGTAGGCGTGCACACTAGAGGAGAGGTGAGAATTGCTCAAGAGAGTGATGCGTACTAACATGGTTGTTACATTAGCTGGTAAGTAGTTTATTTACTTGCTAAACTATTTTTAAAATGTTTTACAATCGGGCTTTGACCCGTTTCCTGTTATTTTTTTTCTCTTGTATATATATGTATATAATACAGGTGCCCAGCCACAGGGACGTCATGCTTAGGTTCTTTGGATCGGACGCGCTGCAGCTTATGTGGGAGGTGCAGGCCATTGCTTAGACGATCTCATTGTTTATTCTACTCCTACTTTTAGTTCTTATTAGTTAGGGCATGTGTCGCCCGTTTCTCTATTCAGTTTGTATTTTTGCCAGAGATTTACGTTCCTTTATATTTCCATTAGTTGGTACTCTTTGGGATTTAATTACTGTCAGGATGGTTTTTTTATAGTTTAAACTGGTTTGGTTTATATGGATGAATCGAATTCTTGTGTGTTATTATCCATCTTTAGTATGTCAGAGTTCTTAAATTGTTGGCTATTTAAAAAGGTTTTCATATTTGGATTTAATAAAATAGAAATAAGGTTATAAAATTATTTTGACACTTAGCTTAATTATTTAGGGTATTTAAATTGGAAATTTTATTTTGCGACAGTGATGCTAAGAATGAACCAACCATTCACCTTGATTTTAATTTAACAAAGGACTGATCACCCGGTATTTAATTAGGCGGGGTGTCACAGGTGGTATCTGAACATCAGGTTCTAGTGTCCTTTAGGATCTGTAAGACTTATCTCGTTTCTAGCTTAGCATCTTTGATTTAGAGCCCTAATATTAGGAATGTTGCATTCATTTTTATGCGTTGAAATTCGTGCTTCTGCGATTTGTCGATGTGAATGTTGAACTTATGCAGATGATTGTAAACTTTCAGATGGCCCGTCAAGACGAACAAGATAATGCCATTGGGGAAGTTAATGATCAAGAATAGCTCACACCTCAGGTGTCTTCTAAGAGGGTATCAATCGCTAAATTAGCAGGCATTGCGGCACAGGTAGTTACCACTACAATCTTATAGTACCACGATCGCAGTATGCAGCTCAGAGGAGGCAAAAGACCTAAGATATTTGTCAATTTGATATAACTAGAGTTGAAAATTATGCGAAGACACCAAAATCGCAGCAACTAGCTCCCCAAGACCAAAAGGGCCATGGAGGTAACACAATTTATGTGGAGAGCCAAAAATGTCAGGGCCAACAAAGTCGGGTTCAGAATGAAGTCACAAAAAGGTGTTTCAAATGTGGAATGGACGGCCATGAATGCCAATTTTGTCCGAATCAGACTGGAGAGTAACTCCAACCCGACCACCGAGAAATTTCAGGACTTTGCTATAAATGTGTGCAATCGGGTCATAAGTGGAAGGATTGTCCTCAACCTAGCATCGTTTTTCCTCAAGTTGCTCAACAAGTCCAACAAGGCCAAGGAAATGGTGAAACTATACAACCGTGTAGTAAAATAAGATAGTTTCGAGGTAGGTGCTTCAAATGGGGCAAGAATGGCCATAGATGTCAGGATTTCTCAGAAGGGAATAAGGCCCCACGGCAGTAGGGTGCCCATAATAAACCGCGGAGGCCAGCTCTACCATCCATCCCAGCAGCCTCAGATCAGCAGGGGTAATTGCATTATGGACGTCTCTATAATGTCCACCAGGTAGCAGCACCTCAGGCACCACCCGCGATAGAGGGTACATTTCCTATACATGGTACTATGGATCGAGTTTTATTTGATACTGGGGCATTACACTATTTTATATCTACTCATTTTGCACGAGCCTTAGGGTTATTAGACACGACAAAGAGTACAGTGTCGGGCGTAGACTCACCATTGAGGAATGAGTCTTTGATTTTCTATATTTGACGGGGTGTAGATATAGAAATGGGTGGCTTCACTTTACCTGCAGATATGGTGGTGTTAAATATGCATGAGCACAATGTCACTATTGGCATGCTAGATTTTTCGATAAGAGTATTGTCTTTGCCATTTTGGGACAGGAGATGTGTTTGGTGGCGATGCCTCGCCCAGAGGGAGGACTAGCCAAGGCGTTTGGCAAAGTAGAAGTCTGACTTTTATCCTCAAAGGATGAGGCGTGTTTTAGGTGACACGAGCAAGTCACTATATTTTTTTTATTGCTAGATTAGCATGTGAGACGAGTTTAATGCGTACAACTATAAACATTACTATTATGTGAATATTTTCCCTAGTGTAGCGGGATTATCTTTAGTGCTAACCATGGAGGAGGAATGGGTGTATTACTAGTGTTATATACTTTATTGATAGTACTCGTTTTAGTGATGTGATACACGAGTATGATATTGTCTTAGTTACAACTTTATACTAATGGTTAGTACGATAGTAGGTAGTTATTGCAAGGCTGTCGAAATGGTTGCATTAGTGCAACATGTTTTGTTCTGGCGAGACCTCACCTACGAGAGGGTCAGACTCGTACTTATATTAGCTATTCTAGAGACTTTGGAGGGGATAGTGGGATCGAGATATTCGATCTCGGTGAGTGTGGGAACTTTGTTGTTATGGTTCAATACGTATTGGGTACTGTTGACCGAAAAGATTTAACTCATTATTATGTTTAGCGCTCAAGATTTTGTGATAGTAAGAAGACATTAATATATCTATCCTTTAGAGATGTGAGAGTTAAGAGTTATACCCATATGTTTGGGGAAAGGATTTCGAGAATCCCGATTGTATGTATCCAAGGTTTATGGAATACGATTACCACCAATACTGAACGATAGTGCAATTGGCGAAATGTTCTTTGTTAAGTGTAATTATGGGAGGAGATGTAACTTTTCTGTCAAGAGACGGAATAAAGGGATACATGCTATGGACGGAGGACCTAACGGATATCGATAACCGACAATGTTAGGTAGTATTGTATCGGGGGGGGTCCTTGTTTGGATTTCGCTTTGCGAGACATCCCACGCATGAAACTTAGCATAAAGTAGGAAATAGGGAGATGTTTGGTTGTTAGTCCATGAGTTCGGTACCTCGGTCGTAATAGGAGCAGGTAATTATATATATAAGTTGGGAGTTAAATCATGATTTAAGGCTAGTGGAGCCTGTGGTGTGGTAAGAAAGCATTGAAAGTTTTGTTTTATCACTACGAGTTGAAGGATGGAACGATGATAATAGGGAATTTAAAATTGCAATTTCTAAGGGTGATTGAGAATACCCAAGTGTTTTAACCGCGTTCTGAGCACAAGGGAAATAAATAGTTGGGATGATTTTTAGCGTGGATTATCTCGGAAGAATTCTTAATACAAGAGAGAAGACTTGTATTTATTTTGATGTATAGAGCATTGGTGATTTATTTTAGTTGTTGTATTTATTCGAAAGGATTCTTGTACTTATTTAAAGAAATTTGAGATTAGTGTTTTCTCTTTTGTTATTGTGGGATGTAAATGCCCTATACCTAGTATTTTGATGAATTTGGCTAGTTTTATCGATGAGTAGCGCACCGTTCACTCTTCCCGGGTAGGCGGGGTGCTACAGAATGTGGGCATCCTGGTTAGCTGATGTTAGAATTGTCCGAGTTGTAGGGATGTGGGAATATACGTGTGTAATATATGTTTATGTAACTAACATAACGAGTTGGAAGTGGCAGAGTGGATTAAGCGTCGTGTGGAGAAGGATGATCCATATATACGTGTGCGATTAGAATAGCACACCTGAATTTGATTAAAAGCTGTAGGAAGCCATTTAAAAAGGGGTATTCCTTGACAAGGGTACAATTTTATTATTACGGAGAACACTCGGAGTGGAGTTGTAATTAGTCAAATGTTGAGAGCGAGTGACGCGTACAAAGAGTGAAGATGTTAGTATGGTATAAAAGGTCCAGAAGTGCACATCGTGGAGAAATTGCTCGGATCGGAACTTTCAGTATACGCAAAGGAAAGAAGGGGAGTATTAAGTGTCAGTTAATGTGAGACATTTCAAATAGAAGTCGATGTTGAGCGGGACATAGTGAGTGGTCTCCTTATACACCACTCATAGATAGAAATCGGTTGAAACAAGGGGATCAACCAGAGTATTTGATAGCTATCGATAATTCCTATAATGGAAGAGGCCGGTAAAGTTCGTAAAATTTCTTGGATGAGTTGCCAACCTCAAGGTAAGATAAAGAGTTCCTTCGAACATGTGGAACAAGATGCCCATGAAGGAAGTGATTGACACTCCTTGGAGTGATTTGCAATATTAACTAGTGTGCCCCAGTCTTCCTTCGAGAGGAAGGATCGCGCCGGTACGTGGTCCTACACGATATTTATCTAAATTAGTTTGAGATTTTTGGACCCCACCTTCAATATGGGATTCTAGGAAGCAGCGGGGATATCATTTCATTTTAAGTAGGTTGTATCACCCATGATTCAGGGAGTAAGCGAGCGGTGATTGACCATTAGTGGAGCAGTGTGAAAATAATTTTGAATTCATGGTGATCATTTCTTATCCACAACGGTTATAGCTAACAAGTGGAGTATAGTATGGTAATTGGGGTGGATATTACCTAATGGTAGGGTTCTGTGGGATCACTCGTACCTCTTTATTGTGAACAAGATGCTTATTAAGTTTTTGGTGTGGAAAAACCTTAACTTTTCTCACTATGAATGTTAAGAGATGGGTGGATAATTAGAATTTTGGATTGATTGAGTTAGAGTATGATGTTTATGGTGGAATTACCACGACTGTTTTAGGCAAGCAAGTTGTGGTCAAATGTTCGTGTGGTTTCTCTTAGAATGGGAGATTTGCGTTCAGATAAATACGAGTAATTGTCATGTAGTGAGGTGCGGCCTCCCAATAATATTGAAATAATGGGAGTCAATGATGTATAGGCTAGTCTCATGCGAATGTTGTCGGATAGGAGCATATTGTGGAGTGTCATTAATGAGAGTTTTAAACAAGCTTGATGTGAAACGGGGGCTATAGTGATTGCGCGCCTTCCTTTGAAGTTAGTTTCCATACTAATAAGGTATCCAGAATTGTTTTTACCGAATATGCCTTATTTTTTGAATTTCGGGATGAAATTCTATTATTAGGGGGGGGGGGGGGAAGTATGTAATACCCCGTATTTTTATGGCTTTGAAATTTGGGGATTTATTAAATTTAAATTGAGATATTAATTTAATATTAATCTAGAAATTAATTTTTATATTTACTAGCGTAATGTGAGTTAGTAATTATTGGAAATTTGCTGAATATTACTGGATGAGTAAAGCAGTATATGAGATTTCTTTTATTAAAATTGTCACGAGTGAATAAAATGGCAATTATAGAAATTTAAGTCAGGACGCGCCTGTATCGTGTCGGGACTAAATTAGTATTATTAAAAGTGAATAAATTATAAGTCACCCGTATGGTCATTTCAAGTGCGCCAATGTATCCAGAAGGGTCGAGATAGTCAGAAAAGTGTACCCGGGGGTTTAGTTTGGGTCTCCTGACGTTTTTAGGCCTAACCGGTAACCCGGGAGGGTATTTTGATAATTTTCTATTTTTGGCCTTTAAAAATGACGAAAATCATTAAGATTATATCAGATGGAGTGCCAGGGAAGTTAGGGTTCTTAGAACCAAAAGGGAAGGAGGCCATAGGAAGAAGAAGGGAAAAAGCTTTCCAAGTGTTCAAGGCCAAGAACCATCAATCTTGCACCCTCACCACCACGAAAGCGTAGATCGGAAGAAGAGGATTACTACGATACCAATTAGAGTCATCGAATGAGACCTTTAATTTTCAGGCAAGTATATATCTTGCTTCTCTTTTAAGTTAATTGTCACACCATGTTAGATTAGGATGATTGAACCTATGTTTCATGGAAGAACTCAAGGATTTAGAGGACCTAATCACATGTTGTAGGGAAAATAAATAAACTATGGATATCCCAATCATATGTAGAGGATTACCCACGAAATTTGATTAATTTAGAAGTGATAAATCTGGAAAAAGACACAGAACCATGAAAGTTTAGAGGAAAGTTAGGGTTCTTGATAATTAAAATGAATTGGACATTAATTCAATTCCTTTGTTAAAATTGTGGATGTTTTACGTAGGAAATCTTGCATATATGTGTATAGAACTTGTGGTAATGTTCTTTAAGAATTTGGGAGTTGTTAATGATGTTTTTGGAGAAATTGGAAGATGAAACCCGTAGGTTTTAATGGAAGTTTCTGGGTAAGAACTGCTTGATCGATAGATCGACCCAAGAACATCGATCGATCGATCGACCCCATTTCCTCGATCGACCGACCCCTCCTGGAAAACTGCATATTTCTCGTCCGTTGTTTTAATCTGGTTTTAATGCATAGGAACCCTTGATTGTTATTGTTAGAGTATAATGGGACATAAAGAAGACTAGTAGAGCCTAGGTAGACCCCTTTGAGTGAAACTTAGTGTAAGATGAGATTTTGGGTTAACGAGAAATTATTCATGTGTATACGAAATCATGCGAACATTTAATAAAAAGATTGAGACTTGTAAGGGAGTTAGACCAGAAGGTAAGTAAGTGTATGCCTACTGAAATTATACTTAGAATACTTCGAGAGAGGAGAACTGAGTATGAAGTGAAATATAAATGAGAATAAAAATGACGTGTCTGTTATGCGTAATAATTGAGTAAAATGTCTTAATAACGGATAATTATAGTTATGGGTCATAGGCACACCTAACTTAGAAATGAGGATACTTATATATATATATATATATATATATATATATATATATATATCACTGTGTGATTGTGCATATGTTATATATCTGTATAAAAATCATACTCGGGCTACTTGCTATCACGGGGGTTTCTGGGCCAGAATGGTCTTATCTCGATTGGGCCTTTATGGGGGATATTGACTCGTACCCTAGAACATAGGATTCGTTGGTACAGGCTATCTAATTGATAGTCAGATGGTTCTAAGAGACATGAGGGTTTGTGTTGACCTCTTAGTGACTTGGACCTATGCTTCGCCTCCATTTGTATGTGTTTTATGTTAATACAGTACGAGAGTGATTCCAAACTAGTATTTCCCTTAATATGAGTGATACGGGGACTTGATAGTCGAGTATGCCAGCACCATAGATTTTATGCGGGGTGCCGTTAGTATATATATTATATGAGTGACTAATATAAATATATAATTATGCTTAAGTATGGGAACTTTCTACTGTGCATAAAAGTAGTTGAGTAATGAATAAATACTTCGACTCTATTATAAGTGTTTGAGAAACTTTGTGACATCACTGGGATATTTTTATATAAAATAAGATATGTAAGAGCATAAATTTCAGGAATTTATTTGTCTTCACCATCGTAGTTATCGGTATGAAACTTTATGGGAAAGCTAAGTTAAAATAAACCTTTGAGGTAAATAGTATGGTAGGCGTGCACACTATAGGAGAGGTGAGAATTGCTCAAGAGAGTGATGCGTACTAACATGGTTGTTACATTAGCCGGTATGCAATTTATTTACTTGCTAAACTATTTTTAAATTGTTTTACAATCGGGCTCTAACCCGATTCCTCTTATTTCTTTTCTCTTGTATATATATGTATATAATACAGGTGCCCAGCCACAGGGGCGTCACGCTTAGGTTCTTTGGATCGGACGCGTTGCAGCATATGTGGGAGTTGCAGGCCATTGCTCAGACGATCTCATTTTTTATTCTACTCCTACTTTTTGTTCTTATTAGTTTGGGCATGTGTCGCCCGTTTCTCTATTCAGTTTGGATTTTTGTCAGAGATTTACGTTCCTTTATATTTCGATTAGTTGGTACTCTTTGGGATTTAATTACTGTCAGGATGGTTTTATTTATAGTTTAAACTGGTTTGGTTTATATGGATGAATCGAATTCTTGTGTTTTATTGTCCATCTTTTGTATGCCAGAGTTCTTAAATTGTTTGTTATTTAAAAGGTTTTCATATTTGAATTTAATAAAATGGAAATAAGGTTATAAAATTGTTTTGACACTTAGCTTAATTTTTTAGGGTGTTTAAATTGGAAATTTTATTTTGCGACAGTGATACTAAGAATGAACCAACCGTTCATCTTGATTTTAATTTAATAAAAGACTGATCACCCTGTATTTAATTAGGCGGGGTGTCCCAGACTTGATTTGTTGACTCACCTTCTCAATCAAAAAGTCTCTTTTATCCCTTAATACATTAATACAAATTAGTATAAATATATATTAGTGTATTAAAAATAATTTTTACATTATTTCTAATTGTTTTTAATAAAAAAACTTTTTTTTACTAACCATTTTCTATAACGTGAAAAAGTGTTTATACACGGTTATTTTTATCAACTTTTTTTTATAAAATCAAAAAGTTTTATAAAATCAAAAGGTTTTTTTATAAACAGTTTTTTTAACTGTATTTTATAAATCATTTTTTTTATAAAATATTAAAAAACCCGTGTTTTTAAAATGTTTTTATTCACTCTTTTTCAAAAAACACTGTTTGTATACACTTTTTTTTCCTTAAAATACCGTTTTTTTTAAAATAAAATAAAAAACTTGTTTACATAAAAACATTAAAAATACTGCTTTTTAACGTTAAAAAGTCAATTTTTTATAAACTTTGTTTAAGTGTTAAAAAAACATTGGTTTTTATAAAAAAAAGGGTTTTTTAAAAAAAAATTATAAAAACATTTTTTAAAACCGTGTTTTAGAAAAAAGTGTATAAAAACAGTTTTTTTACTATTTTTTTAACGTTAAAAAATCAATTTTATAAACACTGTTTTTGTAAAAAAATCATTTTTTTTTATAAAAAACAGAGTTTTTTTAACAGTTAAAAAAAACAGTATATAAAAAAATAATTTTATAACGTTAAAAAGGAATGTTTTTAAACCTTTTTTTTATACAATCTGTTTTAAAAAAAAACTGTATTTTATATAAACTGTTTTTTAACGTTTATAAAAAACGGCTAAAAATAGTGTTTTTTAACGTTTTTAAAAAAAATAGTGTACAAAAACTTGATTTTTAACATTTTAGAAAAAGTGTATAAAAACAGTATATAAAAATAGTTGTTTTTAAAAAAAAAATAGTATATAAAAACTGGTTTTTTCTTTTTTTTTTAAAAAAAGTGTATGAAAACATTTTAAAAAACAGTGTTTTTTAAAATCAGTGTATAAAAATAGTTTTTTTTAACATTTTATAAAAAATAGTTAAAAAACATTTTATGAAAATACCTTTTGATTTCAAAATCTTTTTGATTTTATAAAAAACAGTTAATAAAAGAAACATTGTATAAAACCTTTTTCATTTTATTAAACTTTTTGATTTTTATAAAAAGTAGTTAATAAAAAAAATTAATTAAAACAATTAAAAATAATGTAGTATTTTTTTTAATACGCTAATATATAGTTATATTAGTGTGTATTAATGTATTAAAAAATAAAAAAAAGTTTTGTTGTTTGGAAAAAGTGAATCAACTAATGGTTAAAATAGTCAACTAACAGTTTTCATCGATTTTAGACCCCAACCAACTATAATATAAATAAATGAATTTAAACTATAAATAGTAAAAACTACTCAACCTCAAATATTAAAAAATCCTTTTTTTTCCGATATATAGTCTTTTATTTCTTTCATAAATTTTACTACTGTAATGTTGGGCACTTAACTTGAATTCGAGATCGGGTTATATTGCTAATACATGAAGGTTTTTAACTAACATATTTAAATCCTCTCCATGAATTGTTTCTAATCCACTACGAAACGATTGATATTTGACGGATTAAATATTCAAAAAAGTATAAAATTTTGTACTGACATAAGTTCATCATCTTAAAAGGATTAAGAAAATATTGTTTAGTGTTAAGTCACAGATCCAATCAATCTAACTAGGAATTAAAACTTCAAATATATGTGAAGCATAAGAGATCAAAGATCTCTCCCAAAGAAAGCATCGTACGTTTGCAGTTTTATGCTATATGCAAAGCCCACTAGCCCAAGCCTCCTCAATTTAGTGGACAGAATGGACACCATATTAAATATCTAAGTTAAACTTGCATAAATTAAAACTCCATTTCTTTATAAAATCCACATGCATCACAATTTAAGAACTCTAATAATAAAAGTTAGATTAATTATTAGATCACTTTATACTCATAAATTTAACTTAAATCAAGAGTACACTTGAAAAAACAAAAAATAAAAAAGTATGACACTAGCTACAAAATACCTTCCTGAATTTTATTTTGTTGAAATTCTTAAGCCCCGTTTGGTTATTCCAAAATTGTAATTGACTCGTTAATTAATTGTCTCATTTACAAATTGATCCATCAATTGTGTTTGGTTTCATTAATGAAATAATTAATTAATTGTCCCATTTTAGCTCATTTGTAAAATTTGAAATTGGATCATTTCACAAAAAACGTGAAATGCATCCATTTGAAATAGGAGTCACATAAAGTGAATGCTCCTCTTTCTCTTTCCCTCCCTCTTTTCCCTCCCCCTCCCCCTCCTCCCTCTCACTTGATTTGTTTTTATCTTTTTTTTTCCTCATAGAATCTTAACATCAATTTCAGATTACCAAACATTGCGTAAAATTGAATTAAAAATCATTTCAAATCCACTAATTATAATTCACTAATTCACAATGAACCAGTTTACATAATCAAACATTTTGCACAACCAAACAGGGCCTTAATCTTTTCCATTTGTATACAATTCTTCCATGTGTCACTTGAAAGTCTTTAGCAACACATTAGCCATGCATGAGGGGGTATTTAGAGTTCGTTTCGCACGTGATATGCAATATTATGGTGTATTTGCAACTTGACTCATAAATTAAGGACTTTCTTATATTTCACCTTTAATAAATGTAATACACGACTCTAGTATTTTATTTAATTTTTTGTATAAAATGTAATGGAATAGCTTTGATGAGAGTTATTAGGAAATATGAGTTAAAATTGAAGAGACTGAAAGAATGGAAAATAGGGGTCGTTCGAATGACATAGGGGTGTCGTTAGAAGCGAGATAGTATGTTGCATGAAGGTCTCGTAAAGCAGGGCTTCAAACGAGATCTCACTGCATTACAGTCCCAGGTCGTGCGAAGCCATCCATCGAACAAGATGGTGGACATATTGTTCGAACGAGGCTCGTGTCGTTCAAGCGACGTGCCTAAAAAATGTTTAAATCAGATTGCCCTTCTGTGTTGTCATATTTCTGGCACTTGATTTGACGTGATGCCAAGCCTAGATTAGTCCAGATTGGACAAATGGGAATTTAGGGCTTTGGAGGGTTTTTAAATGGGTGATTTAGGCTCATCTGTGTGAGAAATTGGAAGAAGGGTGAGAGAGGGTGGAGGGGTAGTCTTCCTCCACCATTTTGGCCTTCCTACACTCCACCACCACCATAAACCACTATGCTACCACCGCCTCTAAACATTATAACCCCATATTTGATATATATTCCACCATATTTGAACATTATAAACCCATTTTCACCATGGATGAGGAGAGCTACGAATTTATAGAGTCATTGTTGGGGATCTTGAAGATGAAAAAAGAAGATTATTGGAGTTCAAAAGGAATTATTACTTGGAAACACATTGGAGCATTTTTAGAGGATGCTTTTGGTAACCCCCTGAGACCACCTTTCTAGGTGGATGTTGCTCTTCCTACACCAACCTTCTTACCACTAGTTTTTAGAGATGGAAAAATTTATCCTTAGTATTTAAGACACTATTTGCATTATTTTTTATCTTGATGTTAGAATGAATGAGTAGGATGAACATGAGTAATTGATATTTCAAAGTCTTGAAATATTAAAGTTGGTATTTTATGAAAATGGTGTATTTTCTAGAAAGAATGATGTTAAACATTTTATGAAATAAAATATATGAAAATAATGATTTATTTTACTAAACATTGGTGAAATAATGTTTCAAATTTTCTTGCAAAAACGTAAAGTTTATGACAATGGACATTTGTTGAGTTTGAAGAAATTAAATGTCTTTTATGCCTTGAAAATATATTTTTACAAGTATGATGAATTTCTAATGGAAATATATGTTTAACCCATTAATAGGATTTTAGGATTTAAAATACATCTTCTAATGCATATAAACTTGTAGTACTTTGGCAATAAATGTATAAACAAGTTTAAAGAAGATTTTGTTAGGTTAAAACATGGAATGAAAAAAGTAGAAATTCTTATCTTCAAAGCGTGTGAAGAAATGGGTTAAAAGTGTGATGAATGTGAAGATATAAGACTACATGTATTAAAAAAAGAAATGGTATTTTCTTATAAAAGTAGTCTTTAAGTGTAATTAGATTTCTTGAATAAATAAAGTAAATAAATGTCTAATTTGAAAAGATGGTTAGTAAAGATTTTGAATACGTGTTAATGATTAAACATCGAAAAGTTGGTGTGTATAACTTAATAATGTTGTAAAAGATTAACACTCATGAAATTGGAAAGGAAATAATGAAATAAAGGTATTTTCAATTAAGAAAAATATTACTCCAAGGTTAAAATGGTGTTGAGGTGTTAAATACTTAAGAATTTATTATGGGTAACTTAATAGTATTTTTGGGAAAATTAGCACTTGTAAAAATGGAGTGAAAGATGAGTTTGGAAACAAATGGATAAAATGGTAATTTTACTTAAGTTGGAACATTTTTATGAAATAAAAATGTTGAAAAATGTGTTACACAAATTGGCCCTAAATGAATATGATTTTTGTAATAAAATCAAGGTTAAAGTGCAAACCACATGAAATGATAATTTCAAAGTGTAACCCAAGTTGGGATGAAACCCCGAGTTTTGGCATCGGCCGAGTAGAAAGAAAAAGTGGAATAATGTGGACATTTATAAAATATAAAAACATATAAAGGAACTTGAATGCACCGTCGGAGCCCTGGGGTGAAAGACCCAAAACAACTGGCCAGAGCATATGGTGCGCATAGCCTGAGGTGTGGAGCTCATTGAAGTATACGATTATTGAAAGATTCTGAGAAAATGATAAAGAAATAAGGATCATATCAATAAATGGGTTGTGTGGTGAAAATGTGTTAAGACAACCTAACTTGAATGAATTAATAAATAATCCGATAAAGGTGAAATGGACAAGTAAATGTGTAGATCGATTGATGTCCATAAGGTAAAGGAAATGGAAAGTAAGTGGGTGGTTAAGCAACCTAAGTGTTTAAACCCATAATTAACACAAGAATGTGTTGTAAAAGGTTTTCAAAGGCTAAATGAGTATTTTCTAACACAGTGTCCGAGTGTGTTGAAAGGGTGGGTTGTAATGAAAATACTAATGTGGATTGTATAAAATGAAAGGTGTATTTTCAGTAAAGAAATGGATTTTAGTCAAACCAAGTGTAGTTGCTTCAAGTATATAATCACGTGTGTTAAATAGAATGAGAAATGTCAAAGTGAGAAGAAGTAAGTCTTTTACAAGACTAAGGTGAATTAAGTTGGATAAATAATGTTTTTCGTATGTAAACTGTTTCATGCATTAAGTGTATGTATATATATGGTTATATATGTATATATATGGTTATATATGTATACAAGGTAGTTTCATGTGCACATAGGTATAACGTGTTAGAGTCTTCTTTCTGTCTTTCGATTCTATACTGCATTTGTATATTTTCCACTGAGCATTTGGTTCACTCCCTTATTTTGTTATGGCGGGTTGGGTGCGATTTCATATTTTGATAGCGTTATACAAGTAAGTAATTTCTTTTATATTATGTTAGTAGCTCTGAATGCTTGGACTTTAGAGTGTGCCCCATGGGTCCCTCATGTAGATTAACCTAAAATTGGAATCGCATGCTAAACAAGTGAAACATTAATTATAAATAAAATTTGACTAGCAACATTATATAGGTTGTTTCATTGCACTTCACACCTAACCCTCAGGTTGAACCAGGTTGATTGTGGGTAACCTATAAATTCAGAACGGGTACAATTGGTATTAGGGCTCTATGTTCAAGGTTCCTTTCGGGAGTGACATGGCAAGCTCGGTATTGGATCTTTCGACGCCGGTGTTGGTTTGAGCAAGTCATGCTTATTTGGTGAGGGTTTGGTTTGTGTCCTCGATGGTAAAGTCAAAGAGGTTAGCACGGCAAGTAAGTTAGTTCCAAGTGGCACACGATCAAGTTGATAGTTATTAATCGCTTTGCGCTTCTGGTTAGAATTGTTAGTAATTTTTGGGTGTCCAATCAAGCTAATAGTTATAACACCGTGGTTGTTAGTGTGAAGTACTTATATTCCAATCCTTGATGATGTAGAATATTTTAAGATGTTAATAGGACGAGATGGCGCCCATCGGGCAAGTGGCACGAATTGCATATAGTCGATGATAGAGGTTGATGGTTAGGGTGCCGTGATGAGGCACCAATGATTAGTGGTTAAAAGGATATAGCCCTTAGGTGCGGAACTTACGGGTAGTTAATGTCGGGAATATAATTAGGCAAATTCGATCCTTGGGGTGATATCGCACTAGATGGTAGTCCAGTGAACATATGAAGTGGTGTAGGCTAATAGTGGCAACACCGTGATCCTTTGTGTGAGATGTATAGTGTGGTAACTTTGATGGTGAGCGTAGCCTTGGTAGTGGTAACAGTGAGTAGTGTCCTTTGTGACCTAGCTGTAAAGGTTTTATATTTCATATATAGAGGTTAGGTGACTGAGTGGCATTCATAAGTATTGATTATGAGGTGAGAACGTATTGGGTCCCTTGGTTGAGAACTTGGGTTTAATGTATTTTGATTATAATATGGTATTGAGGAATAGGATCCCAAGTGGCATCTGTGTATATGCCTTGGTATGTATAGGCAATACCTGACGTCCCATATCCTATCAAGATCTATATAGTGGTGTTAACTTGTAGATTGGTACATGATGTGATGTTCACATAGTGAGACAATTTAGTTGTCATTGTTGAACATTCATTAAAGATTAGATGAGGCAGAACTTTAGGTTTATAGGTTGTAGGCGACCTCATATACCCTTCTGTAATCCTTAGTACCGTTGTTCGTGGTTGGTATGTGGCTTATGGTCATAACCGATTGGGAGAAGGATAAGATTATGATCTAAGTGTAGAGACTAGTTTTAGCCTCTAAGGTAATTTCTAGGTGTGAGGTAATCCTAGTGGGAGAGTAGTTCATAGGCATTTTGAGGTTCCCATAGGACAAATTATGTGTGGCTTCATTGAGGATAGAGATCGAATGTTGTGACGCCTCGAGGTGTTCGATGGTTAGGGTGAACTATAAGTAGAAGCATGTAGACTAGTGTCTTTGCGAGCACCGAGTACTTGCGATGTGTTTAATGAAAGGTTTGTTGAGATCACTTACAATGATAAAGGTATGGGTGATGAAATATTGTGGGGTCTTGAGGACAATTACATAAAATATGTTTAGTGTCCTTAGGAGACCAGTTAGTCCAATCTGAAGGAGCATTAGAAGCCTAGTAATGATTGTGTTAAGGGTTAGGTGATGATCCCAAGTTGCTGGTTGTATAGTGTACGTATCGGGTGTGGCTTCCCACATTTGCACAAATGGGTAGCGTAATGCCTAAGGTTGGGTGATAACCTATGTCATTATAGGAGTGATGCTTGGATGTCATGGAATGACTAGTACATGTGTTGTGATACTCAGTTTTGAGATGTACTAGGAAATTTATTCCAGATTCAGGGTGATAACGCCATGTGGGGACTTGAAGATGGAAAATGAGGTGAGGTAGCATTGAAACATGTCGACGTAATATGCTAGGGTATCCTTAGACATGTAAGGACTAGTTCTTGACACGTCTTACCAAGCCGGTTCAGATTAGAACATGTAGCCCTGTGTGATATTTACTACCCTTAGAATAACAATGGCGGCGAGTGTGGTTGCCATACAAATTCTGTGTAGGTAGAGACCAAAAGTAAGTTTGGTGGCAATCTCGTGTGGTCAAAGGACATGGTAAGGTGAATGACTCTCCTAAACTAAGTAGTGCCTATGGGAGTTTGGGATTTCGATCACAATATGATAAGGAAGATAATAACGTAGATGTAGTAGGTTGGTGATGTCATCACCAGTAAATGGACAAGGTCAATGTAGACAAGGGTTTAAGGCATTCACCAATTGGGATGGTTCATATACACTATGGATGTGAAGGGTAGGCCCTTTCTCCAAAGGAGGGAAGTCGTGCGCTGACTTCCTGGAGGACTAGAGATTTGTATATCGCTTTTGTGATACAAGAATGAATGGGTGTGATTCGATTCATCATGGTTAGTGACCCAAGCCAGGGTATGTGGCTAGAATGAGTGCTCAGTGAGAACTTTGGGAATGAGTGACATGAATTCAAGTATACAGCATAGGTTCACTTTCGCAAATCATAGTCAGACGCTTATAGGAAAAATTTCTCAGGACGGTTTCTTATTTCCTATGACTCTCGTGTGTCCCTTTCGATATTGGTAATCTGGGATCGTTTTTCCCACATATGTGGTGACTCGAATTGGTGTCATGTCATAGTACAATGTGGTTAGGCCTAGTAGAGTGTGGTGGACTGGGTATGATCAATGTAGCTTGATAATTGGGTGCACCCCATCTGAGGCATTCTTACTATTGCATAAAGTTATCTGTATGGGTGGCTTCACTTTCGTCCACACGGTTTGCTCGTAAGATTGATCTTCTTACGATTAGTGGCCTTTTGACCGATCGACACGGTAGTCAGTGGCTCTGGTTGTAAAGAGCTGGATGTTGACTTGAGGATATGGTTTAGTGTTGGAACTCGAAGAGAACTTAACATACGATGTGCTTGCCATGATGAGTGGATTGAAGCGAGGCTCTAGTGAGTGCTCGAAGGTGATACACCTAGGGTAGTAATAGGGTCATCAGACTGATGTAATGGAAGGTGTAAGTCGAGCGCCCGATGATGACTTAGTAAGAATATTACTCATTGGAGTGAGAAAATAACATGGTATGGTTATTGGCAAGCTCATGCGAGTTGTGCAGTTAGGATAACATGAAATTTATGGGATGAAGGATGTACGACCCAAAAGTATAATTAATTTGATGATGAATACGAAGATTGGTGGTATTACAGTTCACATCGGGTGAGTGTGGATCTCTAGAGGGTATTTATCCATGGAGGCGTCGATATGCCTTGGATATTCGCATAGGTGGTGCTAGAACATGTTTGGACATGATCATAGAGTGAGTGGAGACTCGGAGTAGATTATGTTATGTCATGGTTAGTGAGATGGTGAGCGTTAAAGAATGTCACATGTTAAGTATTTGGTGAAAAATCGCATATGGAGGCACGTAGAGTGACCTTAGTATTGAGAAGTTCAATGATTTTGTCTTAGAGGATTTCCATGGATTAGAATAGAAATTGGTGAACCCCATAAGCCTAAGGATTAATGGATCGAGAATTTAGGGGATGAAAATCTCTAGAGAGGGAAGTTTGTAATACCATGTCCTAGTATTTCAATTAAATTTTGTATATAATATAATGGAGTAAGGTTTGATGAGATTTATTGGGAAATGTGGATCAAAACTGAAGAAAATGAAAGAATGGAAAATAAGGGGCATTCTAACGACATATGGGTGTCGTTAGAAGCGAGATAGTGTGTCGTGCGAAGCAGGGATTCGAACAAGATTTCACTGCGTTACAGTCCCAGGTCATGTGAAGCCATCTATCGAACGAGATGGACATGTCATTAGAACTACAATCATGTCGTTCGAATGACGTGCCTAAAAAATGTTTAAATTAGATTTTCCTTGTGCGTTGTAACATTTTTTGCCCTTGATTTGGTATGCTATCAAGCCCAGATTGAGCAAAATGGGAATTTAGGGATTTGGAGGGTTTTTAAATAGGTGATTTAGGCTCATTTGTGGGAGAAATTAGAGGAATATTGAGAAAGGGTGGAGGGGTAATCTTCCACCACCATTTTGGCCTTCATACACTCCACCACCACCACAATCCACCATGTTACCACCACATCTACATATTATAACCCCATATTTGTTATATATTCCACAATATTTGAACACTATAGACCCATTTCCACCATGGATGAGGAGAGCTACGAATTTATGGAGTTATTATTGGGGGTCTTGAAGATGGAAATGGAAGATTTATGGAGTTCAAAGGGAGTTCTTGCTTGGAAACTTGATGAATCATCCCCTTGAGGCCACCTTTGGAGGTGGGGGTTGCTCCTCCTACACCAACCTTTTTACAACCATTTGGAGCTTTTAGAGGTAGTAAAATCGATCCTTAGTGTTTAAGACTTTGTTTGCATTATTTGTAATCTTGATGTTAGAATGCATGAGTAAGATGCACATGAGTAAATAATTGTTTCTAGTAGATTATTATTAAATATTTTTATGGAATAAAAATCTTATTAAAATGTTATTTTGTTACGAAATAATGAAAGAATGAATATTTCAAAGTCTTGAAACATTAAAAGTTGATATTTTATAAAAATGGTGTATTTTCTAGAAAGAATTATGTTAAACATTTTGTGAAATAAAATGTTTGGAAATAATGATTTATTTTACTAAACATTGGTGAAATAATGTTTCAAAGTTTCTTGCAAAAATGTAAAGATTAAGAAAATGTACATTTGTTGAGTTTGAAGAAATTAAATGTCTTTTATGTCTTCAAAGTGTAATTTTGCAAGTACGATGAATTTCTAACGAAAATGTATGTTTAACCCATTAATAGGATTTTAGGATTTAAAAACCATTTTCTCATGCCTATAAACTTGTAGTATTTTGGCAATATATGTATAAACAAGTTTAAAGAAGATTTTGTTGGGTTTAAATATGGAATAAAAAAAGTGAAAATTCTCATCTTCAAAGCGGGTGAAAAAGGGTTAAAAGTGTGATGAATGTGAAGTCATAAGACTACATGTATTAAAAAAAGGAAATGGTATTTTCTTATAAAAGTAGTCTTTAAGTGTAATTAAGATTCTTGAATAAAGAAATTAAAGAAATGTATAATTTGTAAAGATGGTTAGTAAAGGTATTGAATAAGTGTTAATGGGGAAAGTTGGTGTGTATAACTTAATAATGTTGTAAAAGATTAACACTTCTCAAATTGGAAAGGAAATAATGAAATAAAGGTGGTTTAAATATAAAAAATATTAGTCCAAGGTTAAAGTGTGTTAAGGTGTTAAATACTTAAGAAGTTAGTATGGGTAACTTAATAGTGTTTCAGGGGAAATTAGCACTTGTGCAAATGGAGTGAAAGATGAGTTTGAAAACAAATGGGTGAAATGGTAATTTTACTCAAAGTAGAACATTATTATGAAATAAAAATATTGGAAAAGGGGTTACACAAATTGGTCCTAAATGAATATGATTTTTGGAATAAAGTCAAGGTTAAAGTGCAAAGAGCATGAAATGATAATTTCAAAGTGTAACACAAGTTGTGGTGAAACCCCGAGATTTGAATTCAGACGGATAAAAAGGAAAAGTAGAATAATTTGGATATTTGTAAAATGTTAAAACACATAAACGAACTTGGATGACACCGAAAAAATTCAGGAGGGCTCGGAGTCCGGGGTGAAAGACCCAAAATAACTAGCTAGAGCATATGGTGCGCATAGCCGATTGTGTGGAACTCGTTGAAGTAGGCAATTATTGGAAGATTCTGAGAAAATGATAAGGAATAAGGAACATATCAAGAAATGGGTTGTGTGGTGAAAATGTGTTAAGATAACCTAACTTGAATGAATTAATAGATGTTCTGATAAAGGTGAAATGGAGAAGTAAATGTGTACATCTATTAATATCCATAAGGTAAAGGAAAGGTAAAGTAAGTGGGTAAATGGGTGGTTAAGCAACGTGAGTGGTTAAACCCATAATTAACACAAGGATGTGCTTTAAAAAGTTTTCAAAGGCTAAATTAGTATTTTGAAACACGGTGTTCGTGTGTGTTAAAAGGGTGGGTTTCAATGAAAAAACTAATATGGATTAGTTAAAATGAAACGGGTAATTTCAATGAAGAAATAGATTTTGATTAAACCAAGTGTAGTTTCTTCAAGTATTTAACCACGTGTGTTAAATAGTATGAGAAATGTCAAAGTGAGAAGAAGTAAGTCTTTTACAAGACTAAGGTGAATTAATCAAGATAAATAAGATTTATTTTATAAGTAAACTGTTTCATGCATTTAGTGTATGTATCATCATCATCATCTTTTTTTACTTAATCCCGTCACATGGGGTCGGCCACATGGATTCTCCTTTCCACTCTAATCTATTATAAGAAATATTATCATTTAAGTTTAATGCTTTAAGATCTCTCCTAATAATTTCCTTCCGTGATAGCTTAGGGCGGACCCTATTTACCCTCTATTTTAAATAATCTACCTTTAGTTATTGGTGCATCTACTGGTCTATGCAACACATGTTCATACCATCTAAGTTTACTTTCTCCTAATTTATCGCTAATGGGAGCTACTCCTAATTTTTCTCTCACATTATGATTTTCAAACTTGTCCTTTCTAGTAATTTCTATCATCCATCGAAGCATACTCACCTCACGAACATGGAGATTTTGTTCATGTTTTTCTTTAAAGCCCAACATTACTCTCCATATAGAGTCGTTGGCCTAACAACTGTTTTATAAAATTTTCCTTATAACTTATTAGTTATCCTCTTATCACATAACACCCATCTTTCTTGTCTCCATTTCATCCAAGAGGTTGATATTATTCTCGTAACATCCTCATCAATATCCCTAGTGGTAGAGTTTGCGTATAACAACTCTTACCAATTCACCATCGAGATGGAACCATTTAAAGCACTGTATGGGAGACCTTATCATTCGCCCACATATTGGTTAGAGTTGGGGGACAATAAGTTGTTAGGACCCGAGATGATTCAGGATACTACGACCAAGATTGAGTTTATTTGAGGATGCATTCGGATATCTAAAGATAGGTAGAAGAGTTATGCTGACGCCGACAGGAGACATGTGGAGTTATAGGTTGGTGACTAGGTATTGGTTCGAGTATCTCCTATGAAGGGGATTATGAGATTTGGCAAGAAAGGGAAGTTAGCACCGAGGTATGTGGGGCTGTTTCCTATTATAGAGAGAGTGGGACCGGTAGCATATAGACTGGGACTTTCAAAACATTTTTAAAGGATACACGATGTGTTCCATGTGTCATCATTGAAGAAATACACGAGGAGCAAGAGGGATTTTTTGCACATTCCACTTGACGAGATTGACTTACATCCAGACGTCTCATATGAAGAGAGGTTCGTGGCTATTCTAGATCGTGGTGAGCGTAAACTACGGTCCAAGGTGGTGCCCTTGGTGCAAATTCAGTGGGGTCAACACAATGTTGAGGAGTCGACTTGGGAGCGGGAGGATGACATGAGAAAGCAATATCTAGAGTCATTTACTGCAGGTATGTCCTAATTTTGAGGACAAAATTCCTTTTTAAGGGGGGAGTATGTAATACCCCATATTTCTGCGTATTTTTAAATTAATTAGTTTGGAAATTAATTGACAAAATACATTTTATTTAAATTACGCAAGTGGTATGTGCGTATTTACTAAGTGTGAATAGTAAATAATAAATGATTATTATTATACGACATAATGAGTAATATGTGCGTATTCTAGTTTATCTAACTGGGAGTCACGTGTAGACTATTTTGAGGGAGGAATGAGAAATATATTTTAAGTGACTCGGATGGGAATTTAGAGGTCACGAATGATTCCGAATGGGTCGAAATGTCATAATAGTGTACCTGGGAGAATAGTTTGGGTTTTGGGTCAATTTTGGACCAAACCAGCACCTATTAAGGGCGTTACGGTCATTTTTCAAAAAGAGGTCAAGGGACCTACGAAAATTAGAGTCCTATATCTGATATTTAGAAATTGGGTTTAGGGCTCATAACACAAAATATTAGAGAGGCCATTAGAGAAAAGAGAGAACAATTTTCCTAAAGCCTAAGGAGAGATTTGAGAAGGTGGTGAAGTTTTTCTTGCACCTCAAGACAATTGGAACGGAAGATTGGAGAAGAAGCAATCAATCATGAACCAAGAACCATGAAATGAGATCAATTAATCTAAGGCAAGTGTTTATTGCAAATTGAATTGAAGTTATAATACCCATGTGTAGGGATTTCAAGAATAAATTGATTTTTATTTTAAAACTTTGATGAAGAGTACCAATTGATTTCATGTTAGGTAAAATTGCATGTAGTTAGGGTTTATATGTATAGAAGATTGTAAATTAGAAGAGTTTTGATTGTTACCACATATTTAAATTTGGGTTTTTTATATAATTTGATGGATGAACACCAAACTAGATTAAGAATGGGTTTTGAGGGTTTGATTCATTCATGCTTGATTTTAGTAGAGTTTTAATGTGTTTATAACATTAGAAATCATCCTAACTCATGTAGAAATAGTTAGTAATAATCGTATGTGAATTTGGTGAAGAATTATAGAAGTTGGGTAAAACAGAAAGGGTGAGAAATCGAAGAAGACAAAGGTGCAATTGTTCGATCGATCGATCGACCAAATCCTTCTATCGATCGACCCTGACAGATTTTGGGTTCTTTTCTTGGTTGAATTTTATAGGATTACCAATGATTGAAGGGGATCTTAGGAGGGTTATTATACCTATGTAAGGACTTGATAAAGAGCACTAGGTATAGGAAGGGAACCTTAGAGTTGTGTGAATGCTCAACTAGTTACGAAAGTGAATTAAATTCATAAATAAATGATAAATTACGGTGAATATTAGAGAGAAAATATTACGTACTAGTATAAATAATTTGGTTGTGTGAATACTTATTATAGTGATACTTAGGCGGTGTGAATACCTAAAGTATGCTTAATTCGGTATCGGGGTCGATGATTATTCGGACCAATACATAGAAGCTCGATTTGGGGTCGATGATTATCTGGACCAAATCGAAGTTAAAAGATATTGGGGTCAATGAGTAGCCAAACCAATATACATATGCATAACATTTACTTTGGGGTCGAGGGATATCCAGACCAATGTAAATGATAGGATGATTGGAGTCGATGATTAGCCGAACCAATAATCCTCATAGTATATATTGTGTGAAATATATATATGTCATGATATTCTACTTATGTGTGAAAGTAGAGTTGTAGATGATATATATGTAGATATACATCTAAATGATAAATTAAGTAAAGAGAAATTTAATTTCAAGATTAAAAACAGATTGGGAATATCTACAGTAAATTAAGTAGTGAAACTTAATTATGGAAGTCGAATGATAAATCTGAAATGCTTTATGAATTAAGTAGAGAGACTTGCTTATGATGATTAAACATAACTAAAAGACTAAAAGAGTAATTTCCTTTTATATAAAATCAATAAATGATGCGGAAGCGTTGAATGATGGTTCACAAATAAACAAAGCCAAATTTTAATTTCTTCAAAACAAATTAAAATAAGATAATCCAAGTCCTAGAATTTGCCTAAGTGATATTTATCAATATTAGCAAGTTAGGCGAAACCAAATTTTAGCAAATGACTTGAATTAAACAACATTACTCAATATTTAATATAAGTCCCAAATTAAATGAGTGTGATAATTTAAACCAAATTTTATCTTGAATAAGTCTAAGCATGCGTTCTCAATTATGAAGCAAGATAAAATAAACAATATCACACTACGCCGAGATGTACGAGGAAAAACCCAAGATGGAAAACAACCTCGGACGGCCCTAGCCACAAGTCCACTAGATACGGAATTACAATTACAAGACAGATAGACTTACAACGACTGACTCGATCCCTCTCAAGCCTCGACGTTTCTTCTTGTAGACACCTCTTCCTAGCTGACAACCTCGGAACACTACCGCGATCTCGGAATCCACCGATGGGGCTTTCTATGGTCACCGTCACCCGTACATGGAGCCTTTCTCCAAGTGGGTAGAATCACAACAAAAATGTCTTCTTCTTTGATGGATGTAGAAGCAAACCAAAACTTCTCTTCTTGAATTCGGTAGAGATAAACCGGTGCCAAACTCCAAGCAATTTAATATGTATATGTGAACTTGGATAAACTCAATTGGGTGTAAACACTAGAGTGATGAAAATATTTTTCTCTAAAAATCTCACTCAAAACATGAACATTTTCCTAAACCATTTTTGCTCTCAAACACTCTCTAAGAGATGGAAAAGTTATGGAAATGTTGGTTTGGAAAATGTGATTCCCGCACTTCATAAAGTCTGAAAAAGTTGGTTAAAAACCAAGTGGGGAAGTGGGTGAAAAACTGCCAAAAACTGCCAAAAACTGTTCCCGCCTGACAGCTCGTTCGAACGAGATTTTGTTCGAACGAACTCTCATTCGAACGAGACTTCTAACGACGCACCAGTATGGACTTCGTTAGAATCTCGTTAGATACCTCGTTTGAACAGAAAGTTCGTTCGAACGACATATCGAACGACGGACCAGTTTAGACTCGTTGGCAGGTTCGTTCGAACGACATCTGGTTCGAACGAAAAAACTCGTTCGAACGACATATCTAACGAACGACCAGAAAGATTGAAAAATACGATTTTGGCCCAGAAAACTTTATGAATTTATTTTAAAGTTTTATATAATTTCTTTCTTAAAACAAAACGCAGTTTTTATAAAACCTAACACCCAATAAACTTGTTCCGAGCTCCCATATATATATAATTGCATTCATACCTTTGGAGCATGGAACTATGATTGATGATGTAGAAACGAGGCACGCAAACCGGCATATTTGATGAAGCTTTATACTCTTTACCGCTACGTCTTCAACAAACATTTCATAGGCTTGAGAATATTACATTTTCATACTATCCTATGAATAAATGTTTTTGTCCGGAATTGAGCCAAAACTATATATGGACTCAATTGGAAATTTGTGTCCTTACAAATCTCCCCCTTTGGCTATTCCGGGACAAAAACCAAACAAAAATCCTAAAGGGCCGTCAAGCTCACTAAAATCAAAACATAACCCACCCAAACTTGACTCAACCCAAGGATCAAACGCTTTGCCATTGACAGATGCCGCTTTAGAAGAATTCCTGCACACTTAAGCAAACTCATCAAATGCATAGGGAATATCAAAGTATTTGCAATTAATTAATTACTCCCCCTAAATTAATTCTCCCCTTTATCAAACACATGACCTACTTAGAAAGACATCTCCCCCTAAGATAAATCACCCCCAAACTAAGATACGATAATAATAGGATCAGATACCATTTCTCCCCCTATCATCATTCTCCCCCTTTTTTGTTCAGGAATAGGCAAAGGATAAAGAACTAATAAACAGCATGTTGAAGCTTAAAGTGATAAGACATGAAAGCATATGGGCAATAAAAGCAAGGCAAAGACAAACAAATATCATAGATATATACATTAGAAATATACCAATAGAGTACTTGCATATATATAGATATAAACACACATATAACACAAAATACAATAAGTTTGCACACTCGGATGGTAAAAATGTGTCATATGGAAATGGAAGTGTAGGGGTGTGAACTAGCAACAATTAAATTTAGACCCAAACACTTAATAAACATTCACGGAGTTCTCATTTGATTGCAAACTTTATCACATTTAAATATAACCTCATGTGACAATATAAAGATTGAACTCAATGAACAAACATACACAATGCATACAAGCCTAGCATGATGATGATTCTACAAACCAAATAGAGTCATGACATTAAAGACAACTAGGATAAATGGACATTATGCAAACCGTTGATATACCATCCAATTCTCCCTCAATAAGAATATATATTCGTTTGCTTTTGAATGAATATATCAAACAAACATAGGCCATGGCAATTGATTTCTTTTTAATGCCAAATATTCTGTTTTTAGGCCTTTGGATCACGTATTTCTTTTAGATCCAATAAACGGTGGCTTACTATCGCAAAGGATCACTTAGTCCTTTCGGAGCCCTTCCCCGTGCATATTTATTTATCATGTTTTCATTTTCACACAAATCTCACATGCAACGGATTTTGACATGCACTAGTCCTCCTAGGTCATAGATATGTAGATGGCTAGATTGGTAGGAGAACACCTCAAAGAGCTCAAATATAACATGTGTCATTAAGATTTCAAAAGAGCTCGTGCATGTGTGAAAAGAGGCATATAAAAATAGAATCCATTTAAACAACACAAAATCCAACTACTCCATATAAAGCATGGTAAAGAACATTTTAAGGATTGAAAATCTAAACCAAAAGTTCTAGCCACGTGGGAGCGTAAAAGATGGGATTCAAACACAAATATATGCCACTTAAAGTGTGTCAAACTAAAATACACACAAAAAAAATCTTTTTGAGTTTTTAACATTTTTAATCAAAAATAGATATTTACTCAAAAGGACAAATAAAAATCATTTGTATTTTTCATTAAGCTTAAATGAAATAAATAAAACACAAATGATAAACAAAAATATTTTTATATTATGCAGTCAATTCAAGCAAAAATATAATACAAAAAGATAAACAAGTCAAAATATCTAGTATGTGATATGAAATAATGCAATGACTAGAAAATGACTAAACAAGCATACATTTTAGCATGTGAATATAACATGAAGTACAAAAGCTAAAGTATGCAAATACTAACAAATTCATCCTTTAGATTTAGCAAGGGAGGAAGCATGTGAAAGTAAATGAGAATCACAAATCCTATTTTGCAAGACAACCAAGTCGGATTTCCTAACCCAAATTAATGAAGAGTGACTATCTTGGGGTGTTGGAACGTTAACTACCGTGGTTTCTTTACTATGGGATTTTCTAGAAATTCGTTTAAGATCAAAACAAAATTTTCTAAGATGACCTTTTCGACCACAATGTGTATAAGCAAGAGCATGTCGAAAAGATTGACCTAAGGAGTGATCATTAAATGTATTCTTAGTAGATTCTCCTAAAACAGTGGTTTTGGCATTATGAGTAAATTCATTACAAGTATTGAAGCCTAAACCACAAGTGTCATTTTTAATTTGGATTGTTCCTAACATTTTATCTAGTTTTTCCGAACGACACTCCAAATCAAATTTGACATTACTAGAGTCTTTTAATTTATCTTGCAATTCCAAAATATTAGACTCTAATAAAACAGTTCGCTCTTCAAAAGCAAGAAGCTCCTTTTTCAAGGATTCCATTAAACCCCTAAGGCTATCTCTTTCGCCTTCTACGTATTCTAGCTTCTCTCGAAGAGTACTCTCACGTGTCCTAAGGTCTTCTATTAAATCATTTTCATCAACGACCTTGACACTCTCTCTTAAACTAGCTTCTAACTTCAAATTAGCTCTTTTCAATTTAATAGATTCGGTATACAATTCTTGAAAAGCATTTTGAAGTTCACTCATATCAACCTCATCTTCATTTTCACTCTCTCTTTCGTCTTCACTCTCACTATCATCAAAAATAAGAGAATCATGTAGACCTTGGAAGTGGCATGTGCTATTGTTTCATCAATCGATGAGTTCTCACTATCACTCACATGACTAGCCATAAAAGCCACAAAATTTTTCTTAGTGGGGGAATCGGGCTTTTCTTCCATATCACTAAGGGCTTCATTATATGAAATGGGTCGCTTACCATCTTTCCTTAGTTTAGTGGGGCACTCATAAGCCCTATGGACATATCCTTCACAACCAAAACACTTATCAGACTCGTCCCTATCTAAATTGTCATTGCTAGGTTTAGGGATCTTCTCGGCTTTAGAAATCTTCTCGCTTTTATCATGTTTAGAAGTATCAAATTTCTTAAAATCATTTTTAAATTTATCTTTGTTAAATTTAAGAAATTTTCTAAATTTACGAGCAAACAAAGCCATGTCTTCCGAGTCACTTTCACTATCGCTCTCTACTACTTGTTTGACCTCTTTTCGGGCTTTTAAAGCAACACCCTTTTTAATTTTCTTTTCAATTTTAGAGGGAAACATATCTAGTTCATAGGTTTGTAAATGACCTACAAGCTCTTCTAATTTCGTAGAGGCTAAAGTGGGTAAAGAATTTAAAACGGTCACTT
The DNA here is from genome assembly GCA_949130495.1 of Sambucus nigra. Classification (NCBI taxonomy): domain Eukaryota; kingdom Viridiplantae; phylum Streptophyta; class Magnoliopsida; order Dipsacales; family Adoxaceae; genus Sambucus; species Sambucus nigra. The sequence continues at coordinate 120,438,231 of OX422219.1, read as the reverse complement.
TAGGAATAAATCTATCGGGTAGGGACCTTAAAATTTTCTTTACAACACGGTCGTCAGGTATTTTCTCTCCCAAGTTAAAAGATGAATTAACGATATCAGAAAGTCTAGCATAAAATTTATCAAAAGTTTCTTTTTCATCCATTTTGATAGTTTCAAATTGAGTGGTGAGGTTTTGGAGTTTTGAAGCTTTAACGACACTAGTTCCTTCATGAGTTAATTGTAAAATATCCCAAGCTTCTTTACCAGTTTCACACGTCATAATACGTCGGAATTCATTCGGTGCGACAGCGCTAAATAAGGCATTTAAACCTCGGGAATTAAAGTTAGCAAGTTTAAACTCATTTTCAGTCCATCTATCGACGGGTTTGATAATACGTTCATTTTCAACTAAGTAAGTTGGTGGAGAGTACCCGGTAACAACAGACATCCAAACTCTCTCGTCGATAGATTTTAGTGCCGATCTCATTCGCGCTTTCCAATACGCGTAGATTGAACCATCGAAAATAGGAAATTTTGAAAATGGGGAAAAATCCATTTTAGCCAAAAAAATTATTTAAAAAAAATCGTTAACGAAATAATTTATCGCTTTGGCTCTGATACCAATTTGAAAGACTAAAAGAGTAATTTCCTTTTATATAAAATCAATAAATGATGCGGAAGCGTTGAATGATGGTTCACAAATAAACAAAGCCAAATTTTAATTTCTTCAAAACAAATTAAAATAAGATAATCCAAGTCCTAGAATTTGCCTAAGTGATATTTATCAATATTAGCAAGTTAGGCGAAACCAAATTTTAGCAAATGACTTGAATTAAACAACATTACTCAATATTTAATATAAGTCCCAAATTAAATGAGTGTGATAATTTAAACCAAATTTTATCTTGAATAAGTCTAAGCATGCGTTCTCAATTATGAAGCAAGATAAAATAAACAATATCACACTACGCCGAGATGTACGAGGAAAAACCCAAGATGGAAAACAACCTCGGACGGCCCTAGCCACAAGTCCACTAGATACGGAATTACAATTACAAGACAGATAGACTTACAACGACTGACTCGATCCCTCTCAAGCCTCGACGCTTCTTCTCGTAGACACCTCTTCCTAGCTGACAACCTCGAAACACTACCGCGATCTCGGAATCCACCGATGGGGCTTTCTATGGTCACCGTCACCCGTACATGGAGCCTTTCTCCAAGTGGGTAGAATCACAACAAAAATGTCTTCTTCTTTGATGGATGTAGAAGCAAACCAAAACTTCTCTTCTTGAATTCGGTAGAGATAAACCGGTGCCAAACTCCAAGCAATTTAATATGTATATGTGAACTTGGATAAACTCAATTGGGTGTAAACACTAGAGTGATGAAAATATTTTTCTCTAAAAATCTCACTCAAAACATGAACATTTTGCTAAACCATTTTTGCTCTCAAACACTCTCTAAGAGATGGAAAAGTTATGGAAATGTTGGTTTGGAAAATGTGATTCCCGCACTTCATAAAGTCTGAAAAATTTGGTTAAAAACCAAGTGGGGAATTGGGTGAAAAACTGCCAAAAACTGCCAAAAACTGTTCCCACCTGACAGCTCGTTCGAACGAGATTTTATTCGAACGAACTCTCGTTCGAACGAGACTTCTAACGACGCACCAGTATGGACTTCGTTAGAATCTCGTTAGATACCTCGTTCGAACAGAAAGTTCGTTCGAACGACATATCGAACGACGGACCAGTTTAGACTCGTTGGCAGGTTCGTTCGAACGACATCTGGTTCGAACGAAAAAACTCGTTCGAACGACATATCTAACGAACGACCAGAAAGATTGAAAAATACGATTTTGGCCCAGAAAACTTTATGAATTTATTTTAAAGTTTTATATAATTTCTTTCTTAAAACAAAACGCAGTTTTTATAAAACCTAACACCCAATAAACTTGTTCCAAGCTCCTATATATATATAATTGCATTCATACCTTTGGAGCATGGAACTATGATTGATGACGTAGAAACGAGGCACGCAAACCGGCATATTTGATGAAGCTTTATACTCTTTGTCGCTACGTCTTCAACAAACATTTCATAGGCTATAGAATATTACATTTTCATACTATCTTATGAATAAATGTTTTTGTCCGGAATTGAGCCAAAACTATATATGGACTCAATTGGAAATTTGTGTCCTTACAATAACACATGTGAATGCTATATGAAAACTAAAGTACACAAGGATGTTAATAATAAAGTGTGTTCTATGGGCGGTTCAGGAGAGTAGTCCATTGATAAGATCGGTTATATACTTTAGTTTAGATAGCTTGGGTATGATGGCTAGGTGGGCTAAGTATAAGACATTAGGTGTGCACATTAGATGAGAGGTGAGGAGACTCAAGGGAGTATGCATGAACCTAACATGTGTAATCAATAATCGATTTTAATTGTGATAAATTACTTGTTAAATGTTTTCAAACTTTTTTGAGTGCTAACTCTTGCTATAAAAATGTTTTCAAAAATTTGTAGGTGTCCAACCACAAGGGTGCTATAGTTGAGTTCATTCCAGGGATTCAGAGTTGTAGCACTATAGATGCTTACAGGATTATTTAGTCGTCGACTCTTTCATTTAGATCTAGTATAGGAACTCATTCTTATTTTTCATATGTAGACATGTTGTCAGTTGACTCCATTACAGTTCCAGTTTTGTATCAGTTTTACTTAATAGTTGGATTATGGATTTTTTCTTGGTTGTGGTTTTAACCGACGGTTTATTTGGCTTGAGTTAGTTGCTTTTACATATTAGTGATGGTTTGGATTCTATTATCTCGTGTATGTGGTTTTAGTTTTGAAACTATTCTATTATCCTGTTTTATTTTGAAAGATAAAATTTTGGCACCGATCTAATTAACTTAGGTGGTTAGTAATTAATTTATTTTCGAGAGTGATGCTAAGAAGGAACCATATGAGAATTCTGTTTGAATTTGATAAAGGCCTAATCAACCGATATTTAATTTGATGGGGTGTCACAATAGTCCCCACTTTTTATGACGTTTATTTTATTTTTTCAAAAACAACAATTTTACCCTTAAATTAAAATGGTCCATATTATGTTTTTAGGACCGCTAACTTTTCTTTTATAAAAATGGTCCCTATTGTGATTTTAGGATAATCAACTTTTTTCTATAAAAATGATCCATATTTTCTGTTGACCTTTATAAAAAAAATATATGCCCTTTTAGGGTTTAACATAATATTCGTTATGGATATATGACACTCAATTTTATATCTGTAGATATAATCCCTACTTTTTACTAAGTTGCTTTCATTGTTTAAAAAGCATCAATTTTGCCCTTATTTATTAAAATTAAAATGATATATATTATAGTTTTAGAGCAATTAACTTTTCTTTTATAAAAATGGTTCCTATTATGGTTTTAGGACAATAAATTTTTCTTTTATAAAAATGGTCCCTATTTCTTTTGTCCTTGATAAAAAAATATATATATTTAAGTTTAAACTTCTATTATGATTCTATGACAATCAACTTTTCTTTTATAACGACAGTCCCTATATCTTCTATCCTTATTTTTTTAAATAGCGTTTTATTAAGTAGTATTTTCTTTACAAATCTAGTTCTTATTTTTTTCCTCTTAAAATGAGGTGCTTTAATAAAAATTATACTAATGCAATAATGTTTTCAAATATTAGACAATAGATGTCATCGTACCTCTGGTTATTAGAGTACAACTAGGGTGCTCATTCGTCAAAATGCAAAGTTAAATTTGCATTGTCATTTTTTTTCTTTATTAGTCGTTTTTAATGTTTATATCCTACATTTTCCCTTTTTCATAAAAAAAATAATTACATTGAATACTCAATTTTTAATATTCCACTGAAATAAGTTTGTTGTATTAACAATGCAAATTTAATTTTGAAGTGAAAAAAATGCAAATACAATTTTCTAATCTAGCAATGGAGCAACGATAATAAGGCGATAAAGAGTGGTTCAGTTGTATTACATATGAAACATCAAAAATCAAATAGAAAATATAAAAAATTGACGTTGCAAACTTAATTTTGCACTTTGGCGAAGTAGTATTGGTGACGGGAGTTGATCAGAGGAGGTTTGGTGACATTCTAAGTCCAATATATAAAAAGAAAGCAGATTTAGTATTTTTAAAAAGCATAAAACACTTCATTCTAAACAAAAAATAGGGCTAGATTTGAAAAGAAAAATAAATGATAAATTAATATTTTTAAATTATCAACTTTAATTAACCTTGTAACACCCCGCACAAAAACACGAGGCACTACTATGATTAAAACTAAACTAAATCCTCAACTATATGCATAAAGCATCTATATTCCATAAAATAAATATAATGAATTAAAATTTTTACACTTCCCTAATAATTACAATTAAATCCTACTCGAAAATAATTCTAAGCTCTCCAAATAAATTACACTACCAAGATACACAAAAATAATGAAAATCGTTCAATCTTCATGCTCTAAAATCCTCCAAATCATTCATAGCATCCAAATCCATGCTAACCTGCCATTAAAAGAACAATACGGGGAAGTGCACAATATGACAAGAATATATGCTAAAAAATATAACGGTGAATAAAATGCAACAATACGAATCCGAATTCAAGTCCAAAGTGACATCCGAGAATTATACCAATTTGATTTTTCAATGACATATCAATAGGTTACCTAGCCTCACCTCACCTCACCTCACCTCACCTCACCTAAGCTTCGTAAAACCTCATCCCGGCTATTGGACTTTTGGACTATTGGCCGGTGACCATTCTCCATGCCATATAAAATTTTCATGACACTATGCCCATTAATAAATACAATAATTCAATCGAATTAATATATATTGGATTATAATAAATGTCATGATATCAACACTATGAGTACAAATAAATCAGGACAAATGACTACTCTCGAGAGATTTAAGGAGCATATTGCGTAAACTCCGTACATCAAAATCATCACAGGAAAGCCATAAAAATTCTGCCTCAAAATTCTGATCACACCATTGCGTTCCTCTCGCGAAAATAATCAAAACTCATTCTATCCCAAACTTGAGAAAACACCAAATAAGGCTTCAAATTTTGAGTTAAAACTTGATAACTTTGGGGCTAGGATTTGTAGGAGGAAGATTATGAAAATTATAAGGGTCTACTGCTCTTAGAGGTTGTCAAAATATATTTGAAAAGTCCTAACCCCGTATTAATTTAAGTGGAGGAAGATTAGAGAATTTAAGTGGCATTACAATCCTATTAAAACTAAAACAGTTCGCCCCTTAGTCACGGTTCAGAACTGTGACAATTTTTTTTTTGCCCAGAGAGTTTTATGTTTGATGACTCTTCTAAACGGCCCAATACAACTCATATTAGGAGTCTTTTTAGATAGATTTCCGAATTTCAAATTAATTTAATTAATTACCGAATAAAATTACGAGTTATTACACACAGACACACACACACACACACACACATATATATATATATATATAATATGATTGTTCTTTCGTAGAGTAGACGATGGATATAAGAAAACGAAGAAGATACAAAAACAATTGTATTTTAATATGGCAAAAGAATACTTTTTGTATTGAATAATTTTAAGGGTTAATTTTGTAACAAAATTATTGTGTGACCTAGAGAAATAATGAAAATGTCAACAAGTCATTGCTTTACAAAACTAAACAAGCTTAATTAATGACAATTAAAATATGGACTATTTTTATAAAAGAAAAGTTAATTGTCCTAAGAATGAGGTGATACAAAAGAAAATGTATAATAAGAGGGTATAAGGGCATTTTTGGTATTGAATAATTTTAGGAACTAATTTTATAACAAAATTATTGTGTGTCCTATACACATAATAAAAATGTTAACAAGTCATTTTTCGACACTGCTCCTAAAGAAAAAATAAATAATAAAGTATATTCAATTTTTTTATTAGTTCGTCCATAGTGGATTTAGCTCACTAAAATTATTGGTTTCGATTTGCAATGGGTTCACAAACTCATAAAATGTAATATCCGCATAGTATCAAAACCTTAGAATGATCAAACTATGACAAGTTAACCTTATAAATCGCCCTATATCCCCCTTATACCTTAGTCAAGTTAACAAATACCCTCACAAAGTTGAAATCACTCATGAAATCCAATAACTTTGCTTAATTAAATAGGTACCCCCTAAGGTTATAAAATGACTAAAATACCCCTATAAACTTTTGAAGAAGTATAACTTGACCTATATTTTACCCCAAGACCCCAATTTTATATAAAATTGAACCTCTACATCTCAATTAATTTAATTTTATAAACCCAACCCTAGAAATTTCATGAAATTACACAAATATACCTTAAATATAGAAATTAATCAAATAAAATACAAAATAAATACTAAACACCTTCCTCAAGGATCAAAATCAAAACCAAAATAACTAAACCTTTTATCCTGCTAAAAATGCATCCAAATCAGCACAAAAGGACAAAAATCATGTGAAAACCGCCCCCACACATGTGAAACCTTTGTACCACCATGTCTATCTTCTTAAACAAATGAAGAATCCACCTCTTTTTTTACCACCAATCACCTTCTTCTGGAGTACCCTAAAAAATCCTCACAAATTTTAGCATTAAAACCTACCATTTCAGTGGTAACGAACTTGTCTTTTTTTTTTCTCTCTCAAATCTAGTAACCTATTATTGTATGTATCATTTTTTGTTTTGATTATTAAAAATATTTTTTTCATCATCAAACCAATCAAAAAAACCAACTGTTTATGTGTATTATGGCCTGTATACATAGAAACCTACAAAAACTCCATTAAAGCCTGAGCTTTGATTGTGAAAATCCATTCTTTGACTTTGAACCTGTTTCAAAGTGAGGAATGAATTCCCTAAGAGCCTAAGAGATCAAATGTAATGATATTTTTAAAAAATAATTGAGTTTTGACCCCTAATTTCTCAAAGGTGTTTTCGAAGTTCAAAATTTTCAAATTCAAAATTCTCCCAAACCTGTATACCTGAATCCATCAAAACAAAGACAAACTCTTCCTTAGGATAGAAAAAACCTAAACCTAAGCTTAGAATCCATTGCCATGGTCTGAAACTGCACGAATGTCATGGCAAATGTTTTTGAAAAAATACAATTGTTCTAACTCGATCAATTTAAACCTCAATCCATGAAACCAATATATTTGGATTCCTTGTGAAACATTAGGCTGGATTAGTTCAGGAATCATCTCAAATGATATAGGATATTAAGAGAAATTTAAGGTCAAAGTTTTGGCCAAATCCTAGTCAACTATCGAGAGGTTGAAAATGAACTTTTTTGACAAGAATCATTGACCTAGTGCGTGACCAATTAAATTTTTTTGATTTTTTCTCAAAATTTTTATTAAATTTTTCTGGTCAAAATGATATAAAGTAAGACAGTGTTTGGTCAAACCTAACTCAAATTGTTAAAAATATATTCAAAAAATTACAAATTGACCCCTCATATTTTTTTCATCTTTTGAATTTTTAGCCCAACTTTTTTCCACATATTCTTGGATAAAATTTAAGCCAAAAAGTCATCTACACTATTTTTCAAATATGATTTAAGACCTTTTTTTAAACTTTTAAAAATAATTACAAAACAACTGCTAAACTTTAAGAATTAAAGTTTTTTAATTTTTTCGTTCGTATTGAATCTTGTCCCGATAATATACGCTTACAAATATGATGATTGAGAGATAATCAAACACCTGACCTCGATAACACCTCAAATTAGTTTTAACACTTCTCTGAATAACCAAAAAGTACGTTTTGCCCTTTTGATAGTAATTTTAGCACATTTGATATAACTTCTATTGATATCACACTGTGATAGCCATAAATATTTTTAGTATGGGCATGTTAGAATACTTCCATGCTATGTATGTTTGTTAAATATCATTGGTATCTCAATATGGATCATTTGGATTAAATTGAACCATGCTCTCTAATAACTGAGTTCATAAGGTTAAATGATTGAATAAGTTCACTCAAGCATTTATGTGTTAAATGTCTTTGTTGAAAGAATACTTATAACTTAGGGAGTAGACTTTCATGTTATCCCACATAACTTTTCAACTTTACCTATAGGTCTCGAGATGTTTTGAGAGCCTAGTTATGCTACATATATATATAAGAATAACGTTCCTACAAAATGTGCGTAGCTTGGTTACTTAAAATCGAAAGGTTTTCGACTATTATTTGGTTATACTGATATGCTTAATTCTTTTGTACTTACTAGGAAACTGATAATTATAGGATTATCCATTTAAAACTTTTTGATTTTCTTCTTCATCTGTAAGATTTTTTTCTTATGCTTAATTCGTAACGTTATCCATTAAACATTTAAATTCATGCACTCCTCAAACCTCTATATAAATATATTTGTTATAGAGTTGGTTAAAATCTACTTAGCATACTTGTGTTAGTTCCAATTTACCTCCAAAAGTGCCAGGATGAAGAAGTAGTACCCCCTCCCTTTTTGTGATAATCGAAGATCACTTTTATGCTAGTATAAATATACAAAAGGAAGTGATAGAAGACATAAGCGAAGAATGACATTGCTAGACGACCTTTGTTATTTCCTAATTTTTGGAATATGATGTAGTACTTATAATTCACCCATGCGTTTGGTGATACAATATATAGTTATCAATATAATGAATAATGTTATGTTATTTTAGCCTTAAATTTAGTTTCATTGCTTTGTTACTATCTTGTACATTCATACTAAAAACAAGGTGTGAAAAGTTGGTATCAGAGCGCGATTCTAAAACGCATTGGGTTAGATACCTATACGGGAATCATATAAGATATTAGTTATTTTATATTTTTCGTAACTTCTTTAATATCGGCATATACTAAATCTATTTTGCATCATGAAAATTTGAGATTCCAAGCTATTTAGTTTCGACATAGTTCCGACCAATTGGTGGGAAGATATAGTTAAAGAACAAGCAATCTTCAAGATTAGCGTTATGGTTCATGAAGTGGATGATGAATGGAGAAACTCAAATGCTGTTGTAAAGCACCTCGTGTTAACAAAGCGTATATCTAGAGAAGAGTAGGCTATGAGGAAAATGAGAGAATATGCTAATGATCCAATCATACACTAAGAAACCATTAATCTTGCTTGAAATGACCTCTATTGTAATGCCCCAGCCTGAATTTATGAGTTACTCGTGGATCAACCCAGTCCAGCCCTAACGTTAGGCGTGAAGTGCAATGAGACAAACTAAATAATATTGCTAGGCTAGTTTTATTTAAATATCTTTTCACTTATTTAGCATGCAATTTTGATTCATATCAAGCTACTCCTGGGACCAGTGGGAAGCGATCCCGAAGTTCGATCATTCAATGTTACTAACATAAAATTAAAAGGATACTTACTTGTACAACACTCTCAAAATACAGAATTGCACACAACCTCCCGTAACAAAGAGGAGGTAATGAGCCGAATGCCTAGTGGAAAATACAACAATACAATATAGAATCGAATGGAATGGAATGGAAGAAAGGAGACTCTAACACATTATGCCTACGTGGATGTGAAATTACCACATATATCTATACATATACATACATTAATTCATAAAACCATTTTTATTCTAAAAACATTACTTGTTCCGATTAAATCACTTTGTTCCGATTAAATCACTTTAATCCTATGAAGAAACCATTTTTGCTTAACTTACTAATTTTCCCTATTTAATGCACCAGATTAAATATTAAACATATTCCGTTTATTTAGTGAGAATACTTCTTTTTTTATGAAAATCATCCATTTACTCATATCGAATTTAGCCAGTACTTTCTTTGAAATAACCCTTCAACACACGAACACACCGTATTAAAAAATACTTATTTTCTGTTGAAAGGCTTTCATAAATTCACACTTGTGTTAATTATGGGTTAAAACTAGTAACAACCCTCACGTTTGATAGCATATTTCATATTTATTTACTAGGTGTAGTAATTAATTATAAAATGATGGATGTTGGGTAAATATTAATTTAATATGAAAAAGGTTAATATTTACTGAAATGTTGTGTGATTATCTGATGAGTAGGTAAAAATATCCATGTTGTGATTTATGGTGTCATAAGATATAAAATGACATTTTGGTTTAATGAGAAATCGGAACTAAAAATGAGTTATAAAATTTCCAAATGATAATTTGGAGGGTGTAGTTAGTCCCGGTAGGTGCGAGACAGTCAAAATAAGTGCCATATTGCATTTTGGTATTTCGGGCACTTTTCACTGGTTATGGCTTAAATGTTTAGTTGCGATTTATTTTATCGCGTATTAGCCATTAGAGTTGGGCATTTTAGACTTATGGCCCGATTTAGTCTTGCTAAAACTCACTATTCCTCTTAAGACTAAATTGTTAACTAAGAGAGAAAGAAGAGAGATTTGGAGAAAGAGAGAAATTTGGAGATTTGAGCTTGGATCATTGCCTCCACCAAATCAAATCTGCATTTGCAAGATCAAGGCAAGTTATCTACTTGCTATTGTATGATTTAAGGAGAATAATTAGTATTGATATTTATGAATTGTTATGAATTGTCATCTTAGGGTTTTGATAGATTATTTGGGTATTAACCCTTGGAAATGGATTTGGATGATACATATGGTAATTGATGGTAGTTAGATGCATTTGGGGTGTATTAGTTCCCTTAAATAATCTTGGCTGGGTTGGTTTTGGTTTAAGGAGAAATTTGGAGTTTAGAACTCCATAGCCAAAACTTGGCAAATTTGCAGAATCGAATCGATTCGGCCTGGCCGAATCAATTCGCCTTGAGACAGTTTCCAAGCCTGGGTCGACTGAATCGATTCGTCTCGTCCGAATCGATTCGGCAATTACGTATATTCCCCATTTTCCTGGCCGAATCGATTCGGCTAGGCCGAATCGATTCGAAAATCCTGCATTTTTCTTTTGTTTTCCTTTTGTTTTCCTTTTCAAATTTCAACCTTTTTCTTTAGGGTTAGGACCTAGGAACCTTCTTCAAAGAAGTAAACTTAGAGTCCTAGAGTAGTTATTGAGTTTGGTCCCTACCCTAGACTAGAAATGGGTTCATCTGGGGTTTATTCGGGGAGGTTTAAAGTAATGTTAAGGCATTACTTCTTTTATTAAAATTTTTAGAAGTTAGGAAGTTAAATGCCCTAACTTGGAGACTTAAGGGCTTATCAAAGTTATATGAACTTTGGGGATTTGTAGGATCATAATGATCATTTGGAGATTTAGTTGGGACTTGCAATTTGAGGAATATCGATGATAATATTCAACGGGAATAGGTTCGAATAAAATGAACCCAAATTGTTTAAAGATGATAGTTTCAACTAAAATGAACCCAAACTATGTTAATGATGATTGGTTCAAATAAAATGAACTCAGTTGTTTAATGATGATAGGTTCGAATAAAAAGAACCAGACACATGGATATTGGTAATGGAATTTTGGTAATGGTAAATTGAAATGAAAATGAGATATAATATGGTAAATGTTAATTTACTTAAACACACCTCTCTAAATGACATCATAAGGGAAGTTCGCGCGCTTGGTGATGCCCCCTGGCTAGTGAATGCAGGGTGGATATAGTCCTAGGCCATATACGGGGTTTTTATATATTTTTCTGCGCTGGTTAGGGGATTCCGGGTGTGGTCCTGACTTTCCCGCGGGCATATGGCCGCTTCCTGACGTTGCGTTATGATCCCAGGTTGTCTTGTATAGATAGGCCCTGGAAGATGATGGTCATTTAGGGGCGCGCCCAGTGGGGAAACTCGGAGGGGCGGTCTTAGAATCGTTATATGTATATGAATATAACTTTTCTGCATCAAGTGGGACTTGATGGTTATATGCCATAAAGAGCATCGATACCTGCCATAAAGAGCACGGGAATGAGATTAATGAGATATGTGCCATAAAGAGCACTTGATATTAATGATATTCCTATTAAGGAATGGAAAGATGAAATGGTAAGATAATTAAATATGGAAGTTAATAAATGGTTTTATTCCTATTAAGGAATACAAAAGATAATGGAAATTTGATAAATGAGGAAAGGTTTTTAAATTTAAGTTATTTACTTTTCTTCCTTTTATGTAAATGACATTTCATTTCATCATTTAGTTAAACTGTCTTAAATTGTAACTTAGGCTTAACATGCTAGATAACATGCCATATTATCATCCTTATCATTCCTGCATAACTGTTCATTTCTATCATGCTTTTTATTCTTCTGGTGATCATATAGAACCCGACCCTGACCGGTTTACTTTCCTTGTTGTATACATGATTGTATTTGCTCAGGTGCTCCCCCGCAAGGACGCCCATTTTGACATTTCCATTCTTTTGCTTTCGACGAGCTGTAAGATTTTGCGGGTTATTACAGGATATTGTATTAGACGCTTTCATCTTTGTGTTCTAGATATGATCGGGTCTTATACTCAGACGTGTGGCCCAAACTTTTGTATTTGAATAATGAATGTATTATGTAAAATATTTAAATTGTTGTACTTCGTTGTATGTTGCTGTGGATCGACAGCTTATTCGGTCCTTTTGTATACATTCGTCTTAGTTGTATTATACATACTCTTGTGGAATTCCACTTGCTTATCAGATTTGGGTTGTTTAAATTAAATTTTCGTAACTGCATTTTTAAAATTTTACACTTTTGGCAACCCGTTTTCTGATTTATTGGGTGGTTTTCCCTTATACTCAGTTTATTTTTTTGATGCTGAGAATGATATCAATCCATGATTCCTGTTACGTTTGAGTATCGGGCTGGCCACCCCTTATCTCGGATCGCGGGTTGTCACAGATGGTATCAGAGCATCAGGTTCCAGAGTCTTTAGGATCTATGTGGATTCGTCACATTCTACCGTAGCGTTCTTTGATATAGAGCCTAAGGTTAGGACTGTGTAGTTGTCTATGTTTGCGATCTTCTGCAAGATAGATAGGTTCAAGTAGTATTTTAACTCTATTGTTTCTTTATCTTAAATACCGCCTTGAGAGGTCGCCCAGCGAGACGTTATAGGGTTTTAGAAGAAGAGGTAGATTCACCACTGCCGCTATAAAGGACCGTTAACACTGCGGATGTAGCAAGTATAGTAGCTCAAGCAGTTAACGTCGCCATGACCGCAGTGGTCCAACAATTTGCCACCGTCTCAACAATGGGCTCACGATGTGCAAGCTCCTACAGGACTTACTCCGTGAAAAGGGTTAGGGAGTCCTTTCTAAAGGGCAATTCCCCAGAATTCGAGGGGGGCACGGATGTTATTAAAGCCAATACATGGAAAGAGAACAGACAACGCCACCTTCGAATGATAGAATGTAGCGAGGGGAAGAAATAAGTCCTTGCCGCTTTTAAGCTTGTCGGATCTTCGTTATACTGGTGGGAGATAATAACCACACCAGAGCAGAAAGACACAGTGACGATCACTGAGTTTTGGGCTTTGTTCGATCGTGAGTATGTTCCTCCCGCAGTTCATAGGGAGATGAGAAAGAAGCTTCAAGATGTTGTGCAAGGAGAGAGATCTGTGGCGGAATATGTAGAGGAGTTTACACGGTTGGCGAGTTTTGTACCGAATGAAGTGGCTCCGAAATACAGGAAGATCTCAAAGTTTATTTGAGGTCTAAACTGGAGAATCCAACAATAATTGCTGCGTAATCCAGCTTTATAAACTTCAGGTGAGGTTATGAATGCAGCCTCACCCCATTGCTATGAGCATCGGTTATATACACCGGGTAGAAAGAAAGATACTGTCATGGGGCAAGTAGGGAATCCTGTAGGGTATGGGATTTGAGGAGGAGCATTTCCCTCATCCCAATCTTCGGGTAGTAAGCATAAAAAGAGGGACCCTAGACAAGGGGTTTCGTCTAAGAGACAACGTTTTGGAGGGCTTATTGCGGGTGGCAATAACATTAAGCACAGTAATGGTGCTTTGCAACATGTAGGTCGGGGTGGTCATGGAGGTAACGACCATATGGGCCAAGGCATTACCCAGTTTAGAAATAACAGGGGTCGAGGTCGAGAGGATATGAAGGGACGGTGCTTCCTATATGGGGAGGCGGGTCACTTCAAGATGGAATGTCCTCAACTGATTGGGGGTCAGTTTCCTAGGACTCCGCAGCAGCCACATGCTTAGTTTTCACCTCGGGTACCTTATCCGGTTGTTCCCAGGCAACAGGGACGGTTACTGTATGGGAGAGTATACCGAATTTGGGAGGCTATACTACCTCCAGCTTCGTTAGCTCAGCCCGTTATTAAGGGTAAGTTTTTATTTTGAAGGTACGTGAGTTATGTGTTATTCGATGTGGGTGTTACATGATCATTTGTTTTATGAGCTCTTCTCAGACTGCAGATTTGATAAGATCTGCTGAGAGTATTTTTACTAGCGTTGAGTTTTCTACGAGTGATGGTTCGCACATTTTCCTTGTTTGTAAGCATATAGGGATTTCTTGTGGTACTTTGTGCTTTGAGGCCGATTTACTCGTCCTTAACATGGTCGGGTATAATGTGATTTGTATGCCTTATCTCCACGACCGACATAATTGAGTAGTAGCGTATAGGAGGGGTTCCTTGTTTGGATTCCGCTTTTACGGGACGCTCCACGCGTGAACCTCAATGACGTTGGAAGTGGAGAGATGTTGTTCTTTCTTCTGTTAGTTAATTTCATTTTATTTTAGTTTATTTTTGTCAGTTAAGAGATGGGTGGAAAGGTTTAGCCGAGAATCACGTAGAAGAGTGATTAGTGGCTATTAAAGTGCGAAATAGAAACACTGTAAACAGTTATCTCCTCTGAACGATGTGAGGGAGACTGGGATGCGAAGTCGAATTAAGACTTCGGGTTATGCCTTGATAAGAAGGCTATTTAAAATGATGTATATATGTTGTGGGGTATATAATTATAAGGCTTTATGAAAAGTGAATGTTTGATCCGTTAAATCTTTAGTTATTTAAATGGTAATGTGTATAGGTAGAATCTTTTCGGTCCTGAACATGTGTCTTAGACCTGTATATCTTGATGACCGACAACGCGAGGTAGTAGTGTAACGAGAGGGTTCTTTGTTTGGATTTCGCTTCGACGAGACGTCCCACGCACGAAACCGAGCAAATGTCGGGAGTTGAGAACGGTCTTGGGCACTAGGGATATACTTAGTATTAGGTGTACACGACTTAGATAGGATATAGATAGGTAGACCTTAGGATTGTTTGGGCATAAGGCCTTTAGTTTATGTGACGTTAGTTTAGGAGGGTTGTCGGGAGTTGACCACGAACAGATTGTGTGTTAACTCTAAGAGGGATTGATTTCCTAGTAACGAGAAGTGGGAGATTTCGAGAAGTTTGGTAGTTAAGGCCGAAGGAGATGAGGCCTCTCGTAGTAGAGTGTTACGGAGGTAACGGAAAGAGTGAATTGACTCGCACCCCTGAACCATGTTGTTAAGCTCGAGGGTGGATTCGATTGACAAGCTTCTGCCAGGGTTGGGAGTAATAATACTGGAGTATCGATTTATTGTTATGCGCCTCATAATTTTAAACTTGTGAGAAGTAATATCCCCTGTTTGAATTGAAACTCATCTCGGGGGAGGTGATCGCCGTATAGGAAGGGAGATGCTACTTCCTGAGAAGAATTTAAACCTTCGTTTGAGCAACACTTCATTGCAAGATGTCGTAGGAGAGACAGGGGTGGTTAAGACCACATATACAAGCTGCTGATTTAGGAAACATAACTCTGCTCTTTTGACCTTGAGGGTGGGGTGCGTTTCCATAAGGGAATTTTATCCCGAATGAAGGGGACTTAAGAAAGGAAGATATGGAGAAATCTCGCGGTTCTAAGGTTGCGGTGCATCAGGGTAATGACTTATGTGTCAAGTTGTACGCCGCCAGTAGTAGTGGTCGGGCATGGAGAGGTAGTTGTATTGTGTGAGGTGCCTTTGATTTCAGTTTCCGACTGAAACAGGATTTTAGTTTCTCACTTTTGGCAAGTTTCTAAGAAGCCATGGGAATCGGATTGAAGTTTAGTACTTCCTATCATCCTCAAACAGATGGCCAGACCGAAAGGGTAAACCATATGTTGGGGGATATACTCCTTATGTGCGAGCTTGACTTCAAGAGTAGTCGGGAACAATGTCTCCCACTAGTTGAATTCGCTTATAATGATTTGTATCGATTCACTATCGGGATGGCGCTTTAAAAAGCCTTGTATGGTAGGCCTTGTGGATCTCCCGCTTGTTGGTTAGAGGTGCGAGATGATAAGTCTCTCGGATCTGGAATGATTCGGGATACTTCTTCGAAAATCGAACTCATTCAGAATCGCATTCGTATAACCAAGATCGACGAAACAATTATGTCGATGCGGGGAGAAGACATGTGGAGATTGAGGTCGATAGACCAAGTGTTGGTGCGAGTACCGCCTATGAATGGCATTAAGCATTTGGAGTAGAAGGAAAACTTGCACCGCGTTACGTTGGACCTTTCCTATATATGTTAAGGTGGGTCCGGTAGCTTATTAACTTGCTTTACCGAAACATTTGCAGCAAGTTCATGACGTGTTCCATATCTCTCATGTATATAAGTACAAGAGATGTGTTAGGTGCCCTTAGGCACATTTCTTTCGAAGTAGGTGCAACTTGACATTCCCTATGAGGAGTAGTCGGTTGCTATTTTAGAGCGTGGAGAGTGGCGATTTAAAACCGTCGGTAGTACCTTTGGTTATGGTGCATTGTAGCCACCATAATGTCGAGAAGTTGACATGGGATTGCGAGGATGGCATGCGGGAAAGGTATCCGCATTCCTTCATGCGAGGTATGCCTGAATTTTGGGGGTAAAATTCCCTCATAAGGGGGGGAGTATGTAGCAACCCTCACGTTTGATAGCATATTTTATATTTATTTACTAGGTGTAGTAATTAATTATAAAATGATGGATGTTGAGTAAATATTAATTTAATATGAAAAGGTTAATATTTACTGAAATGTTGTGTGATTACCTGATGAGTAGGTAAAAATATCCATGTGGTGATTTATGGTGTCATAAGATATAAAAATGACATTTTTGTTTAATGAGAAACCGGAACTAAAAATGAGTTATAAAATTTCCAAATGATAATTTGGAGGGTGTAGTTAGTCCCGGTAGGTGCGAGACATTCAAAATAAGTGCCATATTGCATTTTGGTATTTCGGGCACTTTTGACTGGTTATGGCTTAAATGTGTAGTTGCGATTTATTTTATCACGTATTAGCCATTAGAGTTGGGCATTTTAGACTTATGGCCCGATTTAGTCTTGCTAAAACTCACTATTCCTCTTAAGACTAAATTGTTAACTAAGAGAGAAAGAAGAGAGGTTTGGAGAAAGAGAGAAATTTGGAGATTTGAGCTTGGATCATTGCCTCCACCAAATCAAATCTGCATTTGCAAGATCAAGGCAAGTTATCTACTTGCTATTGTATGATTTAAGGAGAATAATTAGTATTGATATTTATAAGTTGTTATGAATTGTCATCTTAGGGTTTTGTTAGATTATTTGGGTATTAACCTTTGGAAATGGATTTGGATGATACATATGGTAATTGATGGTAGTTAGATGCATTTGGGGTGTATTAGTTCCCTTAAATGATCTTGGTTGGGTTGGTTTTGGTTTAAGGAGAAATTTGGAGTTTAGAACTCCATAGCCAAAACTTGGCAAATTTGCAGAATCGAATCGATTCGGCTAGGCCAAATCGATTCGCCTTGAGGCAGTTTCCAAGCCTGAGTCGACCGAATCGATTCGTCTCATCCGAATCGATTCGGCAATTATGCAGATTCCCCATTTTCCTAGCCGAATCGATTCGGAAATCCTCCATTTTTCTTTTGTTTTCCTTTTCAAATTTCAACCTTTTTCTTTAGGGTTAGGACCTAGGAACCTTCTTCAAAGAAGTAAACTTAGAGTCCTAGAGTAGTTTTTGATTTTGGTCGCTACCCTAGACTAGAAATGGGTTCATCTGAGGTTTATTCCGGGGAGGTTTAAAGTAATGTTAAGGCATTACTTCTTTTATTAAAATTTTTAGAAGTTATGAAGTTAAATGCCCTAACTTGGAGACTTAAGGGCTTATCAAAGTTATATGAACTTTGGGGATTTATAGGATCATAATGATCATTTGGAGATTTAGTTGGGACTTGCAATTTGAGGAATATCGATGATAATATTCAAAGGGAATAGGTTCAAATAAAATGAACCCAAATTGTTTAAAGATGGTAGTTTCAACTAAAATGAACCCAAACTATGTTAATGATGATTGGTTCAAATAAAATGAACCCAGTTGTTTAATGATGATAGGTTCGAATAAAAAGAACCAGACACATGGATATTGGTAATGGAATTTTGGTAATGGTAAATTGAAATGAAAATGAGATATAATATGGTAAATGTTAATTTACTTAAACACACCTCTCTAAATGACATCATAAGGGAAGTTCGCGAGCTTGGTGATGCCCCCTGGCTAGTGAATGCAGGGTGGATATAGTCCTAGGCCATATGCGGGTTTTTTATATATTTTTCTGCGCTGGTTAGGGGATTCCGGGTGTGGTCCTGACTTTCCCGCAGGCATATGGCCGCTTCCCGACGTTGCGTTATGATCCCAGGTTGTCTTGTATAGATAGGACCTGGAAGATGATGGTCATTTAGGGGCGCGCCCAGTGGGAAAACTCGGAGGGGCGGTCTTAGAATCGTTATATGTATATGAATATAACTTTTCTGCATCATGTGGGACTTGATGGTTATATTCCATAAAGAGCATGGATACGTGCCATAAAGAGCACGGGAATGAGATTAATGAGATATGTGCCATAAAGAGCACTTGATATTAATGATATTCCTATTAAGGAATGGAAAGATGAAATGGTAAGATAATTAACTATGGAAGTTAATAAATGGTTTTATTCCTATTAAGGAATACAAAAGATAATGGAAATTTGATAAATGAGGAAAGGTTTTTAAATTTAAGTTATTTACTTTTCTTCCTTTTATGTAAATGACATTTCATTTCATCATTTAGTTAAATTGTCTTAAATTGTAATTTAGGCTTAACATGCTAGATAACATGCCATATTATCATCCTTATCATTCATGCATAACTGTTCATTTCTATCATGCTTTTTATTCTTCTGGTGATCATATAGAACCCGGCCCTAACCGGTTTACTTTCCTTGTTGTATATATGATTATATCCGCTCAGGTGCTCCCCCGCAAGGACGCCCGTTTTGACATTTCCATTCCTTTGCTTTCGACGAGCTGTAAGATTTTGCGGGTTATTACAGGATATTGTATTAGGCGCTTTCATCTTTGTGTTCTAGATATGATCGGGTCTTATACTCGGGCGTGTGACCCAAACTTTTGTATTTGAATAATGAATGTATTATGTAAAATATTTAAATTGTTGTACTTCGTTGTATGTTGCTGTGGATCGACAGCTTATTCAGTCCTTTTGTATACATTCGTCTTAGTTGTACTATATATACTCTTGTGGAATTCCACTTGCTTATCAGATTTGGGTTGTTTAAATTAAATTTTCGTAACTACACTTTTGGCAACCCGTTTTCTGATTTATTGGGTGGTTTTCCCGTATACTCAGTTTATTTTTGTGATGCTGAGAATGATATCCATCCATGATTCCTGTTACGTTTGAGTATCGGGCTCGCCACCCCTTATCTCGGATCGCGGGTTGTCACAAAACCACCTTAGGTTGCTTAATTACTAAGTTAATCACCTCAATTTACCATTCTAATCACTATACATGGACATTAACCAATTTCTCATTTTACTTGTCTATATTATCTTTTCAGCCGGAACATTTCTCAATTTACTTTTTATTCTAGGATGTCTTTTCTTATATTCACAACACAACCCATTTTTTTACCATGTTCCATTATTTTTTTCTCGGAATTCTCCAAATAACCGCATACTTTAACATGCTCCACACCATTGGCTACGCTACCATATCCTCTGGCCAGTATTTTGGATCTTTCACCTGAGGGCTCTAGGCCCTTCTTAATTCTTCCATCTTAATGTGTTTAAATATTTTTAAAATGTCTACATTATTTCACTTTTACCAACCGAAGCCATAACTCGAGATCTCATCCCACCTTGCGTTACACTTTAAAATCACCATTTATTGTCCTCTACACACTTGCATTAATTTTACCCCCCCCCCCCCAAATCACTTTCATGTAGGACCATTTGTGTAACACATTTTTGAACATTTTTACTCTTTATGTAAAATTACCATTTTACTCCCTTTATTTCTAAATTTTTCCTTTCTTGCATTGTCACGAGTGTTGATTTCCCAAAATATTATTAAGTTATACACACCAACTTCTTGAATATTTTACTCATTAACACTCATTTAACTCTTCGGAGTTAACACGCTTTTCAAGTTAAAATTCTCTTTATTTCATTACTTTCTTTACCAAGGAAACCATTTTACATTTTGAAGACTAATTTGCAAGAAAATGCCATTTTACCTTTATTTTCACATGTAGTCGTGAAATACCCACTTCTTATAATTTCTATACTTTTTCGCATACTTTACGGACTGAAATTTCTATTTTCTTTTATTCATGTTATTAAAACCCTTTAAAACCTTCAATACACTTTCTTATATGCTTATTATCAAATTACAAAAAGTTTATATTCATAGGAAACGGGATTTTAAGTTAAAAAATCCCATTAAATGGGTTTATCACATTGGTCATTATAGAAATTTCAAAATATTTGCAAGAACATGCCTTTCAAGACAAAAGACATTTTTGTTTCTCCAAAACTTGAATAAATTTCTATTTTTATAAAAATCCCAACTTTTATAAGAAAAAATTAAGACATTCGTTCATAAAATATCTTCAACAAGATAAATATAATTTTAAACATTTTATGGAATAAAATGTTTAGATTCTAAGTTTTCTTGAAATATATCATTTTACTGAAAACTCCTGAAATCATTTGTAGACCATTTTACACAAATCCATAAGAAATAACCCTTTTAATTATACATGCATTCTACTCTTACAAACTCTAACTACAAGATCAATACTATAAAAAAATGGAATTTTTAAGCAAAAGAGTAGAGTTTCCAACCTCAAAGAAGCTCTAAATATGTTTTGATGAATGTAGAAGAAAATGGAAACCTATGTAGAAGAAAATGGAAACCTTCCACCTCCTAAGGTATCCTTCAAGAGGTTGCCTAGCTCCACTAAGTTTGCTTCTTGAAGCTCCATGAAAACCCCTTCAAACTCCATAATTTCCTCTTCTTCTTCTTCTTCTCCAAAAATCCCCAACAACATCTTCATAAAATCCCATATTGCTCAAAAGTGTGGTGTATATGGGTTTTATATGATTAAATATGGTGAAAAATGGTCAAACCATGGTGGTTTGGGTTGGATGGATGGTGGTTCTAGGATCCTGTATGGTGGTTGGTGGAGGGGGAGCTCCAAGAGCTAAAGAGAGGAAAAATCCGACTGGGTTGCTCAAATGAGCCAAAACCCACTTTAAATACCCCAACCCTAAAGGTTAAATCCCTAAATGCCCATAAACTCAACCCTTTTATCCAATGGTCTAACTAACTTTAACCCACGATCTGATTTGAGCTACTGGGAACTCGACAAATCATCTGATCCAATGATCCATGTCACGATAGCTCATTAAAATGTGTCGAATTTAATGATTTTTATTTAGTCGTTCGAACTTTGGATCTCGTTTAAACGAGAGTTCTAACAAGGTACTAAAGAGGGTGAAAGGTAGGCTCAAAAGGATAGAGGATCCCACTTCATTCGGACGAAAAACTGCACCCCGTTCCAATGACAATGCACCTCATTCGAACGAGGGCGTTCCAATAAGATTCTAGAGAACGATGGAAATTGAACAAGTCCTAGTCATTAGAAGGTTGTTCGAAATTTATTCGAACGATAGGCTTTTGCTTATTCGAAGGATATGGCCACTCGTTCGAACAACAACCATAATTCCAAGTAGGGTTGTGTTTCGGCCGGATCGGATCGAAAAATGACCTTTCGGAAAAAATTCCAATTTTTTTGGAAATAAAATATTTGTTCCAATTTACTATCCAATTTTTTCGGAAAATCAAAAAAGTTTTCGAATTAGGAAATATCGAAAAATCGAAAAAAAATCGAAAAAATTCGAAAATTAGAAATTTGGTCTTTTTTCTGTTCTGCCGCATGAAGACCGTATGAGAAATTAGAAATTAGTTTTTTTCTGTTCTGCCGCAGCCATCAACATAACAAACCAATGTAAACAAATCTATAAACCTATAAACCGAACAATATAACAAACCTATTAAACCTATAAACCGATCCCAATAGATGTAAGCAATATCAAAATAAGTAGATGAAATAAAAAAGATGTAAACATATGTAAATAAGATGTAAACCGATCTTATAAATATAAGTAAACAAGATGTAAATAGAGCCTATAAATTGATGTAAACAGATCTGTAAATAAGTAGAAATAAAAAAAATAAACAGATAAAAATAAACTAGAAAAGGCTTACCTTCGTTCGAGACTATAAGGGCCGGACGATGTAAATGGATCTGCGCCACCGAGAGTAGAAGAAAGGGGTCGGACGACCGTATAGAGATTGGGTCGAGAGAGAGGGGTGAGAGATATGCGCCGTCGAGGATAAAGGGGCGAGACGAGAGAGAGAGAGAGAGAGAGAGAGAGAGATGTGAGAGATATGTTAATAAGGATATATATATATATATATATATATATATATATATATATATATATATATATATATATATATATATATATATATATATATATATATATATATGGGGTAAGGTAAAAAATAAGGGAAATCTAAATTGTACACATTCTTATTACATAAGGATATAACTTATAAGGTAAAAAATATATATATAGAAAATATTCGGAAAAAATATTCGGAATATTAATCGGAAGAAATATTCGGAATATTAATCAGAAAAAATATTCAGAAAATTAAACGAAAATTATATCGGAAAAATCGGATCGGAAAAATCGAAAAATCGGAATTTAAAACATAGTTCCAATTTCCTATCCAATTTAATTCGGAAAAATCGAAAATCAGAAAATCGAAAATCGAAAACCTTATATATGTTCCAAAATCGAAAAATATCGGATCGAACATCGGAAAAATCGGAATGTTCGGGAAAAAAACACAGCGCTAATTCCAAGTAATAACTTTGAACAATACAAATCTTGTTTAATTGTACTAGAAATACTACATTACCCAAATTTGACCCAAGATCCCTCTTACCATGCTTGAAGTCCAAATGGGTCATACAAAGTCACCAAATCACAATGGTACGATTGGAATCGAGGGCGGGCGTTACATTCTTCCCTCCTTAGGGAATTTCGTCCTTGAAATTGTCAATCCATTAATTCCTCAAATTCTTAGAAGTTATAAATTCTTATCCTAAGTCATAGGGATCTTTGAAGGCTAGGTCATCGAAGTCCTCAATCACTAAGAAGTCATCATGCGCCCTTTCATAAGTGGCCGTCACTAAAGAACTTGACATGTAGCATGTTCTAATGCTCACCATCAGGCTAGCCATTAAAGTCCATAATATTCCTCGAGTCTCCACTTACATGACAGTCACACTCAATCAATTCCTAAGTCTTATTTACTAACACCTAAGGCCTATCGACACCTCTACCGGGGAAACACTCTCTAATGATCGACACTCATTCCAGAGCCCAAACAAGATACAACTAACTAGTGGCAGATTTAGGATTTTTGGTCAATTGGGGCCAAAGTTTCGACTAGAGCCACCCCCGAGATGATTTTTTTTTGGGTTATTTCGAGTTTTATAAAACTTATAGTTCATCCAAATTGACAACAAATTATATGTTTAGAGTTTATTTCGAGTTTTTTTTGGGCATATATGTTTGGGACACAAATTATAGAAATTTGACAAGGGGCGGATTACAGAAATAAGTGTATATGTTTGGTGGGACTACAAAAAACCATACATACAATTTCTCCAAAAAATCAGCTTAAAGTTAAAAAAATACATGATGGTGATGAGTTAGTGGCTCCGACTAGCATGCATAAAAATCATACACAAAAATCATACACAAAAATCAGCTTAAGGTTAAAAAAATACCCGATGAGTTAAAAAAAAATACTTTAGGTTTAGATTTTTAATTAATTAGAATCTTACACCCTTAGTTTTAAATATAATTAGAGTTATACCTTAAAGTTTGAAATTTTACCAAAAAACACTATAAATATATATACATATATATATTTTTTTTTCAAAAATTGAACCAGGGCCAAGGCCACCTTTGGTCCCCATGTGGATCCGCCCCTGCAACTAACACCCACCCAATCCATCATTGTAAATAATTTCAGTTCTTAACACTACATATCCTGAGTCTCCTCGAATTCTCAATTCATCCTGACCCCAAAAATCCACTTAAACTTGATACTAACCTCACATTGCTAGTCACTCACCTCGAGGACTGACACATCAACCACATCACAAATTATGCATTTGGATAACACGTTCCACAATATCCTTTGGTGAACCTATGGTCACTCTAGTCATCCAACTTTGGAATTCTTTCCTGTGTATTGCACCAATCCACTCACCGTGGAAAAACAACAATATATGTTATGTTTCATCAAGTTTTAACACTTTAAGATATCATCATATCACAATCTTGCTCTTTATAACTCGAGTCGCTAATTTCCATAATGACCGATCCATAATATTACTAATCCTATGGAAAGGGAGACTACAAGTAAACCGTACGACCGAACGCACAGCCATACGTACACAAAAATGATATTTCAAATAAGGGCACACTCTATTGCCTAGATGCAATGACCACACCAGGTCAATCTTCACTCATACTGAGTGAAGTCGGGCTGTGACTGAACTGTTAATATGGAACAATACTATAACAATAAAATAAAGACAACACGACCCCTTGCTAATGGAAACGAAAGAACACAGTCCCCAACTACCGAAACTGAAAGAACACTACGAATCAGAGTAAACGGACAACCGTTTTGGGGAAATTCAATTTTTATGCTAGGGAGTATATTTTACAAAAATGTGAACCCATGCCATAAGCTTGGAGTCTACGACTCCTCACAGGCATTTTCATCATATCCTAATCAAAACCTATATCCTAGCTTGAGTCACTAACCGTGATGAATTAGGTCACGACTGCTCATTATTATGACAAGAATGTAGAACATGAATTATTGTCCTTTGGGAATTCAAACGCTGGACTTACCTCCTTCAAAATAAGGCTTCCTCATTTCATCATTGACAAATACAAATTGCTCTAGTCAACGGGTGCCAAACACCCTTGCTAATTCCTACCATGTTATCTTTATGGTCAATGTGTCTTCGTGACCAACCTAACACACCTAGGTTATGATTTACTTTATTGCACAATGAGTGTATCCCATCATCCACTTAGGCAATGCCCAAATAGGAGACAACTAACCTCGTAATAGACATTATTGGTACAAGGTCGTCATTTTGCCTATCTCTAAATTCCACCCTAACTAAATCTATGTTACAGTGGCAACGATCATCATTAGCAGTATAAGGATGGAAAGTAATACCCAGGTCCATTCCTCCAAATCCATTCAGGTCTGGCAAGACATGCTAAGGGTTAATCCTTTCCTTATTTAGGTCCTTTAGCTTGCACTAGCGGTTCAAGTCGATACCTTTATTATACTCTAACACTCCATCTTGGATGTTATTCTCAAGTTCTCAACCTGACATCAATAGTCTAGGTCTCAGTGCATCTCCTAGTACTTCACTAAATCGATTACAACACTTTCTTTATTTAGTTGTCCTAATACTATGAGGGTTACGTCCCATCACAACGCTAATCCCCAATTTCCCTTAGAATGTCACATTACCTATATATACCACTTCGAACGGTGCTACTATGAATTATACGATTTAACTCCTCTGACCTTGGCCAACAAACTTAGGTCATCACGTAACCCTTATAGAAATCATAAATATAATATTTGTACTCTATTACACGAAACACGATTTGCTCCCATAGGACACCAAGCACACCATAATGTAAATGTCACGAAAACCTGACAAGATTTCATCACCCATGATTCTCTCATAGTATGTTACACTACTGGCCTCCTATCATACATCTCAAACGACTGTTATATGCTCTCGCAAACACTTACCTATAAGTCTCCAACTAACGAGCTACAACATTCAGATGAAAATCATACTTCCTATTTATTTGAAACCTTGGTACAGATTTAACCTATGTCCCTATCATCGAGACTAAATGAGGGGTCCAAAAAATCCCTTTCAATCGACTTGATTCCACACACTACGTTTCAAACCAAAAAATGACACCACAAAGGATTGTGGAAGGATACAGGACGTCATGCTTAACTGATAAGACTTTAAGTCCACACCACCGATGTCACAAGGGATCCTATTCCTCAATGCCATATCATGTTCTCCAAAACCACGTCATGGAAGACTACCTAGTCTCCACTCCTAGGTCACTTCATTCATCAATGTCACACATTTTACATACTTACCATCTATGGCTCGTAACTCACATCAAGGCTTATAATATATATATATATATCAATCTACATTTCTAAGGCACTCATCTATAATGGTAGTATCCTATTAGCTAAGTCCTGGGTACACATCCTCAAGTAATGGTTAACACGGGTCTATATGCCTACTAACTTGTTAAATTCTTACGGTATGACACTACCATAAGAATTAAGTCCATCTAATTGCATCATCACTATTAACTAACCTCGAATTCTTTACTAAGGAACCTAATGCATCCTTACAGAGTAAATACTTATTAGGCATGCCACTCTAGTCACCTAGTCTCCACAGTAGACTTTAAAAAATCTTCATATATAAGCAATGGACAACACTCACCTATAATGACACCATAAAAGGCTCTCACACCATCAAAAGTTGACATGAGTGCACCTCACACTAAAGACTGCAGTGTCGCCACTAAAGGCTTGAACATAAACATGCAAGTTACAAACACGTCTACATCAGAAGTTCATGGAACTATTAATGGTAAATAACTAGGCCACTTGCTACTTGGCAATAACTTTCTCGTCCTACTAATCTCCTTGACTCGGTCTTCGAGAATAAGAATCAAAATTGTCACCTGTCTGGTGTAACCGGCTCAAAACCAACACCGATATCAAAAGATCCACTAATGATCTCACCATGTCACTCTCAAAAGGAACCTTGAATCTAGATCTCTATGATACCAATTATAATTCCCGACCCAGATATATGGGTTACTCGTGGGTCAAACCAGTCCGATCTTAGGCGTGAAGTGCAATTAGACAACCTAAATAATACTGCTAGTCCAGTTTTATTTAATTAGCTTTTCACTTGTTTAGCATGCAATTCTGATTCATATCAAGATACTTGTGGGACCCGTGGGAAGCATCCCAGGAGTCCGAGCATTCAATGCTACTAACGTAAAATAAAAGTGTACTTAAATGTACAAAGTTGTCAAAATACGAAAGCACACATAACCTGTTGTAACAAAGGAGATGGAATGAGTTGAATGCCCAGTGGAAAATACAAAAATGCAATATAGAATCGAATATACTTATGTGCACATTTAATTACCACATATATCTATACATATACATAAATTAATGCATAAAATTATTTTCATTCAAAAAACATTACTTATTTCGATTAAATCACTTTAATTCTATGAATAAACCCTTTTTGCTTAACTTACCAATTTCACTATTTAACGCACCTAGTTAAAAACTTAAACAAATACCATTTATTTAGACAGAATACTTCTTTTACCGAAATCATCCATTTACTCACATCGAATTTACCTTAGTATTTCCTTGGAAATAACCCTTCAACACACACACACGCACACACACGCACACACACACACACACACTGTATTACTTATTTTCCGTTGAAAGTCTTTTAAAAATACAAACTTGTGTTAATTATGGGTTAAAACCTCATTAGGTTACTTAATTACCCAGTTAATCACTTCACTTTACCATTCTTATCACTATACATAGATGATAAGCACCCAAAAGTGTACATTTTATATCCCGAATAGACGTATTTTAGTTGCTAATTCTCGACAATAATGGTCTTATGCGCGTAAATGTTCAATGTGCAGACTTAATTGCGTTTGCGGTTCAAAAAGTATTATTTCGAGGCAAATGTGAATCAAATGGAGCTAATTCCAAATTTTCGTAACCTTACCCGAGCCTAAACCTACCCCACACACCATGTGTGTTTAGTTTGTGCCTTTTTATATATTTGTTTTAGATTTTTAGTTAGAGTCTTTTTATATTTAGGTTTTATTTTAGATTTGTTTAGAATTTTTAGGCTTTATTCTCTATTTTATTTTTATTTTACTTTTTATTAGGATTAGTTTTTTTAGGATTTCCTTTTTTTTATATTTATCAGATTTTACATTTTTTTAGGATTTTAATTTTAGTTTTAATAGATTTTTATTTTTATTTCTTTTTTTTATATTTTTTATTCATATCTTTTATTTTATAGATTAGATTTTTATTATTTTTAATGGATTTTATTTAATTTTAGTTTTTTAATTAGTTAGTCTTTATATTTTTTAGGGTCATAACAAACATACACCCACCTTACCTCCATACACACAATCTCATCCTAACCCACACACACACCATAACCCATACTCCCTCACACACTCTATCTACCCCCACTTTATCTTCCCCACTCAACCAACACCCACTTTCTCTCTCATCCTCCATTAACCAAATACCCACCACAAACCCACATCTCCTCTCACTCACCTCCACACTAAACCGAGCCCAGCGCCGACCCCAACCCATTGCCTACCTGCGTTGGCGACCACCTCTAACAAGGTGAGCTCCCTACTGGCGACGAGACCCACTCCGACCTGCCATAACCCATGTCCGGCCACCAACCCCGCGACCCGCTTACCCCATTTCCAACCCGCGGCAACCTCAACCCACCCTAACCCTCCAAATCAGCCGACGCTATACCCGCTGCCGCCGCGACCCTCCTCACCTTCGGCGGCTCTACCCGAGCTCAAACCCGCGAAGCCCAGACCACCCTCAACCCGACACCCCAACCCAGGTTCGACTCCGATCGAAACCACTCCGGACCCCCTGCTAGCTGTCATACCTTATCCGCCTACCAGCAGCTCCAAGACTCGATTTCCACCATGGAACATGTCAAGGCTTCCCATTAACACCAACCCAAAGTCCTTACTCATTTTCCTTCAAGATCCTTTTCTCCTCTTTGTCCCAAGCAACGATTTCTTTTAGCTGCCAAAACAAAGACGCACCAAATAAAACCAAAACGAAAAACCCATTTAACCCACATGCCATGTGGCTTTTAAATCCATTTCCAAAAACACCCCCAATCCCTTCTAACAAATCAGATTTTTATTCTCTCACCCAAAACACCCTCACGTCACAACACATATGCACTTGTGTGTGTCACCCAAAATACCCTCCTATACCATAACCACATGCACACCCCTATTCCATTTACCCAATTTACCCCCATGCTCCATGCCTACTATTTAAGGAAGACGAAGACCATTTTGATGGGGGCCTTTTTCATATCAATTTTAGAAAGAGAGAGACACCTTTTTTTAGTTTAGTTTTGTTTAGGTTAGAATTTATTTTGTTTTACTTTTTTTACATTAGTGAGAAAAATAAATTAGTGAAAATTCATTTTTTGAGTGTAATTGTTTATGTAATTTTCGTTTGATCACATGAATTGGAGGGATGTAAATTGCTAATTCAATGATTGAAGTTCAATTTCACTCAAAGAGATTTGGTTTGATTGTTCTCTTCTCTACTTTATTTTAATTACCTAGTTTATTTGATTATCATGTTTAATATCATGTTAGGGTAAATCCCCTTTCAAGGGTGGGGTGAACCCTTATTTGATGTTATTTTAATTTAATTAGTTTGATTACTTAAAAATTCCCTTTGATCTAGAATTAATTGTTCTCTTCTCATATTTTGCATACAGCTCGTGCTGACGCAGTGTCTGCAAAACCTGCCTCAAGTGCTCGGTATGCTCATCCTCGATCTGTGAGTAAACCAAAATGTCATCAATGAAGACAATGGTGAACTGGTCCAGAAACTCTCTGAACACCCTATTCGTTAAGTCCATAAACACAGCTGGGGCGTTGGTCAAGACAAAAGGCATAACCCTGAACTCGTAGGAACCATATCTCGTTAAGAAGTCAGTCTTCGAGACGTCTTGTTCCCTGATACGCAACTGATGGTATCCCGATCTCAAATCAATCTTTGAGAATAAAGAAACTCCTCTCAACTGGTTGAATAAGTCATCAATTCGGGGCAAGGGATACTTATTCTGTATCGTGACATTATTCAACTCCCGGTAATCGACACACAACCTCAAAGATCCATCCCTCTTCTTTACAAATAGCACAGGAGCACCCCAAGGAGAAGTACTCCTACGGATAAACCCCTAACCCAACAGCTGCTCTATCTGATCCCGT
The DNA here is from genome assembly GCA_949130495.1 of Sambucus nigra. Taxonomy (NCBI): domain Eukaryota; kingdom Viridiplantae; phylum Streptophyta; class Magnoliopsida; order Dipsacales; family Adoxaceae; genus Sambucus; species Sambucus nigra. The sequence goes on along the minus strand of OX422219.1, from coordinate 120,407,619 downwards.
TGCTCCCTCATCTCCGTTGGAGCCATACAATAAGGTGCGCGGGCTATCGGTCGAATTTCCGATGCCAAATCAATAACAAAGTCTATCTATCTACTAGGACGTAATCCCAGAATATCCTGGAATACATTAGCGAACTCCTTAATGACTGGAATCGAATCAAGCGGTATCACCACCTCCTTAGAGGTCTCATCCTCTATGTAGTACACGTGAGGGGACGATCCTCCCTTAGGATGAGGAATCACCACTAGGAACATCTCCTGACCGTGAATGGAAAAAATAATAATCCTACTAAAACAGTCAATCATGGCTCTATACGTAACCAGCCGATCCATACCAATAATCTCATCGTACTTGGACATATTTAATACTAGCATATTAGTATGTAAAGTAAATCTCCCAATATCTACACCCATGCCTCTACATATAAAGGAAATCACAGAACCTCTACTCAACGGTGAATCTACACAAGTGACAGTGCTCTCCGCGGTAGTTAATAATCCCATAGCGCGTGCAAATCTCATGGTAATAAAACAGTGTGTGGCTCCCGTGTCAAACAAAATATGCCTCATAGTCCCCTAAATAGAAAACATACCCTCAATCGCAGGTGGATCCTGCGGGTCTGCGGCCTGCTGAAGGTTATAAACCTGACCATACTGGATCTGCCCCTGCTGAACTGGGACCGCTGGAATAGGTGGCAGCGCTGGAATCTGTGGGGGTGATGGGAGGGAGGCGGGAAACATCGATCTCTAGGGCTCCTGTCGAGCACCCTGCTACTGTTGCTGTGGGTCCCTACCCATCTCAGGACACTCCTAGCATTTATGGCCATGCTTTCCACATATGAAACATTTCCCTGCGAAGTTTCCCCCTCTTTGACCCTGCTGCCCACGACCCTTATTGCCGTTACCACTTGCTAAAACTAATGCTGGCTCGGATGGCCGTGATGGCCTTGCTGACCATGCCTAAAACCTCCCTGGCCATGTTTGAAACCTCCTGATCTAAATCTCTTAGAATTCCCTTGCTGGGAACTCTGATCACCCTGCCTGTGCTGACCCTGAGCTGACTGTGCCCCGCTGGCACCATTACACTCACTTACCCTCTGGCAAATGAGAGCGGTGGTCCTGGGAGTGAATTAGCATTGCGTTAACCACATCTGAATAGGTGGAAAATGAGAGATTCCCTAGCATGTGCTGACGGATCCTCCACGTCAACCCATTCATAAAATTCTGGATCTTCTTCTCTTCAGTTGGGATCTCATTGGGAACTATGTTTAGAAGATTGTTGAACTCAGCCTCGTACTTTGCCACTATCCTCCCTTCCTGCTTAAGGTTCATAAATTTCCACCTCATCTTTGTGTGAACTGCTGAGGGGAAATATTTGCGGTATCCAAAACTCCTGAATAGAAAGAACATCTCTCTTCTCGACGGTGGTAATGGGATCCCACCACTACAATGTTGCTCGTACCAGATTAAACCTAACAATTATCTTCCTCTTCACATATGTACACTCATACATCCTCAAGTACCTTTGGATGTACTTTTTCCACTGGCTCGACACAACAACGTTGGATCTCCCTGCAAACTACGGAGGGTGCACTTTCTGAAAGGCATCATGGACACGCTCCCAAGAAGACGGGAATGCATGAGCCTGGACTAGGGCTACCATCGGTACCTGAGGTGTTACCTGCTGCACAACTACTAACGCGGCATTTACCGCCTGAGCTATAATGGTGGCAACTTCAATAGCGTTCATAGAACCCTAAACTGGTGCAGGTTGAGGCTCGGGATGGGCACCCCTGGGAACTCGTTGTGCACGTCGAGGAGGCATTTGAAATGAGAGAGAATTTTTTATAAGTCCACCATTAATATCTCAAAATAGCTGAAGAACATAAGATACACAAAAGACTACAACAATCCTAAAATACAGGGCTCTATATCAAAAGACGCTACGTGAAAACATAACAAGTCGTACAGATCCTAAGGACTTTAGAACCTGATGCTCTGATACCACCTGTGACACCCCGACTAATTAAATACCGGGTAGCTACTCCTTTATCTCATTAATACATAATATCAAGTTCGTTCAGATCTATCACTACAGAAAACATTTTAAACAGTTACTAGCCACCTAATATTTAAAAAGTGAGTTGTCATTTTTTATTAAATTAACATGTAACCAATTAATTAAGCTAACCATACAACATCCACATCATAATCACAACAGAATACTAATAGAATGAATAAAATGAGTGTGAAGTAACACTCCCCTGAATAATCTAAATACCGAATAATTCCCAATAGAAAAGTTTGAATAAATAGATAAATCCAAAACTGAAATTTAAACTAAAAGTTTGAGAATGCTATCTCCAAATGGAAATGGACCACATGCCCTAACGGATGAGTAACCCTGAATAGAGTCAAGTGCATAATGTGGAGGCGTCTAATACCGAGATCCTGTAACTTCCATAGCAGCTACAACACGCCAATGTAACGGAACTCCTATACTTGGCGTTCCTGTGGCTGGGCACCTAAAAGGTTTTTACAAAAATAGATTTGGAAGCAAACGGGTCAGAGCCCGAGGTGAAAACAGTTTAAAAATATATCAAGTCTTTAAATATTATATACATGTTAGTTACGTGCTCTCGCATGAGTTCCTCACCCCTCAACCAATGTGCACGCCTAACGTATAACCTTTGCCCATCCTAGTTATGCCGCTAACTAACTAGTCTGTCCCACTTCCTATCTTCACATTATAATATAGGGTTCTATTCGTATCATTCTAATATATTCTGTGTATAACTCACCATTACATTAATCAAATTATTACATCAATTATGATACGGATTCTCACATTTTTAATCCCATTCAAACATATCGCAATTATTCACATTCACACTTTAATAGTGAGCCAGTTACGAGTACAAGTATATTATTTTTAGCATATATATACAAATATTGAACCCCTAGGCTAAGCTGTGGTGCACGCATACTCTTCTATCTAATCCCGGTACATCACGTACATAAGGACTACGCATTCCGAATCACTTAAGAACCGTTTCAATAAACAAAGTCACATATATTGGAGGCGAACATAGTTCACATACCTATGGGTCACGTACATACCTACGCTCCCATGGTCAGCTGACTTATCAACTCACAAATAAGTCATTCACAACCCTATGTCCTTAAGGTACCAATCTCAATCCCCCCATAGGCACACAGAGATCAGATGGTCATTTTTCGAAAGCCAACCTCCCGTGATAGCAAGTATGGTAGGTATGTTATACACATAAGAAATTCATACACTAGGCATTCACACAACCTAAGTAGTCATATATCAATATAGTTATTCACATGTTCCATCTTATAAGTATCATATGTAGTAAGTTTATCCCAAACATTCTACGTAATCTATATTTAGCTTGATAACTCTCTCGTCGTATCAATTTGAGTACCTAAACTTATCCCAAAAGGTAACTAGGTCTCCTATTAGTTTCTAAGTTTATCTCAGTAACTTAGAGTCCCTCCGTTATCGTTCTTATCCTTACATCATCATTCATTCCCATTATAGTCTTTATTCGAACGATTTCTAACTGTACCTCACTCGGTAGACCCTCGTAAGTAATATCATTCAATTCCATAAGGTAAACCATTTTTTCGGGCATGAACTAAGACCCTATTGACCTTAACTAAGTCCCACAATACTATATTAATCACATTAAGAAAGATTATAGGTTTGGGATTTATATTAAACTTTAATGGGGGAAATTTTCAAAAATCAGGAGAGGTCGATCGATCGAAGGAAAAAGGTCGATCTATCGAACCAGTCAATCGATTGACATTCTTGAGTCGATCGATGAATCAAGTCGGTGTTTGCCCAGAAATTCTTTAAACAGTTACGTGTTCTCTAAATTTACTCTCCAAATCCTCCATTACAACGTCCCAAACTCCCAACTAAGTATAATACTCATTACACCAACATGTTTCCACAATCTCTAACGTTTTAGAATCATTAAACCATCATGAATTAATAGTTTCTTAGATCAAAAGTCATAAATATTCCTCTAAACCTAGTTCTTCAAAATTTCTTCAAGAACATCAACTTTCTCAACATTAATTTGTGAATTTGTACACATGGATTAAGGTTTCGTTGTCTCTACATACCAGAAGTTCATCTACATGCAAAACATACCCATATTTAAGATTAAATTCTCCAATTCATGAGATTAATAATATTTCTAGTTCAATCTCTAATTTTGAACTATCATGGGTATTATATGTACTGAATCATTGTAAGTTAAATCACTTGCCTCTGGTTATAAGTTCTGATCGTTTGATGACGATAAAGGTTGCTTCTCCTTCTCTTTTCGGTCACAAATCCAGTGATAGTAGTGGTGTGTCGTGGTTATGACCTTGAAAACCCTTGGAACTTCTCCTCTCTATTCACGTTGCCCACTCTTTGATTTTGACAGATAATGGCCCTAGTGGACCTAAGGTTAACTGATAAACAAAACCTAATTTTCGTAGGTCACTATTCATTAAAATTTAAAATGACTAAAATACCCTCACGGGTTATCGGTTAGGCCTAAAAATGTTCCGAGACCCAAACTAAACCCCCGGCTAGTATTTTCTGACTATTTCAACCCTTCTAGACACATTGGCGCACTCAAAATTACCATACGGATGATGTAATTATAATTTACTTTTAAATCCATTTAAATTGATTCATGACGCGACTGACAGGCGTATCCCAACTTAATTTCCGAATTGTCGTATTTATAACTCGCAAAAATATTAATAAATTCAATAATCATATATTACCATTCACTTCAGTAATATTCAACATTATCATAATCAAATACCAACTCTCGTCTCTCTAGTATTTCAATCCAGATTAATTTCTAAATAATTATCCCATTTAATTTAATTAATCCCATTAAATAAAATGAATAAAATTACGAGGTATTATAAGGGACTGGTGTAAGAGGTAGGAGCTGGATAAGCCAATCTTAAAGTATGCAATGGTAAACTGCTCCAAGAAGTCTCCGACCTCGTTGAAAATCTCCCAATACCTCTTTGCGTAGTCTCTGAGGCTCTTCTGAGGCTTTTTCTTTATTGTCAACAAAGCATCCATTCTCTTCGGATGGGAGCTGTTGGTAATGAAGCAAGTTGTGAAGAGATCTGCTAGGGACTCAAAGTTCCTGATGGATATATGAGGGAGTTTCTTGAACAACTTTTGGGCCATATCGTGCAAGCTCGACGAAAAAATTCGGCACATCAATGCGTCCTTGTGGTTCCAAAGAGTCATGGCCTCCCTGTACTATCTGACATGGTCGATAGGATCAGTCTTTCCATCATAGATCTTGAACCTGGGCATTGTGGTACAATCATTTTCTGACCTGTGTCCCTGAATTATTTAAGATCCACATTTTGGACTCCTTCCTCGGTTGCGAGATCTGCTCGCCTGAGGCCTAGGAGTGAGATAATGACGTTGCCTTGTGCTACGATAGAGTTCTCTCTCCATATTCTCTAGACTTCTTTTGAGGCGAGCGTTCTCAGCTTCTTGCTTGCGAGTAGCTTCCTCTTTCTCTTGGAGCCTAGCCTCATAGGAATTGATCAGCCTAGAGACTTGCGTGGACCTAGCTGGTCCATGGCTTTCTTCGGAGGCCTACCGTTTTGGATGAGGCCTTGGGTTTGATAGTCGAACTTCAGATCTAACCCTATGAGGAATGGGTTGCTCTTGAATATCCCTTGCTTAAGGGGTATTGTTGCTGTGACCAGACATTCTAGGTTCTTGTTGGTGAAGGCTTTCTTAAAGGAAGAACAATTGCTTCCCACAGACGAAACCAATTGCGGTGACAATAAATCTCAACACAAATTATAAGCAAATGTGATAATTGGAAAAAGTAAATAACATAAAATAGCTGCAATCGCACACAATACAAGATATACGTGGTTCGGCAAAATTGCCTACGTCCACGGTGGTGCTCTATTGTTGGATTTTTCTTTTCTCAAGGGGAGTGTTTATGAAATTACATACCCTTTGCCCCGGCCTGCGGGGTTCAATATATACATGTAATTCTCAGAGAGGGGGGGTATTATCCACCTCCACGTTGGCCCATAATCCCTAGAATATCTCTTGAGAGATTCTGGGGTTTGGATGGGTCGCTGTTGAATTAGTTATTTATGAGACTTCAGAGTTTGGGACGGACTTGCCCTATCTTTTATAGGGTTTGGTCGGGCTAATTCTCTGGGCCAAGACAAATAAATGAGGTACCCAAAACAAGTAAACAAGATCGAACACAATAACTTAGTCCAATCCGCTCTGATACCAATTTGTAAAGGCGAAATAATTTCAGGGTGGTTCTAAACAGAAACTAAAATATTAATTTTCAATGCGGAAGCTATTTTTAAACAAATTTCATCTTTTTATACTAATTATTCATCTATGTGTGATAAAACAGATAAATCAAACAAGTAAATATGACAAGGACAAGTTTTAGGAAAAAAACCCAAAGGTAAAAACTTTTATTCACTTAGAAATTTATAAGAGAGTCGACTTACAAACTACTTGATATCCCCCACAAGTGTAATGCACTATTATTTAAAAATATCTAATGAACAACTATAATCCTCACAAGAATCACATGATTGCAGTCCTTCGTGAGCCTCAGCCTCAGCCTTCATCTTCAGTTGTGAATCCCCGCAGTTATCACAAGTCATTTTGACTTGTAGGCCCCTTTTTGATCATTTTGACTTGTAGGATAACCCGTAGAGTCCTCTCCACCAGTCAAACCCTCGAACGGTTCGCTTGGTAGCACAAAAGTATCCAGGAAAACTAGGTTTTAAGTGCGGCCGCACAGTAAAACGGGTTTGTGCTGTCCCCAGCGTTGTACTGGCCGATCGTTTCGTCGTATTAGCCTTGTGGAGAATCTCTGTAGCAAGCCTCTTGGCATCTTGTGATTAAAGTAGGAACACACATTTTGCAAAAGGCGATCATTTGATAGAAATGGATTTTGTGTGTATTTGTCGTTGTTGCACAAGCTTCTTCTAATGAAAACCTCAAATACCTACAAAATATAATAAACTCAAGTGTAGAGGTAAGTAAGGGTATCAATCCACTTTCTAAGGAGTAAGCTAGAGACAAATTCAATTGTAATTCACTTTTTATTTTCTTTTTGTGCTTTTTCACTTTTCTAATTTGTTTTAGCTTTTTCAAATATTAAAACAATAGGGTAAGGTGAGATTTTAAACTAAGCTAAAATAAGATGAAAATAACTAACTAGAAAGTGACTAAAATGAAAACAAAGTCTAACACTAAAAATAAGAGATAAGTGAGACAAATAATTGTGAGAACAATCAAGGAGTGGGTTTACACCACAAATTTTAGTTATTCTAATTAATTAATTTAATTATTTGAATTCTCCAAAATTAATATCAAAATTACAAACCAAATCCCGTTGAAAGTGTAATTATAATAGTAATCTTTTAGAAAGTTAATTTTAACACCCCACAACTCTAGAAAAATAGATCCACACTCCTTTTAATTAATCACCCGCTAGGATCGATCAATTAGAATTTATGTCAATCTTATAAAATAAATTTAGAGTTGAAATTCAAGTAATAATACCCCACTTAAGAAACCCCTATCTCTAGTTTGAATCTAAAATGGGTATTATCACTAGAATTTCGATTTTCTCTCGAAAATCATTTACCCTCTCTCGAAGCGTAAATCTAAGGGTGAGGGATCAAAATTAACATTCAAAGGGACTTTTCAAGTAATTAAACTAATTAAAATAAAATAACATCAAATAAGGGTTTTACCCCACCCCTTGAAAGGGGATTTAGCCTAACATGGTATCAAACATAATAAACAAATATTCAATAGGCATTTAATAAAAAAAAAGTAGAGAGAAGAATAATCAAACCAATCTCTTGAATTCAATAAACTTCAATCCTTGAATGAGAAGCATACAACCCTCCAATTGAGAATCCAATTAATTTGAAAATAAATGAACACTCAATTAAATCTCAATCAATATTTAACCTCACAAATATCTAAAAAAAATAAAACAAAACTATTTACAAATGATATTTTTCTCTACAATTCTCTCTCTAGAATTTTCCTATCTAAAAGCTCTTTTTTCTTGAATGGAGGTCTTAATCTTCTATTTATACAAGGCATGGAGCATGGGGGTTAATTTGGGTAATTGGTATAAGTGTGCATGTGGTTTGAGTGTGTCATGGAAATAGGGTGTGAGGTCATGTGGAAAGTGAGGGAATGAGGTAATGGGATAAAAATCTGATATGTTTTATGGGGTATTTTAGGAAAGTGGATAAAAAGGGAATTTGAGGGTATTTGGGTAAAAAGAGGGTTAAGTGGGTTATGGGGTTTTATTAGTTGACTTGGTCATTGTTTTGGTTTGGCTTTGTTTGGTGTGGCGGGTGAAAAATCGTGTGAGGATTGGGAAAATGGGTTTTGTGGAAAAGGTTGGAAGAATGGAATGGGGTTGTGGAGGGGCAGGTTGCCGGGGTTGGAGCACCGTCGCTGTGGCTGGGCAGTGGGGTTAGCTCCGGTAGGTGGGCTCGCAAAGAGAGGGAGAGAGGCGGAGGTAGGTCGGCGTTGGGGTCCGACGGAGGGGTGAGGTGCGGTCGCGATCGGCGCCGGAAGGGCTTCTCGGTGGTTTCACCGGAGACGGGTTGCGCCGGCGAGGGGTTATGGGGGTTCCGGGTAAAGGGTGGTGGGCTTTCTTTGTATGGAAGATGGGTCTTGGGGGTTAAATTGAGAGAGAGTGTGTGGATTTAATGGTGGTAATGGAGGTTTAGGAGAGAGAGAAGATTTTGGGAGGTTGAAGATGGGTTGGATGATGGTTGACTGTGTGAGGGTGTAAGAGAGTTATGGTGAGGGGTGAGGGATGAGTTATAGTGTAAATGAGGTGTAGGAGTTTGAGTGAGTGATTGTGTAATAAGGGTTATGGGTGATGTGTGTGTGTTTAATTTGGACCCTTAAAAAAGTAACACTAATAAAATAAAATTAATAAAATAAAATAAAAACCTAATAAAATCTAATTCTAAAATAAAATAAAGACTCAAATAAAATTGAAACTAAAAAGAAATGAAAATAAAAAAATAGAAATCTATTAAACTAAAACTAAGATCCTAAAAAGAAAATGTAAAATCAAAATAAACTAAATAAATCCTAAAAAATCTAATCCTAATAAAATAAGATAAAATAAAATAAAAACTAAGATTAAAAACTAATAAAAATCAATATAAAATAAAATTATATTAATAAAAATAAAATTAGAAAAATAGAAAATAAAATCTAAAAATTCTAAAATAAACCTAAAATTAAAATGACACAAACTAAAAATCTAAAAATTGATAAAAGGGCACAAACTCAACACACACACGATTTACGCTAGGTTTAGGCTCAGTTTGGGTAGGCTAGGATACGGGACAAGGGTATTTAGCTCCATAAAATGCACAATTGCCTTGAAATACGCATTTGAACACCACAACGTGCATTCGGCCTACAAAATAAACAATTAAGCACATAAGACCATATTATCGAGAATTAGCAACTAAAGTACGTCTATTCGGGGTATAAAATGTACAGTTTTGGGTACTTATCACACCACCCGCAAACAGAGCGTTGCTAGTCCTCGAGCAATAAGATAGAGAGAGGAGAAAGATAAGTAAACAAAAGTGTACCACTTTCGTAGGCACTTGCGATTGCACTTAGCATGTGCAACAAGCCTTTAAACCTATAGGGTGCCCTACAGGACGAGTTGTGTCTCGTGAGGGTTTACAGTGAATATACCCAAAAAATTCTTATTTGCAAAAATTTATTGAAGGGCAGTCAATCTCTTATTAGACATAGAATAATCGCACAATTCATCACATGAGAAATATTTTCAGAAATACAAGCTAGAATGTTTAAAAAGTTTAGCTAAGTAAATACTCAAGGCACATCCTTCCTAGAACTCAACGTGTGTAGTGTGAATCAGTCATAACAGGTCGAGTATCATAAAAGTAATTCCTAGATTGCCTTGTCGGAATCAACGCTTCAATTTCAAAATCTCACTGGATATATCTCTCTCAAACGTACTTTCGAGATTAGGGTCAGTGTATCGCTCTTGTGTGTGAGGAGGTGAGTAAATGTAAGCAAGTTCAAGCGTCTCACACACATAAGAAAGAACGAACAATTAGAAAGAAAATTGATCTCATTAAAGAATGATAATCACTATAGTGAGAACGTCGAGTTATTCACCACGTTGACTTTCATTTCCCGAACACCTAGGGAAAATATGGATGTATATGGGTGAGGGGGAAATGAAATGAGAAGTGTGGGATGAGGTAGGATGGATGGATGATATGATGGATGTGTAATGCGATGGGAAATGGATGGTATAAGGTGTGGTATGATGGATGGGATGATGTATGGATGTGGTATGTAGGATATAGTGGTGACATAAATGATAAAGGATGATGGATGAATGTATATATGATAGAAGAGTGTTCTATAATTTAGGCACAAATGTTTTTATTACATAAAAATTAACTATAACTCTCCTTTTCTTTTCTTTTCTCTTTTTTTTTGATCTCACTTTTTAAACCAACATTGAAGACATTTACATTTGAAATCACACTCTTTTTCTCAAAACAATGGATGATATATGAGTGGAATGATAAAAGGATGGTGTGGGGACTGTATATGAAATATGGGAAAGTAATGGGTGAAATGAATGGGAATATGATATGGGAAAAAGTGGTAGGTGTATGGATGAAAATCCTAGTGACCGGGACAAATTTCAAGACACGTGTTTTTTACAACTCGAAAAAAATGTCATTCTCAGTGATCAAGACAAAAATGAAGAATAATGAGATCATACAACAATTAAATGCGGACCCAAACGAAGTGAAATCAACTTGTGACTCGGAGATTGCGTAAGACACTCTGAAAGGGTGAAAGGCACAAATATCACAAGCTAAAGTCTCCACTAGTGATCCTTAAGGTTCTCATTAGAATTATAGTACTCCTCAACTCTAAACCGTAATGACGTGATAAGGGCGCAAATTTTGTTGAGTCTAGAAATTCATGGTGCAAAATGCCTTGTTATGTATTACATAAGCTATTTAGAAAAAAATATTCTCTAGCTTTATTCCTAGACTTTTGAAAGATGGATGATTGAAAATTCACATCAATGAGTGAGATGAAAGAAACTGCACGAAATTTTTAAAAATCAGGTTCAAAAATCAAAAATTTTCAAAAGAGGTAAGATTTTGATAAATTTCCCCACCCCCAAACAAAAAGGAACATCGTCCTCGATGTTAAGTAATTTGATTTTTAAAATTAAGAGCATAAGGTAGGAAAGAGATTACCAGAATGAACCGCTCATGAATTGGACAGATGAAGCGAATATGAAACCTGAATAAATGAGTGAGATAGCAAAATATGGACAAGTATATAAGCATGATAGAACATTGGGTGGTGTGAAACACCACCCCCAAACAGAATAAGACTAGTACAAGAAACACGGGCTACCTCCCGGTAGCGCTAAGTTCAATGTCTTCAGTCAGACCGAACCATTCTCACCCTAATGATAAGATATACGAAAGCACTGGGTGACAGAAAAATTGGGTGATGAGAATTACCCCCAAACAAGACTGAAGCATCAGTCTTGTGGGACACAGGCTAAAGTGGTCAATGCACTTGTATAGAAAAGTGCATCACACGATGCAAAGCATCGGTGGACCATGGGCGGGTGGGAAAAAGGGCTAAGGTGAGGGTGGAAAGGTATCGGTCACGAGCCTTGTTGAGCTTAAAGGTGAGGGCAACAAGGGCCCTATAAGCATGGTGCTCAAGTTGGTGAGTGAGGCGATATGGTTTGGTAAGTGAAATGGGGTGGGGCTCATAAAAATCACACGACCATTCTATAAATGGGCGATGATAATGGTCACACCGTGACACGCCAGGGAGTTATTGAGAAGAAAAATCAACACTACAAGATAGTGGCGGGCATGGAGGAACAAGCTCGATGTCACGAAAGTGGAGAGTATCACCATAAATACTCTCGTAGATGGTGGAGGATGGTTTCAGGTGAGGATCTAAAAATGTTAATGGAAACTTGAAATGCGTAAAATCAAGATCCAAACCAGGTGGTGGGGTAGAAAGGATAATGGGTGGGTCGGGTGGGACAAATGGTGTATCGAGTGGGATAAACGGTGGAGGAAGATGATCCAACTCAAGCGTGGGAGACACACACTCATTGGGAGGAGTAAAGGAATACTCACAAGGGAGTGTGGTTTCTAAAGATGGAGTTGTCAACTTCTCCATAAGAGTAGCATCGGGGAATGTGGTGGGTGGGTAAGACGAGGCACCAATCTCAGAGATAAAGGAATCACTAGAAATATGAGGCTCAAAATGAGCCATGCATGGTGGGAAATCATCCATATCCGGATAGTTAGGAGCTATCACGGATTCTATCTCGGGAAAATGGTGAGCACTCGTAGCCGGAGCGAACCTAAAAGCTATGGTCATGTTAGAGACATAGGCAATTGGGGCATAAGGTAAAAGCTCGGGCATATTTTTGGATATCTCGGGAGTGGGAAGGTGAATGGGAACCTTAAAGTGGGGTTCATATGGATATGGTGGGATTGGATCATGCTCACTATATAAAGGTAAGTCAACACAATTGTCAACTTGGGACCCGAACCATGGAATGGTCCCAACTTCGAGATTCTCGGGGTGGTAGGGTTGGTCACACTCAAAATCCTTGTCACGAGAGGACACCTCATCGTCACACTCAGTTGAAACGATGGGTAGAGGCATGGGAATGTCCGACTCTCTCGCACACTCCAATTCATTTAACCTTTGTTCAAGCCTTTGGAGAGCTTGAGTTTGAATTTGAGTGGCTCGCTCTTGCTCGAGTATGAACTTTTGCAAGAGGCTTTCGAGAGTGGAGGTGGATGATGGTGGTGGTGGAGTGACGGGTGGTGGCGGTGGTTGAGGTAGACACAACTCGCTATGATCATGACTATATGGAGAATACTCATATGAAGTGGGTGGGGTGGGGCCAAGTGCATCATACACGAAAGGATCGCTTTCGTGATGGACAAATGGTTGATACTCATGGGGTGCGTAGTGAGGGGACTGATCGGAAATGGGTGCACAAGGATGCGACACGCCGACACATGACACCGAGGGTGATGGACTAGGAGGTGCATGCAAGGACGGGTCAAGAGTATCAAGGGTACTCGAGAGAGAGCCAAAACCATGAAAAATCTCATAAAGAGACGGCTCGGGATCACTCTCACACGTGTCACATATGTCAATGAAAAATGACCAAAGTAATCCCGTAAAGGACGTTCTTCGGCCATGAGGGGAAAAATATTTTTTGGATTTTGTAAAATTTTTCAAAAGGAAAGAAAATATTTTTGGATTTTTCTAAAAATGAGAAAAAGAAAATATTTTTGGATTTTTTCTAAAAAGGAAAGAAATAAAAAAAAAATGGATTTTTCTATAAAAATAAATAAAGAAAATATTTTTGGAGTTTTGGATTTTTTTTTTTGGAAGAAAAGGTGGGGGAAAATATGGACTCTTTGATTTGACAAACTAACGAAAACCGACTACCGAAAAATGAATTGAACACACACACAAGTCAAGAAAATTTCCTAACTAGCACATAGCCAATTTTTATCTTTAAATTTAGCGAAAGGGGTAGTCAAATTTTAATTAAGTCCGTGGGCGATAAAAATCACGGAAATCTGAGTGATCGCCTTTGCAAAATTTTCTCCTATTGGGCTACCTAGTTAATTGATTTTAAATTTAGTGATGGTTAGGGTAGCACACAATGACAAGCGAGTGATTCGGGTGATGAAATCCCTTCTCGTGAGTGACCGGGTGTAGGTCTTAGTCAATTAATTCATCACACCATTCGAAAATAAATGCGATAATAAAATCACACAAGAGCACACAAAAGAATTGACTCGCTAACAGGAGAGGCGCGAGTGTGTAAGAAATGTACCTCCCACGATTTTTAGGCCGTGGGTTGCCGAAAAATTTTGAGTCGATCGGGGGGAGAATACGCCTATCTCAGTCGTCCCCGAGAGTCCTACCGACCCAAGGTAGAGAGGCTTCTAAATTCTCGCCTTTGGACGCCCTCTATCTACCTTGTCCGGTTTCCCTATCACGCTTGTCTTCAATTATTACAATTTTAAATGGAAAATAAATGGTGTCTCTATGCACCGCAATACAAGCCAAATAATAAAGTCCTAATACAAGCCTTTTAAAAAAATATATAAAAATGGTACAAAAAATAATAAAGTGCAAAAATAAATAAATAAATGAACTACAAGTTGAAATCCGCTCCGAGCTTCACAATCCCAAGAATGGCAACGGCGCCATTTGATAGAAAGAACTTTTGCGTTTATTTTCTTTATTGTTGTACAAGCCCCTTCTAATCAAAATCCTCAAATTACCTACAAATATAACAACTCAAGCATAGCGGTAAATAAGGATGTCAATACTAATCTAAGGAGTGAAATGCTAAACATGAGAGTATTAAGAATATTATTCACTGATCACTTTTTTTTACTTTTGGATTTTTCTATTCTTTTTTTACTTTTTCAATATTAAAACCAATTTTGAGGATGAGTGAATATGACTAAGACTAATAACAAAAATAAGAGTAATCAAACTAAAATAAAGTGTGACAAAAATACTAGTGAGTGATGGAAATGAGTGAGAGTGTAATTAAATGAGAGAAAAATATTCAAGGGAAGAAATCCACCCTCAATTCCCCAAATCAACTAAACTTGTATTATTTTAATTTCATTAATTTCCAAAATATTTAATTAATTCAAAAGCTAAGTCTCATTAAACTAGTGAATTAATTAAATACTCTTTTAGAAAAGCAAATTTAATTCCCACAAGCACTACTCTAATTGAATTAAAATTAATCAAAAAAATTATCCCCTAGGAATAATTTGTCCAACTAATTTTAAATTGAAAGAAATTAATTAAATCAAGAGTAGATGAAAATTAGATTAATATTAAAATCAAATGATAGGTCTATCTCTAGCTTAAATCACTTCATCAAATATTAATTAAATTTCATACCTTTCTCAAGGTTGATTTTCCAGTTCTCAATGTGAAAATAAAGTGGGGATCAAATATACAACTCAAAGGAAATTATTAAAATTAAAATTAACAACTAATTTGATTTGGATTCATGAGGGTTTCAATCACCCCCTTGAATGGGGTGATTACCCCTCCATAATCATCATCCAATAAAAATTAGAAACAATTAAAAGCATATAATGAAAATTAAGGAAGAGATGATCAAACCAAAATTCCTCTTGAAATAGCACTAGACTTCAATTCTTCAACAATTTTTTTAATAGTTACACACTCTAAAAAAAATTTCTCTCTAAAAAAATTAACTCAAAAACTCTACTCTCTCTACAATTTTCTCTCTCTAGTCTTCTTCTCTCCAAAAGCTCTCTATAAATGGGGGTCTTCATCTTCTTTTTATACAAGGCATGGAGCATGGGGGTTAATTTGGGTAATTGGTATAAGTGTGCATGTGGTTTGGGTGTGTCTTGAAAATGGGCTGTGAGGTCATGTGGAAAGTGCGGGAATGAGGTAATGGGATAAAAATTTGATATGTTTTATGGGGTATTTTAGGAAAGTGGGTAAAAAGGAAAGTGGGTAAAATTATTTAATAGAATTTTAATGACTAATAGGATGCCCGATGAATGGAGAAAAAGTATTTTAGTACCTATTTATAAAAATAAAGGGGAGATACAAAGTTGTTCAAATTATCGTGGTATTAAGTTAATGAGTCATACAATGAAACTTTGAGAGAGAGTGATTGAATATAGATTGAGATTGAAGACAACAATATCTGAGAATTAATTTGGGTTATGCCTGGGAGGTCAACAATGGAAGCAATCTATTTATTGAGGAGATTAATGGAGAGGTATAGAGAGAAAAAGAAGGATCTGCATATGATTTTTATAGATTTGGAGAAGGCGTATGATAGGATACCCAGAGATATAATATGGTGGGTTCTACATAAAAGAGGAGTGACTTGCAGATATATTGACGTGATCAAGGATATGTATGATGGTGCGATGACTACAGTAAGAACATCAGCTGGAGAAAGTAGTGAATTTTCAATTACGGTAGGGCTACACCAAGGTTCAACATTAAGTCCTTATCTCTTTGCTCTTGTTATGGATGAGTGGACTGGACAAATACAAGATGAGGTGCCATGGTGTATGCTATTTGCAGATGATATTGTTTTAGTCGATGAGACTAAGATGGGGATAAATGATAGGTTGGAATTGTGGAGAGAAACTTTAGAAACAAGAGGATTTAAAATAAGCAGAACTAAAACAGAATATGTGGAGTGTAATTTTAGTAGTAATAGGAGGACAAATGGAGATGTGGTGAAATTGGAGGGTCAAGAAATACCTAGAAATGATCATTTTCGTTATTTAGGATCGATTATACAAAAAAATGGAGATATTAGTGATGATGTTACGCATAGGATTAGAGCAGGCTGGGTTAAGTGGAGAAGTGCGACCGACGTTCTGTGTGATAGGCGTATACCTTTGAAGTTAAAAAGAAAATTTTATAGGACGGCCATTAGACCCGCCATGTTATATGGGACAGAGTGTTGGGCAACCAAGAAACAAAATGTGCAGAAAATGAGTGTGGCGGAGATGCGAATGCTAAGATGGATTTGTGGTAAAACTCGAAAGGATAAAATTACAAATGAACAAATTCGTGAAACGGTAAAAGTAGCTCCTATAGAAGCTAAATTGAGAGAAAATCGACTTAGATGGTTTGGACACGTCAAGCATAGACCAATGGATGCTCCTGTAAGGAAGAGTGATTTAGTTAGTATTGATGGTAATCCAAGGGGTAGAGGTAGGCCTAAATTAACTTGGCGGGATATTATAAAAAGGACATGATATCATGTGGTTTAATCGAAGATATTGCACTGGACATAATGGAATGGAAAAATAAGATTCATGTAGCTGACCCCAAATAATTGGGAAAAGGCTTTGTTGAGTTGAGTTGAGTGGGGTAAAAAGGGAATTTGAGGGTATTTGGGCAAAAAGAGGGTTAAGTGGGTTATGGGGTTTTATTTGTTGACTTGGTCATTGTTTTGGTTTGGCTTTATTTGGTGTGGCAGGTGAAAAATCGTGTGAGGCTTGGGAAAATGGGTCTTGTGGAAAAGGTTGGAAGAATGGAATGGGGTTGTGGCTTGAGGAGAGAGAGAGAGACCAGATTGAGTTTGGGTCACCGGAGAGGGGCGTGTCCGCGCCGGATCGGAGATGGCGTGGCGGCTTGAGTCACGATCGGAGGGGCAGGTCGCCGGGGTTGGAGCGCCGCCACTGTGGCTAGGCAGCGGGGTTAGCTCCGGTAGGTGGGCTCGCAAAGAGAGGGAGAGAGGCCGGAAGTAGGTCGGCGTTGGGGTGAGGTGCGATCGCGATCGGCGCCGGAAGGGGTTCTCGGTGGTTTCGTCGGAGACGGGTTGCGCCGGTGAGGGGTTATGGGGGTTCCGGGTAAAGGGTGGTGGGTTTTCTTTGTATGGAAGATGGGTCTTGGGGGTTAAATTGAGAGAGAGTGTGTGGGTTTAATGGAGGTTTAGGAGAGAGAAGATTTTGGGAGGTTGAAGATGGGTTGGATGATGGTTTAGTGTGTGAGGGTGTAAGAGAGTTATGGTGAGGGGCGAGGGATGAATTATGGTGTAAATGAGGTGTAGGATAGGTTTGAGTGAGTGAGTGTGTAATAAGGGTTATCGGTGATGTGTGTGTGTTTATTTTGGACCATTAAAAAAGTAACACTAATAAAATAAAATAAAAACCTAATAAAATCTAATTCTAAAATAAAATAAAGACTCAAATAAAATTGAAACTAAAAAGAAATGAAAATAAAAAATAGAAATCTATTAAACTAAAGCTAAGATCCTAAAAGAAAATGTAAAATCAAAATACACTAAAAATAAATAAATCCTAAAAAATCTAATCCTAATAAAATAAGATAAAATAAAAAAAAAACTAAGATTAAAAACTAATAAAAAGTAATATAAAATAAAATTATATTGATAAAAATAAAATAGAAAAATAGAAAATAAAATCTAAAAATTCTAAAGTAAACCTAAAATTAAAATGACACAAACTAAAAATCTAAAAATTGATAAAAGGGCACAAAATCAACACACACACGGTTTAGGCTATGTTTAGGCTCAGTTTAGGTAGGCTAGGATACGGGACAAGGGTATTTAGCTCCATAAAATGCACAATTGCCTTGAAATATACATTTGAACACCGCAACGTGCATTCGGCCTACAAAATAAACAATTAAGCACATAAGACCCATATTATCGAGAATTAGCAACTAAAGTACGTCTATTCAGGGTCTAAAATGTACAGTTTTGGGTGCTTATCATCATCAATGGAGATCCTCTCCACCAAGGTGTATGCCAAGATACAAAACTTTCTAGGGTTCTACACTAATTCGCAAGAACAATATTGCAGGATGTTTTGTTGTGAATTAAACAAGTGTTTTTCAACACAAAAAGCGAATAATTTTTGCAAAAGATATGCAAAAAACATTATATCAAAAGTCTTAAATAATCTGAACACGAAACAGGTATTTATACAAAACTTAAGGCGACGCGTCGTTCGAACGAGATCAATAGGTTTTTTAAAGGACATATACATGTTGTTTAAATGAGATGCAATCTCGCTACTAACGACCTAAATAAAAGGAAACCAGGAGCATGTCGTTTGATCCAAAATAGATCCAAACATCAAACGAGGATCTAACGACCTTGAGATGGCATTTGAATGACATTGGGATGTCGTTTGAATGACATAAATGAAAAAAAATATTTTAAAAACTCCGCGTACAGTAAACTTAGAAAATATATTTTCGAAAAATTAAGTTCCAAACTGATTTTAAAAACAAAAAATATTTTTCCTTTTTGAAATAAAAGGTCCAGTTCTTTTTTTTATAAAACATAAACATCCCAAATATAATTTCGTAAATTAATTCAAACTCTCAATCGTTAAACACCTCATTGGGATGTCGAGAAGTCATCAAATTTGGTGATGCTTGAGTTCGAATCGTCTTCTTGATGTGTGACGATTTGTAATAGGATACTCCAAACTAGTCTAAAACTCAATCGTTGAACAATGTTAGAGAAATTGTTCTTACATCTTCTACATCCATCCATCCATTTTTGGAGCTTCTTTGATGTGAGAAACTCAACTCTTTAGCTTAAAAACTCAATTTTCCATAGTCTTAGTCTTGTAGTTTGAGTTTGTAAGAGTAGAATTCATATATGATTTAAGAGGGTTGTTTCTTATGGATTTTTGTAAAATGGTCTATAAATGATTTCATGAGTTTTGAGTAAAATGATATATTTCAAGAAAACTTAGTATTTAAACATTTTATGGAATAAAATATTTGAAATAATATTTATCATGTTGAATATATTTTATGAACAATTGTCTCAAAGTTTTCTTGTAAAAGTTCAAATTTTACAAAAATAGATATTTATTCAAGTTTTGAAGATACGAAAATGTCTTTTATCTTAAAAGGCATGTTTTTGCAAATATTACAAAATTTTTAGAATGAACCATGTGTTAAACCCATTTAATTGGATTTTTGAACTTAAAATCCTCTCTTTGTGAATATAAACTTGTTGTAATTTGATAATGAGCATATAGGCAAGTATAATGAAGGTTTTAAATGGTTTCAACATGAATAAAAGAAAATAGAAATTTCAGCCCGTAAAGTGGATGAATAACTGTAGAAATTATAGTAAGTGGGTATTTCAAGGCTATATGTAAAAATAAAGGGAAATGGGTGTTTTCTTGCAAAGTAGTCTTTAAAATGTCAAATGGTTTCCTTGGTAAAGAAAGTAATGCAATAAAGACATTTCGTACTTAAAAAGTGTGTTAACTCCAAAGAGTTCAATGAGTGTTAATGAATAAAAATATTCAAGAAGTTGGTGTATATAGCTTAATAATGTGCAGGGAAATCAACACTTATGATAATAGAGGAAATAACAAGTTTAAAAATAAATGGGGTATAATGGAAATTTTACATAGAGTTGAATATTTTTATGAAATAAAAAGATTTGAAAAGATGTTACAAAAATGGTCCTAAATTAAAGTGATTTTGTGGTAAAATCAATACAAGTGTATAAAGGACAAGAAATGGTGATTTTAAAGTTTAACACAAGGTTGTGTGAGATATTCGGGTTCTTGCTTCGGTCGGTAAAAGCGGAATAATGTGGGCATTAAAAAATATTAAAACATATTAACATAGACTCGGATGAGATCGAGAAAGAATTAAGAAGGGCCCGGAGCCCTTGGGTGAAAGACGTAAAACACTAGCCGGAGCATACGGTAGTGTATCCGACGGTATGGAGCATGTAAATGTACACAGTTATTTGGAGGATTCCGAGAAAAAGATAATGAAACATGGTAAAGGAACGAGTTGTGTTGTGAATATAAGAAAATACAACCTAGCATGAAAAGTAAATTGATAAATGTTCTAGTTGAAAAGATAATATGGACAAGTAAAATGAGAAATTGGCTAATATACATGTATAGTTATAAAAATGGTAAAGTGAAGTGATTAACTAGGTAATTAAGTAAACTAAGGAGGTTTTAACCCATAATTAACATAGGTATGTGTTTGTGAAAGCCTTTCAATGAAAAGCAAGTATTTTCTAATATGTTGTGTGCGTGTATTAAAGGACTATTTTCGAGGAAATACTAAGATAAATTCAGTGTGAGTAAATGGATGATTTTGGTAAAAGAAGTATTCTCTCTAAAGAAATGGTATTTGTTTAAGTATTTAACCGAGTACGTTAATAAGAAAAATTAGTAAGTTAAGCAAAGAGGGTTTCTTTATAAAATTAAAGTGAATTAATCGGAACATGTAACGTTTTTGGAATAAAAACAGTTCTATGCACTAATATATGTACATGTATAAATATATGTGGTAATTGCAGGTGCGAGTAGGTATAACGTATTAGAGTCTCCTTTTTGTCGTTCGATGCTATATTTCATTGTTGTATCTCCACTCGGCATTCGAGTCAATCCTTCTTCTTTGTTACAGCAGGTTGTTTGTGGTTCCATATTTTGAGAGCATTGTACATGTAAGTATCCATTCTATTCTACATTTATAGCGCTTAATGCTCAGACTCCAAGGATGCTTCCCAAAGGTCCCACATGCAGCTCGATATGAATCAGAAGTGCATGCTAAACAAGTTGAAAAACCCTCACTAAGTTATTTTAACTTTTGTTAAAAAGGTTAAATGAGATCCGAACTACATTTGAAGAGACTCACGTAAAAATCTTGATTATTACACAAGGTGTATTAAAAACAGTTTGCAAGAACAAAATATTCAAAATTCTTGGAAACAGGTTTTTAGTTTAAGACCTTAGTCTATGCAGCAAATTGTAGCAACGAAAAATAAAGCAACACACACAAGAGTAAAAAAAAAATTTACGTGGTACCACCGGATTGGGGAAACATCCATAGAGGTCTCTACATCTCAAAATAAAAATCCACTGAAATAGTTTTAAGGATACAAACATTCAACGAGACATAAATAAAAACAGTCCCATTCTAAGTCCAAAAATATACCTAAACTCCTTGGTCATTTTCTGATTTCCTTAAGGCTCTGACGTTGTCATCTCCGTTCTTTAGCTTGGCTACTTTGCTCCTTTAGATTTACGTCGACTCAAATGGTAAGAATTTATCAACCAATAATAATGCTTAGTGATGGTGGGTGATTGTGTTGTTCCTAAATCACATGCATTCACTCTCACATGCTGAATTATAAACAACACCTACAAATTACAAAAATTCTAAGTATGAAATCTCTTTTTCACACTACTGAAATCAGACTTAGTCTTTTTTCTCATAATGTTTTCATATTTGTAAATCTTTAGAATATTTAAAATAGAGATTCTTTAGAAATTATTTATATACAAATTTTTTGAACTGAAAAATTTAACAGATCTGAAATATAGAAGTATTTATTTCAAATTTTGTAAAAAAATAGAGAAATGTTGGATAAACAAGATTAGAAACTTTACAAAACAAATCCAACATGAGAGAATGATTTCTTAATAAAGAAATCAAAACA
Source organism: Sambucus nigra (assembly GCA_949130495.1). Classification (NCBI taxonomy): domain Eukaryota; kingdom Viridiplantae; phylum Streptophyta; class Magnoliopsida; order Dipsacales; family Adoxaceae; genus Sambucus; species Sambucus nigra. The sequence continues at coordinate 120,385,430 of OX422219.1, read as the reverse complement.
ACATATGATCTAAGTGACTATGTATCACTGAAATAGATCTATAAGTTTCTAAAAAAGAAATGAGATCTAAATCTGTGAGGTTGTTAAGTGAGAGATTTAGACTTAAAAGGATAGAAAATGTAAACCAGAAAACACTAACTCTCAAAAATATTTTCTGAAGAAAATTTGGTAGAGTTTTGTTTGCGAATTCTATTTTTTCTCTCTTTTATTTTCTTCTCTCTTCTCTCTCTTTTTTCTTTAAGACCCTAAGACCTCTCAAAGATTGGAATTGTGAAGATGAAGGCCTTTATTTATACTAGAGTTGGAAGGATCTGGAAGCTTAAGGAAAATAAAGGGTTGAGATTAATTTGACAGTTTGAACTCTAGATCTAATGGCTATTAACCGCACATGCTAACGTTCTGACCGGTTCTCATTAGCATCACATGGATTGTTTAAGATAAGATGCAGGCCTTAGATTAAAAATGATCGAACTATGAAGATTGAATCATTCATCCTAGACACATAGAAAACACAAATCCATCTAAAGACCAACACGTGAACGAATATAACTGATTGAAAGACGCGTGTTTTAGTTCTTTTAAAAATACCATTTACACCCACAAATGTCTCTAGCGCTTTCAGATTCTACCCAAGGTAGTTTTGAGGAAGTTTTAATATATGAAAATTAACCCCAAACATTTTAAAACCCTAAATTTAATTCTTTAAAAATTGATTTTGAATATTTAAAAATTCCTAATAAATGTATAAAATTCATTTTTATCCAAATTAAGACACACCTCGTATATGAAATGAAATACGCAAATGTGAAATCCTAGAGTGTTTTATGTGTTAGTTTTCTACCTGAAGACCATTGATCAAATCTCATTTAGGGAGAACAAGATTTACAAGCGTCTCTCTCTTTCTAAGGCGACCCTGTGCGTTCTAGGGTTTATATGACTGCCATGCCACCAACCTCTTAAGCCCCTCCAATTCCTAAACTTCCTGATCCTCACCTTTATACTAGGTCCTTTGCGAGTGTTGTCGCAAATAATGGTCTTAAAGAACTAAACCTAAAAATACCCTCCTCTTTCAAAGGTGAACCTGCAGTTCAATTTTCAGAAGAAGATATCATAGCCCTCTTAGAGCCTCTCAAGAATTCTATCAGTGGGAAGTTTTCCCATGGTAGACCTACACTAGAAGTCATTCTAAAAGCTTTTCAAACATTCTCATTAAAGGCTTCCTTCACCATAGGATTGATTAATTCAAAGCATATCCTTATCCAGCTTTATTGCGAAGAAGATTACGTGAGATTATGGTTAAGAGATCAATGGTATATTGGTAAATTCCCCATGAGAATGTTTAGATGGACAGTCAATTTTAGACCTGATGAAGAATCTCGTATTGGCCTAGTTTGGATCAATTTTCCTAACCTTCCTCTACATTTCTTTGCAAAGTCCTATCTTTATTCCATTTCTCAGTTGATTGGTAAGGCTCTCAAAATGGATTCTTCTACAGCTTCTATCACTCGACCTAGCATTGCTAGGGTCTGTGTAAAACTAAACCTTCAACAAGAGAGAATTCACCGAGTGTGGATTGGCTATGGTTCGCAGGGATTCTAGCAACAAGTTAGTTATGAAAATATACCATCCTATTATGAATTTTGTAAGAAACAAGGTCATAATGAAATCAAATGTGTGTTTAAATATCCATCTCCGTTGATGACAAAGAAGAATAAAGATAGAAATGAGATTTCTACAAAGCCAATTTATGTGGAGAAGAAGAAGGAAAAGATTCAAGTGGTAGAAGATAAAGAAGATCAAGAAAATGTTTATTTTCAAGAAACTATTCAAAAAGGGCCTGAAATGGCTCTAATTACTCAGATGAGGCAACCAACAGAAGATGCTACTCAATTTAAAAAATTTCATCATGAATTTTATGATGTAGAAGCTATAGATCTTATCAATGTTTTTCCAAGATGTACTCAAATTCCAGATAATGATTACTCCAAAGAGCCACTCAAAGAATGCCTATCAGACTTTGAGAAATGCAAGAAGAACGTCCCAATGGTAGAGGAATTACAAGTATTTTCAGCTTCATTTGATGAGAAATGGAATTCATACTAGAAGGCTAAAGAGTTATGGAATAAGAAGGATCATGGAGTTCATAAAGAAATCCCAATTTTTGTCAATGAAAAAAAAGGTTTAAATCCTAAAAGACAATCAACTGTTCTATTTGATCCTCTGTATAAAATGATCAGTAGATCCAGTGGTAAGGTAAACACTCAAAATTCTCCACCCTCTGATAATAAATGATTAATTTCATCTATTGGAACATTATAGTGTAGCAAGTAAAGCAACAAATCGAAGAGTTAAGAGGCTTAAAAGATCATACTTCCTTCCAACTATTGCTTTGTTAGAGCCAATAGTTGAATCTAGTAAAATGATCAAATACCAGAGAAAATGTTGCTTATTTAATAGTGTTCATGATAGATCAAATAAAATATGGCTGCCGTGGGCTACTGGAATTAAAGCTACAATGATCATAGATGAGGATCAACTATTATTATTGAAGGTTCTATGGCCCAGTTATAATAAAACTCAATTCATTGTCATTGTGTATGCTAAATGATCAACAGAAGAGAGAAAAATCCTTTGGGATATGCTTGAAGATATATCCAATGAGCTTAGTTACCAACCTCTTTTGGCGATTGGGGATTTTAATGTGGTGGAAAATGAAGAAGAAAAGATTGGTGGAAATGTTATAGAATTTAATGCTACTTAAGATTTCAGAGATATGATTGTGTCTTGTAATTTCACAGATTTGGGATTTAATGTCTCCAAATTCACTTGGACCAATAATAGAGTGTAAGGCACTATCTTTAGTAGATTGGATATGGGTTTAGTGAACCCTCAATGGTTAACTAAATTTCCTAATCAATCTATTACTCATTTGCATAAACATTATTCAGATCATAGTCCTTTATTGTTGTCCATTAAAACATCTTTAGATGGTTATCCCAAGCCTTTCAAATTTCTCCATATGTGGACTTTGGATAATTCTATTGACCAGATGATTAAAGATGCTTGGAATTTAAGAGTGTCTGCTACTCCTTTGAATTATTTTGCTAAGAAATTGAAGAATGTCAAGATAAAACTGAAGGAATGGAAAGTTAATCATGTCAATAATATCTTCCTAAAAGTTAATGGTTTGGAAGATCAGCTGCTTATTAAAGAGGCTAAATTTGAGACTGATCCTTCATATACAACTAGAAGAGATTTGTAAGAATGTAAGGCTTTACTGAATCAGGCCCTCAGTATGGAAGAAAGTTATTAGGATCAAAAGTGAAAGTTAAAATGGCTTAACGATGGGGACTCTAACTCTAAACTGTTTCATACAACAATTAAGGTTAAGACGAATCTTTTAGCCATTGATAAAATCACAAATCAAGAGGTGCAGATAGACGACACCAAAGAAGGAATTCATCAAACATTCATTAATAATTTTTCTAAGCTTTGGAAAGATGATTGCCTAAACATTAATGATGAATACTTAAACCTTATCCCTCATTCCATTAAAGATGAAGAAAATGGCAGACTCATTACTATCCCAGAAGAAGAGATTTATAAGGCAGTCAAAAGCCTCAATGATGATAGTGCTTCTGGGCCAGATGGATTAGGAGGTTTGTTTTATTCTAAATATTGGGAAATTATTAAGGAAGACTTTATCAAAGTTGTGAAAAGTTTCTTTAATGGGGTAGACATGTCCAGAAGTTGGTCTAGAACAAATATCATGCTAATTCCTAAGGTATGTAGAACTAGCAATTGTTCCAACTTTAGGACAATTAGCTTGTGCAACTTTTCCAACAAAGTCATATACAAAATCATTTGTGATAGGCTTGGCCCTATTCTTCCCTCAATTATTTCCCCAAATCAAAGTGGTTTTGTCAAAGGTAGATGTATTCAAGATGACATTCTCTTGGCTCAATAAATGATCCAATCCTTGGGGAAAAAATTCCACGGAGGTAATATTATATTCAAGCTAGATATGGAGAAAGCTTATGACAAAGTTTATTGGCTTTTTTTTGTGCTCAACTTTGAGAAAGTTTGGGTTTTGTAAGGTATTCATAGATTTGATTTGGAGATTGATAGCTTATAAATGGTTCTCCATTATAGTGAATGGTCAAAATGCAGGCCTTTTCAAGTCTACCAGAGGTCTTAAACAAGGAGACCCTCTGTCTCCTAGTCTTTTCATTATAGCTACAGAGGTCCTGAGCAAAAAATTAAACCTTTTGTTTGAAAAGCACAAGGCTATTCCCTTCTCTCATCCTCCTAGAAGTATGCTAATTAACCACTTGCGATCTGCAGATGATCTCATTATTTTTAGTAATGCGGGAAAAAGATCCCTCAAAACCCTATTTAAGGTGGTTTCAGAATTTGAAAAAGCATCTTGGCACCTTGTAAATTTGGAGAAAAGTGCTTTCTACATGTCTAAGAACACCAAGAAGAGTATAATTAACGATATTGAAAATACTATTGGTCTTCATCATAAGGCCTTTTCTATTAAATACCTGGGATGCCCCCTTAGTCCTGGAAGACAAAAAATTGAACATTATACTGGTATTCTAAACAATGTGAGAAACAAGATTTTTAGTTATTCCTCAAAGCTCATTTCTCCAGGAGGGAGACTCATTCTTATCAAACATGTTTTATCATCTATTTCCCTCCATCTTCTTGCATTCATTTCTCCCCTTAAAGATGTCATAAACAGGATCAAATCTATGCTTAGTAAATTTTAGTGGGGTGGTTTTCTTCTGATAAGAATCATCAGTGGAAAAAATGGGATAATGTTTATTTTCCCATTTAGGAAGGAGGTCTCAGTATTAGAAATATGGAAGATATTATAAAAGCCTAAAGTCTTAAGCTTTATTGGAAGTCAAAATTTTATAATGGTTTATGGGGTAAATTCATGAGAAATAAATTTGGAGATATCTCATCTAGCACTAAAAGGTCCAAAGCTTTCAAGAGAATTATATCTGTTAAAGAAACATCTTCTGAGCTTTTAAATGAATATAGACAAATATGGTTGCCTTCAAACTCAGGGGACTTTAATCTTAAGTCCGCTTATAACTGTATCAAGTAATCTAGACCATCGGCTCAGAGTTGGAAATTTATTTGGTCTAATACCTGTCCAAAAACAATTTCCATATTTGTTTGGAAAGTCATGCACAAAGTCATTCCCACTGATGATATTATCCAATCCATTGGAATTAGACTTGTTTCCCAATGTAGGAACTGTGAAGAGGATGTTGAAACTATAGAACACCTGCTATTTAAATGTCTCATAACTCAAGAAGTTTGGAATTTTTTTGGGGCTAGACTTGGTACAAGATGAAAATGGACTCGTGCATAGATCTTCTTTTGTAATGGTGGTTGAACATTCCAAATAGATATCATCAATCCTTCATTTTCTCCAATCTCCCAAAACTAATCATGTGGGAAATCTGGAAGGCTAGAAATCAGAAACATTTTGAGAACTCTCCAGTGTAAGCTAGATCCATCATTAATAATATTATATCTGCTTTAACTGATTTAGGTTCAGTTCTTGTGTTTAAAGATAGATGTAAAGCCAATGAAATATATGCTATATCATGGTTCTAGATTAGAATCAAACATGCTCAATTGAAACTCACAAAATGCGTCTGGTCTACACCAGTAGAAGGCTTTTTTAAGCTCAATGTTGATAGTGCTTCCCAGGGTAACCCAGGTCCAAATGGAATAGGGGGTGTTTTAAGATACTTTAAAGGGAAATTTATAGGTGGATTTAGCAAATTCTTAGGTGTTAATACCTCATTATTTGTTGAAGCCAATGCAATCTTAGAGGGCATAAACATGTGCAGGAATCTCAAGATTAATTTGGATCTCATTTTGGTGGAATCAGATTCTAAAATCTTGGTTTACTTGATTGTTAACAAAAGTAAACCTCCATGGACTATTCAGTACATCTTGGATAACATTCTTTCAGATCAGTCTCTCAAGATTTCTCATTGCTGGAAAGAACTTAATTCTGTTGCTGATTCATTGGCTTCGATGGATGCTTCTTCGCAAAACTCTGTTAATTATATGTCCTTTTCATCTCTTCCAGATATGATAAGGGGTTTTCTTCATATGGATAAAATAGGTATCCCTCATTTTAGAAACAATTGTGTGTAATGGGGCTCCTCATAAAATCCCAAATTTTGTTTCCTTCATTTCTTTTATTATTTGTAAAGGGGATATTTATAAATCCCCTCATTTATTGTTTTCAAGTTAGAGCATTGGGCTCAACCTCTAGTTTTATTTATGTGAAAGCTATTGCCTTATTTTTAGGCTTGGTTGAATAATATCTGTGGGGGTACCGTCCCTCTTCTCTAAAAAAAAGACCTTTGATCTTTGCTGATGAAGATAGTCTTGAAGTTCTTAAAAATGAAATTAATGTGACAACCCGATATCTGAAATAAAGGGTGGCCAACCCGATACTCCAATAATATAGGAATCATGGATGGAATCATTCTCATCACCGTAACAACATAAGGAGTATACGGAATAACCACACAAAATTTCAGAAAAAGGGTTATGAAAAATTTTGTTTTGTAATTTAAAGAAAGCATTGTCAACAACCCATAATTGAAAAATAATGGAAACCCCAAAAGTTTATATATTATAACTACGACAATATAAATCAACAGAATTACATACAATGTACAACAAGTTCAACTGATTACATAATACATCCATTATACATTTACAACAGTTTGGGCTACATGCCCGAATAAAGACCCGAGCATAACTAGAAAATAACAATGAAGGCGTCTACACAAAATATCCGGTGATATCCGCAAAAATGTCACGGCTCCTCAAAAGACACTGGAATGGGGAGGTCAATACGAGCGTCCTTGCGGTGGAGAACCTGAGAGATTACAATAGATATATGCACCACAAGAAAGAAGAACGGGTCAGGGCCCAGTTTTATGTGATCACCAGATAAATGAATAGTATGACAATAATGAACAGTTAATCATGGATGATAAAGATGATATTCTAGCATGGTAAGATCATGAAATAAACTAAGACAATTAAATGATTATGAAATAATATTCAATTATGCAAGAGGATATATATAATCATTATTAAACTCAATTCTTTCATTATCCACCTTTTCATTTTATCTTTTCATTCCTTATCAGGAATACAAGTTTTATCATGTGCTCTTTGTGGCACGTATCTCAATTGTATGCTCTTTGTGGCATGTATTTTGCTCTTATGGCATTACATCAAGCTCTTTATGGCATTAATATCCATCAAGTCCCACTTGATGTTAGAATAGTTATAATTATACATATATAACGATTCTAAGACCGCCCGTCCGGGTTTCCCCACTGTGCGCGCCCCTAAATAACCATCATCTTCCAGGGCCTATTATCAAGACAACCTGGGATCCTATCGCAACGTCGGGAAGAGGCCATATGCCTGCGGGGTAGTCATAACCACACCCGGAATTACCTACCCATCGCAGAAAATATAAAACAAGCGCTCATATGGCCTAGGACTATATCCACCCTGCATTCATTAGCCAGGGGGCTTCACCTTACGCACGGACTTCCCTTAAGATAGTATTTAGAGAGGGTGTGTTCTAACCATTTTACTAATTTCCATTACATGATTTAGTAAATTATTATTTACTTAATCCATTTACATTTTATCAAATGCATTATAGTTATCCAGAACTATACGTGCTTCACATCATCATAATAACCTCGAGGAATATTTGAACTCCCAAATTATTTCCCAAGTCTCCCTTTAGGCTATATAATAGAACAGCATACCTCAAATTAACTTCTAAAGTCTCCAAACACAACTTAGAAATATCCTATACTCCTACTAATTGAAAAACGAAAGTAATGCCTAAACATCACTTCACACGCCCTCGAACTAAGTCCCATATATACCAATTCTAACCTAGGGTAGTAAACTAACTCACCTAGAACTCTAGGACTCTAAGTTTACTTCATATAAGAAGGTTCCTAGGCCCAAATCCTAAAGAAGAATGAGTTAGAATTGAATTTAAAAAATAACTCAAAACAACAAGAAAACGAATCGATTCACCCAAGGGCCGAATCGATTCGCCCTAGAGAATCGATTCGCCCTAAAAGTGAATCGATTCGGACAAGGGAAACTAACATTATGTAAATTTCCAAATCAATTCGGCCAAGCCGATTCGATTCGGTCCAGGCAGACCTGGAAACTGGACCTAAGTGAATCGATTCGCCCCAAGTGCCGAATCGATTCGGTCTTGCGAATTTTGCCAATTTTGGCTATGGAGTCTTGAACTCCAAATTTACCCAAACTCAAATCCTTTCAAACCAAACTCATTTATTATCACCAATACATCACAAATACTACTAACTACGACCACAACCGTCAATAATCACCCAAATCATTCTTTAATGATTCAAGACCCACATATACACAAAAACCCTAAACTAGTTAAACCGTGATCAAGACATCATTATCACAACTAATCATTTATCTTAAACCACATATAGCAAGTAGAAAACTTGCCTCAATCTAGAAAATGTAGAATTTCCTTGTGTAGTAGAAAGAATCCCTCCTCAATCTTCAATCTCATCTCTTTTCTCTACTCTTTCTCTTCCTCTCTCTAGTTCTCTCTAGGTTTAGGAATGAAATTAGGGAAAATAGAAGACTTAACAAGACTAAAACGTGCCTTTAGTCAAAATTCCAACTTAAATGATCAATACCATGATAAAATAACACGCAACTGCATACTTAAGGTATAATCAGTCAAAAGTGCCCAAAACCTCAAAATACAATATAACACATATTTTGACTATCTCGCACGTTCCGAAATCAACTACGGCCTCCAAATTATCATTTGGACATTTTTTAATCCATTTTAAGTTCCGGTTCCATTTTAAATCATTGGGTCATTTAAATCTTATGACACTATAAAGCTCAACATGAGGATATTTACATACTCATACAATAAATATACAACAAGTTAGTAAATATTAACTTTTCTTTATTAAATTAATACTTACTCCATATTCAAACATTTTATATGTAATTACTTCACATAGTAAGTAAATATAAAATAGGCTCTCATAAGCGAGGGTTGTTACATACTCCCCCCCTTATGAGGGAATTTGCCCCCAAAATTCAAATGTACCTTGTAAGAAGAGATGCAGATACTTCTCACGCATGTCATCCTCACGTTCCCACGTCGATTCTTTAGCATTGTGATGACTCCATTGGACTCTCACCAAGGGTTCCACACGAGACCTCAACTTACGCTCCCCATGCTCAAGAATAGCAACCGGTTGTTCTTTATATGAAACGTCGGGGTGCAAGTCAATATCCTCAAAAGGGATATGCCAAAGGGCATCTTCGCATCTCTTATACTTCTTCAGAGATGAAACATGGAATACATCGTGAATTTGTTGCAAAGGCTCCGGTAAGGCAAGTTGATATGCCACAGGACCAACTTTCGCAATAATTGGAAAAGGTCCAACAAAGTGCGGCGCAAGCTTTCCTTTCTTCCCGAAATGCTTAATGCCCTTCATTGGTGACACTCGCACCAAGACTCGGTCCCCAATCTCCAACTCCATATGTCTTCTACCCGCATCGACATAGCTCTTTTGGCTGTCTTGAGCTATCCGAATACGATTCCGAATGAGTTCAATTTTAGAAGAAGTATCTTGAATCATTTTAGGTCCAAAGAATTTATTATCACTCACTTCTAACCAACAAGCGGGCGATCTACATGGCTGGCCATAAAGAGATTCATAGGGCGCCATTCCGATAGTAAATTGGTATGATTTGTTATAAGCAAACTCAACCAATGGGAGGTATTGTTCCCAACTGCCCTTAAAATCGAGCATGCACATACGGAGCATATCCTCGAACATTTGGTTTACTCTTTCAGTCTAACCATCTGTTTGAGGATGATTAGAAGTGCTTAACCTCAATTCGATCCCCATGGCCTCTTGGAAAATTTGCCAAAAGTAGGAGACAAAGATCTTATCCCGGTCGGAAACTATATTTAAAGGTACCCCATGAAGTCTAATGACCTCCTCGATGAACATTCGGGCATAGTGAGTACTATCATAATCAGTACGCACGGGTAGGAAGTGTGCCGACTTAGTCAAGCGGTCGACAATCACCCAAATAGAATCATTACCCCTCTGTGACCTTGGTAAGATCGTAATAAAGTCCATCGATATGCTTTCCCATTTCCATACTGGAATCTCCAATGGTTGCAACAAACCTGTCGGTCGCTGATGATCGATCTTGACCAATTGACAAGTAGTGCATTGGGACACAAATTCAGAAATATCCCTCTTCATGCCGAGCCACCAATACTGGCGGTGCATGTCTTGTCCCTACCAGGATGTACCGTAAATTTTGACCTGTGAGATTCTTCCGTCACTTCCCGTCTCAAATCCCCCTCATTCGGAATAATAAGTATTCCATGGAAGCATAATCCACCCTCAGAACTTATCGAGTAGGATTCTGGTCCCTCGAACAGTAATCGGTGTATATGATTTTGACAGCCCCTATCCCTACCTTAGGCTTCTACAACCCTTGCCACAATGGTAAGAGTAACAATCATCACTCACATGAACGCTCTCACCACCGCATCCTCCTGACTGAGCTCTTTCCACTTAGCCTTCCATACCTCAGCTAACTCTCCCTCGGGCCTCCTACTCAAGGCATCCGCCACTACGTTTCCCTTTCCCAGATGATAATGGATATCAAATTGATAATTTTTCACGAACTCCAACCATCGGCGCTGACGCATATTCAAATATTTCTGTGAGAATAAATATTGTAGCGATTTATGGTCCGTGAAAAGACTGAATTTCTCTCCCAAGAGATAATGCCTCCAAATCTTCAAGGCAAAGACAACCGCGGTGAGTTCTAAGTCATGCAACGGATTGTTTCTTTCATGAGGCTTGAGCTTTCGAGAAGCATAAGCAATATCCCATCGCTCTTGCTGAAGCACACCTCCTAATCCTTGCAGAGATGCATCGGTGAAGACTAGATATTCCAATCCCGGTTTTGGCAAAGCGAGGACTGGAGCCGAAGTCAATCTATCTTTGAGCTCATCAAAAGTAGCCTGGCAAGAGCTATCCCAAAAAAATCTCACCCCTTTCCGGGTCAAATTTATCAAAGGGCTAGCGATCTTTGAGAAATCCTTGATAAATCGACGGTAATAACCCGCCAAACCCAGAAAACTACGAATTTCGATAGGTATCGTGGGCTGACCCCACTCCTTCACCGTAACCACCTTATTAGGATCCATCGATATACCCTGGGATGACACCACATGACCCAGAAACTGAACTTCCTTCAACCAAAAGCCACACTTCTCGAACTTTGCATACAATTGGTGATCCCTCAATCTTTACAGAACCAACCGTAAGTGAGTTACATGGTCATATTCTGTCTGAGAATAGACTAAGATGTCATCGATGAATACAATCACAAATTGGTCAGGGAAATCCTGAAATACCCTATTCATGAGATCCATAAATACAGCGGGGGCATTGGTTAGTCCAAAGGGCATAACAAAAAATTTATAGGATCCATATCAGGTCAGAAATGCGGTCTTGGAGACATCCTGTTCCCGTATCCTCAATTGATGATACCCCGTCCTCAAATCGATCTTAGATAAGTATGATGCTCCCCTAAGTTGGTCAAATAAATCATCAATGCGAGGCAAAGGGTATTTATTCCGGATGGTGACTTTGTTCAACTCTCTATAGTCCACACATAACCGGAGAGAACCGTCTCTTTTCTTTACAAACAATATTGGAGCACCCCATGGCGACGTACTGCGCCTAATAAATTCCTACTCCAACAACTGTTGAATTTGATCTCTCAACTCCCTCATCTCCACAGGAGCCATGCGATATGGAGCTTTCGCAATAGGTCGAGTTCCTAGCGCTAAATCAATCACAAACTCAATCTCCCGACTTGGAGGTAATCCCGGTATTTCTCGAAAAACATCTTCAAAATCTCTAACAATCGAAAGAGAATCCAGGGGAACAACTACATCCCTAGAATTATCCTCCGCAACACAATATAAATAGGTACTCGTACTCCCTTCCATACAAGGCATAACATCCAAGAACATTTCTTATCCCGAAACTGCGAATACTATACTCTTCCCATAAAAATTCACTATCGCGTGATATTTCACTAACCAATCCATGCCCAAAATCACATCGTACCCGGCCATGTCAAGGACCAGCAAATCGGCCTCAAAGAACAAATTACCAAGATTAATCCCTATGTTTTTACAAACAAAGAAAATCAATGAACCATCACCCATCGAGGATTCAACGCTAGTGAAAGTACTCTCACCAGACTTTATCAAATCTGTGGTCTGAGCAAAACTCCTAGAAATGAAAGAGTGTGTCGCACCCGTATCAAATAATGCCCGACCCATATGCCCTTGGATGAGAAACTTACCCTCAATCGCTGGCGGTGCCGGAGGGGTTGGAGGAAGCATAGCCTCCTGAATATGATAGACCCGTCTATACTGCAATTGCCCTTGCTGTGGAGAAACAACTGGATTAGGTGGCTGGGGCGAAAACTGTACATATGGCTGCTGCGGAGCCCTAGGAAGCTGTCCTCCAATCAACTGAGGACACGACCTCTTATAATGGACCAGCTTTTCGCACTAAAAAAATTTATTCGTTACACTCTCCTGGTTCCATCCCTGATTGTTTCGGAATTTCCCAAAACCTCGGCCCTGTTGGCCTCTACCTCCATTCCCACCTCTACCTGCTTGTTGTTGTGGCGGTCCACCTTGACCCGGCATATTGTTGTTACCACCCACATTAAATCCACCAAAGCGTTGGCATTTTGACAAATCCCCTTGCTGGGCATCCCTCTCTCTTTGCTTACTCCCCGAAGATTGGGATGAAGGAGATGCTCCTCCCCCAATCCCATTACCTCCAGGTTTTCCCACTTGCCCCATCGCGGTAGCCTTCTTGCTATTTTGCACAAACAATCTATGCTCTTGGCAATGTAGTAGTGCCGCATTCATCACATACCCAAAGGTTTGTAAAGCCGTATTTCCCAACAAATGTTGTTTTATCCGCCAATGTAAACCTCCCAAAAACTTGGAGATTCTCCTCTCTTCTGAAGTCACTTCTTCCGGTAAAAAACTTGTCAATCGGGTGAACTCCTCTTCATACTCTGTAACAAATCTCTCTCCCTGTACTACATCTTGAAGCTTCCTTCGCATCTCCCTTTGAACCGCGGGAGGGAAGTACTTTCGGTCAAACAAGGCCCAAAAATTCGTGATTGTCATCGTATCTTTATGTTCTGGTGTAGTCATCGACTCCCACCAATGTAATGCCGATCTGACAAGCTTGAAAGTAACAAGGATTTGCTTTTTCTCCTCGCTACATTCTACCATTCGAAGATGGCGTTGCATGTCTTTCTTCCACTGATTTGCCCTTATAACATCCGAGCCTCCATCGAATTTCGGGGGATGACTATTTAGAAAAGACTCCCTAACTCTCTCCCACGGAGAAGGTCCCGTAGGAGATTGTGCCTCTTGCTCCCGTGGTTGAGCTTGTGGCATTTATTGTACCACTATAGTCATAGCTGCATTGACTGCTTGGGCCACTATGTTTGCTACATCAGCAACATTTATACTCCCCGGTGGCGGCGGTGGAGGACCAACCTCTTCTTCCACAACTCTATTACGTCTCGCTGGGCGACCTCTCTTAGGTGGCATCTGAGATGGAGAAACAATAGAGTTAGGATACTATATAAATCAATCTATCTTGCAAAAGATCGCAAACATAAACAACAAAGCAGTCCTAACATTAGGCTCTATATCAAAGAATGCTACGGTAGAACGTGACAAGTCCGCATAGATACTATAGACTCTAGAACCTGATGCTCTGATACCATCTGTGACAACCCGGTATTCGAAATAAGGGGTGGCAAACCCGATACTCTAATAATACAGGAATCATGGATGGAATCATTCTCAGAACTGTAACAACATAAGGAGTATACGGAATACCCAAACAAAATATCAGAAAACGGTTTGTCAAAAATTTCATTTTGTAATTTAAAGAAAGCATTGTCAACAACCCATAATTGAAAAATAGTGGAAACCCCGAAAGTTTATATATTATAACTACAACAATATAAAATAAAGGACCGAATATAGTGTCGGTCAACAGAATTACATACAATGTACAACAAGTTCAACTGATTACATAATACATCCATTATACATTTACAACAGTTTGGGCTATACGCCCAAATAAAGACCCGAACATAACTAGAAAACAACAATGAAGGCATCTACACAAAATATCCCATGATATCCACAAAAATGTCACATCTCCTCAAAAGACACTGAAATGGGGAAGTCAATACGGGCGTCCTTGCGGTGGAGCACCTGAGCGGTTAAAATAGATATATGCACCACAAGAAAGAAGAACGGGTCAGGGCCCGGTTTTATGTGATCACTAGATAAATAAATAGTATGACAATAATGAACAGTAAATCATGGATGATAAAGATGATATTCTAGCATGGTAAGATCATGAAATAAACTAAGACAATTAAATGATTATGAAATAATATTCAATTATGCAAGAGGATATATATAATCATCATTAATCTCAATTATTTCATTATCCACCTCTTCATTTTATCTTTCCATTCCTTATCAGGAATACAAGTTTTATCATGTGCTCTTTGTGGCACGTATCTCAATTGTATGCTCTTTGTGGCATGTATTTTGCTCTTTATGGCATTGCGTCATGCTCTTCATGGCATTAATATCCATCAAGTCCAACTTGATATTAGAATAGTTATAATTATACATATATAACGATTCTAAGACCGCCCGTCCGGGTTTCCCCACTGTGCGCGTCCCTAAATAACCATCATCTTACAGGGCCAATTATCAAGACAACGTGAGATCCTATCGCAACGTCGGGAAGCAGCCATATGCCTGCGGGGTAGTCATAACCACACCCGGAATTACCTACACATCGCAGAAAATATAAAACAAGCACTCATATGGCCTAGGACTATATCCACCCTGCATTCATTAGCTAGGGGGCTTCACCTTACGCACGTACTTCCCTTAAGATAGTATTTAGAGAGGGTGTGTTCCAACCATTTTATAAATTTCCATTACATGATTTAGTAAATTATCATTTACTTTATCCATTTACATTTTATCAAATGCATTATGGTTATCCGAAACTATACTTGCTTCACATCATCATAATAACCTCGAGGAATATTTAAATTCCCAAGTTATTTCCCAAGTATCCTTTTGGGCTATACAATAGAACAACATACTTCAAATTAACTTCTAAAGTATCCAAACACAACTTAGAAATCTCCTATACTCCTACTAATTGAAAAACGAAAGTAATGCCTAAACATCACTTAACGCACCCTCGAACTAAGTCCCATATATACCAATTCTAACCTAGGGTAGTAAAATAACTCACCTAGAACTCTAGGACTCTAAGTTTACTTCATATAAGAAGGTTCCAAGGCCCAAATCCTAAAGAAGAATGAGTTAGAATTGAATTTCAAAAATAACTCAAAACAACAAGAAAATGAATCGATTCGCCCAAGGGCCGAATCGATTCCGACAAGGGAAACAAACATTGTGTAAACTGCCGAATCAATTCGGTCCAGGAAGACCTGGAAACTGGACCTAAGCGAATTGATTCGCCCCAAGGGCCGAATCGATTCGGTCCTGCGAATTTTTCCAATTTTGGCTATGGAGTGTTGAACTTCAAATTTACCCCAACTCAAATCCTTTCAAACCAAACTCATTTATTATCACCAATACATCATAAATACTACTAACTACTACCACAACCATCAATAATCACCTAAATCATTCTTTAATGATTCAAGACCCACAAATACACAAAAACCCTAAACTAGTTAAACCATGATCAAGACATCATTATCACAACTAATCATTTATCTTAAACCTCATATAGCAAGTAGAAAACTTGCCTCAATCTAGCAAATGCAGATTTTCCTTGTGTAGTAGCAAGAATCCCTCCTCAATCTTCAATCTCTTCTCTTTTATCTACTCTTTCTCTTCCTCTCTCTAGTTCTCTCTAGGTTTAGGAATGAAATTAGGGATAATAGAAGACTTAACAAGACTAAAACGTGCCTTTAGTCAAAATTCCAACTTAAATGATCAATACCGCGATAAAATAACACGCAACTGCATATTTAAGGTATAATCAGTCAAAAGTGCCCAAAACCTCAAAATATAATATAGCACATATTTTGACTATCTCGCACGTTTCGGAATCAACCACGACCTCCAAATTATCATATGGACATTTTATAATCCATTTTAAGTTTCGATTCCATTTTAAATCATAGGATCATTTAAATCTTATGACACTATAAAACTCAACATGAGGATATTTACATACTCATACAGTAAATATACAACAAGTTAGTAAATATTAACTTTTCTTCATTAAATTAATACTTACTCCATATTCCAACATTTTATATGTAATTACTTCACATAGTAAGTAAATATAAAATAGGCTCTCATAAGCGAGGGTTGTTACAATTAAGTAATAGGAGTGACTCAATTTTGTCTTCTTTTCCAAACTACTTGATATCCTATATAGTGTAGCCTCAAGTGAGTCAATTATATAGTGTGCTTCAATCTCACCGTTTAGAAATGAGAGACAAAATATCCTTTGAGTCATCTAGGATTCGTAGGGTTAAAAAAAAACCTATTCTTATACAAAAAGTTTATCTGCCCCCTTTCATGTAAATTGAAATGTACATAACTCAACTATATACAAACCAATATCCTAAATGTATCAGATGGTAGTAATGGTACTGAATCCTGATAAAATAAAATAGCTCATGGCAAAGATCATGAATTTTTGTTGAATTTATACAATAGAATGTACAGATAAACTCAAATATCTCTCCCCCATTTTATCTAAAATGGACAAGGGGTAAATTAACACAATAAGCATTAAATTAGAAATATATTATCTTAAATTATACAATGGGTCACCTCAAGGGTCTCCTACATAAAACAAAGATAGGAGGCGTATTTTGTCATTTTTGAAACGATCATGCCCTATATCCTCAACGATCAATTATGAGCAAGAAAGAAACCGAAGGATATAATCATAGGTGATAAATATCTATTCATGAATTATCATACCAATGGAATTTCTTAAAGATTCAAATCATATGTTATCCAAAGTTTTAGTGAACAAATTAGCTAGTTGATATTTAGTGGGTAAATAGTTTATCTCTAATTCTTTAGATTCAACTAATTCTCTTATAAAATGATGTCTTATCTTAATATGTTTGGTATGGGAATGTTGAACATGATTATTAGAGATATTTATCACTCTTTTATCGTTACACTACAGGTTTATCTTTTCTTCTTTAATGCCACAATCACTAAGAATTGTTTTATCCACATTAATTGATCATAACAACTACCTGTTGCTATATATATTCTAATTCTGTTGTAGAAAGTGAAGTGCATTTTTTGCTTTTTACTGATCCATCCTACTAAATTATTACTTATATAATAACAACCACCTGATGTGCTTTTGCTATAATCAGAATTGTCGCGCCCCAAATTAATTAAGTTAAACTCATCCTTTTAATTAGAGATAAATTGCCTTAAACAATGCTTTAATTTAAATCTTTAAGGAAAATAGCATAAGATTTTTTTCTTCTTCAAAGGTATGTGTAGATGAAAACATGACTACCTTTACTTATAACTTATAAGTACTACATAACTTTACATAACCAAGATCCTTAGTTTAATAATTACACAAAAGGAATCTTGATATTCAAACCATACTAATTGTCCGTCACTCCCCCGTTTTAAGGTCCTAACTTGGCAGTGAACTCCAAATTATAAGCATACCTGAAACAAAACATTATAGAAGTGTAAGCTATAAAGGCTTAGTGAATGACCGCATACCACACATATAACCAATTTGAATAACCATTTTTATTTTGTTCTAATGCTATAACCCAACAGGAATTATGAAACTCTAGCAATCCTGGACCGCCACAGTCCAATTAACTCACCACAGTTATTAGGGACCATACATCCCTTTATTAGGCTCGAGTACACAAACCTTTAAGTTGGATTAACAGGACCACCACATCCCGTAGGACCCACCACAGTCCTTAACATTAGATAAAGGACTCATTAGTCCATATCATTATATAACAGCGCTTAACATTTTTAATCACATGCATATGTTTCATAAATACAACATCACTCCCATAAACATTTTAACCCATGTGTTTAACTACACATTTCCATATGAAATTATAAGCATTTCTATTTCATAAGGAAGGTAACTCACCTTGGATTTAGTGCTAAGATTAATACCAACTACTTCCTTGGTATGGTAGTATTAGCTGCTTCCCCACCTTACGAGGATTCCTTGATTTATAGAAAATTTCTAAAGATTTATTCCTTAACTTTCTTCTCTTTCTCTCTCTTTAGGCAAAACTCTTGTTCATGGCTGCATTTGCTGAAAAAAGGGGTTGTTTTATAAAGTTTAAGTCGGCCAAACCATCACTCAACCTTTAACCAATAAAAAAATAGCACATGGTGTGCTAAAAAGACAATTGTCACTTAAGGGATGGACATATTTACCCTTGTTTCGTACTTTCGGCATAACTTCTTGTATGAGCCTCCGTTTAACCCACAATTTGTTGTGTTATAATATTAATTCATATATATACAACTTTCATAATTTATGTTTTCCCAAAATCATAAACTAATACGCCTAATTTGGGCTTCGAACAAGAAAGTAGCAATTTACCGAAAATCTCAAAACTTTCACATTTGGCAACCAAACATTGCCAATTTCGTATCAACATCCTTATTTACTTTTATAAACATAATCATGCATTAAAAACATAATTTATGATGCATTTAACCAAATAACTAATCATATGTTCTAAACATGGTATCCCCGATCATAAGCTCAATTAGCACCTAATGTAAACAACACATATATCACATGAGCATGCATCCCCTAAACATGATAATTAACATGTTTAACACACATAACCAATTTATAACTTATAACTCCTAAGTTATAATTAATCATGTAATTAACCTTCCTAATCATGTTTTAGGGCCTTACAATTCTACCCCTCTTATAAAAATTTTGTCCTCGAAATTTAACGCATAAGAAACTTACCAAATAGATGAGGGTATTGCTTCTTCATGTTATCCTCCCCTTCCCAGGTGGCATACTCTACATTCTGACTTCTCCACATCACTTTAACTAGTGAAATGGTTTTACTACGCAACACTTGCTCCTTTCGATCTACAATAGCAATGGGTTCCTCCATGTAGGTTAAGTCATCTTGAAGCTCTATCGGTTGTGAAATAAACACATGTGAAGGACCGGGCACATACTTACGTAACATGGATATATGAAAAAATCATGTATCCGAAACAATTCTGGTGGTAATGCCAACTTATAAGCTACAACTCCAGCCTGTTTTACTATCTCATAAGGGCCAATGTACATGGTATTTAACTTTCCCTTCTTCCCGAATCTCATAACCCCTCTCCAAGGAGAAACACGTAGGAATACTTGATCACCTTCCTCAAATATCAATTCTTTCCTTCGGTTGTCTGCATAACTTTTCTGTTTACTTTGCGCCACCTTTAAGTGATTATGGATAAGATTGATCTTTTCAGTAGTCTGCTGTACAATTTTTAGCCCAGGTAGTTTTCGTTCTCCTACTTCAGTCCAACACATTGGAATTCTGCATTTTCTCCCATACAAAGCTTCATAAGGAGCCATCTCAATACTCTAATGATAACTATTATTATAAGCAAACTCTATTAGTGGCAAGTGTTCATCCCAACTGCCATTGAACTCCAATACACAAATTCGTAACATATCTTCGAGTGTCTGGATCGTTCTTTCTGACTGCCCATCAGTCTGAGGGTGAAAAGCTGTACTAAATTTCAATTTAGTCCCCAAAGTTTGTTGTAAACTAGGCCAAAAGTGAGAAGTGAACTTAGGATCTCGATCAGAAATAATAGAAACTGGTGCACCATGCAATCTAATAATCTCATCCACATATATTTTTGCATATCTATCCATGGAGTAAGCAGCTTTAACAGGAAGAAAATATGCAGACTTACTCAACCTATCAACGACAACCCAAATAGAATCAAACCCTCGGGATGATTTTGGTAAACCTACAACAAAATCTGTAGTAATATGTTCCCATTTCCACTCAGGAATAGGCAATGGTTATAGTAAACCACTTGGCTTCTGATGCTCTTCCTTCACCTGTTGGCAAACTAAACATCTAGCAACAAAATCTGTAATGTCGTGTTTCATTCCCGATCACCAATAACATTGTTTCAAATCTCTATACAGTTTCTTGCTCCTTGGATGCATAGCATATAAAGAATAGTGCGCTTCTTCTAAAATCGTTCTTCTTAAATCAGGTACATTAGGTACACACAAATGGTTATCGTACATAACAATTTCATCATCCCGAGTAGAAAATTCATTTGCTTTACCCTTTTTCATATTACCTCTAACTTTCTCCAATTCTGCATCTCCCGCCTGTGCTTGTTTTATCCAGTCAATCAATGTGGGTCTAACATTTAAATGTGCTGCCATTCCGTAAGACTCATTCAAAGTTAATTCCACCCCCATTAAAGCTAACTCTCTCAGCAGGTCAACTCGAATATAATGAATACAAGATACTATGCCTTGAGATTTTCTGCTCAAAGCATCGGCAACAACATTATCTTTACCCGGATGGTGATGTATCGTGCAATCATAATCTTTTACAAGTTCCATCCACCTTCTTTGCCTCAAGTTCAAGTCTTTTTGAGTAAACAAGTATTTTAAGCTTTGATGGTCAGTAAAAATTTCACAACTAACACCATATAAGTAATGTCTCCAGATATTTAATGCAAAAACTACTGTAGCTAACTCGAGATCATGAGTAGGGTAGTTACGTTCATGTATCTTTAACTGTCGATAGGCAAAAGTAATTAACTTTCCATACTGCATTAATACACATCCAAGTCCTTGATACGAAGCATCACTATAAATAACTAAACCTTCTGTACCTATTGGGATAGTCAATACTAGAGCTGATGTCAACTTACCCTTTAAATTTTAAAAGCTCTTATCACAATCATCACTCCACAAAAACTTGTTCTCCTTTTTGGTAAGTTTAGTCAATGGCAATGCAATAGAAGAAAACCTCGGTATAAACCTTCTGTAATAGCCCGCCGATCCCAAAAAGCTACGTACGTCTGTCACACTAGTTGGCCTTTCCCAATTCATTATTGTGTCTACCTTCTTTGGATCAACAAAAATACCATCAGCAAAAATAACATGCCCCAAAAATACTACCCTGTCTAGCCAAAGTTCACATTTAGAAAATTTAGCATACAACTGCTTTTCTCGCAGGGTCTGTAAAATAACACGCAGGTGGTGTTCATGCTCATCCCTAGTACGAGAATATATCAAAATATCATCAGTAAAGACAATAATAAAAGTATTCACGTATGGGTGAAATATACAGTTCATCAAATCCATGAATACATCTGGAGCATTTGTCAACCCAAATGGCATGATGAGGAATTCATAATGTCCATACCTGGAATGAAAAGCAGTTTTAGAAATATCACAGTCTCTTACTTTTAATTGATGATATCCGGATCTGAGATCGATCTTGGAAAACACCTTGGCTCCTTGTAACTGATCAAACAAGTCATCAATTCGGGGTAGTGGGTATTTGTTATGGATAGTCACCTTATTCAATTGACGATAATCGATGCACAGCCTCATGGTTACATCTTTCTTCTTCATAAACAATACTGGGGCTCCCTAGGGTGATACACTAGGACTTATAAAACCACGATCTAACAAATCTTGCAACTGTATCTTTAGCTCTTTTAATTATGCAGGTTCCATACGATATGGTGCAATAGATATTGGTGCAGTTCCTGGTACCAACTCAATCAAAAATTCCACCTCACGGTCTGGTGCTAACCCTGAGAGTTCTTTTGGGAAGACATCTGCAAACTCATTAACTACTGGTATATCTGATAGTTTTCCAGCCTCTTGTCGTGCGTCCACCGCATGAGCAAGATAACCCTCACATCCTTTCTTTAGAAGTTCATAACATTTTGTAGCAGAAATCAAACATGTTGGAGTAACACTTCGTTCCCTAGTAAATTTAAATTCAGGTTCACCCGGTAATCGTAACACTACCTCCTTTTTAAAGCAATCTAAACATACATGATATGAGGCTAACCAATCCATACCCAGTATCACATCAAAGTCACGTATATCGAGAGGTAATAAGTCAACTAGTAATTCTTTTTCATCCACTCGTACCACACACTCCCTATATACCCTCTCAATAAAAACCAACCCCCCTACTGGAGTAACAATAGCTAAACCATAATCTAATGATGATAATGGTTTATTAAGATGCAACAGATAAAGCAAAGACACAAAATAATGTGTAGAACCAGGATTTATTAACACATAAGCATCTTTATCACCAATAGGAAGTGTACCTGTCATTACGTTAGGCATAGCTTGTGCATCTTATTGTGTCAGTGCAAACACTCTACCTTGGCCTTGGTTTTGGGACACGCCTCCTCTACCTCCTCTGTGTACTTTCGGTGTAGAAATCCTATCTCCTACTGTCACACTCCCAACTGAAGTTGTAGCTCCCATCGCTGGAAAATTCTTTTGTAAGTGTCCCAATTGATGCCAATGGAAACATAAAGGTGTCATCTCAGCTATTGTACACTCCCGAGACTTGTTCCCTTGACCACCACATCTATAACAAAATATGGCCCTCGGTCCCATCACAGATGCATTTTCTGACCGATTCATCCCAGTCCTTCCACCTCGAGCTTGAAATCTTCCACGTGCATTTCTATTATTTTTAAATTCTTGGCCCTTAGGCACTCCTCGTGCTACACTCTGAGTTGAGGTTCCCGCCTCCCATCCATATGATCTTATACTATCATGTCTATCTTTCTTCGAGTGTTCAACTTGCATTTCTTTTATTGACTTTTCTGACACCATGGCCCTATCCACTAAGTCCACATAATCCGTGATCTTCATATTAGCAACCATGCTTTTTATATCTACACTCAGCCCAGTTTGAAACCGATCACATTTACTTTCTTCCATTCTCACCAAGTCAGGTGCAAATCTAGATAAGGATATAAATAAAGCTTCATACTCTGCCACTGTTCGATTCCCCTGTTTCAACGTGATAAATTATTCCTCTTTCTCTTTCCTATAAAGCCTTGGAAAATATTTTTCAAAGAACACCTTTACAAGCCTCTCCCATGTAGTTTGTGGAGGATTTATTGGCACCACTCCCCCCATTATAGTAAGTAATCTTTCTGTTGCGTCCCACCATAACTTTGCATCATCCTCTAACCTAAAGGTTGCTAACAAAACCTTTTGTTCATCTCGCACTTCCATCACCTTGAATATTGTTTCCATCTTTTTAATCCACCCTCTACCACTAACGGATCAGTAGTCCCAGTAAATGCTGGCGGATTTAACTTCATGACCCTCTCATGCAACTTATCCCTATCCCCACCATGTTCTCCACCTCTTTCTTGTTCCACCAATTGTGCCACAGCACGTAATGTTCTTCCCACATCATCAACAGGTTGTTGTTGCACCTCTGGTTCATCCACTTCAATAGGTCTATGTCCTTGCTGACTATTAGGTACATAGGATGCCGCACCCTCTACTCTATCATGCGGCTCGTGTAGATCCATCACTCACTGCAATACAATTAACTTAAACAAAATATAATAACAACAGTTTAATATTAACATTGTTAGTCAAAATCCAGACGCATAGCACACTCACTTTCTAGTGTCCACTGCCACCCTGTCCAGAACCTAATAACCACGCTCTGATACCAAGTTGTCATGCCCTGAATTAATTAAGTTAAACTCATCCTTTTAATTAGAGATAAATTTCCTTAAACAATGCTTTAATTTAAATCTCTAAGGAAAATATCATAAGATTTTTTTTTCTTCAAAGGTATGTGTAGATGAAAACATGACTGCCTT
The DNA here is from genome assembly GCA_949130495.1 of Sambucus nigra. Taxonomy (NCBI): domain Eukaryota; kingdom Viridiplantae; phylum Streptophyta; class Magnoliopsida; order Dipsacales; family Adoxaceae; genus Sambucus; species Sambucus nigra. The sequence continues at coordinate 120,361,243 of OX422219.1, read as the reverse complement.
TACTTATAACTTATAAGTACTACATAACTTTACATAACCAAGATCCTTAGTTTAATAATTACACAAAAGGAATCTTGATATTCAAACCATACTAATTATCCGTCACTCCCCCGTTTTAAGGTCCTAACTTGGCAGTGAACTCCAAATTATAAGCATACCTGAAACAAAACATTATAGAAGTGTAAGCTATAAAGGCTTAGTGAATGACCACATACCACACATATAAAAAATTTGAATAACCATTTTTATTTTGTTCTAATGCTATAACCCAACGGGAATTGTGAAACTCTCGCAAGCCTGGACCGGTACAGTCCAATTAACCCACCACAGTTATTAGGGACCGCCACATCCCTTTATTAGGCCCGAGTACACAAACCTTTAAGTTGGATTAACAGGACCACCACATCCCGTAGGACCCATCACAGTCCTTAACATTAGATAAAGGACTCACTAGTCCATATCATTATATAACATCGCATAACATTTTTAATCATATGCATATGTTTCATAAATACAACATCACTCCCATAAACATTTTAACCCATGTGTTTAACTACACATTTTCATATGAAATTATAATCATTTCTATTTCATAAGGAATGTCACTCACCTTGGATTTAGTGCTAAGATTAATACCAACTACTTCCTTGGTATGGTAGTATTAGTTGCTTCCCCACCTTACGAGGATTCCTTGATTTATAGAAAATTTCCAAAGATTTATTCCTTAACTTTCTTCTCTTTCGCTCTCTTTAGGCAAAACTCTTGTTCATGGCTGCATTTTCTGAACAAAGGAGTTGTTTTAATAAGTTTAAGTCGGCCAAACCATCACCCACCCTTTAACCAATAAAAAAATAGCACATGGTGTACTAATAAGACAATTGTCACTTAAGGGATGGACATATTTACCCTTATTTCGTACTTTCGGTATAACGTCTTGTACGAGCCTCCGTTTAACCAACCGTTTGTTGTGTTATAATATTAATTCATATATATACAACTTTCATAATATGTTTTCCCAAAATCATAGACTAATACGCCTAATTTGAGCTTCGAACAGGAAAGTAGCAATTTATCGAAAATCTCAAAACTTTCACATTTGGCAACCAAACATTGCCAATTTCGTATCAACATCCTTATTTACTTTGATAAACATAATCATGCATTAAAAACATAATTTATTATGCATTTAACCAAATAACTAATCATATGTTCTAAAAATGGTATCCACGATCATAAGCTCAATTAGCACCTAATGTAAACAACACATATATCACATGAGCATGGATCCCCTAAACATGATAATTAACATGTTTAACACACATAACCAATTTATAACTTGTAACTCCTAAGTTATAATTAATCATGTAATTAACCTTCCTAATCGTATTTTAGGGCCTTACAAGAACACCCAACCCAATCAGTGTCGGTGTATCCTACAATTGTTCTAGATGTATCTTTTGTGTACCATATACCTAGGTTTATTATCCCTCTAACATATTTAATTGTACGTTTAACAAATAGAAGGTGACTTTCTTTAGGTGCACTTTAGTAACGGTCACAAACACATACAACATACATGATTTTAAGTCGAGAGGTTGTTAAGTATAACAGGCTGCCTATCATGCTTCTATATATGGTAGGACCTATAGGTTTCCCATGTTTATCTTTGGATAGTTTTGTAGAAGTACTCAAAGGAGTCCTAGAAATTTTGGCATTATCTAATCCGAATTTTTTCACTAACTCTATTGCATACTTAGATTGCGATATAAATAACCCATTATCTTTTTTCTTGACTTGAAATCCAAAGAAATATAAAGTTTCCCCCATAAGTGACATTTGGAATTCCCCGCGCATAATTTTAGAAAACTCTTTTACCTCAGAAGGGGAAGTGGAACCAAATATTATGTCATAAACATAAACCTGTGCTATTAAAACCTATTTGTGAAAGTGTTTAACAAATAATGTCTGGTCATTTCCACCTCGTCAAAACCCTTTATTGATTAAAAAGGTTAACATGCATTCGTACTAGGCCCAAGGGGTTTACTTTAAACCATATAATGCCTTTTTCAATCTACATAAATATTTTGGGTAATTAGGGTCAATAAAACCTTTCAGTTATTCAACATAAGTCTCCTTTGTCAAAATACCATTTGAAAAGGTGGATTTCACATCTATTTGATAAAGTGTGAATTATAAGTGACAATCTATGGCCAAGAGTAAACGAATAGACTCAAGGAATGTGATGGGGAAAAGATCTCCTCAAAATATATTCCTTCAACTTGAGAGTAACCCTGGGCAACTAATCTAGATTTATTTCTATCTATCATCCCAGATTCATCTATTTTTTTTTAAATCCAACGAGTGCCAATAACCCAATTATTTTCTGGCCTAGGTATAAGATACCACATGTCATGACTTTCGAATTGGACTAGCTCTTCTTGCATAGAACCTATCCAAAATGAGTCATTGAGTGCTTCATTTATATTCTTTGGTAATATTAAAGACATAAAGCATGCAAAATGAGCAACATTACATAATTGGGATCTTGCACGTACAGGCTCTTTAGGTTTACCAACATTATTATATAAAGGATGATATTTAGAAGCCCAGTTAGGTACTTAAGGGGTTTAAGTTAGTAAAGGATCAACTATCTTTGGTGAGTCATAGGTAAAACAAATTTCAGACTCATCCACTGTAGTTGGACCTTGTTCTTTACTCTCAACATTAGTGTCACTCACTATCACATTTATCGATTCCATTATGACTTTGGTACGCAAATTATAAATGTGATAAGCCCGAATATTAAGGAAGTAATCCAAAAATATGGCTTTATCACCACGGGTTTCAAATTTAGACATGTGTTCTTTGTCTTTACAAATGTAAAAAATACTCCCAAAAGTTTGAAAATATTTTAAGTTAGGATTTTTACCATAACAAAGTTAATAGGACGTTTGTTTGGTGTTTTTTCGAAGGTATATTCTGTTGATAATATGACATGATGTTTGAACTGCTTCAACCCAGAAGTATTTTGGCAAATTCTTAGCATGTATCATTACCGTATCCATTCTTGGATTGTGAAATTTTTACGCTCGGCCACACCATTCTGGTGATGTGTTTTAGGTGCACTGAACACCTCTAGGTAACCATAACAGATACAGTATTTTGTTATACATAAGTTTTTAAATTCACCTCCTCTATCGCTACAGATTCGATTGACTTGGGTATATTTTTCATTTTCGATTCTTAAAAGAATTTTTGAAAATTCTCAGAATTTTTTGCTTTAAAAAGGCCACACAAGTGAATCGAATAAAATTATCCACCATAACCAAAATATAATTTTTATCACAAAGTCTTACAGTTTGGGAAGGACCCATGAGATCCATGTGGATTAGCTCTAGAGGTTTTGTTGTTAAAGTATCTTTAAGTTTTTTATGAGCATATTTAATTATTTTTCCTTCCTGACATGGCCCACAAACAATATTTCAAATAGGTTTTATTTTTTGGCAAACCTTTAACTATATCACATGAGCTTAATTTGCTAAGATTTTGATAATATGTGACCCAAACGATTGTGCCCAATTCCATTGTCATCAAGTCTGGCTAGCCTACAAGTCTCATTACCCGGATTAATTGTATAACAGTTATCTGGGGTCCTGTGACCAGTAAGGATACAATCACCATTCTCATTTAAGATTTTACAATTAGTTTTTGAGAATGTGACTATATGATTAGAGTCACAAAACAATTGTGATATACTTAATAGATAAGCTTTAAGACCTTTCACTAAGAAGACATATTTGGGAATAGTGAGTCCTTTTTCTTGGAGTGTTCCTCTGCCTATGATCTAAGCTGATACTCCGTCCCCAAACAAAACATTTCCTCCTAAGAAGTAACTTTTGTCAGATAATATACAATCGTCTTCGATCATATGTTTGGAACATCCAGAGTCTAAGTACCAACCAGAAGTAGTGTGTTACGCTTTAAAAGATTTTATAACTATGTTACACTTTAACTGGGGTATTAAATTATCTTTTTTAACCCATATAGCTCTAGTTTTCAAAGGTTTGTGAGCTTTTGGTTTAGTACTCGATCTACGACTCTTTGTTTTAGACTTCTTCTTAGCATGAGATCTTTTGTTCCTATTCCTATAGTTAGAGTTTTTATTGGATTATTTAGGAAGTACATAATTATTTCTACTATATATAGAATAGTTAAAGTTTTTGTAAAATGGTGATTTATAGACAGGCTTAGACTGTCGTTTTTAAAAACATTCATCTAGGTAGTTTTCATAAACATCATAGTATGAACAATATTAGTGGCAAGACAGTTCTCTCTAATTTTTAAAATCTTTAAAAAGAGGTTTATACATTTGATGGACATTGACCTTAGGTCTAACTTCAACAATTTTCCATTCAGGTTCAAATCTCCTAACAGGGGGCAAACATATTTGACCTTAGGTTCGTCGATAGGCTTTGGAAAATTTTTCATCAAGATGTCTGGCTCTTTTTTCTTATTCTCAAAATCAAGTTTTATGGATTGAAAATCAGGACATAGATGAGTAGGTCTTTTTATAGAAGACACAAATTATATATTTTGCAAAGGTTTGGTTTGTGTCTTAGTTTTTTTTTATCAAAACCTATGCCTGTTTTGTCTTTAGAATTGGTTTTACTAGAGGCAACGCAATCTTCAAAACAATTGTAATTCTTTTCAAACTTATAATATTTTTTTAAGACAGTTGAAATCTTTTATTTAGATTGTTCCAATTCTACCAAAGTTTCCTTATATTTCTTTTCCAAAACTTCATTTGACTTAAAAAGTTCTTTAATTTTTTCAACAAAAGATTTGGTTTTGGATTCATAGGCCAAACACTGATTTGTATAATCCCGAGTGTTCTGCTTCACCATTAGTCTTAAATATTCAATTCTTTCAATTAGGTCTTTGGCTTCCTTTTCTAAATAGCGCTCTTCCTAAGAGTATTAGTGTATAGTGTGTGAATGTCAGGGAGATCATCATTATCAGACTCATTAAGTGCAGCGTGCGAATTGTCCCCTAATGTTTCATTCGTTATCCTCACACACACATTCAATTCGTCATTGTTTCATTCACTTTGACTCAAACACATCGTCGAAGATTTACCATTAGTAGTATAAAAAATATTATCATTATCTAGGCAAAGTGCAGATAAACCAGAAACGGGCAAGACATCACAGGACATAAGAGTATTAGGCATGATAGTATCAATTTCATTATTATTAGTAGACATATCATCAACATAGAAAATTTTAGCAAAAACGAATATACCAGGGTCAAAAGTATTGCACGATTCAGCCTCATCTTCTTCAAAATCACTTGAATCATCCCAAATCTTACTAATATGTGCTCTAGGAGTGTTATTCAATTTCATGTTACAATTAGTATCTAAGTGACCCATTTTACCACGTTTGAAACACCGAGTGTTTTTAAGGTCTTTTTGATGTCTAAGGTCGATCTCAGTATTGTGTTTGTCCTAACTCCTCTCATGAGGCTTGTTATTGGAATGGTTAGGATACACAGGTTTCCCATGTTTAGAAGCAACATTATTTCTAAACTTCAAAATTTTCTTAAATTGTTTTGACATGAGGACTATCTGGTTATCCAAGGTTTCCAAATCACATTCCTTGTCAGAACTCAGGTCAATATTAGGCATACCTAATTGAGGTGAAATAATTTTGGACTGAAATACAACATTTAAACTAGACTTCCTTTTTCGATTATTGGAGAGATGATTTTTAAATTCAAGTTCCATTTCTACAGTCCTAAGTTTACTAATGATGAGTTTAGGAGTCAGGTATGGGTCGTCTATTGTAACACCCCGCCTAATAAGATACCGGTCGATCACTCCAATATTAAATTAAAATAGGAGTCTCATATGGATCATTCTTAGCATCACTGTCGAAAATCCATTTGATTACTAATAACCTATTAGGCCGGTGTCAAAATTTTAACTTTAATACTCTTTTTAACAACAATAAATAAAAACATCCACACAGTTTTGCGGAAATAAAACTGAAATGAAATAAAATAATCGAACACTCGGTCAAAATATACAACCATATCGAATGCTGAACTCAAAGAATAAATAAATACAGTTAGGCCTTTGCCTTGAGTGTTTATACAGTACATCCTATCTGGATTACAAGGATAGAAGCGTCTACTGAAAGTCCTGCACGCATCCATAGCTGCTGCAGCTGACGTCTGACTCGAAAGAAGTGCCATCCAGGCGTCCCTGTGTCTGGACACCTATATATATATATATATATATATATAGCAAGAAAGGAAAAATAGATAAACGGGTCAAAGCCCGAGTTTTGATAATATTTAGCAAGTGCATAAATGCCTTATGTTTTTAGAAAAAGGTTTTATCTCATATTTAAATTTGGTATCGCACTCCCATGAGATACCCCTCACCTCTCCACTAATAGTGCACTCCTAGCGCATCCCTCTAAACATCCTAGTCAAGCTATCCAGCTAAACTAGTCTATCATCCAACCACTATCAACCCTAGATAGTCCAAGCAATGTACTAAGGGCTAAACTTCACTCCAGTCTCAACGCTATGCCATGTTCGTGCGTGGGGTGTCTCGCAAAGCGAAATCCAAACAAGGAACCCCCCCGATACACTACTACGCGGCACGGTCGATCGTCGAGATCCGCAAGTCCCTCAGTACAGAATATATATATATATATATCTATATATATATATATATATATATACATCATATAATAAATATCAATATAAGAGCACTAAGGATGAAACTTCTCCCTAGTCTCAACACATTGCCATATTCGTGCGTGGGGTGTCTCGCAAAGCGAAATCCAAACAAGGAACCCCACCGATAAACTACTATGAGGCAAGGTCGATTATCGGGATCCATTAGACCCTCGGTACTCGATTCATCCATATGTAGATAATCATATTTTACCATAACCATCCGGATCTATCTCCCGGACTGAGAGTTCATATATCAAGTATTTATCAATACTTTTCATTTTCTCAAAATTTCCCATTTCCCTTTTTATACTCAGGAAATGTAAATATAAAATCCAATTCATTATCATGAATTGCTTTAACAAATCATATACTTTTAAAAGACAGTTTTATTATCATAAAAATGCTTTTCCGTTTTATATCATCCCATTTCCCTTTTTACACTCGGGAAATGTACCCAAAGCCATTCCCATTATCATGAAAATGCTTTGATCAACCATGCTTCCACATCCCTTCTTCAATCCGGGAGTGTACCGAAGCCAAACCTTTATCCCATTTCCCTTTTTATACTCAGGAAATGTAAATTAAAGCCAATTTATTATCATAAATTGCTTTAATAAAACTAAGACCGCCCCTCCGGGTTTCCCCACTGGACGTGCCCCTAAATGGCTATCATCTTCCAGGGCCTATCTATACAAGACAACCTGGGAACCTACCAACGTCGGGAAGCGGCCATATTGCCTGCGGGAAAGTCAAGGCCACACCCAAAATCCCCTAACCAGCGCAGTAAACAATAATCGCCCATATGGCCTATAGGACTATAGCCACCCTGCATTCATTAGCCAGGGGGCATCACCATAACGCACGCAACTTCCCTTATGATAGCGATTTAGGGAGGTGTGTAATCCATAATTTATTAATTATGAAAATCATTTATCTTTCCATTTTGAAAATATTCATTTTTATATTTTCAAAATCATATCATATATATATATATATATATATATACTTTAATCACATAGTATATACATATACCATAAATTCCTCCTAGAATATATATATATAATGGCCCTATGCCAAGTACATCTAGCGATGACCATTAATCCCAAAGATTCCCTCAATGAATCATAATCATTCATTCATATATGCATGATATTGAACCCAAAGTATTCTCTTACTTTTATAGCTAATAAAATACCTTAATTTCATTTAAGGACTTATACATCAACCCGAATGTCTCTTATCCCAAAACATTAATTAACTCCATACCCAGGATCACACTCTAAATTAATCCGAGGTTTTCTTATCCTCCTCAAATCATCATCTAGGAGTCCTAATATTCCATGTAGAAACTCCTATAATAATCTCCAAAACCACAATTTAAGTATCTCTCAACTTAAAAGCAGAAAACCTCAAAATTTTGCCAGGACCGAATTGATTCGGACTGCCCGAATCGATTCGCTGGCCACCGAATCGATTCGCCCTGTCCGAATCGATTCGAAATGGTTCTACTTTTAAACTGTCTCTTACCGAATTGATTCTGCCTGTCCGAATCGATTCGGCTGGTACGAAATTCCCAAATCTGCTTAGGGTTTTATATATAACCCAATACCCAAAATTTAATCAACTCACCATTTAAATTATAACTCGGATTTATTCCCACCAACCCAAAGTTTTAATATCCCCTCAAATTCTTTAGAAGTCCTAAAAATCCTTTTTGAGAACCCCTAATATTTATCTCTAATAAGTTACAACTAATGATTTCAATCTCGGACAGCTTTCCGTAGAAAAATCACTATAAATCCAAAACAAATCAGAAAAATATGCGGTCAGCGCCCACGCGACCGCGTCAAAGAGATCTAAAATTTTTATTTTTTGACCAAGAGACAAATCGATTCGTCCTGGCCGAATCGATTCGGGTAAGGCGCAGGTCCTACTATTCATCATCTTCTCCGAGACGGTTTCGGCCATTAAAGCTTCTCCCAAGCTTTTTCCGCCTCACCCAACATCCTACAACCTCAAACAACTAAAAATACACATATATTAAGGGTTTTAAACATCCTAGAACCCTAAACCACCAATTGATTTAGGTTAAAACCTAAGTTTCTCCAATTAACAAATTTTAGGGGTTTATTCATTTTAACTCCCGAAAACCCGTTTTATTCACGAATACCCAACCCAAAATCTATAGGGTTTGTTTATACCAAACTACGATATGAGATTTATGCTCAAAAGTAAATAAAGCAAGTAAACACTTGCCTCGTGGATATAATCCGACGACCTCGAGCCTAATCCTGCGGAGTTTGGCTAGAACCTCCTCTTTTATCCTCTTTTCTCTCCTCCCCTCTCTCTCTATCTCTCTCTCTCTCTCTCTCTCTCTCTCTCTTCTCTCTCTTCTTCCTTTCTTTCTTCTTTTCTCCCTCTCCCTCTCTTTATAAAGAAAGAAAAAGTGTTATACCCCTTAAAACCCAAAAACGACTCGTTTACTCAATTACGAGCCCATTTAACTCTAAAATTCCCCGAAACTCAATTTCGACAATCGGACACTCTTTTACGACTATCTCGGACATTCCGAGACTCATGGTGCAGTCAAAATTTCCATCCGAGGTACTTGACCGCAAATCACTATTCTAACCCAAATTAACTTTATGTGAGTTTTCCAACTAAAATCTGACCTTTTTGGTCACTTTTCTCCATGGCGACATATAATTAAATCACTTCGACCTATTTAGTCCCAAACATGATCACAACATTCATTGAAAATCATTAAATCCTCGAAAATCCCAAAAATCACTATTTCGAGAAATTCTCCAAATTCCCAATTTATTTTTAATTATGGGATTTAATCGTCTCCAAAAGGGTGGATTGTTACATACTCTCCCCTTACAACGGAATTTCATCCTCGAAATTTAGGCATAACCTACACCACCAAATCCTAATACCTCAAGGGAAACGATACTAACCCAACGGCTCCCAACCATACACTATGCGGCTACCGCAATCATAAAGTGACTCTAATACGTCACATAGTACCCATGATCTATAGCACTTCACGGCATAAACTTCAACTTTATATACTATGCCTATCCCATCTTAGGCGGTATACAAAACCATCTTACCAAGGTGCCCATACATCTTTCTAACTTGTGCACATCTGCACATCCGTAGTGAACGTCTGACACGTAACACTCTCTCCCAATAAGGGTATCCTTTCCTCTGTGTAATACTCACCTATGGGTCCTCCCAACCCTCGAAATTCATTCTCCTTACCTCTGCGTCACTAACTCTATCGAACCTACATCCTAACAAATGCTACAATCTATGCGAAACTAGTATAATCCCAAGTATATCCCTAGTGCCCAAGGCCTCTCTCAATTCTCGACAATTGCTTGGTTTCATGCGTGGGACGTCTCGCCAAGGAGAAATCCAAACAAGGAACCCTCCCATTACACTACTCCCTCACGTAGTCGGTCATCGAGATATAGCGACCCAAGGCACACAAGCGGGACGTCCTAAATCCTACCTACGCTAACTTACGAAAGCGTTTCTACTATCTTATCCTTCCACCCATACGGAAGGAAACCTAATCAATCAAAGTGCCCACTTTCTGTAAAAAGTGTGACGTACATAATGCCCAAAGCATACCTTCTCAAAATTTGCCTTTTCATTAAGGATGGTTATTATCCTCAAACCAATTTCTCTAAGTCCAACCTCACCCACCCACTAGTGGCGAGGGGACCACTTTAGTGCTTTTCCATAGCACAATATTTTCGTAAGTATATCAATATCAGGTGTCTCATAGCCTATAGTGGTTCATCCACACTATAAGACCTTTCCACAAAACCAACATCCTTGCATCCTATAACAGCTCTCCACTCCCGACGCCGTTAAGAGCCATGTGTGGAGTGTCTCGCAAAGCGAAATCCAAACAAGGAACCCCTCCACACATTAACTCTTGACTTCGTTGGTTATGGAGTTCCGTTATTTCAACATGCAACCGGGATATCCCTATCCCCTAATCCAACAAAAAAGTGGTCTGAAATCCTATCTCTAACTAAGATTCATACCACCCTGCGTTCGCAATATATTTTAAGTCCTTGTGCAAACAATAATGAGCTTTATCTTCGGCTAAACAATAATCATGCGGCCTTAAATCATATATATAAGGTCGCCATATACCCAAATCAAGATAATGAAACCTCTACTTATCGAAGTTTCGTATCCCACAACAAATAAGGTGAACTCAACCTATATCTAGGTGAGACACCGCAACAATAACATATTCCCGTGACACCCCGCCTAATTAAATACCGGGCGATCACTCCTTTATTAAATTAAATCAAGGTTAACAGTTGGTTCATTCTCAGCATCACTGTCGATAAAAATAAACTTTCCAATTTAACACCCTAAATAATTAAGCTAAGTGTCAAAAACATTTTTCATACAAACTTCCAAATTTTAATTAAAGAAAAAGATTTATATAATTAAAACAACATTTCTACGATTAAGAATCACACCACGATAAGCCAAATAATACAATACATTCGTCAATCGAATGCCAACATATGAAAACTAAAATCACAAGTCCATACTTAATAAATCCCAAAGAAACAATACTGGAATGACTGAAATATAAATGTCCTGATAACAAATAAATAATGGAAAGGGCGACACGTGCCCAATAAATGAGAGCACTAGAAGTGGAGTCAATAAAAGAAGCCGTCTACTCAAGTGACCTGCAACTCCCACCTAAGCTGCAGCACGTTCCTCTCAAGGGATCCTAAGCAAGACGCCCCTGTGGCTGGGCACCTGAAAATATACATATATATATATACAAGAGAGAGAGAGAGAAAAAGAAACGGGTCAGAGCCCGAAAGTGTGTTTGATTTTAAAATACGTTTTGCAAGTATTTAAAATGATACAGGCCAATGCAATAACATATTAGCACGTCACTCTCTTGAGAAAATACTCACCTCTCTTCTAATGTGCACACCTATCGCACTAACCTTCCCCACGGTTTCTTATCATTTAACGCACTAGTCTTTCTAAAAGATTTAACTTAACTTAGATTACTCGCAAGATTTATAATTCATGACTCCATTCTAAAAAGAATGTTCCAAACAGTAATCAGAGTCCTCCATTTTAACTTTATAAAATCCATAAAGTTTTACAGTGACATCTTATACTTTTTCAAAACAAGTATTTAATAATTTAGTTCAGAATCATTCCTCACTTACTACGTTACAGCAATAATTTAAATTCCTCTATCCAGATATATATATAAGGTACTCGTATAATTTATATATATATATTCTAACTGCACCAACATATAAACTATGGTGTAGGCATACTCTGTTTTCTCAACACAAGTATTTACAATTTTTAGTCATCAACCATGTCCTACATATCAAATCACGGTAGGCAGTTCCAAATTTCAGAATTTCATATATATATATTAACTACTCGTATAATATATATTATAACAGCACCCCAACTAAATTATGGTACGGGCATACTCTACTATCCAAAGCCCCATATCACTCATATTAAGGGGAATACATTCGGAATCACTCTCGAAATGTATTAACAATACATACACAAACAATATTGAGGCGAAGAATAAATTCCAAGTCTCTAAGAGGATGGCACATACCGGCGTCTCTTAGGACCGTCTGAACTATCACGTCGATAGCCTGTACCAAAGACATCTATCTTCTAGGGTACAAGTCAATATCCCCCATAAAGGTCCCATCGAGATAAGACTTGTCCCAGCGCGGAAACCTCAGGGATAGTAAGTAGAGTGGGTATGATTTTCACATGCATATAATATATGTACACACAATCATATAAATATACCACTATATCCTATTAACATAGGTTCTTCACATTACCCATAATTATACCATTTATCCTAAATTTCACATCTATAGAAATACGTATAAGGTTTTGTTCCTAACCTTAACTCGAAGGGTTTTCTCACTTATTACCTAACACTCGTGGGCTATATCCTCACAAATCTAAATTTTAGTAAGTGACTTTATTAGGTTCCAACGTAACTCTCTTATGCACCTCACCCTTTTTAAATTCATAAAACTACCAACCTAAAGTAAATATCCCATAAATAGCATTCTCGTTGAAGATTAAAGGTCCCAACAATTATTCATATACCCTACTGGTCCTCAATGTCTCCCAAATTATTTTATCGAGAATGCCCAAGAATTATTTCACGATAAACTTAATTTAACTAATTAAACAAGGGAAATTGAAGTCTGCCAGGAGGGGTCGATCGATCGATGCTTGGGGCTCGATCGATCGAACCTTCGATCGATCGATGCTCTATGTTTGATCGATCGATCAAGCTGGTCTGGGTAAAAATTCTGCAGAATTTCAGTTACGGGATTCATCAAAATTCTTCATCAATAACCATATTTTCCAACACTAATCGACCCAAAAAGTCTACTACTAACATACTAACATAATTCCAGATGTTTTTAACGTTCAGCATGCGTGTATACATCATTAATCATGGTTAAACAATCCAAAATCTCATCTAAACATCAAGAACCCTAAAGTTTTCATAACTATTATCCAATTCAGTTTTTCTCCAGAATTTCTTCCTCATATAACATCAAAATTCGTGGGTAATACATCTATAACATCAAGAGTTTCCAGAATAAGGTTTTAATCTTCTCTACATGCAATTTCCTATCAAAATTTGGGGTTTTCTTACATGGATTACATTCCTAATTAATCCTAAACTAATATGAACATTGCACTAATGAAATACGGAAGTTAAACACTTGCCTGGGATTTTCAGAAGTCTGATTTCCTGTGGATTATGGTGTGGTTGCGTTCTCCTCCTCGCGATCTACGCGTTGGTGGTGACGGCGGTGCAAACGGAGGTGTTTTGGCCTTGAATCTCCTAGAAAGGTCTCTCCTCTCTTCTCCAATGGCCGTCCTAGGGTTCTGTATTTTCTAACCCTAAATGGCTAACCTAACCAGCTGATAAAGGCTGCTAAAATTCGTGGGTTTAATTACCCTATTTTGGAAAAAGACCAAAATGCCCTCCCGGGTCACTAATTAGGCCTAAAAACACCCCGAGACCCGAACCAAATCCCCGGGTACACTTTCCTGACTATCTCAACCCTTCCGGACGCGTCGGCGCACTCAAAACGACCATACAGACAACTTATAAAATATTCACTTTTTATTTAACACAATTAGTCCCGACGTGACACGGGTACGTCCCGACTTAAATTTTCGAAATAGTCATTTAATTAACTTGTGACATTCAATATAACCAATATAATATATTACTATGCTCATTAGTAATATTTAACAAGTTTCCCATAATTACTAACTCTAGTCACGTTAATAATTATAACATAATTAATTTCCGAATTTTTATTAAATAACAGTCACATTAAATTTAATAAATCCCCAAATTAAATATAGCATAAAAATACGGGGTATTACAATTCCCTCCAGGAACCATGGACACGATAGACTTGCCATCTTAGCCTGCTATCGCTCCGAAAATTCCAATAACATTATATAATCACCATAATACCATACTCGTATAAACATAGAGAACGAGTATCCCAAACCAGATATATATGTATATAATATATCAACACCCGCCTTTATGGCGAATGAAGGAAAATAAAATTCCGCTATCAGGGAAAACACATACACATACATGATATTATGTTATCGTGACCGCCATAACTCAAATTGTACACATGAGTCTAGGGCTAACTAATACCATGACTTTATCTAGCCACACCAATTATACCTCCTCCTTCCGAGGTAAAACTCATAACTACTATTATGTAGTAGTCACATCCAAAATCCTTATCAATGGCCACAAGGGAGTGACCTCTACGGCGGTCCTAGTCCCCAACTTCTACAGCTAATCCCCGTCTCCTGCTGCCATCCAAGCTCCGCACACGATTCTCAAATGAGCGCGCAACAGATTTCTATAATCTCATAATATGGCAGGAGAACGAAATCTCACAAGAGAAATCAACAATCCTAATCCTGAGGCTCTATAACAAATGAGAGCAACGCTGAAAGCATAGTACGTCCGCACAGATTCCTAAGGACACTAGAACCTGATGCTCTGATACCATCTGTAACATCCCGCCTAATAAGATACCGGGCGATCACTCCAATATTAAATTAAAACAAGAGTCTCATATGGATCATTCTTAGCATCACTGTCGAAAATCCATTTGATTACTAATAACCTATTAGGCCGGTGTCAAAATTTTAACTTTACTATTCTTTTTAACAACAATAAATAAAAACATCCACACAGTTTTGCGGAAATGAAACTGAAATGAAATAAAATAACTGAACACTCGGTCAAAATATACAACCATATCGAATGCTGAACTCAAAGAATAAATAAATGCAGTTGGGCCTTTGGCCCGAGTGTTTATACAGTACCTCCTATCTAGATTACAAGGATAAAATCCTCTACTGAAAGTCTTGCACGCATCCACAGCTGCTGCAGCTGACGTCTGACTCGAAAGAAGTGCCATCCAGGTGTCCCTATGTCTGGACACCTATATAATATATATATATATAGCAAGAAAGTAAAAGTAGATAAACGGGTCAGAGCCCGAGTTTTGAAAATTTTTAGCAAGTGCATAAATGCCTTATTTTTTTAGAAAAAGGTTTTATCTCATATTTAAATTTGGTATCGCACTCCCATGAGATACCCCTCACCTCTCCACTAATAGTGCACTCCTAGCGCATCCCTCTAAACATCCTAGTCAAGCTACCCAACTAAACTAGTCTATCATCCAACCATTATCAACCCTAGATAGTCCAAGCAATGTACTAAGGGATAAACTTCACTCCAGTCTCAACACTATGCCATGTTCGTGCGTGGGGTGTCTCGCAAAGAGAAATCCAAACAAGGAACCCCCCGATACACTACTACGCGGCACGGTCGATCGTAGAGATCCGCCAGTCCCTCAGTACAGAATATATATATATTTATATATATATATATATATATATATATATATATATATATATATATATATATATATATATATATATCATATAATAAATATCAATATAAGAGCACTAAGGATGAAACTTCTCCCTAGTCTCAACACATTGCCATATTCGTGCCTGGGGTGTCTCGCAAAGAGAAATCCAAACAAGGAACCCCCCCGATACACTACTATGAGGCAAGGTCGATTATCGGGATCCATTAGACCCTCGGTACTCGATTCATCCATATGTAGATAATCATATTTTACCATAACCATCCGGATCTATCTCCCGGACTGAGAGTTCATATATCAAGTATTTATCAATACTTTTTATTTTCTCAAAACTTCCCATTTCCCTTTTTATACTCAGGAAATGTAAATATAAAAGCCAATTAATTATCATGAATTGCTTTAACAAATCATATACTTTTAAAAGCCAGTTTTATTATCATAAAAATGCTTTTCCGTTTTATATCATCCCATTTCCCTTTTTACCCTCAGAAAATGTACCCAAAGCCATTCCCATTATCATGAAAATTCTTTGATCAACCATGCTTTCACATCCCTTCTTCCATCCGGGAGTGTTACCGAAGGCAAACCTTTATCCCATTTCCCCTTTTATACTCAGGAAATGTAAATTAAAGCCAATTTATTATCATAAATTGCTTTAATAAAACTAAGACCGCCCCTCCGGGTTTCCCCACTGGACGCGCCCCTAAATGGCTATCATCTTCCAGGGCCTATCTATACAAGACAACCTGGGAACCTACCAACGTCGGGAAGCGGCCATATTGCCTGCGGGAAAGTCAAGACCACACCCAGAATCCCCTAACCAACGCAGTAAACAATAATCGCCCATATGGCCTATAGGACTATAGCCACCATGCATTCATTAGCCAGGGGGAATCACCATAACGCACGCAACTTCCCTTATGATAGAAATTTAGGGAGGTGTGTAATCCATAATTTATCAATTATGAAAATCATTTATCTTTCCATTTTGAAAATATTCATTTTTATATTTTCAAAATCATATCATATATATATATATACTTTAATCACATAGTATATACATATACCATATATTCCTCCTAGAATATATATATAAAGGCCCTATGCCAAGTACATCTAGCGATGACCATTAATCCCAAAGATTCCCTCAAGGAATCATAATCATGCATTCATATATGCATGATATTGAACCCAAAGTATTCTCTTACTTTTATAGCTAACAAAATACCTTAATTTCATTTAAGGACTTATACATCAACCCGAATGTCTCTTATCCCAAAACATTAATTAACTCCATACCCTGGATCACAATCTAAATTAATCCGAAGTTTTCTTATCCTCCTCAAATCATCATCTAGGAGTCCTAATATTCCATGTAGAAACTCCTATAATAATCTCCAAAACCACAATTTAAGTATCTCTCAACTTAAAAGGAGAAAACCTCAAAATTTTGCCAGGACCAAATCGATTCGGCCTGCCCGAATCGATTCGAAATGGTTCTACTTTCAAACTGTCTCTTACCGAATCGATTCGGCTGGTACGAAATTCCCAAATCTGCTTAGGGTTTTATATATAACCCAATACCCAAAATTTAATTAACTCACCATTTAAATTATAACTCGGATTTATTCCAAAAAACCCAAAGTTTAATATCCCCTCAAATTCTTTAGAGGTCCTAAAAATCCTTTTTGAGAACCCCCAATATTTATCTCCAATAAGTTACAACTAATGATTTCAATCTCGGACAGCTTTCCGTAGAAAAATCACTATAAATCCAAAACAAATAAGAAAAATACTCGGTCGGCGCCCACGCGACCGTGTTGAAGAGATCTACAAATTTAATTTTTTGACCAAGAGACAAATCGATTCGTCCTTGCCGAATCGATTCGGTTAAGGCGCAGGTCCTATTATTCATCATCTTCTCCGAGACGGTTTCGGCCATTAAAGCTTCTCCCAAGCTTTTGCCGCCTCCCCCAACATACTAAAACCTCAACCAACTAAAAATACACATATATTAAGGGTTCTAAACATCCTAGAACCCTAAACCACCAATTGATTTAGGTTAAAACCTAAGTTTCTCCAATTAACAAATTTTAGGGGTTTATTCAATTTAACTCCCGAAAACCCGTTTTATTCACGAATACCCAACCCAAAATCTTTAGGGTTTGTTTATACCAAACTACGATATGATATTTATGCTCAAAAGTAAATAAAGCAAGTAAACACTTGCCTCGTGGATATAATCCGACGTCCTCGAGCCGAATCCCGCGGAGTTTGGCCGGAACCTCCTCTTTTCTCCTCTTTTCTCTCCTCCTCCTCTCTCTCTTCTCTCTCTTCTTCCTTTCTTTCTTCTTTTCTCCCTCTCCCTCTCTTTATAAAGAAAGAAAAAAGGTTATACCCCTTAAAACCCAAAAACAACTCGTTTACTCAATTACGAGCCCATTTAACTCTAAAATTCCCCGAAACTCAATTTCGACAATCGGACACTCTTTTCCGACTATCTCGGACATTCCGAGACTCATGGTGCAGTCAAAATTTCCATCCGAGGTACTTGACCGCAAATCACTATTCTAACCCACAATAACTTTATGCGAGTTTTCCAACTAAAATCTGACCTTTTTGGTCACTTTTCTCCACGACGACATATAATTAAATCACTTCGACCTATTTAGTCCCAAACATGATCACAACATTCATTGAAAATCATTAAATCCTCGAAAATCCCAAAAATCACTATTTCGAGAAATTCTCCAAATTCCCAATTTATTTTTAATTATGGAATTTAATCGTCTCCAAAAGGGCGGGTTGTTACATCTATCTCCTCCATTGCATACCTTTTATTGTCAAACTTAGGGGGAAGGGATCTTAGAATTTTGGATACAATTTATTTCCTAGCGGAGGTTTCCAGAATCACTGAATCCGACTCCTGATAAGCTCAATCCTAGCGGAGGTTTCCTGAATCACTTATGGTCCAAGAAACTTATTGTCCCCAACCTCTAGCCAACAAGTTAGAGAATGTCAAGGCCTGCCATACAATGCCTCAAATAGAGCCATGCCAATCGTGAACTGATAGGAGTTATTATAAGAAAACTCCGCCAGTGGAAGGAGCCTCTTCCAAAATCAAGGATACACATGTGTAGAATATCTTCCAACATTTGATTGGTACGCTCTGTTTGTCCATCTGTCTGTGGGTGATAAGCTGAACTCAAGCTCAACTCTTTACCCATGGCCTCCTGAAAGCTCTCCAAAAAATGCGATACGAAAATCTTGTCTCTATCTGACACAATATCCAGGGCCCCCCATGTAGTCTAATAATCTCAATAATGAACAACTAAGCATACTGGCCCGTGGTATAGTCTGTCCGTACTGGCAGAAAATGATCCACCTTAGTCAAACTGTCCATAATCACCCAGATGGAGTCGTGACCCCGCTGTGATGTAGGCAACCCAGTAATGAAATCCATGGAAATACTTTCCCACTTCCACATTGGTATCTCCAATAGCTGAAGTAACCCCGATGGTTTTTGGTGGTCTACCTTTACCATCTGACAAGTAGAGCACTTGAACACGAATTCAGTAATGTCCTTCTTCATCCCACTCCACCAGTACTACCACCTCATATCCTGGTACATTTTACCTTCCCCTGGATGCATCATAAATCTGAACCCGTGTGACCGTGTCATCATTGCATTACGTAAGTCTGCTCCTTTTGGGACCACTAATCTCCCATTAAACATCAAACCTCCATTGGAACCAACTGAAAAGGACTCAGCACCCTTTGCTAAAAGCCGTACAATCTGCTCCTGGCAAAATGAGTCTGCTGTCTGTGCATGTATTACCCTCGTAACAATCTCAGGTGTCATTGTCATGACAAGTATAAAGGAATGGGCTACCGCATCCTAGTGACCCAACTCTTTCCACTTTGCTTTCTAGACGTTCGCTATATCGTCTATCGGTCTATGGCTCAACGCTTCAGCAACTATGTTAGCCTTCCCCGGATGGTACTGTATGTCAAGCTGATAGTTTTTCACGAACTCTAACCACCTGCGCTGACACATATTCAACGCTCGCTGACTGAACAGGTACTACAGTGACTTGTGCTCTGTGAACAAGCGAAACTTCTCCCCCAATAAATAATGTCTCCATATCCTCAATGCAAAGACGAACGCTGGTAACTCTAGGTCATGAGTGGGGTAATTTCTATCGTATGACTTAAGCTTGCGGGAGGCAAAATCTATAGCCTTCTCCTCCTGCTAAAGTACTCCCCCGAGACCACGTAAGGAGGCGTCGATGTAAACTAGATAGTCCACTCTCCGCTTGGGTAAAGCAAGAACTGGTGCCAAAGTCAGCTTATCTTTCAGCTCATCGAAAGCTAATTGACAAGCATTGAACCAAACATATGGTACCCCCTTACGAGTTAGGTTCGTCAGTGGACTCGCTATCTTGGGAAACCCTCGGATGAATCTCTTGTAGTACCCGGCTAACCCCAAGAAACTATGCACTTCCATCGGTGTCGTGGGTTGTCCCCAATCCCTCACTACTGACACTTTACTTGGGCCAACCGCTATCCCCAATTTAGATACAACATTCCCCAAAAACTGCACCTCCCGTAATTAGAATCTGCGCTTCTCATACTTAGCATACAACTGATGCTCTCATAGAGTCTGAAGAACCCGCCTCAAGTGCTCAGCTTGCTCTTCCTAAGTGTGTGAATATATCAGGATATCATCTATGAAGATAATGACAAACTGATCCAAGAACTCTCTGAACACTCGGTTCATCAAGTCCATAAATACAAATGGAGCATTTCTGAGCCCAAATGGCATCACTCTGAACTCATAGGACCCGTATCTCGCCAAGAAAGCAGTCTTCGAAACATCCTGCTCCCTAATCTATAGCTGATGGTATCCAGATCTCAAATTTATCTTCAAAAAGAAAGTTGCTTCCCTCAGCTGGTCGAACAGATCATCGATTCAAGGCAACTGATATTTATTCCGTATCGTGATCGTGTTCAGCTCCCGGTAATCCACGCATAACCTCTGTGAACCATCTTTTTTCTTCACAAACGAAATTGGAGCACCCCAAGGTGAGGTACTGCTACGAATAAAGCCCTGATCTCATAACCCCCTCATTTTCGCGGGAGCCATATGGTACGGAACGCGTGTTATCGATCGAGTATCCGATAACATGTCTATGATAAAATCTATCTCTTGACTGGGGGGTATGCCTGGTATCTCCTAAAATACATCAGACTACTCACGAACAACTGGGATCGAGTCTAAGGGGATCACGACCTCCTTAGAGGTATCCTCCTT
This sequence comes from Sambucus nigra, assembly GCA_949130495.1. Lineage (NCBI taxonomy): Eukaryota > Viridiplantae > Streptophyta > Magnoliopsida > Dipsacales > Adoxaceae > Sambucus > Sambucus nigra. Next base: position 120,340,159 of record OX422219.1, on the reverse strand, counting down.
TATGTAATACAAATGAGTGGAAGAGCCTCCCTCTGGGCGAGGCATCGCCACTAAAAACATCTCCTGTCTTGGAATGGCAAAGATAATACTCCCACCGTAACAATCTATCATAGCTCTCTATGCTGCGAGCCAATCCATGCCAATAATAACATTGTGCTCATGCATCTCTAAGACTAACATGTATGCTGGTAAAATTAAGCTATTAATCTCTACTCCCACTCCCCGACATATAAATAAAATCAGCGACCCATTCCCCAGTGGTGAGTCTACGCATGTCATAGTGCTCTCTGCTGTGGCTAATAATACTAAAACCTTCACAAAATGAGTAGCTATAAAACAGTGTGTCGCCCCAGTATCAAATAAAACCCGACCCATAGCGCAATGGATAGGAAACGTACCCTCAATCGCGGGTGGTGTCTGAGGAGCTGCTTCCTGGTGGACGTTATATACACGTCCGTACTGCAACTACCCTTACTGTACAGGAGCTGCTGGGATGGCTGGTAGGGTTGGTACCTGAGCTGGTGCTGGGAGGGCGGATGGAAAAAGTGGCCTTTGTGGATCATTATGGGCACCCTACTGCTGTGGGGCCCTATCCCCCTCTGGACAATCCGGGCGCCTATGGCCATTCTTGCCACACCCGAAACATCGGCCCCTAAAATTTCCTCCCCTCTGTCCCTGCTGACCACGACCCTGCTGGATGTTACCACCCGCCACTGGCCCTGCTGGAAATGCTGTTGGCCCTGATGGCCCTACTGTTGCCCCTGCTGCTGGCAGTGTTGGCCCAGCTGGCCTTGCTAATTAGACTGACCCTGCCTAAATCCCCCAAAATCCTTGTCTGAAGTCACCAAATCAAAACTGCTTGGCAGGGTCCCCCTGATGGGAACTCTGCTCATTATGACGAGTTTGCCCCTGAGATACCGGTGCCCCACCAGTATTACTACCCCTATCCTACCTTGCTGACTGGACTCTTCGGCTCATTTGCTTCCCTGCAGATGGAAGCGGTGGTCCCGGTAGTGTAACAACGCAGTGTTAAGTACATCCGTATAGGTACTCAGTGACAGATTGCCTATGAGGTGCTGGCAGATCCTCTAGGCCAATCTGTCCACAAACAACATTATCTTCTTCCCCTCAGTTGGTGCCTCATCTCTCACTATAGTGAGAAGTCTAGTGAACTCCTCCTTGTACTCGGCAATAGTCATATTCTCCCATTTTAGATTCAGTAACTTCTTCCTCATCTCAGTTTGCAGGGCGGATGGAAAGTATTTGTGGTCAAACCCCGCCCATAATGACTGAATAGTGATAATGTCCCTCTCCTCCAAGGTGGTGGTGGATTCCCACCACTGCAAAGCGTCCCCCACTAACTTGAAGGAAGCCAACAGCTATTTCTGCATGTCTGTGCAATCGTACATGCGCAGATGCCTCTGGATATCTTTCTTCCATTGGATGGATACAATGATATCCGAACTACCCATGAACTTTGGGGGATACGCCTTCTGGAAGGCATCCCTAACCCGCTCCCATCAATATGAAAGTTGTGGTGGTATTGGCGCCACTGCCTGAACCTGGGGTGGAGCCTGCTGCACTACCGGTAATGCAGGATTCACCGCGTGAGCAATGATAGCGGCTACCTCGGTTGTGTCCATCATTCCCTGAGCCGGAGCTACTGGCTGCTCGGCTTGGTCACGTCTATCCTTGGGTGCACGTCTCGGAGGCATCTGAAATGAGAAGGAAGTTTATTAGTCTACAGTTATTAACAAATCTCGAATAGCTGAAGACGTAAGTGAAAATGCAAGAATACAACAATCCTAAAAATAAGGCTCTATATTAAGGACGCTAAGCTGAAAGCGAAATAAGCCGTACAGATCCTAAAGGACACTAGAACCTGATGCTCTGATACCACCTGTGACACCCCGCCTAATTAAATACCGGGTGATCAGTCCTTTATTAAATTATAACCAAGGTGAACGGTTGGTTCATTTTTAGCATCACTGTCACAAATTAAACTTTTCAATTTAAACATCCTAAATAATTAATCTAAGTGTCAAAACCATTTAAAACATTATTTCTATTTTTAATTTAAGTCCAATATTAAAAATCTTTCATAATTCACAGTTTAAGAGTCACAAAATAACTAAACAGGAAAAGATCATCCAAGCAATTTAAGCATTCAATTAACTAATTCCAACATTAAAACCATGAAGGAAAAAACATACTGACACTAACAAATCCCAAAGTAAAAATACTAAGAGTAAATGAATCACAATCTCTGACAAAACCCACTGAATAAGGAAAAAGGGCGACACATGGCCAATTGGATAAAACAGAACTAAGAGTGGAGTCAATAATGAGGTCGTCTAAGCAAAAAGCCTGCAACTCTCACCTAAGCTGGAGCACATTCCTTCCAAAGAATCCTAAGCATGACGCCCCTGTGGCTGGGCACTTGTAGTATATATATATATATATATATATATACAAGAGAGGAGAAAACAGGAAACGGGTCAGAGCCTGATTGTAAAAAAGTTTAAAATTTTAGTTTAGCAAGTATTTAAAATGCTTACCGGCAAATGCAAGAATCATATTATTATGCGATACTCTCTTGAGAAATTTCTCACCTCTCTTCTAATGTGCACACCTACCGCACTATTAATCCCCACAAGTTTAGGTTATCTTAAATTTCTCATAAGGTTTCATGCCGATAATTATTAGGGCTAAGATAATTAATTTCTGAAAGCAAAGTTCACACATAAATCTCATTTAATTATCAAGTCTTTCAGTATTGCCTCAAATATTGCAAACACTTATAAATTCAGAATATTTATTCATTACTTAACTACCTTTAGTCACAATAGAAATTTCCCAATTTCAAGTCTATATATATTAATTACTCATATAATATATATATACTAACGGTACCCCACATAAAATTTATTGTGATGGCTTACTCTGCTATCAAGTCCCCGTCACTCGTACAAAGGGAAATACTAGTTCAAAATCACTCTCGAACTATATTAATACAAAACACATACAAATTGAGGCGAAGCATAGTTTCAAGTCACTAAGAGGTCAGCACATACCCTCACGTCTCTTAGGACTGTCTGACTATCGATCAGATAGCCTGTACCAAGTATTCCTATGTTCTAGGGTACAAGTCAATATCTCCCATAAAGGTCCTATCGAGATAAGACTGCCCCGGTGCGGTAACCTCAGTGATAACAAGTAGCGCGGGCATGATTTTTACATGTACATAGTATATACACAAACACAGTCATATATATGTATACTACCATTCACATTTCTAAATTAGGTACGCCCACGACCCATACTATGATATTTATTCTTAATACATGTTACTAGATTATCCCGTATAACGGCTCGTCTTTTTTATTATTAATTATAGGTTATTCCATAGATTCCTCATTTCACTCGTAATATTCTATTCCCCAATGTATAAATTCAGTAGGTACTCTCTTATTTTCTAACATAGTTTTCTTACGGGTCTTACTCCTTTAATTACACGTTCCCATAATTTCCTATGAATAAATTACTCCCCGTTAACTTTAAATTTGCCATATTTTAAATACCCCCTTTTTACTAAGTCCTACTGATCCTCTTTATGTCCCAAAATGTTCTATTAATAAGGTCCAAAGGTTACTACTCATTTTAATCGAAATAACTATTTAAAGGAGGAATATGAATTTTTCAGGAGGGGTCGATCGATCGATCAAGCAGTTATGACGAAAATGCAGAAAATCCAGTTATGGGAATCCTATTCCCAACTCATCCAAATCATCATGTTCCACTCCCAAACTCCCAACAAATGATAGTACAAGTGTTATACACCCAAATAAATATTTTTCTACGTAAAACATGTGAGTTTTCATCGAGTATATCAAATTAAAAGGGCCAAAACTATATCAACCTCAAGAACCTAATTTTGTTCTTTATCTTAATTCTTCAAATTCTTTTTCCAGATTTCTACTCCTAACTTAAAGAAAATTCAAGGTTTATCCTCTAGTATTAGAGCACAAGGTTCAAGGTTCCTTTTGGGAATGACATGGTGAGGTTAATAATGGATCTTTCGACGTCGGTGTTGGTTTTGGGCTTGTCACTCTAGACAAAGGATGATTTTGATTCGTGTTCTCGATGATGGATCCAAAAAGATTAGCATAACGGGAAAGTTATTACCAAGTAGCAAGTTGCCAAGTTAGTTATTGTAATACGCTGTCCCGATAAATTAAACAAACAACATATGTGGATTGGGTATGAGGAGGAATAAAAATTATTGTTGAAATTATATGGATTATAAAATTTATTAACTACTCAATTAATTAATTAAATTATAATTTAACGAGATTTGTAGCTAACAATTGTAATTTTTAAGAGGACTAATTAATTAAGGATTATATGTATAACTTTTAGAACAAAGGGGTTATAAGGTTAATTAAACCACGGAGGTTGTCAAAGGATTAGAAATATTTAGGCATCCTCTAGTATCCGAAGGTTATAGAGGGAGAAGAGCAGGATTAGGAAGTTGGTCTCTCAAACGACCAATAATGTCTTTCAAGCCAGGAAAAATGTCACTCAAACTACCCCTCTCATCGTTCAAGCGATGCCGATAAGACTGGCTCTCTCTCTAGGTGTCGACTTCCCAATTGTTCAACCAACTGCAGGTCAGCTTTGGACCTGACCAATCGACGAAGAAACAATAGGTACACTTAGGAAAATCTTTTGAGTTTGTGTAGTAAATAATGAAATGTGGACATTATACAACATGTAGCCAACCTGCATGCACGCTATCAAACTGCCAACCTCTGGATGGTAATCGCTGTCGAGCTGTGGAATGTGTATATCTGATAAGGGAAGTCTTGTGGGTTATGAGATGTCTTCAGTTAGTAACAACCCATTAGTTTGGGTTATAAAGATAAACCCCTGTGAGTTGGAAGAGGAATACCCAACCAAGATTTATATACCTCTCTCTCGCTGGTTAGCTCTCATGGAGAAGAACCTCCTGCCTCAGAGTGCTATACCTTTCCCATTACACCATGTTCATTTACCACCATTAGAGATTTCAACCAAACTCATAACCCTTGTAAAAGCGGTAGATTTTTAGAGAGAGAAACTCTAATAGATTTTGGACACTCTCTCTCTCTCTCTCTCTCTCTCAGCTTCTATGGAGGTGCTTATGAACAAAGGTTTTAGGGATGAAACCACCCTCTTATACCATGATATACACCATGTAACCACCACTAGTTAACCCTAAACCACCTCATCTCACCCTAGTTAAACCTGAAGAAGAGGTGATGTTCTTGATGTGTAATGACTATTTGGAGATGGAGTTTTTGAAGGGGGATATTTTAGAAGACGATAAAAGAATAAATATTGGAGGTCTTGTAAGGGGTTTTAATGGATTATCTTGGAATTAAACTTGGAGGTGATGGACAACCCCCTTAAGGCCACCTTAGGAGGTGGGGGGTTGTCATCTTCATTGATTCTTCCATGCCTTCCACTAATTTGAACTACATTGAGGTGAGATAAACTACTCTTACTATGTTAAGACTCTATTTTGATAAATATGGTAGTCTTGTTGTTGTTGATTAAGAGTGGGATTAGTGTAATGTTATGATGTGTTCTTATAAATATGAAAATATTCATTTTTATCGAATAAAAATGCTAAAAAAATATTATTGTTGTGTATTTTCTTAATAAATCTAAAAATAGTCATTTTATGGAATAAAAATGCTAGAAAATATTAGTGTTGTGTATTTTCTTAATAAATCTTCAAATAGTCATTTTATTGAATAAAAATGCTAGAAAATATTAATGTTGTGTATCTTCTTAATAAATATGAAAATAGCCATATTTATGGAGTAAAAATGCTAGAAAATAACGTTGTACATATTTTCTAATAAATTTGAAATCGATATTTTATGGAATAAAAATATGAGAAATGTCATTCTAGTGAAAACAAGAAATAATGTACATTTTATGGAATAAAAATGTAAGAAATGTCGTTTTGGAATATTTCTTATAAAAAGGAAATATTAAACACTTTTATAGAATAAAAATGTAAGAAATTGTTACTTGTATGTATTTTAAGGAAATAAGGGACATTTTTATGAAATAGAAATGTGGAATGATGTTAAAATATTTATGAAATAAATATTTTAAGTTTTGTGCAAATGGAGACTTATGAATAAGGAGTAATGCTGGTAATAAAGATGTAAAGGTGTTATATACTTAAGGAGGAACATTTTTATGGAATAAAAATTCGAAACGTGCTTACATTAATGTGTGTGTGAAAGTGAATTAAGTCCTAAGAGTGAATGAATTTAGTATAAATCACGAGTGTGTGAATAAGGGACTTAAAGAAGAAAATAAATAATTTTCCAAGTGTTAACGGAAAAACGGGCGGTTAAGTCCAGGTTTTGACTTCGGCCGGGTAAAAGTAAGGAAATGGAATAATGTGGACATTTGTTAAATGTTAAATTCATAAAAGGAACTCGGATGATACTGGGATAAAGTAAGAAGGGCCCGAATCCATTGGGTGAAAAGCCCTAAATCATTGGCCAGAGCATATGGTACGCATAGCCGTCGGTGTAGAGCATGTGTAAGTATGAGGTTAATTGGAAGATTCTGAGAAAACATAAATCAAATGGGGAACATATCAAGAAATGGGTTGTGTGGTAATGTGTTAATGCATCCTAACTTGAATGGATGAATAAATGTCCCAGTAAAAGGTAAATGGACAAGTAAATGCGTAAATCTATTAATGTCCATAAGATAAGGTAAAATGAGATAAAGTAAGTGGATCAAGGAACCGAGTTATTGAACCTAGAAATTTATAAGTAAATGTTGAAAGGATTTTCAAATGATAAGCAAGTATTTTCTGACATGGTGAGTGCATGTGTTGAAATGGTAATTTCAATGAAAATACTAACATGCACAAATGAGTTTAATCGAGTAAGTTCGGCAAAGGAATGTATTTGGGTGAGTCAAATATAATGGTTTCAAGTGTTGAATCGGGTGTATCACAAAGCATTAAAAATGCTAAGTATAATGCAAGAAGGTATTTTACAAGATTAAGGTACTATTAATCTAGGCAAGTACAGTTTTCGAAAGTAAAATGATTAACGTGTTGAGTATGTATTTTCAAAGGTATACGTATATATGTAAATGCATACATATTTTCTCATGCATGTGCTATAGCATGTGAGTATTACTTTATGTCGTTCATTTTTATACTGCTTATATATTCCCACTAAGTATTAGCTCACACCCTTGCTTTGTTACGACTCGTTGGGTGCGGTTTCGTATATTGAGGGAATTGTACAAGTAAGTGTACTTTATTTATTTACATTAGCAAGCTCTATTTACGTGGACTTTGGGGTACTTCCCTTGGTTCCCACTCGTAGTTTATCTTGAAACTGGAATTGCATGCTAATAAGAGGAATGTTAATTAAATTAAAACTGGACTATTAACATTAATTAGGATATTTCATCGTACTTCACACCTATCGACTTGATTCGAATCGGGTTGACTAACGGGTAACCCATAAATCTGGGTCGGGCATTACAAATGGTGTTAGAGCTTTAGGTTCAAGGTTACTTTCGGGTGTGACGTGGTGAAATTAGTATTGGATCTTTCGACATCGATGAGGTTTGGGCCGATCATACTGGATAATGATGATTTAGTTCATGTCCTCGACGATAAGGTCGAAGGGGTTACCACGATAAGTAAGCTAGTTCTAAGTGACACACGATTAAAGTTAATTGTTGCAAATTCATTCCTCATTTCTCATTGAGTATGAATATAATTCACGGATGTCCATGTAAGCCATTATATAGAGACACTGTGGTTTGTAGTGTGAGTTGTTGTCTCAATCGTGGATGACTTGGAGTCTTTGGAGATCTTAAGAGAAGGTAATATCGCTCATTGGGCAAGTGGTACCAAATTTTTAATAATCAATGGTAAGGATTGATTGTTAGAGTGTCCAAATTGTGTAAAAGTGAAATCGTCATTGATAGTTAAATTGTTGAGCATGTAAATTTGTGTGGGTCAACACTTATAAATATGTTCATTCAATCTTAGTTATATAGGATTTTATCCTTGTGGGTGAGTGCCTTAATGGCCGTTAGCCAGAGAATGTGCCCTATGGGAAGTGATTAGACTTACTGGTCATTTTTGGCAAAGGGTCACGTAAGTGCAATTAAGAGTTATTGTAACAATTGAGTGAACCTTAGGCAGCCCTCTGGGATAGTAATTGATAGAGTAATGCAACAATGATGAATATGATCTTTAGTGACACCGGTGTTGTATTCTTTGGAATGTACGAGTTATACATAGTGTCATGCATCCTACCAAGAGCCTTCGTAGTAGAGGTAACGTGATGCAGTGTTCGCCAAGACTTAGATGGAAAGACTAAAATTTAGTGAATGAGAAGTCTATTTATATGTTTTGGTTCGGCAGTGAGGAACTTCTAAGTCCTTTATTGAGAGCTTAGGTTTAATATCTTTCGATTTATGTACCTTGGTTATAATGTGGGCTTAGATGATCTTTATGACTGAGGTAACCTAGGAGTGAACCTAGATAGTTGTGGTGACTTGGTATTAAGTAAATGAATGGTGATGTTTAGAATAGGACCTCTTGCGACGTCATTAGGGTGAGCCTCCTCTTGGGCAATACTCGACGTCATGTGTCCTACCAAGACTTGAATGGTATCAACTTAATGTTGGGTAATTGTAGTGTGGCATCGATAAATAGTATCATTTGCGACGTTCGTGAGCATGGGCCTTGGTGATTATAGGCAATGCTCGACATCCCTTATCCTACCAAATATATAGTTGTATTAATTGGTTGGTTAGCATGTAGTATGACATTTACATAGTGAGGAAATTTAGTAGTAATGATTGAACACTCATAGGATTTCAAATGATGTGGCATAGTAAGATTGACTTCGGGTTAGTAACATGGTTAGGCAGGGGAAATTGTATCAAAAATTCATTCAAAATATATACTAAGGTTTATCTAGAAAATTGATTATTGCGAGTGGTAAACATTCCTTAGTAATAGTGAAACTTGGGGTTGGGTACCATGTATTACATTTGGGATTCATTGTTGCATTGAGGTTTATATAGTAGTGTACATTTCATAGTGATAAAACTCAAGGTTGTGTAGCATAGGTCATGATATGACTTGTGGCTTCTTGAAATAAATGTGTATGTTGTTTAGAAAAATAATCGACTTTGATGTTTCCACCTATAAAGCATTGAGAGTCATTATTGTATTGAAGTGTACATGAGTGATGGTAGGCCATTGATGACGATAGTATGATTAGATCATATCAATTGGTGCCAATTCCATGGAGTTAGTGCTATGGATCTATGTATATGCATATGTCACGATATGGCCTTCGAGGATAATCCCGAAAATTGGTTACATAACGCTAGAAGGTGTACCCGTGAGACTTAAAACACAATGATGTTCGCCAAGTTCTTTCGAGATAGAGCTCGGGATGATGTTTTAGGTTTAATCATAGCAACCACATATGCTATCTGTATGGTTTGGTATGATTCTAGTGAGCGAAATCATTAGGCCTTAGGCATGGCCAACGCTTGGAAGTTGAGATGACATTAAAATGGTTATGACTCGAATCATATATACTATGTTGAGAGTTGTAGCAATGGTCTGCGAGTTAAATGTTTGTAATCAGGACAGCGTGGTGTTTCACTTGATGAAAATGACCTTGGAAACTGAGGGTAGTTTTCACAAGTAAGAATTATGAAGGCCTAGGTATGATAGGTCAGTGAATGGCGTTAAGTGTTGAAGGAATGTAAAATTCAATTAGTTTAGTTGGTCATACTCACCAATAATAGGAATGTGGAATTAATCCTAAGTAGGGAAGCCTAGCATTACAACTTTTTGAAGAGATTGGTTTGTGTATCCCATCCGTCCAGCACGAATGGATGTTTCATGGTTAGAATCCGTCACGATAATATGCCAAGACAAGGTACGTGGAAAGGCTAAGGTACTTAAAAGTATCGGTAAGCATTTGAGACTCCAAGTATTTGTTATGGGCCTGAATTTAGTGTGTGCCAAATCATTGTCAAAATTTGATTGTTTCCTTTCGGCATGACGGTTGACTAATTCGATGCAATTTTTGTGTCTCCTTGGTCCCGATAATGGGTAGTCTTTAATCAATTGTGATTCGGGTGTGGCACTACATAATCTCAGCAGTGATGCGGATTTGGCCGGTTATGGCTAACATGTCATGGTATATGAGTGCACTTTTCTTCGGGAGCACCTTGATCTACACTAGTTTGTGTGTACGCGTTGTCTCGCACTGTTGCATGTAATTTGTAGATGTTACCTGGCAGCTTTAGGTTAACATGTCTCATTAGTTAACCAATATAGCTAGTTATGACCTGGTCGCATGTATCGAGGTTTGAGAATATTGTGAATATTAAAACCCTATAAAGCATTAAAGGTTAGTTTTTCACTCGGTTAAGAGTGGAGGGAATTGGGGGGTATGATCGCTAACGTATAATTATGTGGTGATACCTAAGATAACCCTAGGTCAGTGTGGGGATCTCATAAGAGATATTGTTGTAATACCCTGCACTTTTATGAGTAATTAAATTTAATAAATAAGTGCGATTTGGGAAATTGAGGAATTATCGTGAATAGTAATTTTTGAGGTTTTCAAGAATTAATTGATTTTCGATGTATGTTATATTTACTGTTGGGATTAAGTAAATGAGTTGGAGTATTTTAATTATATGCCGCAGCAAAGTAAAGCGACAAAGGGTAATACTTTAATTGGAAAACCGCATTAAGTTGTGCTGGGTTAAATTAGTGATTTGCGGCTAAGTGATTTGGATGTAAATTTTTATTTTGCGGTTGGTCTCGGAGTGGCTGAGATAGTCAGAATAGAGTAGTCGGGGGCCATAATTGAGTTTCGGGAATTTTTAGACCAGTAAGGACTCGTAATTGAGTAAACAAGTCATTTTTGGGTTAATAAGGGATAAGCCCTTATTTATCCCTTATAAGGCACGGGAGAGAAAGAAAGAAAGAAGAAAGAAAGAAAGAAGAAAGGAAGAGGATAAAAGAAGAGAGAAAAGGGAGATTTCGACCAAACTCTACAGGATTCGACTCGAGGTCGTCGGATATTATCCTCCAGGCAAGTGTTTACTTGCTTTATTTCATTTAGTGTATATATCTCATATTATAGTTGGTAAACTATAGGATTTTGGGTTAGAACCCTTAAAATAAAATTGGGTAGTTTGAATATGAGTTTACATATTGATGTAATGTAAACTCTTAATGATTTCTAGTGTTAAGAAATGAATTGAAATGGGGGAATAGGAAAAACTAGGGTTTAATGGGTTTTTGGATTCAAATGTAAGAAAGTTGGTTTAATCCTCCAAATTTATTGATGTGTTAGTTAGAAATGATTGATTAAATGAATTTAGTGTTATTGGTGGAGATTTAAGGCCATAAAAATGGAGTTTTCGAGTTGTTGGTTGGCATTTTGGAGAACAGATTTTTGAGGATCTGGTATGATCGGTCGATCACGCCCCTATGGACGGTCGACCGCATTTAGGAAGAAGGGCTTACTCGTTGGTTTTTTAAGCTCAATTGCAAACCGCGGTCGACCGGGGTCCAGGGCCGGTCGACCGACACCTTGTTTTCAGCCCAAGATTTTGGAGATAAAATTCCTTCTCCTCTTTGAGTTAAAACTTAGGGGCCTTTTTAAATTAGACTATTAAAGAGAGTTATGTCCTAAAGGACTTGAGGAGTTGTGATTTGACCTTGGGTTATTTAAGAGTCTAATCCAGGTTATTGACCTATTGAATGTTTAGGAAGAGAGAAACATTTGGAGAAGTCATTGGGTAAGCATATATGAGCATATTGATGCGATTAGGATAGAATTTGGGTTATAGAATAAAGAGGATTAAGCGGTTAGTTGATATGTCTGTGGACGACTATCATATAGGTAATAAGAAATTTATGAGAATAAAATAAGTTGAGGGCCGACTTATTTAATTATTATGAATTGGTGAATTCGGTGAGTATATAAATCCTTAACAGTGTTTAAGGTACAAATAATATGTATCAAGTGAAGGAAGCTTTGGTGTTATTGGCCACTGTTATGTGAGATTTGTAATTATGGCCGCATTTATATGATAGAGGAATGTGATAGATTATATATATACGATGTGATTACAGTATGTATATAATATGATACGAAGGTATATGTATCTCTATGTGTGAATGGTATATATATTTATGTGAAGCATACCCCCTCTATGCTATCATGGGAAGTTACGTGATGTGGGTGAGGCCCCTGGCTTGAGGAGTAGGGAGCGTATAGTCCCCGAGTTATGGCGTCCAGTTTTATATCGTGTGATTTTATTAGGGGTGAGACGTGGTGGGTATGTTTTGTCTCATTTTCGAGGAGGAACTATGATCGCTTCCTATACGTTGTGATTTGGCTTTTACCAAAGCAGTGTGAGATTCCGACCGTTGGTACCTAGGATGGTACATGATTGATTCCCTGGTAGATGAGATCATAGAGACTGCATCCTCGAGTTATAGCTCTTGGAATGGTTATTATACTTGTGTGTATAGTATATCACTTGTGTATGAGAACAATATATTATATATATCTCTAATTAGAGTAAAGAAATAAAATGCATACGGATTTATTCTCATTCCGGGAGATTTTATCCGAAAATAAATTGTGAAATGTATAATAAAATGAGTATGTTGTGTGTGTTTGTGTATATATATATATATATATACACACACGTTATGTACTGAGGGTCTAATGGATCTTGACGATCGACATCGTCAAGTAGTAGTGTATCGGGGGGTTCCTTGTTTGGATTTTGCTTCGCGAGACACCCCACGCATGAACGTAGAGCAATGCTGAGACTGGGGAGAAGTTGAGCGCTTAGTACTCGGGTTTATAGAGGTTTCAGAGATTTGGTGGAAACGAGTTTAGTTAGGCAGGGTAGCTTAACTAGGTTGTCTTTTAGGATACGTTAGGTGAGAGAGGTGAGGGGTATCTCATGGGAGCGCGATGCCAATTTAAATATGAGGTAAAACATATTTTAAAAATATTACAATTATCCACATGCAAAATTTTTTCACAACTCAGGCTCTGACCCGTTTATCTATTTTCCTCTCTTTTTCTATACATATATATAGGTGTCCAGACACAGGGATGCCTGGATGACGATTCCTTCGAGTCAGACGTGTGTTACAGCAGCTGTGGATGCATGCAGGTTTACTGTAGACGCTTCTATCCTTATCATCTAGATAGGAGGTATTATAGAACATTCGGGCCGAGAGACCAATTGTATTTATTTATTCTTTTACCGCCTTTTAGTGCGGCATTCGATTTTGTTGTATTGTTCTAAATCGAGTGTTCGGTTATTTTTTTAATTTTTTTACAATTTCATTTACATATAAACTGTGTGTATGTTTTAATTGAATAGTTTGTGTAAAATGTAAGGAAACAAATTTCCAATTGAGTCCATATATTGTTTTGGCTCAATTCCGGACAAAAATATTTATTCATAGGATTGTATTTAATTGTAATATTCTCAAGCCTATGAAGAGTTTGTTGAAAACGTAGCGGCAAAGAGTATAAAACTTCATCAATATGCCGGTTTGCGTGCCTCATTTCTACGTCATCAACTATGGTTCCATGCTCCCAAGGTATGGATGCAATATTATATATATAGGAGCTAGGGACAAGTTTAATTGGGTGTTAAGTTTAATTAAAACTGTGTTTTATTTTCAAGAAGATTTAATTAAAACTTTAAAATAAGTTTACAAAGTTTTCTGGGCTAAAATCGAATATTCCAAAGTTTCTGGAACTTCGTTCGATATGTCGTTCGAACGAGATTGTCGTTCGAACCAGATGTCGTTCGAACGAGATTGCCAACGACTTCCCATTATGGCATACTGAAAGTTCGTTCGAAATGTCGTTCGAACGAGATGGTCGTTCTAACAAGATTTCTAACGAGCTTCTAACAAGTTCATACTGGAACTTCGTTAGAAGACTCGTTCGAATGAGATTTCGTTCGAATGAAACGTCATTCGAACTAGACGCCAGGCGGGAACAATTTTTGGCAGTTTTAAGCAGTTTTTCACCCACTTCCCCACTTGTTTCTTAACCAACTTTTCACAGCATAACTATGTGCGGGAATCACTTTTGATAAGAAATCTTTTTCATATCCTACTAACTCTAAGAGAGTGTTTTAAGAGTAAAATCGAAGAGGGAAAAAGATCATGTTTTGAGTGAGTTTTTATCAAAGAGAAAAATATACACCACTCTAGTTTACACCCAAATTAGTTTCTTCCAAGTTCCCATATTCATATATCTTGCTTGAAGTTTTGGCACTGGGTTCATCTCTCCCGTTCAAAGAGAAGTTTTGGGTTTGCTTCTACATCCATCAAAGAAAGAAGAAGATGTTTGTTGCGACATTACCCACTTGGAGAAAAGCTCCTTGTTCGGGTGACGGTGACCATACAAAGTCCGATCGGTGGACTCCGAGGCCGCGATGGAGCTCCGTGGTTATCCGCTAGGAAGAGGTATCTACAAGAAGAAGCGTCGGGTCTTGAGAAGGATCGAGTCGTGTGTTGTAAGCCTTTCTGTCTTGTATTTGTAAATTCCGTACTTAGTGGATTTGAGGCTAGGGCCGTCCGAGGTTGTTTCCCGTCTCGGGTTTTTCCTCGTACATCCGACATAGTGGATTAATTATTTATTTTATCTTTTGCAAAATCATCTAGAACACATGCTTAGGTAAAAAGATAAAAAATGGTTTAATTTAATCTTTACGTGTTTAATTTGGGTAATGTGTAGTTAATTAATTCTAGTCATTTAATTTAATCGTTAAAATTGGTTTGGCCTAATTTGATAAAATTGCAAAATATGACTTAGGCAAATTCTAGGATTTGAATGAATTAACTTGGTTTAAGTGAAAATGAGTTTACACATCTTTACGCTTTCGCATCTTGAATATATATAAAAGGAAATAATATTTTAATTGAGAAAATTAAAATCGGGGGTCAAACGATCTTTCAATTTGGTATCAGAGCCAAAGCGATAAATTATTTTGTTAAAGATCCTTTAAATAATTTTTGGCTAAAATGGAATTTTTCCCATTTTCAAAATTTCCTATTTTCGATGGTTCTAACTACGCGTATTGGAAAGCGAGAATGAAATCGGCACTAAAATCTATCAATGAGAGAGTTTGGATGTCTGTAGTTAACGGGTGGTCTCCACCAACTCATTTAGTTGAAAATGAACGTGTTCCCAAACCGACCGATAGATGGACTGAGAATGAGTTTAAACTGTCTAATTTTAATTCCCGAGGTTTGAATGCCCTGTGTAGCGCTGTCACACCGGATGAATTCTGACGTATTATGACGTGTGAAATCGCTAAAGAAGCTTGGGATATTTTACAACTTACTCATGAAGGAACTAGTGTCGTTAAAGCTTCGATACTCCAAAACCTCACCACTCAATTTAAAACTATCAAAATGAACGATAATGAAACTTTTGATGAATTTTATGCTAGACTTTCCGATATTGTCAATTCATCGTTTAATTTGGGAGAGGAAATACCTGTCAACAGTGTTGTAAAGAAAATTTTAAGGTCCCTACCCGATAGATTTATTCCAAAAGTGACCGTTTTAAACTCTTTACCAACTTTAGCCTCTACGAAATTAGAAGAGCTTGTAGGTGATTTACAAACCAATGAACTAGATATGTTTCCCTCTAAAACTGAAAAGAAAATTGAAAAGGTTGTTGCTTTAAAAGCCCGGAAAGAGGTCAAACAAGTAGCAGAGAGCGAGAGTGATAGTGACTCGGAAGACATGGCTTTGTTTGCTCGTAAATTTAGAAAATTTCTTAAATTTAACAAAGATAAATTTAAAAATGATTTTGAGAAATTTGAAACTTCTAAGCATGACAAAGCCGAGAAGATCCCTAAAGCCGAGAAGATCCCTAAACCTATTAATGAAAATTTAAATAGGGATGAGTCTAATAGGTGTTTTGGCTGTGAGGGTTATGGACATAGGGCTTCTGAGTGCCCCACTAAACTAAGGAAAGAGGGTAAACGACCCATTTCATATAATGCGACCCTTAGTGATAGTGATAAGGAAGAGGGACCCAATTCTCCCACTAAGCCTAATTTTGTGGCTTTTATGGCTAGTCATGTGAGTGATAGTGATAACTCATCGATTGATGAAACGTTAACACATGACACTTCCAAGGTCATTGTTTATGATTCTCTTATTTTTGATGATAATGAGAATGGAGAAGAAAGAGAGAGTGAAAATGAAGAAGAGGTTAATGTGAGTGAACTTCAAAATGCTTTTCAAGAACTTTATAAAGAATCTATTAAATTGAAAAGAGCTAATTTGAAGTTAGAAGCTAGTTTAAAAGAGCGTGTCAAGGTCATTGATGATAGCATGTTGGTAGAAGACCTTAAGACACGTGAGAAGACTCTTCCAGAGAAGCTTGAATATATAGAAGGCGAGAGAGATATCCTTAGGGGTTTAATGGAATCCTTGAAAAAGGAGCTTCTTGCTTTTGAAGAGCGCAATGTTTTATTAGAGTCTAACATTTTAGAATTGCAAAATAAATTAAAAGACTCTAGTAATGTCAAATTTGATTTGGAGTGTCGTTCGGAAAAATTAGATAAAATATTAGGAACGGTCCAAATTAAAAATGACACTTGTGGTTTAGGCTTCAATACTTGTAATGAATCTACTCATAAAGCCAAAACCAACGTTTTTGGAGAATCTACTAGGAAAACTTTTAGAGATCACTCCGTAAGTAAATCTTTTCGACATGTCTTCACTTGTACACATTGTGGTAAAAAAGGTCATCTTAGGAAATTTTGTTTTGATCTTAAACGAATTACTAGAAAATCCCAACGTAAAGCAACCAATGTATTTAAAATTCCTACACCCCAAGATATTCATTCTTCATTAATTTGGGTTAGGAAATTCGACTTGGTTGCCTTGCAAAATAGGGTTTTTGATTCTCATTTACTTTCACATGCTTCCTCCCTTGCTAAATCTAAAGAATGAATGTGTTAGTGCTTGCATACTTTAGCTTTTGTACTTTATGCTATATTCACATGCTAAATGTATGCTTGTTTAATCAATTTCTAGTCCTTACTTTATATCATATCACATGCTAGAATAATGATTTTTGTTTATCATTTGAAGTTTTTATCTCTTGATAATTTAAGCTTAAAGAAAAATTCAAATGATTTAGGTTGGTCTTTTGAGTATATATTTTTGTTTTTGGTTATAAATGTCAAAAACTCAAAAAGATTGCATTTTGTGTGTATTTTGGTTTGAAACACTTTATGGGGCATATACTTGTGTTTGAATCCCTCCTTTAACGCTCTCATGTGGCTAGAACTTTTGGTGTGGATTATCAATCCTTATTATGTTCTTTACCATGCTTACATGGAGTAGTTGGATTTTGTGTTGTTTTAAACGGATTCTATTTTATATGCCTCTATTCACACATGCACGAGCTCTTTTGAAATTTTAACTTCAAATGTATATTTGAGCTATGTGAGGTGTTCTCCTTCCAATCTTGTCATCTATATATGTGTGACTTAGGAGGACTAGTGCATGTAAAAATCCGTTGCACGTGAGATTTGTGTGAAAAATGAAAACATGATAAATATAAATGTGCACGGGGAAGGGTTCCGAAAGGACTAAGTGATCCTTTGTGATTGTAAGCCACCGTTTTGAATGGACCTAAAATAAATACGTGGTCCAAAGGCCTAAAAACACAAAATATGGCATTAAAAAGATAAATAATTTGCCAAGGCCTATGTTTGATTGATATATTCATTCAAAATTAATATAAATGCTTACTGAGGGTTATCGGATGGTATATCAACGGTTTGCACAATGTCCGTTTATCCTAGTTGCGTATTTCATGTCATGACTCTATTGGTTTGTAGAATCATCAATATGCTAGGCTTGTATGCATTGTGTATGTTTGTTCATTAAGTTCAATTTATATTGTCACATGAGGTTATATTCAAATGTGCTGAAGTTTCCAATCAATTGAGAACTCCGTGAACATGTTTTAAGTGATTGGCTCTAAATTTAATCGTTACTAGTTCACACCCCAACACTTCCGTTTCCATATGACACATTTTTTCCATACGAGTGTGCAAACTTATTGTAGTTTGTGTCACGTGTGTGTTTATATCTATATATACATGTGCGTGTGCATTATTGATATATTTCTAGTACATATATATATATATATATATATATATATATATATATATATATATATATATATATATATATATATAATATTTTGTTTTGTCTTTGCCTTGCTTTATAGTCCTTCTATGCTTATACTTTAGTTTTGGTATAACTTTAAGCTTCAACATGCTTTTATATTTGTTCTTTATCCTTTGCCTATTCCTGAACAAAAAAGGGGAGAATTATAATCTTATCTAATCTTATCTAAGGTTAGGAGATTTAACTTAGGGGGAGTAGCTAACTTCTTGGGTTGATCATTTTGATAAAGGGGAGAATTAATTTTGGGGGAGTATTTATTTTCATTGCTTTAAATACTTTGATATTCCCTATGCACTGCATGAGTTCGCTTAAGTGTGCAGGAATTCTTCTAAAGCGGCATCTTTTAATGGCAAAGCGTTTGATCCTTGGGTTGAGTCAAGTTTGGGTGGGTTATGTTTTGAGTCTAGTAGAGCTTGACGGCCCTTTAGGATTTTTGTTTGGTTTTTGTCCTGGAATAGCCAAAGGGGGAGATTTGTAAGGACACAAATTTCCAATTGAGTACATATATTTTTTTAGCTCAATTCCGGACAAAAACATTTATTCATAGGATTGTATTTAATTGTAATATTCTCAAGCCTATGAAGAGTTTGTTGAAAACGTAGCAGCAAAGAGTATAAAGCTTCATCAATATGCCAGTTTGCATGCCTCGTTTCTACGTCATCAACTATGGTTCCATGCTCCCAAGGTATGAATGTAATATTATATATATAGGAGCTTGGAACAAGTTTAATTGGGTGTTAGGTTTAATTAAAACTGTGTTTTATTTTCAGAAAGATTTAATTAAAACTTTAAAATAAGTTTATAAAGTTTTCTGGGCTAAAATCGAATATTCCAAAGTTTCTGGATCATCGTTCGATATGTCGTTCGAACGAGATTTTCGTTCGAACCAGATGTCGTTCGAACGAGATTGCCAACGACTTCCAATTATGACATACTGGAACTTCGTTGCAAATGTCGTTCGAACGAGATGGTCATTCTAACGATATTTCTAACGAGCTTCTAACGAGTTCATACTGGAACTTCGTTAGAAGACTCATTCGAACGAGATTTCGTTCGAACGAAATGTCATTCGAACGAGACGCCAGGCGGGAATAGTTTTTGCCAGTTTTAAGCAGTTTTTCACCCACTTCCCCACTTATTTCTTAACCAACTTTTCACATCATAACTATGTGCGGGAATCACTTTTGATAAGAAATCTTTTTCATATCCTACTAACTTCAAGAGAGTGTTTTGAGAGTAAAATAAAAGAGGGAAATATATCATGTTTTGAGTGAGTTTTTATCAAAGAGAAAAATATACACCACTCTAGTTTACACCCAAATTAGTTTCTTCCAAGTTCCCATATTCATATATCTTGCTTGAAGTTTTGGCACCAGGTTCATCTCTTCCATTCAAAGAGAATTTTTGGGTTTGCTTCTACATCCATCAAAGAAAGAAGAAGTTCTTTGTTGCGACATTACCCACTTGGATAAAGGCTCCTTGTTCGGGTGACGGTGACCATACAAAGTCCGATCGGTGGACTCCGAGACCGCTCTGGAGCTCTGTGGTTATCCTCTAGGAAGAGGTATCTACAAGAAAAAGCACCGGGGCTTGAGAGGGATCGAGTCGTGTGTTGTAAGCCTTTCTGTCTTGTATTTGTAAATTCCGTACTTAGTGGATTTGAGGCTAGGGCCGTCCGAGGTTGTTTCCCGTCTTGGGTTTTTCCTCGTACATACGGCATAGTGGATTAATTGTTTATTTTATCTTTTGCAAAATCACCTAGAACACATGCTTAGGTAAAAAGATATAAAATGGTTTAATTTAATCTCTACGTGTTTAATTTGGGTAATGTGTAGTTAATTAATTCTAGTCATTTAATTTAATCGTTAAAATTGGTTTGGCCTAATTTGATAAAATTGCAAAATATGACTTGGGAAAATTCTAGGACTTGAATGAATTAACTTGGTTTAAGTGAAAATGATTTTACACATCTTTACGCTTCCGCATCTTGAATATATATAAAAGGAAATAATATTTTAATTGAGAAAATTAAAATCGGGGGTCAAACGATCTTTCATAAAAGATTAGTTAAGTAAAAAAAAATTTAACACCAGCCTAATAGGTTATTAGTAATTATTTTGGTTTTCGACAGTGATGCTAAGAATGAACCATATGAGACTCATGTTTTAATTTGGTACAGGATTGATCGCCCGATATTTTATTAGGCAGGGTGTCACAATTGTTCGGGTAGAAATATGTAATAAGGCGATTATCTTTTATATGTATACTGTGGAGTGTTGAAATTGTATCAGTCTAGGCTAGGCATGATCCATGATTGTTTGAGAAAACCTAGGTTATGAATCCTAATGTAGGAATGATTCATGTTGATAAATTCATACTTGGCGGATATCGTTTATCTCGAGGTTTGTTTGGATAAAGATGTTTGCCATGCTTGAGATTTATCATTAAGGCTTTGAGGTTGCCGTGATTAGGATAGTAATGATGGTTGATAAAATTGAAGTCTGTGGCCCTAGACCCTAGTGTTTAGGATGCCTAGAATTGGAAAAATATCATTGGTGACTAAATTATAGGTTGTGATGAGCTAAGAATTTCGAGGACGAAATTCCCTAAGGAGGAAAGTTTGTAATACTCCGTCCCGGTAAATTAAACAAACAACATATGTGAATTGGGTATTAATAAAAATTATTATTGAAATTATATGGATTATAAAATTTATTGACTACTCCATTAATTAATTAAATTATACTTTATCGAGATTTGTAGGTAACAATTGTTATTTTTAAGAGGACTAATTAATTAAGGATTATATATATAGATTTTAGAACAAAGGGGTTATAAGGTTAATTAAACCATGGAGGTTGTTAAAGGCTTAGAATTTTTTAGGCTTCCTCTGGTATCCAAAGGCTATAAAGGGACAAGAGCGATATTGGGAAGTTGGTCACTCACACTACCAATAATGTCATTCAAGCGAGGAAGAATGTTGCTCAAACTACCCCTCTTGTCGTTCGAGCAACGCAGATAAGATTGGATCTCTCTATAGCTGTCAATTGCCCATTTGTTAAACTAACTCCAGTTCAGACCAGTCGACAATGTGACAACAGGTACACTTGGGAAACTCTTTTGAGTTTGTGTAGTAAATAAGGAAATGTGGACATTGTACAACATGCAGCCAGCCTGCATGCATGCTATCAAACTGCCAACCTTTGGATGTTAATCGATGTCGAGATGGGTAAGGTGTATACCTGATAAGGGAAGTCTTATAGTTTATGAGATGTCTTCATTTAGTAATAACCCATTAGTTTCGGTTATAAAGATAAACCCGTGTGAGTAGGAAGAGGAATTCCCAACCAAGATTTCTATACCTCTTTCTCGTTGGTTAGCTCTCATAGAGAAACCTCCTAACTCAGAGTGTTATACCTTTCCCACCACACCATGTTCATTTACCACCATTAGAGATTTCAACCAAACTCATAACCCTTGTAAAAACCATAGTTTTTTTAGGGTGAAAAACTCTAATAGATTTTGGACACTTCCTCCCTCTTTCTCTATCTCTCTTGGTTTAAATGGAGGTTCTTATGACAAGAGGTTTTAGGGATGAAACCACCCTCTTGTACCATGATATACATCATGTAACCACCACTAGTAAACCCTAAACTAACTCATCTCCCCCTAGTTAAACCTGACCAGATTTTTGGTTGAAGAAGAGGTGAAGTTCTTGATGTGTAGTGAGTATTTGGAGATGGAGTTTTTGAAGGAGGATATTTTAGAAGAAGATAAAAGAATAAATATTGGAGGTCTTGTAACGGCTTTAATGGAGTCTCTTGGAATGAAATTTGGAGGTGCTAGACAACCCCCTTAAGGTCACCTTAGGAGGTGTGTGTGTGTGTGTGTGGGGGGGGGGGGGGAGGGTGTCATCTTCATTGATTGTTCCATGCCTTCCAATGATTTGAACTACATTGAGGTGGGATAAACTACTCTTACCATGTTAAGACTCTATTTTGATAAATATGGTAGTCTTACTATTGTTGATTAAGAGTAGTAGTAGTAGTGTAATATTATGTTATGTTCTTATGAATCTGAAAATAGTCATTTTTATGGAAGAAAAATGCTAGAAAATATTATTGTTGTGTATTTTCTTAATAAATCTAAAAATAGTCATTTAATGGAATAAAGATGCTAGAAAATATTAGTGTTGTTTATTTTCTGAATAAATCTGAAAGTAGTCATTTTATGGAATAAAAATGCTAGAAAGTATTAGTGTCGTGTATCTTCTTCATAAATCTGAAAATAGCCATATTCATGGAGTAGAAATACTAGAAAAAATTGTTGTGCATATTGTAAGGACATTTTTGTCCATTATCAATTTTTATGTCATACGCCGTTACACCGTTGAAGAAATTCAAGATTCATACGCTCATCAACGAATCCGAATATCAAAAGAAGATGAGCAATCAAGTCTGTCAACCGGACCGGTCCGGTCACAAACGGATCGATCCGTTATGCTGAAGGTCAGTATACCCCGGACCGATGAAGCTGAAAACCGAACCGATCCGATGTCATCCGGACCGATCCGACTTCAATAAAAGAACCGATCCGATGTCAATCGGACCGATCCGCCTCAGACCCGGACCGGTTTGCCTGGGATAACCTCAAACAGATCGTGTTCAGATTGTGTTCCGAAATTCATGTCTCAAGTCCTCTTATTTAATCTTTTACGGGAAGTGGTTTTCTAAGACTTCTACACGATTTTCTGAGTTCCAAAACTCTAAAGTCTTCATGGTATTTGAGTCCATTGATTCATACCTTTGATTCACACAAATTCCATACCTTTGTGAATCTCTTTGCAACACAGGAACGAAGTTTTGCTTTTGTTCAACCCTTGTGGAGAAGTCGTTTCTCTTCTCCATTGCAGCCTTACCGAAAGGGATAGTTCCAGCCGCGACTACAGAATCCGATACCTGAGGGTAATTCTTAGTCACTTGTATTTTCATTGTAATCCGATTGTAAGTCGTTTTCTTACAAATTATAGTGAAAATAAATGGTTTTGCCCCTTTGGGGGATTTTTCCTCAATTATGTGTGTTTGAATGTTCTTGCTTAGATTATCATCTTAGTCAATCACATACTGTTGCATGTTTAGGGTTTGTTTTGGGTTAAAAGGGTTTAATATATAATTTTCTCATTTGAACGCAAGCACATACGTTCTCAAATTGTTATCAGAGCAGGTTACGTTAATCTATCGCGTATTCCTATTTTTCGCAAAATTTTTCTAAGATATTAATTTTCTGATAAAATTGATTTTTGAAAAAGTGCGTGTTCAAATGGAGAAATTATATAATAAAATGCCTGTTTTTGACGGGACAAATTATGCTTATTGGAAAGCCCGAATGAGGTCGGCTTTAAAAGGCATTGATGAACGTGTCTGGATTTTGGTTGAACGAGGGTGGACTCCTCCCTCCGTGACTGTTGATAATGCGATTAACTTGAAACCTGTCACTTCTTGGACTGAAGAAGAATTTAAATGGTCATCTTTTAATTCTAAGGGTCTAAGTGCTATTTCTGGGTCTGTCACACTTGATGAGTTCAAACGCATAAGGACGTGCACCACGTCAAAGGAGGCATGGGATGTTTTGCAACTTACCCTTGAGGGTACGAACGTTGTTAAAGAGTCTAAATTACAAAATTTGGCCACCCAATTTGAGACTATCACCATGTCTGAGTCCGAATGCTTTGATGAGTTTTTTGCACGCTTGTCGGACATTGTTAACACTAGTTTTAATTTAGGTGAGGTAATTGATAACACGCGTGTCGTTAAAAAGATTTTGAGATCTCTCCCAAAACGCTTTATTCCTAAAGTCACTGTTTTGAACTCTTTGGAAATTTGAAATCACTTAAGTTGGAAGAACTTGTAGGAGATCTTCAAACCTATAAGATTGACATGTTTCCCAAAACCATTAAGGCTAAGGATAATGGGATTGCTTTAAAAACTCATTTTCAGAAAAAGAAAGAAAAAGTTTTTGACTCCAAGTCTTAATGTGATTTTGACTTAGATGACTTGGCCTTGTTTGCAAAAAATTTCAAAAGAATTCTCAAATTCAAGAACAGTGGAAATTTCAATGATAAAAGGAATGTTGAGAAAAATAATTTTGAAAAGGAAAATGAGAAATATTTCAAAGACCCTCCTAAGAAAGACAATGAGCGATGTTTTGAATGCGATGGTAAGGGTCATAGAGCATTTGAGTGTGCCACCCGTCTGAATAGAGAAAAGGGTAAAACTGTCCTGAATACTACCCTTAGTGACGACAGTGAGGTCGAGTCGGTGGACTCGGGAGGTGAGTCACCGCATGAGCGTAACTTCACCGCGTTCATGGCAAGTCATGTGATACCTCCAATGCTTCTCATGACGATGAGGATGCTACGTCACAAGGACACCTCAACAGTAAGAGCAATGAGAGTGAAGGGGAGGATGAGGCAAGTGAGAGCGAGTGTGATCTCCCACGCGCTTACGCCGAGTTATATTCTGAGTTTTCTGAAACCAAGAAGCGTAATAATGCTTTAGTCCTTAGGATCACCGCTTTAGAGAAGGATTTAAGATTGTTTGGAGAGAGAGAGAGTTGTGGTGAGAATGAGAGAAATAAAAAACTTGAGAAGATAAGATGTTTTGAGTGCGATGGGACAGGGCACAAGAAATTTGAGTGTCCCACTAGACTTAAGAGAGAGGGCAAGAAAGTTGATATGCCCACTTCTCTAAGTGATAGTGAGGATGATAATGGTGATGATAGTTTGATCCAAAAAGCCTTTAGAAAGTTGTTTATCGATACCATGGAAACAAAAAGGACTAATAGGATCCTAGGTCTTCGGATTGGTGAGTTGAAGGGAGAGAATGATGAGCTTAAAAGGGAAAAAGGTGACTTGACCAACACGGTGTCTAGTCTGACGACACATGTACCCCATCTCGAGGATGACCTCAAACAAGCACGGGAGGTTCAAGTCACATTAGAGAATTCACCCGAGCCTATATCCACCAGTGTGAGTGAGTCCCATGGGTGTCCGTCTAGGAATGTTCATCCCAAAATTGTTGATAAATTACTTCCTAGACCGGTTTATGTTTGCTCCCACTGCAAGAAGCGAGGACATCTTAGGGAATTTTGTTCTAAGTTGGGTTTTTTGCCATATCATGCCACTTCACACATTCATGCACATGCACCCACTCATCATACTTTGCCTTCTCATTTTGATAGAGAGTTTGCACATATTCGCGAGCAAGTGAAGTTTTTGATCAAGACTACACAGGATCTAGTGGAGTTGGTTCAAAAGATGTCACCATCTTTAGAAAACTCCACTGTTACTCCCAGTTGAGATCTAGTCTTGATTGCTAGCATAGGTTGTTTATCATGTCTTTTTTTTACCTATTGCTAGCATGTATCATTAGTTAGTTTTTCATTTTTTTTTAAAAATATACAAAAAGATTTTCCTTTAAGAAAATTTTTGAGAAAAGCACAAAAAGATTTTATTTTGATAAAATTTTTTGAAAAAGACCAAAAAGATTTTTCTGTTTTTGCTCCTTTTGTGGATGAGCATATAAGATAGCCAAGTCACAACTTCATTCCATATCTCCATGTGACTGTTTGATAGAGATTTGAGAGGCTACATCATTTCATCCATGTGCTTTACTTAGTATGGAGTATTTGAGATGTAATTAGTGATATCTTCCAATATGTTTGACTCCTATATCCTTTATTCCACACATGCACGACTATATTTGATTATTGCACTTGTCTATCTCATATTGGCTTGAGTGTTTCCATCTCAATTCTGTCTATACAATGTACAATATGCGATAAAACTTGACAAGATTGGAATGCATGTAAAAACCGTTTTGGTGAGACTGTGTGTTTTTGTATAACGGGGAGGGGTTGCGAAAGTTCACCATCTATCCTTTGCGCAAAAGCCACCGTTAAAAAGGACCTAAAAAATGGAGGAATTTCAATATCCGAGGTCCAAAGAGGTTAAAAGAGCCCCGAAAAAATTTAAAGGCAATAAAAAGCAATTCATGCCAAATATGGGCCACTTAGGTTTCACCATCAATTCTCCAAAGTTTGAGAATTTAGAATGCCTCTATTCAAAATTATATCTGAGGGAGTTTTGTTGGAGAATTTAAACGGGTTTGCACTTCCTTGAAAGTCCTGAAAAAGCATAAAAATATTTTGGACGTTATTGGTGTGAAAATCACTTTGAGCTTTGATTTGTTGATTTGATTGAGTCAATATATTATATTGTCATTATTTTACACCAAAGGAAGCATTTGAGTTCATTCGCTAGGAATATCCAATATTCTTCGTACACATATGTCATGTTTGTATGCCTTGATTTTCCTATCGAATTTGATCACACCACTTCATTCACGCTATCATCGACTTGGTTGCTTTGTGTTAATTCATGGTGTGATTTTATCCGAGTGACACCCCGCACTTGCTTATTTGATATATTTCTCTCATTTGTCTATTTGGGGACATCATAAAAAAGGGGAGAAAGAATTATCTTATTATGGGGGAGTTTTTAAAGTTTGAGAGTTTGCTCATAAATTGGTATATATGTTTATATCCTTTCAAACTAGATATGTCACTTGGTATTTTGCTTTGTCTCATGTGTGTAGGTACTACATGGATTATCATTGGATTGCACACCCTAATGAGAAAAGCGTTGTGATTCCTGCAGAATTGAAGAGCAAACGCTGTAGTCTTATTCAATTGTATCTTTCCAGTTTAAGGTTCATGGAAGGGTAAATTTGTATAGGCATTTTCATTTCTTTGATAATTCGGATGTTTGTTTTTATGTATGTACCAGCATAGACATAGGGGGAGATTTGTAAGGACATTTTTGTCCATTATCAATTTTTATGTCATACGCCGTTACACCGTTGAAGAAATTCAAGATTCATACGCTCATCAACGGATCCGAATATCAAAAGAAGAAGAGGAATCAAGTCTGTCAACCGGACCGGTATGCCTGAATAAAAGAACCGATCCGGTCAACCGGACCGATCCGGTCACAAACGGATCGATCCGTTATGCTGAAGGCCAGTATACCCCGGACCGATGACAAACCGATGAAGCTGAAAATCGAACCGATCTGATGTCATCCGGACCGATCCGCCTTCAATAAAAGAACCGATCCGATGTCAACCGGACCGATCCGCCTCAGACCCGGACCGGTCCGCCTAGGATAACCTCAAACAGATCGTGTTTAGATCGTGTTTCGAAATTCATGGCTCAAGTCCTCTTATTTAATCCCACTACGGGAAGTGGTTTTCTAAGACTTCTACACGATTTTTTGAGTTCCAGAACTCTAAAGTCTTTATGGTATTTGAGTCCATTGATTCATACCTTTGATTCACACAAATTCCATACCTTTGTGAATCTCTTTGCAACCCAGGAACGAAGCTTTGCTCTTGTTCAACCCTTGTGGAGAAGCCGTTTCTCTTCTCCATTGCAGACTTACTGGAAAGGGATAGTTCCAGCCGTGACTACAGAATCCGATACCTGAGGGTAATTCTTAGTCACTTGTATTTTCATTGTAATCCGATTGTAAGCCGTTTTCTTACAAATTATAGTGAAAATAAATGGTTTTGCCCCTTTGGGGGATTTTTCCTCAATTATGTGTGTTTGAATGTTCTTGCTTAGATTATCATCTTACTCAATCACACACTGTTGCATGTTTAGGGTTTGTTTTGGGTTAAAAGGGTTTAATATATAATTTGCTCATTTGAACGCAAGCACATACGTTCTCACATATTTTTTAATAAATCTGAAATCGATATTTTATGCAATAAAAATATGAAAAATCTCATTCTAATGAAAAAAATAATGTACATTTTATGGAATAATGTAAGAAATGTTATATTGGTATATTTCTAGTAAAAAAGAAACATTAAACACTTTATACAATAAAAAGGTATGAAAGTTTTACTTGTGTGTATTTTAGGAAAAAAGCAAATAATGGACATTTTTATAAAATAAAAGTGTGGAATGATGTTAATGATTGTAAGATATTTATGAAATAAATATTTTAAGTTTTGTGCAAATGGAAACTTATTAATCAGGAGTAATGTTGGCAATAAAGATGTAAAGGGTGTTATTTAGTTAAGGCGGAACTTTTTCGTGGAACAAAAATTTTAAACGTCTTAACAGTAATGTGTGTGTGAAAGTGAATTAGTCCCTAAGCATGAATGGATTTAGTATAAATCACATGTGTGTGAATAAGGGACTTAAAGAAGAAAAGAAACAATTTTACAAGTGTTAATGGAAAAATAGACGGTTAAGTTTGGGTTTTGGCTTCGACCAGGTAAAAGTAAGGAAATGGAATAATGTGTCATCCATTTCTTAGATATGATGATTGTTTAAACTCAACTTTGGAGACTAGGTGATTAGAGTGGCATGTCTAAGAAGTATTTACTCCGTAAGAACACATTTAGTTCCTTAGTAAAGAACTCGTGGTTAGTTAACAGCGATGATGCAATTAGAGGGACTCAATTCTTGGGCTAGTGTCATACCGTAAGTATTTAACAAGTCAGTAGGCATATAGAACTGTGTTGACCATTACTTAAGGATGTGTACCCAGGTTTTAGTTGATATGATACTACCATTATAGATGAGTGCCTTAGTAATTTTTTATTGATATATATATATATATATATATATATATATATATATATATATATATATTGTAAGCCTTGATGTGAGTTATGAGCCATTCATGGAAAGTATGTTACGTGTGTGACAATGATGAATTAAAGTGATATAGGAGTGAACCCTAGGTAGTCTTTCGTGATCTGGTTTTAGAGAACATGATGTGACATTGAGGAATAGGATCCCTTGTGATGTTGGTGGTGTGGAGATTAAGACTTATAGGTTAAGTACGATGTAATGTATCGTGCAGAATCCTTACTAATGTCAGGTTTTGGTTTGACATGTAGTGTGTGGAATCAAGTCTATTGTAAGGGAGTAATTAGGCCCCTCAATGGGTGCCGATGATAAGGATATAGGTTGAATTTGTACAAAGGTTTCAAATAAAAAGGAAGTAGGATTTTCATTTGAATGCAGTATCTCGTCTATTGGAGACTTATAGGTAGGTGTCTGTGTGATCATGTAACAGTCGTTTGAGGTGGATGCTAGGAAGTCGGTAGGGCATACTTACTATAAGAGAATCATTAGTGATGAAATCTTGTCTGGTTTGGGTGACATTTACATTGGGGTATGCTTGGTGTCCTCGAGGTGAAAACTGTGTTTGATGTTATAGAGTGCAAATGTTCTATTAATGATTGCAATAAGGGTCACTTGACGAACTAAGTTTGTTTGACCAAGTTTCGAGGAGTTGAATCGTGTAATTTGTGGTAGCACCGTCCGATGTAGTGCAAATAGGTGATGAGACCTTTTAAAGGCAATTAGGAATTGGCGTCTTGATGGGACGTAACCCTCATGATCATTGAATAACTACATAAGGAAAGTGTTGTACTCAATTTAGTGAAGTATTAGGAGATGCACTTGAGACTTAGACTATTGTTGTCAGATTGAGAACTTGAGAATAGCACCCAAGATGGAGTGTTGGAGTATGATAAAAGTATCGACTTGAATCGTCATTGCAAGCTAAAGTTCCTAAATAAGGATAGGATTGACCCTTAGCATGTCTTGCCAGACTTTTACGGATTAGGAGGAATGGACCTGGTTGTTACTTTCCATCCTTATAGTGATAATGATGATAGGTTGCGAATGTCACATTGATTTAATTTGGGTGGAATTTGGAGATATGCGAAATTATGGCCTTATACCAACAATGGCTATTACGAGGAGAGTGTTCGCCTATTTGGGCATATCCTAAGTAGATGATGGGATACACTCACTGTGTGATGAAGTTAGTGGTAACCTAGGTGTCTTATGTTGGTCACGATGCCACGTTGACCAGAAAGATACACATGATCGACATTAGAAAGGGTTTTTGGCACCCACCGACTAGAGCGGTTCGTGTTTGTTAAGGATGAGAGGAAGAATACTTATTCCTAATGAGGTAAATCCTGTGTTTGACTTCCCATAAGATAATAGTTCGTGTTCTATATTCTTATCACAATGACGAACGGTTCGTGACTCGATTCGTCACGGTTGGTGATTCAAGCTAGGATGTATGGCTAGACTAGAATCTAATGAAAACACCTGGGAGGATCATAAACTCCAAGCTATGGCATGGGATTGCCTTTTTATAAACCATAATCCATTGCATGCAGATTGAATTTCCCCAAAAATTTTATTTGTTCACTCTGATTCGCTATGTTCTTTTGGTTCTAGTACCCAGGCACCATGTTCTTTAGATTTTGATGTTTTAGTATTGTTCCATGTTGACAGTTTGACAATAGCAAGGTCTGGATCAATATGAGTGTGGATAAACCTTGTGTTGTCATTGAAACTCCACAACCGAGTGCACTCTTATTTGAAATATCCTTTTCGTGTATATGCGATTGTGCGTTCTGTCGCAACGTTTGCTGGTAGTGTTTTCTTTCCATAGGATTAGTGATCTTATGGATTAGAAGATATAAAAATTAGAGGTTCGAGTTATAAAGAGACGGATTATGATTTCAGGATAACGTAAAGTGTTAAAACTCGGGGAAACATAACACGTAGTGTTTTTTTGCCATGGTGAGTGGATTAGTGTAATACTTAGGTAAGAGTTCCATAGTTAGACGACTAGAGTCACCACAGGTTCATAAAAGGATCTGGTGGAAGGTGTTAGCCATACACACTATTTGTGATGTGGTTGGTGTGTCTCTCCTTGAGGTGAGTAACTAACAATGCGAGGTTAGTATCAGGTTTAAGTGAATTTGTGCGGTTAGGATGACTCAAGAATTCGAAAAGACTCCAGATATGTAATCCTGAGAATTGAAATAATTCACGATGATGGATTGGGTGTTAGTTGTATGCCAATTGGGCTCTTGGGTAAGTGTCGAACACTAGAGAGTATTGCCCCGATAAAGGCGTGGTTATGCCTTAGGTGTTAGAAAATAAGACTTAGGATTTAATTCAGTATGATTATCATGTAAGTGGAGACCTGAGGACTATTATGGGCTTTGATGGCTAGCATGATGGTGAGCACTAGAACATTTTGCATGTCAAGTTCTTTGGTAACGGACCCTTATGAAAGGGAACATGATTACTTCTTAGTGATTTAGGACTTCCATGACCTAGGATTGAAAGATCCTTATGACTTAGGATAATAACTGATAACTTCCAGGAACTTGAGGAATTAATGGATTGAGAATTTTTAAGTGGAAATTCCCTAAGGATGGAAGAGTTTAACACCTGCACCATGATTATAATTGTACGCATGTGATTTGGTATCTTGTTATGATCCATTTGGACTTTAGGCTTGGTAAGATGGATCTTTGGTCAAATTTGGGTAATGTAGTGGCCTTAGTGAGATTAAACTAGATTTGTACGGATCAAAGTTGTTGTTCAAAATTATGGATGACGTTCAAACGAGTGGGCACATCGTTCAAACGATGAAAGGCTTATTGCTCGAATGAGGTTCGAACAACCATCTAATGACTAGGATTTGTTAGATTTCCATCGTTCTCTAAAATATCGTTGGAACGCCCTCGTTCGAATGAGGTGCGTTGACATTTGAATGAGGCGTATTTTTTTGTTTGAAGGAAATGGGTTATTTTACCCATTTGTTCCTACGTTTCACCCTCGTTAGTAACTCATTAAATCTCTCGTTCGAAATGAGAGTGCATTTCATTCGCACAAGGTCCAAAGTCGTTCGAACAATTGGATGAAAATAAAACAATTTGGCACATTTTAATGTGCTGTCGCGATCTGGATCATTGAATTGGATGAACTATCGAGCTCCCAACAGCTCAAATCAGATCGTGGGTCAAAGCTTGGTTAGACCATTGGATAAAATGGTTGAGTTTAGAGTAATTTTTGGATTTAACCCTTAGAGTTTGGGGATATTTAAAGTATGTTTTTTCTCATTTAACAACCCAATCAGATTTTGCCTCTCTCTTACTAGCTCTTGGAGCTCCCCCTCCACCAACCACCAAATACCACCTTAGAACCACCATCCCTCCATCCAAAACCACCATAGTTTAACCATTTTCCACATACTTAAGCTTATAAAACCCATATACACCTCACGTTGGAGCAAGATGGGATTTCATGGAGATGTTGTTGGGGATTTTTGGAGAAGAAGAAGAAGAGGAAGAAGAAATTATTGAGTTTGAAGAGGTTTTCATGTAGATTTCAAGGAGCAAGCTTAGTGGAGCTAGGCAATCACTTTAAGGCCACCTTAGGAGGTGGGAGAATGATATCTTCTTCTACATTCATCCAAACATTTTTGGACCTTCTTTGAGGAGAGAAACTCTACTAATTAGCTTAAAAATTCTATTCTCCATAGTATTGGTCTTCTAGTTAGAGTTTGTAAGAGTGGACTGCATATATGATTTAAGAGGGTTGTTTCTTATGGATTTGTGTAAAATGGTCTACAAATGATTTTAGCAGTTTTGAGTTAAATGATATATTTCGAGAAAACTTGGTATTTAAACATTTTATCGAATAAAATATTTGAAATAATATTTATCTTGTTGAAGATATTTTATGAACAATTTCTTAAAGTTTTCTTATAAAAGTTGGGATTTTTCTAAAAATAGACATTTATTCAAGATTTGAAGAAATAATAATGTCTTGTCTTTAAAGGCATTTTTTGCAAATATTATAAAATTTCTGGAATGAATCATGTGTTAAACCCATTTAATGAGATTTTTGAACGTAAAATCCCTCTTCCTATGAATATAAACATGTTGTAAATTGATAATGAACATATAGGCAAGTTTAATGAATGTTTCAAAGGGTTTTAACATTAATAAGAGAAAATAGAAATTTCATCCAATAAAGTATGTGAAAAAGTGTAGAAATAATTATAAATGGGTATTTCAAGAGTACATGTGAAAATAAAGGGAATATGGTGTTTTCTTGCAAAGTAATCTTCAAAATGTCAAATGGTTTGGTAAAGAAATTAATGAAATAAAGAGATTCCAAGCTTCAAATCGTGGTAACTCCAAAGAGTTCAATGAGTGTTAACGAGTAAAAACATTCAAGAGGTTTGTGTGTATAACTTAATAATATTTTTGTGAATCAGCAGTCATGATAATGGGAGAAATGACAAGTTTGGAGATAAAGGGGGTTGTCGATGTAAAAAATTAGATTACTCTAATAATTCAATCACAGATAAATAATTGAGACAAAGAATTTTAAAGTGGTTCAGCCTTATAAGAATGGCCTACATCCACTTTTGCTTTATTGCTGAGTGTTTGGGAATTCTCGATTATAAGTTCTATCAAGAAATTCCCTTCTGAATTCGAAATCCAGGTCTCTTTTACAATGAGGATTGTACAATGTATTTATAGCCCTGAGGCTGTAGTGTGAAAGGGTAATACATTAAATGATATACATATGAAAGGATAATACATTTAATGCCCGCTTGTGCGTCTGAATGATAAGCATTTAACGAATCAGTTGAACTGTTGGTTATCCAGCTATTAATGCTTTGTTCTAGATGCATCTCGGACCGTCTGAGTTGCTTGGACTGCCTAAGCTTCTCGGTACTCAAGAGTTCCTCGGAGAGGCATTGTTCCTCGGAGCGCGTGAGTTCCTCGGGGAACTAGTCTTCCTCGTTGTAGTCTTGTTCCTCGGAGCGCGTGGGTTCCTCGGAAGTGTTGGTTGTTACCACGTAGATAGCCACGTGTCTTCATATGATTGGTCCATGTCAGAAGATTAGATTTGGTATCAACAGAAGCCCCCAATGTTTCATAGTTCCAAATTTGAGGAGTATGGAACATTCTTTCTCGGAATATGGTAGCTTTAAATAGTCTTCCTGATTTTTAGGAGCGTTTCCCTTGTATTTATTTCTCCTTCCTAATTCGTAGAATCATGCTTTTTTGGACTTTTCTGCGTGCTTAGATTCCCGCGTCACTTTTCGTCTTTTTAGCCGCTGTTGTCCGCTTTGATTCCCGCGCCACTTTTCATCATTTAATGTATTACCCTTTCACACTACAGCCTCAGGGTTATAAATACATTGTACAATCCTCATTGTAAAAGTGACCTGGATTTCAAATTCAGAAGGGAATTTCTTGATAGAACTTATAATCGAGAATTCCCAAACACTCAGCAATAAAGCAACAGTGGATGTAGGCCATTCTTATAAGGCTGAACCACTTTAAAATTCTTTGTCTTAATTATTTATCTGCGATTGAATTATTAGAGTAATCTAATTTTTTACATCAACAGATTGGGGTAGGTTGCTCGGAGGATGAAACGATTTGTTGATTTTCCTCGGCAGCAGGCTGGGTGGCTAGGGAATGATCTCCCATCACCATCGAAGACTCTTCGGAGGTAGCTTCGTCCTCTTCTGGAGTTGGAGGGGGACCAAGGATATGTCTCTGGAAGAGCTCGGAAGACTCATTGACCTTCATCTCTTGAAGGGCAGCAACCCATCCATCCCTAAAGTACTTGAGACTGCCATAGTCCACTTGTGACACCATGGCAACCAACCCCTTGTCCCCTTGTCCCAGATAGAGCTGAAGGACTTCTTCACTCTTGGTCTTCTCCAAGGCAAGCTTTTCGGAAAGCAAGTCATCAACAGCTTTCAATTTTTACTCAGCTTCCTCCTTCTGCCGACCTACTTCCCGAAGTTGAACCAACTCCTCCTCGGCAGCCTTGAGTTTATCTTCAAACTCTCCTGCAGTTTTGAGCTTCTCTTCAATCTCCTTATTTTCCATCTCCAAGGCATTTATTCTCTTCTCTAACTCCTTGGAGGCATCAACAGCCCGAGCTTTTTCTTGCTCGGAGGAGGCAAACTTCTTCTCCCAGATAACTTTGTCATCAGCATATTTCTGGCGAGAATCTGCCAGAGACTTGGTAGCTTCTTCCAGAGCTCCCTCTACACTGGACGAGGAGCAAGAAGCCTTAATCGCTTCATCCTTCTTCAGGATTATGTTAAAGCATCTCGTCAACTGTGAAAAGAAAAAGAATGCAAGTTATAAACAGAAATGACAAAGGAAATATGAAAAATTAAAAGTAAGAAGACTTACAGAAGCAAGGTGATGAGCAGCTAGTGAGGTGACCATGTCCCTAGTAAGGTTTTCTTCAGTACCTTGTACCTAGGGAATGATCGAGGACTTTACCGAGATCATGGCAGAGCTCGGGGGAACAAAAGTTGGAACCCTAGTTCCAGCAATTAGGGGTTGATTAATGGTATCAGCCAAATTGACCGAGGAGCTCTTCTTCAGCCTGCTCAGGGGAACAGGTACAGATTCAACCAAGGAAGAACCCTTGGTCGGTGATATCACAATCACCTCTCCAGGAGCAGCAGACCTGCTCGGAGCCACTACGGGCTTCTCGACAACTTTAACAGGAGCAGCTGGAGGAGCTGCATCAGTCTTCTTCGTCCCCTCCCTTGGGACATCAATCCTACTCCTTTTTACCTCCCAAGAACCAGAGGCAGTTTTCTCAAACAGGGTAGAAGGTCTTCTCTTCTTCATCCTTTCACTTAAAGGAATATGGGATTCAGGCGATGAGCTTGTGGAAGCTGGTACTGGCTCTGATTCACTTATCACTGGACGAGCAGTGAAAGAAGTGGTGTAGCTCTTGTACTGCAACAAATACGAAGCTAATCTAATG
Organism: Sambucus nigra; assembly: GCA_949130495.1. Classification (NCBI taxonomy): domain Eukaryota; kingdom Viridiplantae; phylum Streptophyta; class Magnoliopsida; order Dipsacales; family Adoxaceae; genus Sambucus; species Sambucus nigra. The sequence continues at coordinate 120,304,077 of OX422219.1, read as the reverse complement.
TGCTCGTCGACAACACTTTGATGCAGACTCCAGATAAGTTTCAAATGCCTTATATTGACATCTGCATCTTTTGGGCACTTTCTCTTGCTATTAACTGCAAATAAATAAACATTGTTATCAGTGACGTATTTTATCAAACACAAAAGAAACATGATTTTAAAATAAATAAAATAAAATAAAAATAACCTATCCCATTGCCATAAGGAGGGCATCTGGGACCTCGGTAAACCTCATCTCTAGCTAATGGATGGTGTTGCCAATTTTTTATGACAACCCCATGTTCAAAATAATCCCTATTGGCATCAGGGAGATTGACTACTAAGGCTCTATTTAAAAATCTAGTTTTTAAATAAAAAATATTATCATTAACTGCCCATCTATAGCAGTACATGATTTCTGGAATTCCTATTCGAGTTCCATGAATTTGATTTAACCTATGCACCCCATTAACTATTCTCCATGTGTTGGGGGCTATTCGTGCAGGAACAACATCAAAGTACTGACAAACTTCCAGACACAAGGGATTTTGTGGAAAAGAAAATCCACACTCAGCAAAAAAGAGACTGGGGAACCAATGTCCCTCAGCCAAATGGAAGTAATTAGAAGGCTCAGAAAGCTCTTCCAAAACAACCCATGAGGGAATAGAGTAATCATAACGAAATTTCTCAAGAGACTTAACAGGGTAAACCATGGTGAATAAAGAAATGAAGAAGAAGGAAGAAGATCTTACAGGAAAAAAATGGATCTGCTGACAACAAACGGCGGAAAAGATGAACGCACAAGAGAGTTGGAAGAGACGACGTAAAACTCGAAGAAAACAATTTGAAAAGGTAGAAGACGATGGGAGTGTCTGTGAAGTTTAAATACCTTGCCTTGGGAAATGGTGAAGTAATGATTACAAAAAAGGATGATTACGTTACCGGTGGCTAAAAAGATGAAAAGTGGCGCAGGAATCAAAGCGGACAACAGCGGCTAAAAAGATGAAAAGTGGCGTGGGAATCAAAGTGGACAACAGCGGATAAAAAGATGAAAAGTGGCACGGGAATCAAAGCGGACAACAACGGCTAAAAAGAGGAAAAGTGACGCGGGAATCGAAGCACGCTGAAAAGTCCAAAAAAGCATGATTCTACGAATTAGGAAGGAGAAATAAATACAAGGTAAACGCTCCTAAAAATCAAGAAGACTCTTTAAAGCTACCACATTCTGAGAAAGAATGTTCCATACTCCTCAAATTTAGAACTATGAAACATTGGGGGCTTCTGTTGATACCAAATTTAATCTGCTGACATGGACCAATCATATGAAGACACATGGCTATCTATGTGGCAACAAGCAACACTTTCGAGGAACCCACGTGCTCCGAGGAATAAGACTACAATGAGAAAGACTAGTTCCCCGAGGAACTGACGCGATCCGAGGAACAATGCCTCTCCGAGGAACTCTTGAGTACCGAGAAGCTTAGGCGGTCCGAGCAACTCAGACGGTCCGAGCTGCATCTCGAACAAAGCGTTAATAGCTGGATAACCAACAGTTCAACTGATTCATTAAATGCTTATCATTCAGACGCACACGCAAAGAGGGCATTAAATATATTACCCTTTCATATGTATATCATTTAATGTATTAACCTTTCACACTACAGCCTCAGGGCTATAAATACATTGTACAATCCTCATCGTAAAAGAGACCTGGATTTTGAATTCAGAAGGGAATTTCTTGATAGAACTTATAATCGAGAATTCCCAAACACTCTGCAATAAAGCAACAGTGTATGTAGGCCATTCTTATAAGGCTGAACCACTTTAAAATTCTTTGTCTCAATTATTTATCTGTGATTGAATTATTAGACTAATCTAATTTTTTACATCAACTCCTTCAGCTCTGGCTGGGATAAGGGGTGGAACAAGGGGTTGGCTGCCATGGTGTCGCAAGTGGACATTGGTAGTCTCAAGTACTTTAGGGATGGATGGGTTGCTGCCCTTCAGGAGATGAAGGTCGACGAGTCTTCCGAGCTCTTCCAGAGACATATCCCTGGTCCCCCTCCAACTCGAGAAGAGTTAGAAGAGGACAAAGCTACCTCCGAAGAGTCTTCGATGGTGATGGGAGATCATGCCCTAGCCATCCAGCCTGCTGCCGAGGAAAATCAACAAATCGTTTCATCCTCCGACCAAATGCCTATTCTCCCTGAGCAACTATCCCTTCCTTCCGAGCAACCTACCTCTTCATCCCAACCTCCCGAGAAGGTTTTGGGAGATAAGGAAAAGGTGTAGTGTTGTTCGGGTTTCTCTTTATTTTGTTTCTCTTTATCAAATTTAACTCATAAGATGTAACTCTGAACTATGATCTAATAAAGCTTGAATTTTTTTGCATACTGTTGTCTATCTTTCATTCATACTCTGCTTATTCTTCTTATTGATGATTGCTCTTCTTTCTCTGCTAGTTTCTGGCTAGGATGAAACTGCTATCTGCCCATGATACAAAGTTGCTGCGACAATGTAATGAGTACTTTAAGGCTGGTCACACAGACCTGAGTGCTGCACAAGTTGTCGACATACTTGGTCATGATGCTTCAGAACAGGCAGTGGAAGCATATCAATATCTGAAGTGTCTTCTTGATAGGGATGTAGCCAATAACGTTGCCTATTATTAAATGATTAAGGATCTTCAAAGCTCCCTGGAGGACCTTCAGCTTCAATACAAAGAATCCACTGCTTTGTTGCATGAGGGGAACGAGAAGAAGTACTAGCAGATCATTTCCGACAAGGGCTACGAGAAGCTTTTTGTTAGGTACGATGTAAGGGAGAGAACCTTGAGAGGTGAGGTCGAGGAATGCAGACAGATTACTGAGTTGCTGGAAAAGGAAAACAACAACCTGCAGAAGGAGCTGTCACAATTGAAGTCTGCAGCTTCCACTTCTAGCCCGTTATTCATTCTTAGAGGTTGAGAATGCTAAGTTAAGGGAAGAGTTGGACACATTGAAGAGGTCGGGGACTTCCACATATTCTCGGGGCCGAGCAAGAGTTCCTCGGGGACGAGTAAGAGCATCTCAGGTTCTTGTCGAGGAACTGAGGACCCAGTCTGCCTTAGAGAACCAAGCTTTCCAATTAATGGCAAAAAACCAGGCATTGTCTGATATGTCAAAGAAGATTAGGGACTTGGAAAAATAACTCTCTGTGCAGAAGTCAGTCTTGGAGAATAAGGAGATTTTCATCAAGAATCTCCACGAGCAGCTAGAAAGGCTAACATATCAATTCCACAAACAGCCCAGGGAGTTCTGGATGGCTGGATACAACGAAGCACTATTCCACTTGGATGATCGTATCCAGAATGCCAATAATGAGGGCTACAAGCAAGGTTGGCTGAATGCCTTAGGTGTGCTGAAGCTCGAACAAGGTCATTATCTGTGGGACTACCATGATCCCGGGTTGCTCGACTTGCCTGTGCCACCATACAATTTGGACATGGATTGGTTCCCTGCTCGGGCCATTCCTCTGAGCTTAATTTCAAAGTATCTCGGTGACTACAATTTACATTCTCAAATCGAGGTATCTCATCCCGAGCATCTCTTAGATCGCCCATCCGTGATGAATGTCAGGATGTTGAAGGATCTCAATTTCATCAATTCTCCTCTGTCTGTAAATGATCCGCCTGCTGGCGAGGAACCTGTGTCAAAAGTAGAGGGGAAGATACCAGTAGAATAGGAATTTTTGATGTAATAGTTAGTATACATGTCAATGTAACTGTAATTCCATTATCAATGTAATTTATTTTGAATTCAATGAAAGACTTTCATTTTTTTTTGCAAATATTGATTGCTATTGTCTTGTAATTATCAAACACTTTATATTTATGCAATCTGTTAAAAAGATAAGAATATTGTGTTGTTTGTCGACCAACTCAGTAACAATTAAAAAGTTACCAGTATCAATACTGTTGCTCGATCGCTTAATAATAAAGTAATGAGTATAAAAATATTATTTAAAATGTTTCCAACCAACCAAGGTTGTTAGATTCTCCATTTCGACCAACTACAGTTAGTGGGTTTTTATCCCCGACCAGCTATAATTAGTCACTTTTGCACTTTCTGGAATAATCTTACCACCCGACCAACATAAGTTGGTATTTGCGAGAATATTTTGTTTCCTACCCAACCGAGGTTGGCATTTTTAGGAATACTTTGTTTCTTAACCAACCGAGGTTGGCATTTTTAGGAATATTTTGTTTCCTAGCCAAACAGGTTGGCATTTTTAGGAATATTTCGTTTCCTAGCCAAACAGGTTGGCATTTTTAGGAATATTTCGTTTCCTAGCCAAACAGGTTGTCATTTTTAGGAATATTTCATTTCCTAGCCAAACAGGTTGGCATTTTTAGGAATATTTCGTTTCTTTGCCAAACAGGTTGGCATTTTTAGGAATATTTTGTTTCCTAACCAACCGAAGTTGGCATTTTTAGGAATATTTTGTTTCCTAACCAACCGAAATTGGCATTTTTAGGAATATTTTTTTTCCTAACCAACGTAAGTTATCATTTTTAGGAATATTTTGTTTCCTAACCAACCGAAGTTGGCATTTTTAGGAATATTTTGCTTCCTAACCAACCGAAGTTGGCATTTTTAGGAATATTTTGCTGCTGAGAAGTCTGAGCTTTGCCGAGTTTTGCTGAGTAGTGTGTAGCACTAGTATTCCCCGAAAAATTCTCAATAAAAGGGGAGACTTTAGCAGAATATCTTCATTTTATTCATACTGATGGAACTGTGTTACATATGCATCACTGATAATACTTGCGTAGGTGCTCTGCGTTCCATGCATTCTTAAACTCCTCGCCTTCTAAAGTTGCTATTCGATAAGTTCCTGATCGAACAACTTCTGTAACTCGGTATGGTCCATGCCAGTTTGCTTCCAGCTTATTGTGCTTTTGAATTACTTTCTTCAGCACATAGTCTCCTTCTTTCAGGTCGCACTTCTTCACCCTTTTGTTGTAGAACAAAGCTATTCGCTGCTGGTAAGCAGCATTTCTAATGGCTGCTTCTTCTCTAACTTCCTCGAGCATGTCTAAATCCAGTCTTCTCATTAAGTCGCTGACAGGGGAATTGAAATTCAGTAACCTGTATGTTGGAAGGCCCAACTTGGCAGGTATAACGGCTTCACTTCCAAACGCCATCATGTATGGTGATTCTCCAGTTCCTACTCGGGGAGTAGTTCGGTAAGCCCAAAGTACTGATTGTAACTCATTGATCCAGTTTGTTTTTGCATCATCCAATCTTTTCTTCAAGCCATTTAGCAGAGTTCTATTTTTCACCTCAGTTTGTCCATTGCTTTGAGGATGGCCTGGTGGTTAGTGGACCTTCAAAATATTTGATTGACGATAATAGGCGGCAAACTCCTCGTTATCAAATTGTGTTCCATGGTCTGTGATGAAGGCATGAGGTAGACCATATCGACAAATGATGTTCTTCCAAACAAATTGGTACACCTTCTCGTACGTCATATCAATGAGTGGCAAAGCTTCTACCCATTTAGTAAAATAATCCACTACGACGACGAGGTACTTAAACCTTCCTCGGGTCGTTGGCAGTGGCCCAACCAAGTCAATTCCCCACATGGCAAATGTCCAAGGGGAAGTTATGGGTGTCAACAATGCTTGTGGAGTTCTTCGGATGGAGGAAAAGCGCTGGCACTTGTCACACTTCTTGGCATAGGCTATGCAATCATCCCTCATCGTCGGCCAGTAGTATCCTTGCGTCATCACCCTTTGTAAAAGCGTTCGACCTGCTACATGTGCTCCACAAGACCCTTCGTGGATCTCGTCAATTAATTCTTTCACCTCGGAGGGGTGTACACATCTCTGCAAACCTGCCATAATTCCTCGTCTATTGATTCGTCACTTTTATTGTATTTTATACGCCGTTAATTTGTACATTCTAGCATTCCCGTGCATGTATTTCCCGGTTCTTATACTCATTTATTGACTAACCCCTGAGTTCATCATATATACTTTGTATGTGTCTTTATTGAGCTTTTATAGGTCTCGGGAATGCATTTTGGGAAGTTTGGTTTTGATCCGGAAAGGTTTTGTCGACACTTGCACAGTCGGGGGCATTTTGGTAATTTTAGCACTCGGGTTTTGATCCCGATTTCTTCACGGAAGTTGTAGACCTTCTTCTTATCTTCGCGTGGCCTCCGAAGGTGCTCGAATCTGACCTCGAACGAAGAAGTTACGGTTGTTTCGGTGAAACATGGGACAACTAATGCCAATATAGGCATCTTTTCTTCTCCAGCAGGCCCGGATCGATTCGTGATTATTGCCGAATCGATTCGGTTTCATACAGGGGCAAATCTCTACACTTCCGAATCGATTCGGATTTGGCACCGAATCAATTCGGCCCTGCATTTCCAGCTTTCTTCTTATTACTAGTTTGCCATTTTGGTTGGATTTTTGGGGATTTATCCCTTGTTTTTCCTCTTTTGTAGATATAGATTACTTTTGTTAGATATTTGGTGGATAGAAAAACACTCTCTTCTCTCTCCTAGGTCAAAGTTCATTTATGGTTTTTATCAACTTGTGAAGCTTTGATTACTAGTTGAATTGTTGTTATTAATGCAAGAAAGGTTCATTTACTTCTTCTCTACTTGTTCTACTAGCTTTAATTTGCATTTAATTCCATCTCTTGCATTGGTTTGTGTTTAAACTAGATAACTAATTTAATTAAGTTGTTAACTATCATGTGTAATTTAGTTTTAATTATGAGTAGCTAGACTTATGATTGGGGATCAAAATCCCACCTTGGATGCTTGAACTTCAAATCTAGGGTTTGGTTTATAATTGTTCTAATGGAACTTCATGTGTTGGTTTTGGAGTATCATAGTTTCTTAACTTCTCTTGTCATGCAAGGGCTAGTGTTTGAAGCTTTACTACAAACCCAACCCATCTAGCAATAATTAATTAACCCCTAATCCTCCATTGTTGAGTTTAGTCTCTACATGGTTGATGTTCGGACTTAATTAGTTATGCTCGATTAGAATTAATTTCAACCATGCCCTATAATCCCCTTGTTTGTGAATCCGAGGTGGGAGAATGATCCTCGATCCCTTTAATTTCTTGAAGTCAATCTTATCTTAGATCTTTTCATAGTTTCGTATTTATTAATTAATTAGCTGATCATCAATAGTATGTTAGTTTAGAGACTACTCTCAATCACTTTTCCAAACTATTAAATCATCTTTTACACTTTAACTTTTGTGACGTTTAGAGAATCCCTTAAACCTAATCTCGTTCTCTTAGGAGTGTTTCAATCCCTGTGGATTACGATTCCGTACTTACCGGATATTACTTGTTGCGATAGATTTGCACTTGAATCACAAGCATTATTTTGGGCGCACCAAGTTTTTGGCGCCGTTGCCGGGGATTGGCAACTATCTTAGGGTTTGGATATTCTCTTTACACTATCGTTCCCTGTGGTCACCGTGACATCACGGTTTCCAAAAATCAATCCAAAATTCTATAAATGCATGACGCGAGTAGCAATTTGAATCCTATTCGTGAACCATCATCTAGTGAACCCTCGGATTTTTGGAGACCTTTACCATCAATTTCTCGTTCTAGTTCGGTCTCGTCTTCTTCGTATACCTGGGCTCACTCCGATCCTACAACCATGGCCGACAATGTTAGTGAGCACGGTAGTCAAGGGGTTGCACCCGACCCCCCGTATAGGACCATGCGTAATTATTTGCAACCGGAGAGGACCACCTCTCCGTCTTGTATCATTTTTCCTTACACTGCCGCACAATTCCATTTTCGTAATGGAATGATTCAATTACTTCCTACTTTTCACGGCATGGACAGTGAACAACCTTACCTTCATGTTAGAGAGTTTGAGGAGGTGTGCGCTACTTTTAGAGATCAAAGCTGTCCTCTAGATGTCACACGTCTCAAACTCTTCCCGTTTTCCTTAAAAGACAAGGCCAAAACTTGGCTTTGGTCTTTGGCTCCTAATTCCATCGGGAGTTGGCGCGAAATGCAAGCGCAGTTTTTAAAAAAATTCTTTCCAACTCATCGCACCAACTCTTTAAAGAGTCAAATCCAAACATTCGTTCAAACCGAAGGTGAATCATTCGAGCGATGTTGGGAGAGATTTAATGAGGTTCTTCATAAATGCCCACACCACGGCTTCGAAAAGTGGAGATTAATCTCATTTTTCCACAATGGGCTTACACTTAATGCGAAACAAATGGTGGAGACAATGTGCTCCGGTGAGTTCTTTGGTTTAGATCCCGATGATGCGTGGGCACATTTCAAATATTGTGCCGAGACCACCCAAGCATGGGATACCTCGGATCCAAACAAAACCAGTTCGCGACCTTCGGTTCCTTCTTCGTCTAACCCTGGTATGTATCACCTCACTGGCGAGGATGAGATGAAAATGAGATTAGATAAATTATCTAAGAAAGTTGAGGAATTCGGTTCGAAAGTTCGAGATCCCGTTGTTCAAACTCATTCCGTAATTGAGGAGTTATGTGCCATTTGTGACACTAATGCTCATTCGACCCAAGAGTGTCCTACTATTCCGGCTTACAAAGTGATCCTCCATGACCAAGCGAACGCTATGGGAGTTTTTAGAAGATCCCAAAATGTTCCCGACCAAGGGTTTAATCCATCTTGGGGTAACCAACTCGGTTACCAATATCCACAATCTCGTCCTCCCCCGCCTCAGAATTACCAACAACCGTACAACCAACATCCCCCTCCCCAAGTTGTAATGCAAGGTCAACCTCAGGGACCACCTCTAGAAGAAATTTTTCAATCTTTTGCGACTTCTCAACAAGCCACAAATGCTAGGCTCGAAAAATAAATTTCCAAGTTGACCGCTTCTTTGAGTGTGCAAGAAAAAGGAAAATTCTCGTCACAATCTCATGGGCCCGTTGGGCAAAATAGCACGAATTCCGATGTTTCTACTCCTTCTTCCGCTCAATGTAGGTCTATGGAACATGCTAATTCCATCACCACTCTTAGGAGTGGGAAGGTGATTGAAAATCCACCTCCACCTTCCCCGAAAGAATCCGACGAGGTCACAATAACTCCCCGAGAGAGTGAAGTGACTCCTAAAAAGAAAAGAGATAGGTCGTCGACCAAGGGGCTGGAAACTTCAGTCCCTTGTCCATTTCCCGCACCCTTCCCTCAAAGGCTCCTTCCCATTGTTAAACCCAACAAAGATCAAGAGATCATGGAGACGTTCAAACAAGTAAAAATCAATCTCCCTCTCCTTGATGCGATTAAGAAAATCCCTTCCTACGACAAGTTTTTGAAAGATTTGTGCACCTTTAAGAGAAATCATGTTTCTCGCAAAAAGGTGGAGTTGACTGAACAGGTTAGTTCCATTTTCCAACATAACACAATTCCTAAATTTAAGGACCCAGGGTGTCCAATGGTTTCGTGTAAGATTGGAAACTTCGCCATTAATCGCGCTCTTCTTGATCTAGGAGCTAGTGTGAACCTCTTTCCGTATTCGGTTTATCTTCAATTGGACTTGGGAGAACTTAGTCCTACCAAAACTAAAATTTAATTGGCCGACGGCTCCACCAAAATTCCACGGGGCATCTTGGAAGATATCCTCGTCCAGATAGACACCTTTGTGTTTCCGGTCGACTTTATCGTTCTTGATACCCAACCTGTTTTAAGCCCGAACAATCAACCTCCCATCATCTTAGGACGACCATTCCTCGCGACCGCGAATGCTTCGATAAATTGTAGGAATGGTGAGATGAACTTGTCTTTTGGGAATATGACATTAGATGTCAATATTTTCAATGTGTCACACCCCTCGAGTGACGAAGATGATTGTGTGAGGGAAGTGAATTTCATTGGAATGACATGTGTGGACGACGATCATATTGCGAGGGAGGAAATTGAATGGAGTGTGTTAGGTGTGTGTTTTGACATGCTAGGAGAGGTTGGCGTAGGAGAAAACCATGAAATTGGGGATAAATTAGGCAATTTTGATTTCACTTCGACTGATGACTTTATCGTTTTCGAAGATGACATTTACATAGAGTCATCAATCCCATGTAAGAATGGTTGCTCGGAGAAAAATAGAGTAGAAAATGTCTCTATCAATTTGTGCACCGACCCTCCGGTCCGTCACTGTAAGAACCCATGGCCCCCTCTTTCAAATATTAATCCGGTTTTCAGAACCAAACGCGGGTCCAGCGGTTGGAGTAGTCCATTTTGGATAGGTTTCATATCCTCCGATCTTGAGCCCGATATAATTGTTAAGTGTATGAGCCTTAGTTGGAGCAAAGTCAGGCCGAGGGGAAGGATAGGTGTTCACATTGTGAAGTACGTCCTAATAATCTCTGCTGATTTACAAACGGACATCGTACGCAGCTGCCCCGTTAGCAGGGGTGATTCGGTTCGGTGAATTCTCATTTTTTTGGTGCCGAGCAACCCCCGGCATGTGCGGGGTTGCAAATTTTTGGTTCCGGACCAGTTACATACTTATGGTACATCATTTTGGTCCAAAGAAATCCAGTTGAGGTGGCCCCAAAACTTAAACCTCATGAGAATTATAAATTCAGCAAAGCAGAAAGTCCAATCCCAGATCCCGAATCGATTCGGTTTATCACCGAATCGATTCGACCCTTCCCAGTGGCAAATTTTAGAGTCAGCGAATCGATTCTCTATTCAGCCGAATCGATTCGGTTAAGACAAAATGTCAGGTCTCTTCTCCCGAATCGATTCGGATTAATACCGAATCGATTCGGCCCCTTCCAGTGTTCAATTCGAGAATAGCGAATCGATTCGGCTTACCTACCGAATCGATTCGGAGCACCTGCCACTTAAAAATCCCACATGTTGTTTTAATCCTCTTCTCATTCTTTCTACTCTCTTAACCTGCGAACCAGCCTCTCCCTTATCATTTCCCTTCCTCCAATCTTATTCAACCCATGGCTTCCTCTTCCAAGGCATCCTCATCCAAGGTAATTAATTCAACCCTATTAAATCAATTTCAATTCTCATTTAGTGTATTTTGGTATGAAAGTTGGGTTAAATGCATATTTGTAAAATTCACATTTTTTCTGCATGAAACTCCTTATTTTCCCATTGTTTGTGATGAGAATCCAACAAATACAACTTGTTTATGTTGCTTTGATGATTAAGTTGTATTTGTTGGTTTTTTTTCACATTGAGTATATCATTTTCACCCTACTTTCTATACATTGCACACTATATGTTCGATGAAATGCCTATGTGGAGATTTTGTGCGCTAATGCTCTATCTTCGCACCTTTTATCGCACATTCTTGTTGAATTATCCTTGTTTGAGTGCGGTGTGCGTCGGTTACGTCTATTCGACCAACTATTCCCAACGCACACCCTCCGAACCTTGTTCCCCTTATTGCACAATTACTTTGATTTTGTGCATCGCACTTATGGTGTGTATTGAATTATTGTTTTGTAGGGTTCTTCGATCTCCAAGCCCACATCCAATATAATTTCGGGTCGGGGAGGTTTCGAATCCTTCCGCTCAAAACAGGAAAAGGACTGGTTGCGGGCTAGATTTCCTTCGGGTCACCCAATTGCTATTGAGAGGCCTGTGTACCTTGAGGATTTCCCTGCCTCTGTTCGTCGGTACTTTCAGAAGTTTAATTGGGAAGCTCACCTTGCCAGGGCGGGTGATGTCAATGAGGAGCATGTTCGTCGGTTCTAAGCGTCCCTCGTCCCAACCGGGGACCGAACTTTTGAGGCTTACATGCGGGGTAAGCGAATTCCAATTTGAAAGCCTCTCTTGGTTATGCATCTGACTGGGGCCGATAACCCCGAGGATTTTGATTACCCTTGCTCCGATGAGGGGAGGCTGACGAATGAGACCCTGATTGCGCGTCTGGCGCCAGGGAATGTTTGGGCTGGGGAGACTTTCCCCACATCTCTTATGCCCGACAACCACCGTATCATCCACCTTGTTGCTGTTAATTCCATAACGCCAACCCAAACCAAGGTTGTTCTTCACTCCGCCCAGGCCCACTTCTTTTACCATCTCTTGGACGCCAATTCTATCGTCAACCTTCCCGCATTGGTACTTCAACGGATGCTAAAGGCCGCTTACTGTGAGAAGGGTACCACTACCCTCTCGTACGCGCGGTTGGTTTCCTGAATTTGTAGAGATACTGATTGCGAGGTTATGGGTACGGATAACATTCCTCGTCTCCCCAACTTGCTTGGCGAGAAGGCCATTGAGAAGAGTCTTGGAAAGGATTATTGGGAGAGGAGGAAGAAGCGAATGTTGGATGCTCCTGCTGATGCTCCTGACCCTGCGGATGCCCCTGATGCTCCTATGCCGGATATTCCGGATGTGCCTCATCCTGTCCCGCCACCAGCCCCATCTACTGTTGACCCCATCGCGTATCTTGGGGTGCGGATGGATCAGTTGCAGGCCAATTTTTCTGAGTTTCGGGGCACGTATATGTCGAGCTTCGCTTCGTTCCAGGCTGATTTTACTGCATATCGGGGCGCTTACGAGTGCGATATCTCCATGATTACTCGGGCGCAGATGGACCTATTTTCACATCTCCGAGGGGGCGAGGTTGCTGTGCCTCCATACCTTTATGACCCCTATGCCCCTCGTGACCCCGCCGTGCCCGAGTCCCCGCGTCGTCATCCGGACAATATGTAGGCCGTTGTCATCCTACTTTCTCTGCTGCTGACTTTTGTGGTTCTTAATTTTGACTTTTGGGTTTCTATCTTTGTAGTTGTGTTTTGGTGTGGGGAGGAGAGAGTACATTTATTGTATTTTCTAATTTTTTTTTTTTTTGTGCACTATGTACACAACTCGGAATTATTAATGAAATTACTCATTTTCCGTTTCATATTTGTTCTTGTATATATCTCTTTTGTATATATTATTGTTTATGGTACTAACTTGTAACAGGCATGCCGTTGTGCGTTTCTCGAGTTACTCCTTATGGGGTGACTATTTTCTAACCCCTTTTCCCTTTTTATCCCTACTAACATTGGGGACAATGTTTCATTCAAGTTAGGGGGTATGGATTACATTTGTGATGCCGGTTATCATGTTAGTAGTTATTTAGTTATTTATTTATTTATTAAATTAAATTAAAAAAAATCTTTTTCTCTCTCTTATCTACTATGATTACTTATATGATCGACATATCCTATCGTATAGCTATGAAGCATGCTTTGAGTCATTGATTTATGACCCTTTAGCCCGTTATTGTTTGCATTGTGAATAGCATCATAAAATTAAACTGTGAAGCTTTGAGCATATACACATATAATTATTTATGATTTGGTTTAAAGTGTTTCAAATTCGTTATTCTAAGGCACATGCTATACCCTTACAAAAGTGAAAATTGATACTTATCATCATTTGTGAGTGTATACACCCACTCTATCTCTTTCTTGTCGATGAACTCGTTGTCAATCTCATTTTTTTTTCATTTGATTGCATACTAACTGATTTATCACTTGAGCATTATTTTCAATGGTGTTGAGTCCCGCGAATCACATGAAACTTTAGGAAAGGATTATAGGCCCTTGTTGTTGTTTAACCCATATGACCTTGACCTTACCCTTAAATGTTTCCCCTAGTCAACCCCCTTGAGCCTTATTATTCCTTTCGTTTCAACCCCAAATCCCTTGTCCAACTCCACATTGGAGTCCTAAACCCTTATTTACTCCTCCCGTACCTTGATTAGGGATTGTTCCCGGGATTGAATGATGTTGTTTATATGGATTGCAATCAAGCTTTGAGTGACCGAAAGAAAAAGAAAAGAAAAGAAAAAGAAAAAGAAAAGAAAACCAAAAGAAAAAGAAAAGAAAAGAAAAGGAAAAAGAAAAGAAAAATAAAGGAATAAGTTTCGAATAAAATGGGTCCTAGTTGTTCCAATTTCCCCTTGTGCATGAATATCAAAGTCTCACTTTCATGAATACATTGCTTGTGGAATTTGACCATCGATTCCTTAATTGCCCATTAAATCCATTATCCCGCGCGCTATTCCCGAATCTCCTTTGATCCTACACACATCCCTTTCTTTTCCTAACCCTAACCTAGCCTAAAGTCTATACCCCAAAAGTCCTATTTGATCCCAGGGTGATGTGATTCAAAGGTCGAACATTAGCGATAATCTGTTTAAATGCTTTTCTCTTGGTTAATATGCGATATCCTTTCATGAGATTGTATTTTTCACTTTTATATTGCGTTCTTCATTGATGACATGTGTGTGGCCTAGTTTCCCTTTACAATTACTCTTTATGACCGCATGTCCCGTGCGTGTTACATCCCATTTCTAAGTGTTTCATTTGTTGAGTGTAACAACCGGAGAGAACTTGAGTATGCATGCCTTAGATTTTATGTGGATTTTGAAAGTTTTGCCAAATCTAAATTACCACATGTGTCCGCTTATTTCTCTTTTCCATGGTTTCGATTTTTATTGAAGTTATTTGTTTAATGCCGATAATTGCCGTCTTTTGTGTGAGCTTCGTTCACTTTGTTGATAAATTGTGCATCTTAGATATTTGTTGAGCTTCGCATTGGATTTTGCCATATCATAGTATGAGTTGATTTGATGTTTGTGGGTGTCATCCCTGGAAACCCTCACGAGACCTCACTCGTCCCCTAGGGCCACCTAGGGGTTTAAACGGCTTATTGCATACGCTAAATGCAATCGTTCGCGTACGAAAGTGGCATTTTTCCTTTGTTGTACATATTTCCTCTATTTTGGTTGCATTGTTGGCCCTTGTTTCTTCATACTTCATTGCTCGGGTCTAGCAATGTATAAGTTAGGGGGTGTGATTCGTCACTTTTATTGTATTTTATACCCTGTTAATTTGTACATTCTAGCTTTCCCGTGCATGTATTTCCCGGTTCTTATACTCATTTATTGACTAACCCCTGAGTTCATCATATATACTTTGTATGTGTCTTTATTGAGCTTTTATAGGTCTCGGGAATGCATTTTGGGAAGTTTGGTTTTGATCCGAAAAGGTTCCGTCGACACTTGCACAATCGGGGGCATTTTGGTAATTTCACCACTCGGGTTTTGATCCCGATTTCTTCACGGAAGTTGTAGACCTTCTTCTTATCTTCGCGTGGCCTCCGACGGTGCTCGAATCCGACCTCGAACGAAGACGTTACGGTTGTTTCGGTGAAACATGGGACAACTAATGCCAATATAGGCATCTTTTCTTCTCCAGCAGGCCCGAATCGATTCGCGATTATTGCCGAATCGATTCGGTTTCATACAGGGGAAAATATCTACACTTCCGAATCGATTCGGATTTGGCACCGAATCGATTCGGCCCTGCATTTCCTGCTTTCTTCTTATTACTAGTTTGCCATTTTGGTTGGATTTTTGGGGATTTATCCCTTGTTTTTCCTCTTTTGTAGATATAGATTACTTTTGTTAGATATTTGGTGGATAGAAAAACACTCTCTTCTCTCTCCTAGGTCAAAGTTCATTTATGGTTTTTATCAACTTGTGAAGCTTTGATTACTAGTTGAATTGTTGTTATTAATGCAAGAAAGGTTCATTTACTTCTTCTCTACTTGTTCTACTAGCTTTAATTTGCATTTAATTCCATCTCTTGCATTGGTTTGTGTTTAAACTAGATAACTAATTTAATTAAGTTGTTAACTATCATGTGTAATTTAGTTTTAATTATGAGTAGCTAGACTTATGATTGGGGATCAAAATCCCACCTTGGATGCTTGAACTTCAAATCTAGGGTTTGGTTTATAATTGTTCTAATGGAACTTCATGTGTTGGTTTTGGAGTATCATAGTTTCTTAACTTCTCTTGTCATGCAAGGGCTAGTGTTTGAAGCTTTACTACAAACCCAACCCATCTAGCAATAATTAGTTAACCCCTAATCCTCCATTGTTGAGTTTAGTCTCTACATGGTTGATGTTCGAACTTAATTAGTTATGCTCGATTAGAATTAATTTCAACCATGCCCTATAATCCCCTTGTTTGTGAATCCGAGGTGGGAGAATGATCCTCGATCCCTTTAATTTCTTGAACTCAAGCTTATCTTAGTTCTTTCATAGTTCCGTATTTATTAATTAATTAGCTGATCATCAATAGTATGTTAGTTTAGAGACTACTCTCAATCACTTTTCCAAACTATTAAATCATCTTTTAAACTTTAACTTTTGTGACGTTTAGAGAATCCCTTAAACCTAATCTCGTTCTCTTAAGAGTGTTTCAATCCCTGTGGATTACGATTCCGTACTTACCGGATATTACTTGTTGCGATAGATTTGCACTTGAATCACAAGCTTTATTTTGGGCGCACCATCTATTTAAAACACCATTAGTTAATACATACCGAGCAACTTTAAACTTTAATTTTTTGGCAGCGAGCTTGTGAATTGGCAATTCTCCTTCTTCAATATATGCCCTGATGGGATCCAGCCAAGATGGTCCTAAATCAAGGGTGATAAAGTTCATCGTCAGATCTTCATCTATACTCCGACCAGCTAGCAATTCAATTGGGATTGTTCGTCGTATCTCGGTGCGAGTAGCTGATGCTAGTCGAGCTAGGGCATCTGCTCTCGCATTCTCCATTCTTGGTATTCTGACCAGCTGAATAGCGACAAATTCTGACACCAACTCCTTTGCCTTTGCATGATATCTGATCATTAATTCTCCTCTAACTGCATATACTCCCATCATTTGGTTTATGATCAATTGAGAATCACTGAAAACAATGACCTGTTGCACCTCCATAACTTTTGCCAAACTAAGTCCTGCAATCATGGCCTCATACTCAGCCGCATTGTTGGAAGCTTTGAATTGGAAACGCAATGCGTATTCCATATCGATCTCATCAAGAGTGCTCAAAACTATTCCCGCGCCACATCCTGTAGTACAAGATGAGCCATCTACATATAGCCTCCATATAGGTAACTCGTCTTCGAATTTATGATCAGTTAGAGTTCCTCGGTGAAATATTTGTTGCTTCGTTTCCTCCTCGGATTTTTCTTGCTCTTCGTCGATCATTTCTTCTTACCCTTTAACCAACCGGAGTTGGTCTGAGCCCGAAGTCAATGATCTTGTAACATCCACTTGCCCTTTTACCAACCGGAGTTGGTCTGAGCTAGTGTTTGTTGATCCTGTAACATCCACAGGTTGATCAGCGAGCAACTCTTATTTCTCGTCTGGAGTCCTCACAACTAGCTCCACGTCACATCTTGTAATATCCACACGCCCTTTTACCAATAGGAATTGGTCTGAGCCTGTGTTTGTTGATCCTGTAACACCCACAGGTTGATCAGCGAGCAACTTTTGTTCCTCAGAGCTATCAGGATAGGTGAACTCCGCTATAAAGTCTGCTACAGCCTGTCCTTTAAGCGATGATCTGGGTTCATAGACTATATCATATTCACCGAGCTCTATTACCCTGTATATCAATCTTCCTAATTTTTCTGGCTTATGCAGGGCTTGCCTCAATGGCATATCAGTATATACTACTATAGTATGAGCCTGGAAGTATGGCCTCATTCTCCTACTTGCCTCAATAAGTGCCAATGCTAACTTTTCCAGCCTTGGATATCTGATCTCTGCTCCTCGGAAGGCCTTACTTGTGTAGTAAATTGGTTTTTGCACTCCATTCTCCACTCTGATCAACGCCGAGGTAACCGCATTCTCGGACACTGCAAGATACAAGTATAATTTTTCTCCCATCACTGGCATGGACAACAGTGGAGGTGCTCCCAAGTATCTCTTCAAGTCTTGAAAAGCCTTCTCATATTCATCATTCCACTCAAAAGTCTTTCTGAGTGTCTTGAAGAATGGGAGACATCTATCAGTTGCTCGTGAAACAAATCTGTTGAGTGCCACTACTCGTCTTGTGAGACTCTGTACTTCTTTCTTCGTCGTTGGAGATCGCAGCCCTAATAGAGCTTTGATCTTTTCAGGATTTGCTTCAATGTCTCATTGATTGATAATGTATCCGAGAAACGAGCCTTCTCTTACTCCAAAGATGCACTTCGTCGGGTTCAGCTTCATTTGATATTTATCTAGTTGATCAAAAGTCTGACTTAAGTCAACTAGATGATCGGCAGCTTTCTTGCTTTTCGTCAGCATATCGTCAACATAGACTTCCACATTTTCACTGATTTGTTCAGCAAAGACCTTGTTCATCAGCCTCTGATATGTCGCACCTGCATTTTTCAAACCAAAAGGCATAACAATATAACAATAAGTTCCCCTAGGGGTAATGAAAGAAGTACTCTCCCTGTCTTCAGGTTTCATTTTAATTTGATTGTGGCCAGAATAAGCATCCATGAAGCTCAGTAACTCGTGTCCCGAGGTAGCATCCACCAGTTGATCAATTCGGGGCAATGGAAAGTGATCCTTTGGGCATGCTTTGTTGAGGTCGGTGAAGTCTACACACATCCTCCACTTGTTTTTCTTCTTCTTTACCATCACCACATTAACTAACCAATCTGGATATTTAACATCTTCAATGAAACAAGCTTTCTGGAGCTTCTCGACTTCCTCCTGTATAGCTTGATTCTTCTCAGGACTGAATACTCTTCTTCTCTGCTTCACAGGCTTGATCTCCTTATTCACATTGAGCTCGTGACATAAGAAGTTTGGGTCTATCCCAGGCATATCTTCATGACTCCACGCAAAAGTTTGTCTTTTGCTTCTAAGGAAAGTTATCAATTCCTGTTTTAATGAGGCTTCCAACGATGAACCTATTTGAGTAGTTCCCTCAGGGTACTCGTCGTCCAGAATGATGTTTTCAGTAGCTTCCACCACTTGACCCTTCATGAGTTGGGACTCATCTCGAGGATCCAATGTTTCAATTTCTGCACCTTCAACCACTTGATAAGTAGTGGTCTTTTTCTTTGATTCTTCCAGTTCTTCTTGCTCGGCGGATGAATAATAGCATTCCCGAGCTACTTTCTGATCACCTTTCACAACTCCTACTCCAAAGTTTGTTGGAAATTTTAGGCACTGATGCACTGTAGATGGCACATCCTCGAACTTCTTCAATCCTACTCTTACCATGATATACATATGAAAGGGTAATACATTTAATTCCCTCTTTGCGTGTGCGTCTGAATGATAAGCATTTAATGAATCAGTTAAACTGTTGGTTATCCAGCTATTAATGCTTTGTTCGAGATGCAGCTCGGACCGTCTGAGTTGCTCGGACTGCCTAAGCTTCTCGGTACTCAAGAGTTCCTCGGAGAGGCATTGTTCCTCGGAGCGCGTGAGTTCCTCGGAGCGTGTGAGTTCCTCGGGGAACTAGTCTTCCTCGTTGTAGTCTTGTTCCTAGGAGCGCGTGGGTTCCTCGGAAGTTTTGGTTGTTGCCACGTAGATAGCCACGTGTCTTCATATGATTGGTCCATGTCAGTAGATTAAATTTGGTATCAACAGAAGCCCCCAATGTTTCATAGTTCGAAATTTGAGGAGTATGGAACATTCTTTCTCGGAATATGGTAGCTTTAAATAGTCTTCCTGATTTTTAGGAGCGTTTCCCTTGTATTTATTTCTCCTTCCTAATTCGTAGAATCATGCTTTTTTGGACTTTTCTGCGTGCTTCGATTCCCGTATCACTTTTCGTCTTTTTAGCCGCTGTTGTCTGCTTTGATTCCTGCAACACTTTTCATCTTTTTAGCCGCTGTTGTCCGCTTTGATTCCCGCGCCACTTTTCATCTTTTTAGCTGCCGGTAACGTAATCATCCTTTTTTGTAATCATTACTTCACCATTTCCCAAGGCAAGGTATTTAAACTTCACAGACACTCCCATCGTCTTCTACCTTTTCAAATTATTATCTTCGAGTTTTACGTCGTCTCTTTCTACTCTCTTGTGTGTTCATCTTTTCCGTCGTTTGTTGTCAGCAGATCCATTTTTTTCCTGTAAGATCTTCTTCCTTCTTCTTCATTTTCTTTATTCACCATGGTTTACCCTGTTGAGTCTCTTGAGAAGTTTCGTTCTGATTTCTCCATTACCTCATGGGTTGTTTTAGAAGAGCTTTCTGAGCCTTCTAATTACTTCCATTCGGCTGAGGGACATTGGTTCCCCACTCTCTTTTTTGCTGAGTGTGGATTTTCTTTTCCACCAAATCCCATGTGTCTGGAATTTTGTCAGTACTTTGACGTTGTTCCTGCACGAATAGCCCCCAACACATGGAGAATAGTTAATGGGGTGCATGGGTTAAATCAAATTCATGGAACTCAAATAGGAATTCCAGAAATCATGTACTGCTATAGATGGGCAATTAATGATGATATTTTTTATTTAAAACTAGATTTTTAAATAGAGCCTTAGTAGTCAATCTCCCTGATGCCAATGGGGATTATTTTGAACATGGGGTTGTCATAAAAAATTGGCAACACCCTCCATTAGCTGGAGATGAGGTTTACCAAGGTCCCAGATGCCCTCCTTATGGCAATAGGATAGGTTATGCAATCAGCCCTCATCGTCGGCCAGTAGTATCCTTGCGTCATCATCTTTGTAAAAGCGTCCGACCTGCTACATGTGCTCCGCAAGACCCTTCGTGGATCTCTTCAATTAATTCTTTTACCTCGGAGGGGTGTACACACCTCTGCAAACCTGCCATAATTCCTCATCTATATAAAACACCATTAGCTAATACATACCGAGCAGCTTGAAACTTAAATTTTTTGGCAGCGAGCTTGTCAATTGGTAATTCTCCCTCCTCGATATATGACATGATGGAATCCATCCAAGATGGTCCTAAATCAAGGCTGATAAAGTTCATCGTTAGATCTTCATCTATGCTCCGACCAGCTAACACTTCAATTGGGATTGTTCGTCGTAGCTCAGTGCGAGTAGATGATGCTAGTCGAGCTATGGCGTCTGCTCTCGCATTCTCCATTCTTGGTATTCTGACCAACTGGATAGCGGAAAATTCTGACACCAACTCCTTTGCCTTTGCATGATATCTGATCATTAATTACCCTCTAACTGCATATACTCCCATCATTTGATTTATGATCAATTGAGAATCACTGAAAACAATGACCTTTTGCGCCTCCATAATTTTTGCCAAACTAAGTCCTACAATCATGGCCTCATACTCAGCCTCATTGTTGGAAGCTTTGAATTGGAAACGCAAAGCGTATTCCATATCGATCTCATCTGGAGTGATCAAAACTATCCCCGCGCCACATCCGGTAGTACAAGATGATCCATCTACATATAGCCTCCATATAGGTAACTCGTCTTCGAATTTATGATCAGTCAGAGTTCCTCGATGAAATATTTGTTGCTTCCTTTCCTCCTCGGATTTTTCTTGCTCTTCGTTGATCATTTCTTCAGCCCTTTTACCAATCGGAGTTGGTCTGAGCCCGAAGTCAATGATCTTGTAACATCCACTTGCCCTTTTACGAATCGGAGTTGGTCTGAGCTAGTGTTTGTTGATCCTGTAACATCCACAGGTTGATCAGCGAGCAACTCTTGTTTCTCGTCCAGAGTCCTCACAACTATCTCCGCGTCAAATCCTGTAACATCCACACGCCCTTTTACCAATCGGAATTGGCCTGAGCCTGTGTTTGTTGATCCTGTAACACCCACAGGTTGATCAGCGAGCAACTTTTGGTCCTCAGAGCTATCAGGATAGGTAAACTCTGCTATAAAATTTGCTACAGCCTGTCCTTAAAGCGATGATCAAGGTTCATAGACTATATCATATTCACCGAGCTCTATTGCCCAGTACATCAATCTTCCTGATTTTTCTGGCTTATGCAGGGCTTGCCTCAATGGCATATCAGTATATACTACTATAGTATGAGCCTGTAAGTATGGCCTCATTCTCCTACTTGCCTCAATCAGCACTAGTGCCAATTTTTCCAGCCTTGGATATCTGATCTCTGCTCCTCGGAAGGCCTTACTTGTTTAGTAAATTGGCTTTTGTACTCCATTCTCCACTCTGATTAACGCCGAGCTGACTGCATTCTCGGACACTTCAAGGTACAAGTACAATTTTTCTCCCATCACTGGCTTGGACAACAGTGGAGGTGCTCCCAAGTATCTCTTCAAGTCTTGAAAAGCCTTCTCGCATTCATCATTCCGCTCAAGAGTATTTCTGAGTGTCTTGAAGAATGGGAGACATCTATCAGTTGCTCGTGACACAGGTCTGTTGAGTGCCGCTACTCGTCCTGTGAGACTCTGTACTTCCTTTTTCGTCGTTGGAGATCGCATCCCTAATAGAGCTTTGATCTTTTCAGGATTTTCTTCAATGCCTCGTTGATTGACAATGTACCCGAGAAACATGCCTTCTCGTACTCCAAAGATGCAGTTCGTCAGTTTCAGCTTCATTTGATATTTATCTAGTTGATCAAAAGTCTGACTTAAGTTAACTAGATGATCGGAAGCTTTCTTGCTTTTTGTCAGCATATCGTCAACATACACTTCCATATTGTCACTAATTTGTTCAGCAAAGACCTTGTTCATCAGCCTCTGATATGTCTCATCTGCATTTTTCAGACCAAAAGGCATAACATTATAACAATAAGTTCCCCTAGGGGTAATACATTAAATGATATACATATGAAAGGGTAATACATTTAATTCCCTCTTTACATGTGCGTCTGAATGATAAGCATTTAATGAATTGGTTGAACTGTTGGTTATCCAGCTATTAATGCTTTGTTCGAGATGCAGCTTGAACCGTCTGAGTTGCTCGGACCGCCTAAGCTTCTCGGTACTCAAGAGTTCCTCGGAGAGGCATTTTTCCTTGGAGCGCGTGAGTTCCTCGGAGCGTGTGAGTTCCTCGGGGAACTAGTCTTCCTCGTTGTAGTCTTGTTCCTAAGAGCGCGTGGGTTCCTCGAAAGTTTTGGTTGTTGCCACGTAGATAGCCACGTGTCTTCATATGATTGTTCCATGTCAGCAGATTAAATTTGGTATCAACAGAAGCCCCCAATGTTTCATAGTTCGAAATTTGAGGAGTATGGAACATTCTTTCTCGGAATATGGTAGCTTTAAATAGTCTTCCTGATTTTTAGGAGCGTTTCCCTTGTATTTATTTCTCCTTCCTAATTCGTAGAATCATGCTTTTTTGGACTTTTCTGCGTGCTTCGATTCCCGCATCACGTTTCGTCTTTTTAGCCGCTGTTGTCTGCTTTGATTCCCGCGCCACTTTTCATCTTTTTAGCCGCTGTTTTCCGCTTTGATTCCCGCGCCACTTTTCATCTTTTTATCCGCTGTTGCCCGCTTTGATTCACGCGCCACTTTTCATCTTTTTAGCAGCTGTTGTCCGCTTTGATTCCCGTGCCACTTTTCATCTTTTTAGCCGCCGGTAACATAATCATCCTTTTTTGTAATCATTACTTCACCATTTCCCAAGGCAAGGTATTTAAACTTTACAGACACTCCCATCGTCTTCTACCTTTTCAAATTGTTATCTTCGAGTTTTACGTCGTCTCTTCCTACTCTCTTGTACGTTCATCTTTTTCGTCGTTCGTTGTCAGCAGATCCATTCTTTTCCTGTAAGATCTTCTTCCATCTTCTTCATTTCTTTATTCACCATGGTTTACCCTGTCGAGTCTCTTGAGAAGTTTCGTTCTGATTTTTCCATTCCCTCTTGGGTTGTCTTGGAAGAGATTTCTGAGCCTTCTGATTATTTCAATTTGGCCGAGGGACATTGGTTCCCAAGCCTTTTTATTGCTGAGTGTGGATTTTCTTTTCCACCAAATCCCTTGTGTCTGGAATTCTGTCATTATTTTGACGTCGTTCCTACGAGAATATCCCCCAACACATGGAGAATAGTTAATGGGGTGCATAAATTAAATCAAGTCCATGGAACTCGCATAGGAATTCCAGAAATCATGTACTGCTATAGATGGGCAGTTAATGATAATATTTTTTATTTAAAAACTAGATTTTTAGATAGAGCCTTAGTAGTCAATCTCCCTGATACCAATAGGGATTATTTTGAACATGGGGTTGTCATAAAAAAATGTCAACACCCTCCATTAGCTGGATATGAGGTTTACCAGGGTCCCAGATGCCCTCCTTATGGCAATGGGATGGGTTATTTTTATTTTATTTTATTTATTTTAAAATCATGTTTCTTTTATGTTTGATAAAATGTGCCACTGATAACAATGTTTATTTATTTGCAGTTGATAACAAAAGAAAGTGCCCAAAGGAAGCAGATGTTAATGTAAGACATCTGAACCTTATCTGGAGTCTGCATCAGAGTGTTGCCGACGAGCACATTAGGCCGGCTTCGTATCTGCTTCAGTACAAGAGCTACACCACTTCTTTCACTGCTTGTCCAGTGATAAGTGAATCAGATCCAGTACCAGCTTCCACAAACTCATCGCCTGAATCCCATATTTCTTTAAGTGAAAGGATGAAGAAGAGAAGACCTCCTACCCTATTTGAGAAAACTTCCTCCGTTTCTGGGGAGGTAAAAAGGAGTAGGATTGATGTCCTAAGGGAGGGGACGAAGAAGACTGATGCAACTCCTCCAGCTGCTCCTGTTAAAGTTGCCGAGAAGCCCGCAGTGGCTCTGAGCAGGTCTGCTACTCCTCGAGAGGTGATTGTGATATATCCGACCAAGGGTTCTTCCTTGGTTGAATCTGTACCTGTTCCCCCGAGGAGGCTGAAGAAGAGCTCCTCGATCAATTTGGCTGATACCATTACTCAGCCCCTAATTGCTGGAACTGGGGTTCCAACTTTTGTTCCCCCGAGCTCTGCCATGAGCTCAGCAAAGTCCTCAATCATTCCCTACGTACAAGGTACTCAAGAAAAACTTACTAGGGACATGGTCACCTCACTAGCTGCTAGTCACCTTGCTTTTGTAAGTCTTCTTACTTTCAATTTTTCATATTTCCTCTGTCATTTCTGTTTCTAACTTGCTTTCTTTTTCTGTTCACAGTTGACGAGCTGTTTCAATATAATCCTGAAGAAGGATGAAGCGATTAAGGCTTCTTCCTCCTCGTCCAGTGTGGAGGGAGCTCTAGAAGAAGCTACCAAGTCTCTATCAGATTCTTGCCAGAAATATGATGATGACAAAGCTGTCTGGGAGAAGAAGCTTGCCTCCTCCGAACAAGAAAAAGCTCGGGTTGTTGATGCCTCCAAGGAGTTAGAGAAGAGAATAAATGCCTTGGAGAAGGCAAATAAGGAGCTTGAAGAGAAGCTCAAAATTGCAGGAGAGTTTGAAGATAAACTCTAGGCTGCCGAGGAGGAGTTGGTTCAACTTCGGGAAGTAGGTCGGCAGAAGGAGGAAGCTGAGAAAAAACTGAAAGCTGCTGATGACTTGCTATCCGAAAAGCTTGCCTTGGAGAAGACCAAGAGGAAAATGGATGTGAATAATTCCTTTAGCTATGGCTGGGACAAGGGGTGGAACAAGGGGTTGGCTTTCATGGTGTTGCAAGTGGACTCTGGCAGTCTCAAATACTTTAGGGATGGATGGGTTGCTACCCTTCAGGAGATGAAGGTCGATGAGTCTTTCGAGCTCTTCCAGAGACATATTCCTGGTCCCCCTCCAACTCCAGAAGAGTTAGAAGAGGACGAAGCTACCTCCGAAGAGTCTTCGATGGTGATGGGTGATCATGCCCTAGCCATCCAGCCTGGTGCTGAGGAAAATCAACAAATCGTTTCTTCCTCCGAGCAACTGCCTATTCTCCCCGAGCAACTATCCCTTCCCTCCGAGCAACCTACATCTTCATCCCAACCTCCCGAGAACGTTTTGGGAGATAAGGAAAAGGTGTAGTGTTGTTCGGGTTTCTTTTTATTTTGTTTCTCTTTATCCAATGTAACTCATAAGATGTAACTCTGAACTATGATCTAACAAAGCTTGAACTTTTTTGCATACTGTTGTCTATCTTTCATTCATACTCTGCTTATTCTTCTTATTGATGATTGCTCTTCTTTCTATGCTAGTTTCTGGCTAGGATGGAACTGCTATTTGCCCATGATACAAAGTTGCTGCGACAATGTAATGAGCACTTTAAGGCTGGTCACACAGACCTGAGTGCTGCACAAGTTGTCGACATACGTGGTCATGATGCTTCAGAACAGGCAGTGGAAGCATATCAATATCTGAAGTGTCTTCTTAATAGGGAAGTATCCAATAACGTTGCCTATTATGAAATGATTGAGGATCTTCAAAGCACCCTCGAGGACCTTCAGCTTCAATACAAAGAATCCACTGCTTTGTTGCATGAGGGGTACGAGAAGAAGTACCAACAGATTATTGCCAACAAGGGCTACGAGAAGCTTTTTGCTGGGTACGATGTAAGGGAGAGAACCTTGAGAGGTGAGGTCGAAGAATGCAGACAGAGTCCTGAGTTGCTGGAAAAGGAAAACAACAACCTGCAGAAGGAGCTGTCACAATTGAAGTCTGCAGCTTCCACTTCTAGTGCCTTGATCCCAGTGATCGATGAGGGATTTTCGTTCTTAGAGGTTGAGAACGCTAAGTTAAGGGAAGAGTTGGACACCTTGAAGAGGTCGGGACCTTCCACATCTTCTCGGGGACGAGCAAGAGCTCCTCGGGGACGAGCAAGAGCAGCTCGGGTTCTTATCGAGGAACAGAGGACTCGGTCTGCCTTAGAGAACCAGGCTTTCCAATTAATTGCAAAAAACCAGGCATTGTCTGATATGTCAAAGAAGATTAGGGACATGGAAAAATAGCTCTCTCCGCAGAAGTCAGTCTTGGAGAATAAGGGGCTTTTCATCAAGAATCTCCACGAGCAGCTAGAAAGGCTAACATATCAATTCCACAAACAGCCCAGGGAGTTCTGGATGGCTGGATACAATGAAGCACTATTCCATTTGGATGATCGTATCCAGAATGCCAACAATGAGGGCTACAAGCAAGGCTGGCAGAATGCCTTAGGTGTGCTGAAGCTCGAACAATGTCATTATCTGTGGGACTACCATGATCCCGGGTTGCTCGACTTGCCTGTGCCACCATACAATTTGGACATGGATTGGATCCCTGCTCGGGCCATTCCTCGGAGATTAATTTCAAAGTATCTCGGTGACTACAATTTACATTCTCAAATTGAGGTATCTCGTCCCGAGCATCTCTTAGATCGACCATCCGTGATGAATGTCAGGATGTTGAAGGATCTCAATTTCATCAATTCTCCTCTGTCTTTAAATGATCCGCCTGCTGGCGAGGAACCTGTGTCAAAAGCAGAGGGGAAGAGACCAGTAGAATAGGAATTTTTGATGTAATAGTTAGTATACCTGTCAATGTAACTGTAATTTCATTATCAATGTAATTTATTTTGAATTTAATGAAAGATTTTCATTTTTGTTTGCAAATCTTGATTGCTATTGTCTTGTAATTATCAAATACTTTATATTTGTGCATATTTGTTAAAAAGATAACAATAATGTGTTGTTTGTCGACCAACTCAGTAATAATTAAAAAGTTTCAAGTTTCAATAATATTGCTCGATCACTTAATAATAAAGTAATGAGTATAAAAACTGTTTAAAGTTTTTCCAACCAACCAAGGTCGTTAAATTATGCTTGTCGACCAACTACAGTTAGTGGGTTTTTATCCCCGACCAGCCATAGTTGGTAGACTTTTCTCTTAAATGTTTCCGACCAACCAAGGTCGGTAAATTTTGTTTGTCGACCAACAACAGTTGGTGGGTTTTTATCCCCGACCAGCCATAGTTAGCAACTTTTGTACTTTCAGGAATAATCTTACCTCCCGACCAACATAAGTTGGCATTTGCGAGAATATTTTGTTTCCTAACCAACCGAGGTTGGCATTTTTAGGAATATTTTGTTTCCTAACCAAACAGGTTGGCATTTTTAGGAATATTTCGCTTCCTAGCCAAACAGGTTGGCATCTTTTGTAATATTTCGTTTCCTAGCCAAACAGGTTGACATTTTTAGGAATATTTAGTTTCCTAGCCAAACAGGTTGGCATTTTTAGGAATATTTCGTTTCCTAGCCAAACAGGTTGGCATTTTTAGGAATATTTTGTTTCCAAACCAACCGAAGTTGGCATTTTTAGGAATATTTCGTTTCCTAGCCAAACAGGTTGGCATTTTTAGGAATATTTCGTTTCCTAGCCAAACCGGTTGGCATTTTTAGGAATATTTCGTTTCCTAGCCAAACAGGTTGGCATTTTTACGAATATTTTGTTTCCTAACTAACCGAAGTTGGCATTTTTAGGAATATTTTGTTTACTAACCAACCGAAGTTGGCATTTTTAGGAATATTTTGTTTCCTAACCAACCGAAGTTGGCATTTTTAGGAATATTTGCTTCCTAACCAACCGAAGTTGGCATTTTTAGGAATATTTTGCTGCTGAGCAGTCTGAGCTTTGTCGAGTTTTGCTGAGTAGTGTGTAGCACTAGCATTCCCCGAAAAATTCTCAATAAAAGGGGAGACTTTAGCAGAATATCTTCATTTTATTCATACTGATGGAACTGTGTTACATATGCATCACTGATAATACTTGCGTAGGTGCTCTGCATTCCATGCATTCTTAAACTCCTCGCCTTCTAAAGTTGCTATTCGATAGGTTCCTGGTCGAACAGCTTCTGTAACTCGGTATGGTCCATGCCAGTTTGCTTCCAGCTTAATGTGCTTTTGAATTACTTTCTTCAGCACATAATCTCCTTCTTTCAGGTCACACTTCTTCACCCTTTTGTTGTAGAACAAAGTTATTCGCTGCTGGTAAACAACATTTCTAATGGCTGCTTCTTCTCTAACTTCCTCGAGCATGTCTAAATCCAGTCTTCTCATTAAGTCGCTGACAGGGGAATTGAAATTCAGTACCCTGTATGTTGGAAGGCCCAACTTGGCAGGTATAACGGCTTCACTTCCAAACGCCAGCATGTACGGTGATTCTCCAGTTGCTACTCGGGGAGTAGTTCGGTAAGCCCAAAGTACTGATTGTAACTCGTTGATCCAGTTTGCTTTTGCATCATCCAATATTTTCTTCAAGCCATTTAGGAGCGTTCTTTTTGTCACCTCAGTTTGTCTATTGCTTTGAGGATGGCCTGGTGCTGAGTGGACCTTCAAAATATTTTATTGACGATAATAGGCGGCAAACTCCTCGTTATCAAATTGTGTTCCATGTTTTGTGATGAAGGCATGAGGAAGACCATATCGACAAATGATGTTCTTCCAAAAAAATTTGTACACCTTCTCATACGTCATATCAATGAGTGGCTCAGCTTCTATCCATTTAGTAAAATAATCCATTACGATGACGAGGTACTTGAACCTTCCTCGGGTCATTGGCAGTGGCCCAACCAAGTCAATTCCCCACATGGCAAATGGCCAAGGGGAAGTAATGGGTCTCAACAATTCTTGTGGAGTTCTTCGGATGGAGGAAAAGCTCTGACACTTGTCACACTTATTGGCGTAGGCTATGCAATCAGCCCTCATCGTCGGCCAGTAGTATCCTTGCATCATCACCCTTTGTAAAAGCGTCCGACCTGCTACATGTGCTCCACAAGACCCTTCGTGGATCTCTTTAATTAATTCTTTCACCTCGGAGGGGTGTACACATCTCTGCAAACCTACCATAATTCCTCTTCTATATAAAACAACATTAGTTAATACATACCAAGCAGCTTTAAACTTCAATTTTTTGGCAGCGAGCTTGTCAATTGGCAATTCTCCTTCTTCAATATATGCCCTCATGGGATCCATCCAAGATGGTCCTAAATCAAGGGTGATAAAGTTCATCGTCAGATCTTTATCTATACTCCGACCAGCTAGCACTTCAATTGGGATTGTTCGTCGTATCTCGGTGCGAGTAGATGATGCTAGTCGAGCTAGGGCGTTTGCTCTCGCATTCTCCATTCTTGGTATTCTTACCAGCTGAATAGCGACAAATTCTGACACCAGCTCCTTTTCCTTTGCATGATATCTGATCATTAATTCTCCTCTAGTTGCATATACTCCCATCATTTGGTTTATGATCAATTGAGAATCACTGAAAACAATGACCTGTTGTGCCTCCATAATGTTTGCCAAACTAAGTCCTGCAATCATGGCCTCATACTCAGCCTCATTGTTAGAAGCTTTGAATTGGAAACGCAAAGCATATTCCATATCGATCTCATCGGGAGTGCTCAAAACTATCCCCGCGTAACATCCTGTAGTACAAGATGAGCCATCTACATATAGCCTCCATATAGGTAACTCGTCTTCGAATTTATGATCAGTTAGAGTTCCTCGGTGAAATATTTGTTGCTTCCTTTCCTTCTCGGATTTTTCTTGCTCTTCGTCGATCATTTCTTCTTGCCCTTTTACCAACCGGAGTTGGTCTGAGCCCGAAGTCAATGATCTTGTAACATCCACTTGCCCTTTTACCAACCGGAGTTGGTCTGAGCTAGTGTTTGTTGATCCTGTAATATCCACAGGTTGATCAGTGAGCAACTCTTGTTTCTCGTCCGGAGTCCTCACAACTAGCTCTGCGTCACATCCTGTAACATCCACACGCACTTTTACCAATCGGAATTGGTCTGAGCCTGTGTTTGTTGATCCTGTAACATCCACAGGTTAATCAGCGTGCAACTTTTGTTCTTCGGAGCTGTCAGGATAGGTGAACTCCGCTATAAAGTCTGCTACAGCCTATCCTTTAAGCGATGATCTGGGTTTATAGACTATATCATATTCACCGAGCTTTATTGCCCAGTACATCAATCTTCCTGATTTTTCTGGCTTATGGAGGGCTTTCCTCAATGGCATATCAGTATATACTACTATAGTATGAGCCTGGAAGTATGGCCTCATTCTCCTACTTGCCTCAATAAGCGCCAGTGCTAACTTTTCCAGCCTTGGATATCTGATCTCTGCTCCTTGAAAGGCCTTACTTGTGTAGTAAATTGGGTTTTGCACTCCATTCTCCACTCTGATCAACGTCGAGCTAACCGCATTCTCGGACACTGCAAGGTACAAGTACAATTTTTCTCCCAACACTGGCCTGGACAACAGTGGAGGTGCTCCCAAGTATCTCTTCAAGTCTTGAAAAGCCTTCTCACATTCATCATTCCACTAAAAAGTCTTTCTGAGTGTCTTGAAGAATGGGAGACATTAATTCCCCTTTAACTGCATATACTCCCATCATTTGGTTTATGATCAATTGAGAATCACTGAAAATAATGACCTGTTGCGCCTCCATATTTTTGCCAAACTAAGTCCTGCAATCATGGCCTCATACTTAGCCTCATTGTTGGAAGCTTTGAATTGGAAACGCAAAGCGAATTCCATATCGATCTCATATGGAGTGCTCAAAACTATCCCCGCGCCACATCCTATAGTACAAGATGAGCCATATACATATAGCCTCCATATAGGTAACTCGTCTTCGAATTTATGATCAGTTAGAGTTCCTCGATGAAATATTTGTTGCTTCCTTTCCTCGGATTTTTCCTGCTCTTCGTCGATCAATTCTTCTTGCCCTTTTACCAACCGGAGTTGGTCTGAGCCCGAAATCAATGATCTTGAAACATCCACTTGCCCTTTTACCAACCGGAGTTGGTCTGAGCTAGTGTTTGTTGATCCTGTAACATCCATAGGTTTATCAGCGAGCAACTCTTGTTTCTCGTCCGGAGTCCTCACAACTATCTCTGCGTCACATCCTGTAACATCAAAACGCCATTTTACCAATCGGAATTGGTCTGAGCCTGTGTTTGTTGATCCTGTAACATCCACAGGTTGATCAGCGAGCAACTTTTGTTCCTCGGAGCTATCAGGATAGGTGAACTCTGCTATAAAATCTGCTACAGCCTGTCCTTTAAGCGATGATCTGGGTTTATAGACTATATCATATTCACCGAGCTCTATTGTCCAGTACATCAATCTTCCTGATTTTTCTGGCTTATGCAGGGCTTGCCTCAATGGCATATCGGTATTTACTACTATAGTATGAGCCTGGAAGTATGGCCTCATTCTCCTACTTGCCTCAATCAGTGCCAGTGCCAATTTTTCCAGCCTTGGATATCTGATCTCTGCTCCTCGGAAGGCCTTACTTGTATAGTAAATTTTCTTTTGTACTCCCTTCTCCACTCTGATCAACGCCGACCTAACTGCATTCTCGGACACTGCAAGGTACAAGTACAATTTTTCTCCCATCACTGGCCTGGACAACAGTGGAGGTGCTCCCAAGTATCACTTCAAGTCTTGAAAAGCCTTCTCGCATTATTCATTCGACTCAAAAGTCTTTCTGAGTGTCTTGAAGAATGGGAGACATCTATCAGTTGCCCGTGACACAAATCTGTTGAGTGCCGCTACTCGTCCTGTGAGACTCTATACTTCCTTCTTCGTCGGTTGAGATCGCAGCCCTAATAGAGCTTTGATCTTTTCAGGATTTTCTTCAATGCCTCGTTGATTGACAATGTACCCGAGAAACATGCCTTCTCGTACTCCAAAGATGCACTTCGTCGGGTTCAGCTTCATTTGATATTTATCTAGTTGATCAAAAGTCTGACTTAAGTCAACTAGATGATCGGCAGCTTTCTTGCTTTTCGTCAGCATATCATCAACATAGACTTCCATATTTTCACTGATTTGTTCAGCAAAGACCTTGTTCATCAGCCTCTGATATGTCGCACCTGTATTTTTCAAACCAAAAGGCATAACATTATAACAATAAGTACCCCTAGGGGTAATACATTAAATAATATACATATGAAAGGGTAATACATTTAATTCCCTCTTTGCATGTGCGTCTGAATGAAAAGCATTTAATGAATCATTTGAACTGTTGGTTATCCAGCTATTAATGCTTTGTTGGAGATGCAGCTCGGACCGTCTGAGTTGCTCGGACCACCTAAGCTTCTCAGTACTCAAGAGTTCCTCGGAGAGGCATTGTTCCTCGGAGCGCGTGAGTTCCTCGGAGCGCGTGAGTTCCTCGGAGAACTAGTCTTCCACGTTGTAGTCTTGTTCCTCGGAGCGCGTGGGTTCCTCGGAAGTGTTGGTTGTTGCCACGTAGATAGCCACGTGTCTTCATATGATTGGTCCATGTCAGCAGATTAAATTTGGTATCAACAGAAGCCCCCAATGTTTCATAGTTCGAAATTTGAGAAGTATGGAACATTCTTTCTCGGAATATGGTAGCTTTAAATAGTCTTTCTGATTTTTAGGAGCATTTCCCTTATATTTATTTCTCCTTCCTAATTCGTAGAATCATGCTTTTTTGGACTTTTCTGCGTGCTTCGATTCACGCGTCACTTTTTGTCTTTTTAGCCGCTGTTGTCCGCTTTGATTCCCGCGCCACTTTTCATCTTTTTAGCCGCTGTTGTCCGCTTTGATTCCTGCGCCACTTTTCATCTTTTTAGCCGCCGGTAACGCAATCATCCTTTTTTGTAATCATTACTTCACCATTTCCCAAGGCAAGGTATTTAAACTTCACAGACACTCCCATCGTCTTCTACCTTTTCAAATTGTTATCTTCGAGTTTTTTGTCGTCTCTTCCTACTCTCTTGTACATTCATCTTTTTCGTCGTTCGTTGTCAGCAGATCCATTCTTTTCCTGTAAGATTTTCTTCCTTCTTCTTCATTTCTTTATTCACCATGGTTTACCCTGTCGAGTCTCTTGAGAAGTTTCGTTCTGATTTTTCCATTCCCTCTTGGGTTGTCTTGGAAGAGCTTTCTGAGCCTTCTGATTATTTCAATTTGGCTGAGGGACATTGGTTCCCCAGCCTTTTTATTGCCGAGTGTGGATTTTTTTTTCCACCAAATCCCTTGTGTCTGGAATTCTGTCATTATTTTGACGTCGTTCCTGCGAGAATAGCCCCCAACACATGGAGAATAGTTAATGGGGTGCATAAATTAAATCAAGTCCATGGAACTCGCATAGGAATTCCAGAAATCATGTACTGCTATAGATGGGTAGTTAATGATAATATTTTTTATTTAAAAACTAGATTTTTAAATAGAGCCTTAGTAGTAAATCTCCCTGATGCCAATAGGGATTATTTTGAACATGGGGTTGTCATAAAAAATGGAAACACCCTCCATTAGCTGGAGATGAGGTTTACCAGGGTCCCAGATGCCCTCCATATAGCAATGGGATAGGTTATTTTTATTTTATTTTATTTATTTTGAAATCATGTTTCTTTTATGTTTGATAAAATGTGCCAGTGATAACAATGTTTATTTATTTGCAGTTGATAACAAAGGAAAGTGCCCAAAGGAAGCAGATGTTAATATAAGACATCTGAACCTTATCTGGAGTCTGCATCAGAGTGTTGCCGACGAGCACATTAGGTCGACTTCGTATCTGCTTCAGTACAAGAGCTACACCACTTCTTTCACTGCTTATCCAGTGATAAGTGAATCAGAGCCAGTACCAGCTTCCACAAACTCATCGCCTGAATCCCATATTCCTTTAAGTGAAAGGATGAAGAAGAGAAGACCTCCTACCCTATTTGAGAAAACTGCCTCCGGTTCTGGGGAGGTAAAAAGGAGTAGGATTGATGTCCCAAGGGAGGGGACGAAAAAGATTGATGCAACTCCTCCAGCTGCTCCTTTTAAAGTTGCCGAGAAGCCCGCAGTGGCTCTGAGCAGGTCTGCTGCTCCTGGAGAGGTGATTGTGATATATCCGACCAAGGGTTCTTCCTTGGTTGAATCTGTACCTGTTCCCCTGAGGAGGCTGAAGAAGAGTTCCTCGGTTAATTTGGCTGATACCATTACTCAGCCCCTAATTGCTAGAACTGGGGTTCCAACTTTTGTTCCCCCGAGATCTGCCATGAGCTCAGTAAATTCCTCGATCATTCCCGAGGTACAAGGTTTTGAAGAAAACCTTACTAGGGACATGGTCACCTCACTAGCTGCTCGTCACCTTGCTTCTGTAAGTCTTCTTACTTTCAATTTTTCATATTTCCTCTGTTATTTCTGTTTCTAACTTGCTTTCTTTTTCTGTTCACAGTTGATGGGCTTCTTCAATATAATCCTGAAGAAGGATGAAGCGATTAAGGCTTCTTCCTCCTCGTCCAGTGTGGAGGGAGCTCTGGAAGAAGCTACGAAGTCTCTGGCAGATTCTCGCCAGAAATATGCTGATGACAAAGCTGTCTGGGGGAAGAAGCTTGCCTCCTCCGAGCAAGAAAAAGCTCGGGCTGTTGATGCCTCCAAGGAGTTGGAGAAGAGAATAAATGCCTTGGAGAAGGCAAATAAGGAGCTTCAAGAGAAGCTCAAAACTGCAGGAGAGTTTGAAGATAAACTCAAGGCTGCCGAGGAGGAGTTGGTTCAACTTCGGGAAGTAGGTCGGCAGAAGGAGGAAGCTGAGCAAAAACTGAAAGTTGCTGATGACTTGCTGTCCGAAAAGATTCCCTTGGAGAAGACCAAGAGGAAAATGGCTGTGAAGAAGTCCTTTAGCTCTGGCTGGGACAAGGGGTGGAACAAGGGGTTGGCTTCCATGGTGTTGCAAGTGGACTATGGCAGTCTCAAATACTTTAGGGATGGATGGGTTGCTGCCCTTCAGGAGATGAAGTCGACGAGTCTTCCGAGCTCTTCCAGAGACATATCCATGGTCCCCCTCCAACTCCAGAAGAGTTAGAAGAGGACGAAGCTACCTCCGAAGAGTCTTCGATGGTGATGGGCGATCATGCCCTAGCCATCCAGCCTGATGCCGAGGAAAATCAACAAATCGTTTCTTCCTCCGAGCAACTGCCTATTCTCCCCGAGCAACTATCCCGTCCCTCCGAGCAACCTACCTCTTCATCCCAACCTCCCGAGAAGGTTTTGGGAGATAAGGAAAAGGTGTAGTGTTGTTCGGGTTTCTTTTTATGTTGTTTCTCTTTATCAAATTTAACTCATAAGATGTAACTCTGAACTATGATCTAATAAAGCTTGAATTTTTTTGCATACTGTTGTCTATCTTTCATTCATACTCTGCTTATTCTTCTTATTGATGGTTGCTCTTCTTTCTCTGCTAGTTTCTGGCTAGGATGGAACTGCTATCTGCCCATGATACAAAGTTGCTGCGATAATGTAATGAGTACTTTAAGGCTGGTCACACAGACCTGAGTGCTGCACAAGTTATCGACATACTTGGTCATGATGCTTCAGAACAGGCAGTGGAAGCATATCAATATCTGAAGTGTCTTCTTGATAGGGAAGTATCCAATAATGTTTCTTATTATGAAATGATTGAGTATCTTCAAAGCACCCTCGAGGACCTTCAGCTTCAATACAAAGAATCCACTGCTTTGTTGCATGAGGGCTACGAGAAGAAGTACCAGCAGATTATTGCCGACAAGGGCTACGAGAAGCTTTTTGCTGGGTACGATGTAAGGGAGAGAACCTTGAGAGGTGAGGTCGAAGAATGTAGACAGGGTGCTGAGTTGCTAGAAAAGGAAAACAACAACCTGCAGAAGGAGCTGTCACAATTGAAGTCTGCAGCTTCCACTTCTAGTGCCTTGATCCCAGTGACCGATGAGGGATTTTCGTTCTTAGAGGTTGAGAACACTAAGTTAAGGGAAGAGTTGGACACCTTGAAGAGGTCGGGCCCTTCCACATCTTCTCGGGGACGAGCAAGAGCAGCTCGGGTTCTTATCGAGGAACAGAGGACTCGGTCTGCCTTAGAGAACCAGGCTTTCCAATTAATGGCGAAAAACCAGGCATTGTCTGATATGTCAAAGAAGATTAGGGACTTGGAAAAATAGCTCTCTACGCAGAAGTCAGTCTTGGAGAATAAGGAGCTTTTCATCAAGAATCTCCACGAGCAGCTAGAAAGGCTAACATATCA
The DNA here is from genome assembly GCA_949130495.1 of Sambucus nigra. NCBI lineage: Eukaryota > Viridiplantae > Streptophyta > Magnoliopsida > Dipsacales > Adoxaceae > Sambucus > Sambucus nigra. The sequence goes on along the minus strand of OX422219.1, from coordinate 120,267,399 downwards.
ATTCCACAAACAGCCCAGGGAGTTCTGGATGGATGGATACAACGAAGCACTATTCCACTTGGATGATTGTATCCAGAATGCCAACAATGAGGGCTGCAAGCAAGGCTGGTTGAATGCCTTAGGTGTGCTGAAGCTCGAACAAGGTCATTATCTGTGGGACTTCCATGATCCCGGGTTGCTCGACTTGCCTATTCCACCATACAATTTGGACATGGATTGGATCCCTGCTCGGGCCATTCCTCGGAGCTTAATTTCAAAGTATCTCGGTGACTACAATTTACATTCTCAAATCGAGGTATCTCGTCCCGAGCATCTCTAAGATCGACCATCCGTGATGAATGTCAGGATGTTGAAGGATCTCAATTTCATCAATTCACCTCTATCTTTAAATGATCCACCTGCTGGCGAGGAACCTGTGTCAAAAGCAGAGGGGAAGAGACCAGTAGAATAGGAATTTTTGATGTAATAGTTAGTATACATGTCAATGTAACTGTAATTTCATTATCAATGTAATTTATTTTGAATGTAATGAAAGATTTTCATTTTTGTTTGCAAATCTTGATTGCTATTGTCCTGTGATTATCAAATACTTTATATTTGTGCATATTTGTTAAAAAGATAACAATAATGTGTTGTTTGTCGACCAACTCAGTAATAATTAAAAAGTTTCAAGTTTCAATAATATTGCTCGATCACTTAATAATAAAGTAATGAGTATAAAAACTGTTTAAAATTTTTCCAACCAACCAAGGTCGTTAAATTATGCTTGTCGACCAACTACAGTTAGTGGGTTTTTATCCCCGACCAGCCATAGTTGGTAGACTTTTCTCTTAAATGTTTCCGACCAACCAAGGTCGGCAAATTTTCTTTGTCGACCAACTACAGTAGGTGGGTTTTTATCCCCGACCAGCCATAGTTAGCAACTTTTGCACTTTCTGGAATAATCTTACCTCCCGACCAACATAAGTTGCCATTTGCGAGAATATTTTGTTTCCTAACCAACCGAGGTTGGCATTTTTAGGAATATTTTGTTTCCTAACCAATCGAGGTTGGCATTTTTAGGAATATATTGTTTCCTAGCCAAACAGGTTGGCATTTTTCGGAATATTTCGTTTCCTAGCCAAACAGGTTGGCATTTTTAGGTATATTTCGTTTCCTAGCCAAACAGGTTGGCATTTTTAGGAATATTTTGTTTCCTAACCAACCGAAGTTGGCATTTTTAGGAATATTTCATTTCCTAGCCAAACAGGTTGGCATTTTTAGGAATATTTCGAATCCTAGCCAAACAGGTTGGCATTTTTAGGAATATTTCGTTTCCTAGCCAAACAGGTTGGCCTTTTTAGGAATATTTCGTTTCCTAACCAACCGAAGTTGGCATTTTTAGGAATATTTTGTTTCCTAACCAACCGAAGTTGGCATTTTTAGGAATATTTTGTTTCCTAACCAACCGAAGTTGGCATTTTTAGGAATATTTTGCTTCCTAACCAACTGAAGGTCGCATTTTTAGGAATATTTTGCTGCTGAGCAGTCTGAGCTTTGCCGAGTTTTGCTGAGAGTGTGTAGCACTAGTATTCCCCGAAAAATTCTCAATAAAAGGGGAGACTTTAGCAGAATATCTTCATTTTATTCATACTGATCGAACTGTGTTACATATGCATCACTGATAATACTTGCGTAGGTGCTCTGCGTTCCATGCATTCTTAAACTCCTCGCCTTCTAAAGTTGCTATTCGATAAGTTCCTGGTCGAACAGCTTCTGTAACTCGGTATGGTCCATGCTAGTTTTCTTTCAGCTTATTGTGCTTTTGAATTACTTTCTTCAGCACATAGTCTCCTTCTTTCAGGTCGCACTTCTTTACCCTTTTGTTGTAGAACAAAGTTGTTCGCTGCTGGTAAGCAGCATTTCTAATGGCTGCTTCTTCTCTAACTTCCTCGAGCATGTCTAAATCTAGTCTTCTCATTAAGTCGCTGACAGGGGAATTGAAATTCAGTACCCCGTGAGTTGGAAGGGCCAACTCGGCAGGTATACCGGCTTCACTTCCAAACCCCAACACGTATGGTGATTCTCCAGTTGCTGCTCGAGGAGTAGTTCGGTAAGCCCAAAGTACTGATTGTAACTCGTTGATCCAGTTTGCTAATGCATCATCCAATATTTTCTTCAAGCCATTTAGCAGCATTCTGTTTGTCACCTCAGTTTGTCCATTGCTTTGAGGATGGCCTGGTGCTGAGTGGACCTTCAAAATATTTGATTGACGATAATAGGCGGCAAACTCCTCGTTATCAAATTGTGTCCCATCGTCTGTGATGAAGGCATGAGGTAGACCATATCGACAAATGATGTTCTTCCAAACAAATTGGTACACCTTCTCGTACGTCATATCAATGAGGGGCTCAGCTTCTACCCATTTAGTAAAATAATCCACTGCGACGACGAGGTACTTGAACCTTCCTCGGGTCGTTGGCAATGACCCAACCAAGTCAATTCCCCGTATGGAAAATGGAAAAGGGGAAGTTATGGGTGTCAACAATGCTTGTGGAGTTCTTCGGATGGAGGAAAAACGCTGGCACTTGTCACACTTCTTGGCGTAGGCTATGCAATCAGCCCTCATCGTCGGCCAGTAGTATCCTTGCGTCATCACCCTTTGTAAAAGTGTCCGACCTGCTACATGTGCTCCACAAGACCCTTCTTGGATCTCTTCAATTAATTCTTTCACCTCGGAGGGGTGTACACATCTCTGCAAACCTGCCATAATTCCTTGTCTATATAAAACACCATTAGTTAATACATACCGAGCATCTTTAAACTTCAATTTTTTGGCAGCGAGCTTGTCAATTGGTAATTCTCCTTCTTCAATATATGCCCTGATGGGATCCATCCAAGATGGTCCTAAATCAAGGGTTATAAAGTTTATCGTAAGATCTTCATCTATACTCCGACCAGTTAGCACTTCAATTGGGATTGTTCGTCGTAGCTCGGTGCGAGTAGCTGATGCTAGTCGAGCTAGGGCGTCTGCTCTCGCATTCTCCATTCTTGGAATTCTGACCAGCTCCTTTGCCTTTGCATGATATCTGATAATTAATTATCCTCTAACTTCATATACTCCCATCATTTGGTATATGATCAATTGAGAATCACTGAAAACAATGACCTGTTGCGCCTCCATAATTTTTGCCAAACTAAGTCCTGCAATCACGGCCTCATACTCAGCCTCATTGTTGGAAGCTTTGAATTGGAAACGCAAAGCGTATTCCATATCGATCTCATCTGGAGTGCTCAAAACTATCCCCGTGCCACATCCTGTAGTACAAGATAAGCCATCTACATATAGCCTCCATATAGGTAACTCGTCTTCGAATTTATTATCAGTCAGAGTTCCTCGATGAAATATTTGTTGCTTTCTTTCCTCCTCGGATTTTTCTTGCTATTCGCCGATCATTTCTTCTTGCCCTTTTTCCAACCGGAGTTGGTCTGAGCCCGAAGTCAATGATCTTGTAACATTCACTTGCCATTTTTCCATTCGGAGTTTGTCTGAGCTAGTGTTTGTTGATCCTGCAACATCCACAGGTTGATCAACGAGCAAATCTTGTTTCTCGCCCGGAGTCCTAACAACTATCTCTGCGTCACATCCTGTAACATCCACTCGCCCTTTTACCAATCGGAATTGGTCTGAGCCTGTGTTTGTTGATCCTGTAACATCCACAGGTTGATCAGCGAGCAACTTTTGTTCCTCAGAGCTATCAGGATAGGTGAACTCTGCTATAAAATCTGCTACAGCTTGTCCTTTAAGCGATGTTCTGGGTTCATAGACTATATCATATTCACCGAGCTCTATTGCCCAGTACATCAAACTTCCTGATTTTTCTGGCTTATGCAGGGCTTGCCTCAATGGCATATCAGTATATACTACTATAGTATGAGCCTGGAAGTATGGCCTCATTCTCCTACTTGCCTCAATCAGCGCCAGTGCCAATTTTTTCAGCCTTGGATATCTGATCTTTGCTCCTCGGAAGGCCTTACTTGTATAGTAAATTTTCTTTTGTACTCCATTCACCACTCTGATCAACGCCGACCTAACTGCATTCTCAGACACTGCAAGGTACAAGTACAATTTTTCTCCCATCACTGGCCTGGACAACAGTGGAGGTGCTCCCAAGTATCTCTCCAAGTCTTGCAAAGCCTTCTCGCATTCATCATTCCACTCAAAAGTCTTTCTGAGTGTCTTGAAAAATTGGAGACATCTATCAGTTGCTCGTGACACAAATCTGTTGAGTGCCGCTACTCGTCCTATGAGACTCTGTACTTCCTTCTTCGTCGTTGGAGATCGCAACCCTAATAGAGCTTTGATCTTTTCAGGATTTGCTTCAATGCCTCGTTGATTGACAATGTACCCGAGAAACATGCCTTCTCGTACTCCAAAGATGCACTTCGTCGGGTTCAGCTTCATTTGATATATATCTAGTTGATCAAAAGTCTGACTTAAGTCAACTAGATGATCGGCAATTTTCTTGCTTTTCGTCAGCATATCGTCAACATAGACTTCCATATTGTAACTGATTTGTTCAGCAAAGACCTTGTTCATCAGCCTCTGATATGTCGCACCTGCGTTTTTCAAACCAAAAGGCATAACATTATAACAATAAGTTCCCCTAGGGGTAATGAAAGAAGTACTCACCCTATCTTCAGGTTTCATTTTAATTTCATTGTAGCCAGAATAAGCATCCATGAAGCTCAGCAACTCGTGTCCCGAGGTAGCATCCACCAGTTGATCAATTCGGGGCAATGGAAAGTGATCCTTTAGGCATACTTTGTTGAGGTCAGTGAAGTCTACACACATCCTCCACTTGTTGTTCTTCTTCTTTACCATTACCACATTTGCTAACCAATCTGGATATTTAACATCTTCAATGAAACAAGCTTTCTGGAGCTTCTCGACTTCCTCCTCTATATCTTGATTCTTCTCGGGACTAAATACTCTTCTTCTCTGCTTCACAGGCTTGATCTCCTTATTCACATTGAGCTCGTGACATAAGAAGTTTGGGTCTATCCCAGGCATATCTTCATGACTCCACGCAAAAGTTTGTCTTCTGCTTCTAAGGGAAGTTATCAATTCCTGTTTTAATGAGGCTTCCAACGATGAACCTATTTGAGTAGTTCGCTCAGGGTGCTCGTCGTCCAGAATGATGTTTTCAGTAGCTTCCACCACTTGACCCTTCACGAGTTGCGACTCATCTCGAGGATCCAATGTTTCAATTTCTTCACCTTCATCCACTTGATAAGTAGTGGTATTTTTCTTTGATTCTTCCAGTTCTTCTTTCTCGACGGATGAATAATAGCATTCCCGAGCTACTTTCTGATCACCATTCACAACTCCTAATCCAAAGTTTGTTGGAAATTTTAGGCACTGACGCACTGTAGATGGCACAGCCTCAAACTTCTTCAATCTTACTCTTCCCATGATGATATTGTACGATGATTGGACATTCTTGTTCATCACGAAGAAACGTATTCTTTTTGTCCGACAAGCAGGCCATGTACCAATGAATATATCCAACTTGATCGTCCCAAGTGGAAATACTTTCTCGCCAGTAAAACCAATGAGGGGTCTGTGGTAAGGCTCCAGTTGAGATAGCTTTAGATTTAAACTATCGAAGCACGAGTAGAACATAATGTCTGCCGAGCTACCATTATCGACCAGTACTCTTGAAATCATTACCTCCTTCATTCTCATTTTGATCACCAGCGGGTCATCATGAGGATATAAAACACCTGCAAGGTTATTTTTTGAAAAACCGATAACCAATTTCTCCTTGTTCACCTTTCTCGGGCGATCTTCCTCAGCTAGATTTATTCGCTGAATGTACGAGCAAGCTTGAGCCTCACCGAGGTAAGCTTTTCTTTCTGCAGTAAGGTCTCCTCCTCCTGCATCTCCTCTTGTAATAACATTACAATCAAATGGCCCAAAACATATTGAAAATACCTCTCATTCTGGCTGCCTTGGTTTCTTGGGAAGATCAGGGTCATCCTCTGGATCAACTTCATGGTTTCTCTTCTTGTTCTCCTCTGCTCGACGAGGAGATCTAGACCTCTCTCTAGTTCGGTCGTTGTTTCTTCTTTCGCCTCCCCGATCAACATACTTTACTAGCTTTCCTCGTCAGATGAGTGTTTCAATTTCATTCTGAAGAGCTATGCAATTTTTGGTCATGTGGCCATGATCCTTGTGGAATTCGCAATATTTTTCCCTATTCCTCGTGTCAGGGCCTGCCTTCATTTTCTTTGGCCAGTTTAACTCCTCGCTGTTCTTAATTTCTTCCAAGACGTGGTTGATCTTTGCCTTCAAAGGTGTGTACTTATCAAATTTTCTCAAGACTTCCCATGACGACCTATTTTTGGATTGTTTGTCACCACCATTGTTCTTATGTTCTTTCTTTTTAGCTTTATCACCTTCCACCTTGGTTTCTTTGGCATCCATATTCTTCTTCGCAGACATAGCCTCCTCGGCATTCATAATCTTGGACGCTTTTCCCATCAGGTCCGACATGGTTCGAGGTGGATCTTTGGCCAAAGTGTAGTACAAATTGTTTGGCAGTAGTCCACTCATCAAAGCGGTAATCGCTGTCTTCTCCTCATAATCAATGACTTCGAATTTCTCGTTATTAAAACGAGTTATATAATCTCTGGTACTCTCACCAGCTTTTTGTCTAACACTTAACAAATGTGATACTCGTTTAACTGGCTTTGCTCCAAAGCAGAAATTCCCAATGAATAACTCGGCCAATTGAACAAAAGTTGAAATCTTACCCCGAGGAAGAATATTATACCATATTTGAGCAGATCCGGTAAGTGTTCCCGAGAATGCTCTGCATCTCATCTCATCTGGGACAACATAGATGTCGGTTGCAGATTGGTATTGTTCTATATGGAGGACAGGGTCAGTCTTTCCATCATACTTGGGAGTCACAATAGGTGCTTTGAACTTTGATGGTGTTGGAAAATCAATAATGTCCTGGACAAAAGGTGTTCCTCGAACAAAGGTTCGTTGTAGAGGGTTCTTGGCCTTAGCCATTTCCCCTAATCTATCCTCCAGCCTCTGAATAGATATTTTACATGCATCATTTCCTTCCTCGGGCCTATTGGTTCGAGCAACTGATCGCGTTGAAATGGCTTCCTGGGATTTATCTTGACGAGCAACTAGTCGGTCATAGGATCTATCTTGACGAGCAGCTGGTCGCGACTGGGCATATCCTTCCCTTAAATCTGATGGTCATCGAAAGATCCTCGACACTGCATTAAGAGGACTTTTGTTCCTCCTAGGGCCTAATCGGTCGAAAGGAGAAACCCTACTTAATCTTTCCAATGCACTGGTCCTTTCGGGGGAGAGGGTGACACGTTGTTCAGTATCTGTGGCCCGCACTGACGAAGTTCGCCCAAGTTGATAAGAAAAATATTCAGATTCCTCATTGCGATATGAATTATTACGCCTAGTATGCGAAGAAGGCGCACGGGTATTTCTTTGAATGCTTCGTGGTCCGAAATGGGCTGATGCACCGCCATGGAGGGTTTGGATGAGTTGTCGCATTATTTCTTGCATGACGGTCTGGCCCTGAGCCAGATTTGCCATTATTCCAGTCAGATCTGGAATAATCAGTGGAACTGATGGATTTGGAGGGGTTCCAGCGTTTCGATTGCTGGATTCAGGAATATCCGCCATTGGTAATGGATTATTTTTGATGAAAAATGATATTATCAGTCGTTTCCCACAGACGGCGCCAATCTGTTGATGTAAAAAATTAGATTACTCTAATAATTCAATCACAAATAAATAATTGAGACAAAGAATTTTAAATTGGTTCAGCCTTATAATAATGGCCTACATCCACTATTGCTTTATTGCTGAGTGTTTGTGAATTCTCGATTATAAGTTCTATCAAGAAATTCCCTTCTGAATTCGAAATCCAGGTCTCTTTTACAATGAGGATTGTACAATGTATTTATAGCCCTGAGGATGTAGTGTGAAAGGGTAATACATTAAATGATATACATATGAAAGGGTAATACATTTAATGCCCTCTTTGCGTGTGCATCTGAATGATAAGCATTTAATGAATCAGTTGAACTGTTGGTTATCCAACTATTAATGCTTTGTTCAAGATGCAGCTCGGACCGTCTGAGTTTCTCGGACCGCCTAAGCCTCTCGGTACTCAAGAGTTCCTCGGAGAGACATTGTTCCTCGGAGCGCGTGGGTTCCTCGGAAGTGTTTGTTGTTGCCACGTAGATAGCCACGTGTCTTCATATGATTGGTCCATGTCAGCAGATTAAATTTGGTATCAACAGGGGTAAAATGGTAAGTTTACGTAAAGTGGAATATTTTTATGATTTTTTTTTTAATTTTTGAAACGGTGTTACACAAATGGTCCTAAATGAAAGTTATTTTGGGGGTAACATCAATGCAAGTGCGTAAAGGACAATAAGTGGTGATTTTAAAGTGTAACACAAGGTACGCTGAGATCCCCGTGTTTTGGCTTCGTCTGGTAAAGTGGAATAATGTGTGTAGACACCCCATTCTGTTACCCCCCAAGTCTTCTTAGGTCCCTAGTACCTCCCTTCATCATCGTAAACCTAGGTCATGTCCCGAGTACTGACTTGGAGGCCATCGGGCACTCCCCGGCTCAGTTTGACCCAAAAGTCAAACTCTTTGTCTCGATCGAGACTGAATGAGTCTTCGAAGGGAACTGAATACCCTTTCTAACGGTCTTCCCCGTGCGCGATTCCGACTTACCATGCGGACGAACGATTCGTTTGCGTCCGAAACCTGACCCAGAGGCCACGGGGTGCTCTCGGGCTCTATTTGACCTAAGTCAACTCTTCAGCTCAACCGAGGATGAATGAATCTTCTAAGGGCACTGAATACCCTTTCCAACGGTCCATCCCGTGCGCGATTTTGACTTTCCATGCGGACGAACGATCCGTTTGACGCTGGGAGGTCATCGAATGCTTCTCGAGCCCGGTTGACAAAAGTCAACTCTCCAAACTGGGTCAAACACTTTGAATGTCGAAGTACATCTCCTACCCTTTCCAACGGTCCGCCCTGTGCACGATTCAGACTTACCCTGCAGACGAACGATCCGTTTGCATCCGAACGATTCCCCGTCCAATGGACCAATAAATGCTTCCGAGCCATATTTGACCCGAAGTCAACTCCCGAACCTGGGAGCGGTCCAAAGGACTTTTAAAGGTCTCTGAATTAACTTTCCAACGGTATGACCCCTGCGTGATTCTAACCAACGATTTTCCCTTAGTGGTCGATTTTTCAAAAAAGCCTGAAGCGTACTACCAAATGGTAAGTTCCAGACCCTGCCTATCGGCACCTGCCGATAGGCAGGAACTAGTCTATGCCGATCGGCATTCACCTGGGCCTATAAAAGGTGGCCTTCACCTCATTTGTAGGAAAAGCCCAGATCTGATAAAAATCTCTCTAAGTGAATCCCATAAACCTCTCTCGAAGGTAGCGTGATTTTAACTTCCAAATTCCTTTTTTACTTCCACTTTTCATCATCCTTTTCATCAAACTTGGTGAATTAGCCACTCTCCATCATCATCCAAGTGCAAGGTCTGCTCTCCAACATTTAAGATCAAGCTCAAGATCTTCAAGAAGGTCCAACTTTCTCAAACTCTCTCTTAAATTATCTTAAATTCCCAATAACTTGTTTTCTTATTTAGCACTTTTATTATCTCATCTCACACATCCTAATATACTTTTTATTTAGTATTATTGTACATCTTTTATTTTCATAAAACCCAAAAAACAAGAAAAAGAGGGTTTGCTCATAAATTCCAAGTAGGGATTCTCACACTTTTTCCACACTTTTCTCACAATCAAAACACTTTTTCTACAGACACACACACACTTACAAATAAGAGATTCCCCATTTGGATTTACGGGATAAACCCCACCCCTCATTTTGTATGCAAACTACATGGACTTTGGTGCCTTTATAGGCTACATAGGCGTCTCGGGGTAAAACCCGAGACTCGAGTCCTTTCTCTAACTTTTTCCCTCATTTTCTATCTTCTCTAAATCAATTTTCCTTATATTCTATATACTTGCCCTTAATAACGTATTGCTCCATATGCGTTATCGTTCCAGTATAACGATCAACGTAGGGGTAATCGCGTAAATCTTATTTTTCTAATATTATTCTTATATCTTCCTACGGATGAATCGCTTTATCTTTTCCATGATACAAGTCGAGGATTCCTACCTCCATTTTATATATACACATGCACACATATCACTGGGGGGAAACAAAAGGAAAATTGCAAATATTCATGAGAGACCGATAGGGTGGAATGGGTGCCTAACACCTTCCCATTTCATAACTAAGCCTACGAACCCTTCTAGAATCGTCTTGGTTTTGCACGCACCAGTATGTCTTTGGATGCCATCCTTCGGGGTGGCTTCCCCTTTTTCTTTTGTCTAGTTTGAGTAAAATAGACTGGCGACTCTGAATATCTCTACATTTTTACACCACATCTCAAACGACGTCGATCGAAGTGCTCCTGAGAGGGACGCGCGGGACCCAAAGGATCCTTTCCTCCATGCGCCCGCCCTCATGACGAGGATCGGGGATGGACACAGTGGTGACCCTACTGGGGATTATGTGTTTTTGTTTGTGGGCTTGACTCTATTTACATGAATGCTATATTTGCCTATGTTTCCCCCCATATTTGCATGATCCCCTTTCTCATATGTATCCCATGCTTATGCTTATGTTCACACACTTGTAGAAATTTCTCCATGTACACTTCACACCACGTGCACCTAAGATCACATATATCCCCATGTTGCACGCATCACCTATCCATACTTGGTGTACCTTTTAGGGTACTTATACTTTGCTCCCTATTTGTCATAATCAAGAAAGGCATTCTCATCATAAGATACTAATAAGATAATCATGCAATATTCACACGACATCACCAAAGAGCATTGATATTGACCAAATTTTACCCAGTAACTGTAGGGTCACTTCATGATGGGCGCTGGTCCGACAGGTCGCAGTTAGCCTAAGTGATATGACTCTCACCTTTCATTGGCCAAGTACCTTCGACGTATATCGAACGGTTCCCCCGCATCGTATCGCTTGACCGAAGTCATGATGGGAGGTATATCCCAGGGAATTCGTTCACATACGCCGAGTATATCAAATTCTCTCTCACACGTACCATCCCCACGAGGTATATGGTGAGGCAATTCACGTACACTCAGGTATATCAAATGGCTTGTCCACACGTACCGATTGCCTGCAAGAGCAAGACGTATATCGTGGAAGTCACGTCAAAGTGGGGAACCCATGCCGATTCACCCAACCAACTGCATACCCGCATATAGGTGTCAAACCTAGGACACGCACTTTAGATTATCGATTTCAACCCGAAACTCTGCCGAAATTCCAGGTCGATTTGCTGCCCAATTTTTGCGCATTTTTAAAACGGGGTCCTGTCCGTGAGCCTGGTTACAAGTCCAAATCGTAGCTTTGCATATATTAAGACCCCCACTTTTCCAGGCATGGGTCACGTCCGGCATTGCATTTAGGAGAATTAAATACAAGTGAAAACATAATAATCATAATAATCATGCTGAGTTCCGTCCCCAAAAACATTTCTCCCTTCTTTATCAAAAAAATACAAAAACATTTCTGCCTTCTTTATCAAAAATCCAAAAACATTTCTCCCTTCTTTATCAAAAATCCAAAAATAGTTCTTCCTTTTTTCTCAAAAATAAATCTCATCCTACGCCTTCTCAGGTCGATCGCAAGCTCTTGGCCTGGCTCCCTATTGGTTTGGTCTTCATTCAAATCACCCCGGAGTTTGATACGTTCTTCTACTACATCTTTCGAGTCCGAAATCCATCCATATTCCATGGAGAATACATATGAAGCACCAGTCAAACATTCAGATTTGACGACAGTCCTAGCTCAGCTCGTGTCCAAGATTGACAACCTCCAAACCGAGGTCCGAGAAATGCAACGAAACCAGGTTCCAATTCCTCAAGAGCCCGAGGCCCTATTCCCTCGTGCTGTGGGTCCACCCGAGCCCATCTAGGTTCCAAAAGAATATCATTACGCTCCACGTGCCCCTCCTGCCAGTGGGCCGCCACCTGCCCAGCTTCCAATGCAAAATATTGCCCAGCCTATGGCTAACCTGCCTGTGGTCGTTGATCCAAAGGAGGAGGAGTTGAATAAAGTCAAATAGGATCTCAAGATGCTCACCAAGAAGTTTGACCAAGTCAGGATCTCTGGGAATTACATGGACTACACCCACATGTCTCTTTATCCTAAAGTAAGTTTACTTGAGAAGTTCAAGATGCCAAATATCGAGAAGTTCGGAGGGAGTGGACCCCCAATTGTTCATCTTTGCAGTTATCATCGTTCCATGACTCTACTAGGGGCTTCTGAAGAGGTGATTGCCCAATTTTTTCAGCAAACATTGAAGGATAGTGCCCTCCGATGTTTTTTTTATCTCTTGAGGAGTACAGAATCCGTAGCTGGGAGGATTTATCCCGAGAATTCATATCGCAGTATAAATACAAGGAAGAGCTTTAGGTCACCCGTCGTGATTTAGATCTTCTCAAACAGAATCCTGGAGAATCAGTCCGTAACTTCATAACTCGGTGAAGGGAGCAAGCAGCTACCATGACTAACCGGCCATTCGAGGAAGAACAGGTCAACATAGTGAAGAAGAACTTCTTCCCCCATGTCCGAGCAACGATGGGAGGATAATACTATCCCCACTTTCGAGCTCTCAAATAGGCTCAGTTGGAAATTGAGGAAGGCCTCGTTAAAACAGAGGTTAAACCGAAGAAGGTGTCTGGACAGTTCACCCCTAGAAAGTATGACAAGCCTGCCAGTGCTACCGTTTTGACCATCAACAACATCTCTCAACCAACCACATCATGGGCACTAGAAAGCCGCCCTGCCCCCATCCGAAGGGAATACACTGAGCTCCATGCTCCCCTCTCCAAAGTTTACTAAGCCCTGTTAAGCCGAAACCTGATCAAACCCTTGGATCCATATTTATTGCCAAATCCACTCCCAAGAAACTTCAAGACCGAGGCTCATTGCGCCTTTCACCAAATTGTCGGCCATGCCACCGACCAATGCTTTCATCTCTAAAATGTAATCCAAGATCTCATTGACTAGGGTACCATCGCCCCACCAGCCAATCCTAAGCCAAACACTACTCACAATCCACTTCCAAATCACACCAATGCCATCTTCTTAGAAGAAAACCCAGATTTCGATCCCTGAACTCAAATCACACCCATATACTCTCCTAAAACTCTTCAAATTTGCCCATATTTCCTCCTACACCCTACTAGCCTCACTGATCAGAAACTGTCACTCCTTACCAGAGCATGCATCCCTGTCCGTACCTGTTCTGAAAATGGAAGTATGGAATTGTCAGAGGTGTTAAGCCAACTCCTAGAGTTCAGGTTGTAATTGCCCTCGCAGATGGTCATCGATTGCCAGAGATTCAGTACACTATTTTTGGAAGCACGAAAATGGGCCCGAGATTCAGACAAGTGGGTGGTACCAACCGATGAAGTTAGCCTAGATGATGTTGTCCAGACTATGGCAGAATTATTCGGGCAAACCAACAGCATTTGCGGTATCACCGGGTTACTTGACACTTTGATGCTATAAGGGTGCTTGGTCCCTTCAATCACACATATCCCCACAGAATGGGAGAACTTGTATGAAGAAGCCGTTGATGTTATGGAGTGCATCGACTTTACATGGAAAGACAGAATTGTTACCACCGGATGGGGGGAAGAATTCAAAGATTTGAGCGAAGAACAAGCTTTAGGAAGAGCTGGCCCAGTATACGACATATGTGGGATGATATCATTTGAAGAACTCCTCGAAGAAATAAATAGGGTGGAAACACAACCTGAGATTGACGAGGAAACGGGATTCATGTTCTTTCCTTCTTCAGTAAATCACATGACCAGATCAGGGAGACATTACTAGGTTTGAAGCTCACTACCAGCAAATGACAAAGGGAAGGGCGTTGAAAACCTTCCTATGCCAGAGATGACCATCGAGGAGAGCAAGATCCTCGATCAACTAAAGAAAACTCATGCTAACATCACTCTATGGGGACCTTTCATGTCTTCCCAGCTAAACAGAAATGATTTAATCAAATAACTCACTGGAACCATAGTTCCTCCCTCTACCACACCAGAAGAAGCGGTAAATCTGGTTGGATCCTTGACCTCTACCCGAATGCTATCATTTTCTGAAGAACAAATCCCCAGAATTATGCCAAATCACAATCATGCACTCAATATCTCCGTCAAAGTTATGGAAAAGGTCGTGACACTCTCTCTTATCGATAACAAATCCGCCTTGAATGTTTGCCCATTGAGAACCTTCAAGTGTTTAGGCCTGAAAGAAAGAGACCTCGCTCCAACCTTCGCCGCTATGCGTGCCTACGATAATACCCGTCGTGAGGTGATGGGGTCCATAAAACTTGCAATAAGGGTTGGCACTATAAACCCCGTCGTTGAATTCCAATTTATAGACATCCAAGCTTATTTCAACCTATTGCTTGGATGACCCTCGCTCCACAATATCAAGGGTGTGTCTTCCTCACTCCATCAGAAATTGAAGTTTTTCGCAGACGGGCGAGTCATCACCATTTTGGGCGACGATGAAAATATCGGGGGTGCAAGCACCAGCAGTCCAATTATTGAGATACATCACGGGTCAAATGATATGCTCTTATCAGGATTCCGAGTTGAGCCACGCCTACTCCCGACAGGGGACGGTTTCAAAGAAAGGGTTTGTCCAAAATATGACCCTCATGGCAATGTCAATGTGATTCAGATGTTAAAAAACATGCACTTCATGCCTGGATTAGGTCTAGGACAAAGGCAGCAGGGGATACTGGAGCCCATCAAACTAAAGAAAGCTTTCCCTCCTTGCGTCTTGGGATATCAACCATCAGAACAAGAGCTCAGAATGATCCGCCAATCTCAACCAAAGAGAAGATTAGACTGTATCCGAACTATCTCAGGAGACTCCTTGAATGGACGATTCATCAAAGAAGGCGAAGACTTCCCCTTTTGCAATTTTCCAAAACCATGGTATGGCCACACAGATAAGAAAATGAGGCCAAGAATGGAGATATTTTTACAAGATAGCTACCCATGGGCCGAAAGTTTCCCACACCAGGTACAACCGCTCATCAAAGATGCCGAAGAGACTGAGGAAAGCGATTCTGAAAATCCTTCAACTTACAGATAATGGGGCTGACACTCCGCATGGTTCATTCAGGAACTACATCAATGGACCCATCCCGTCTGATTAAAGCTGCTGATACTCCTCTCCTCAACTGGCATGTTGTGCCAGTTATACCTCGTGAAATCTCCCCTAACCCCAATGTTTACCCTATTTCTTCTTCTGTTGTCTATCTTTGCTCAAATGTAATCGAGACCTCTTCTGATGAGGTTCTCAATGTTGTTTTTCCTATCAATGAAATAAATGAAGATTTTGAGTATCTCGTTGTGCCTTACATTAACTGCTTGAATTCTAATCAAACTTTTGATTATGATGATTTTACAAATGAACAATTCTTAACTGATCTAAATAAGGTTAATAATAAACAATATAACCGTGTTCAAGTTAATGAAGAAGAGACTGTTGTTATTGATCTCAGTTCTAGTAGCCAACTACGCAAGATTAGGATAGGGGCCACCCTTGACAAGCATGAGCGCGCACAACTCGAAGAATTGCTGAAAGAGTTCGTAGATGTCTTTGCATGGTCCTATGATGATATGCCTGGCATCTATCCTGAAATAGCTCAACACGAGATCCCCACTCTCCTAGATTACAAGCAAGTTAAACAAAAATTGAGAAAACTCCGCACCGAATGGTCGCTCAAGGTCAAAGAAGAGGTGGTCAAACAGTTAAACGTGGGTTTCATTCGGGTGATCGAATAGCCCACATGGCTAGCCAACATTGTACCTGGGCCGAAATCAGGAGGGAAGGTTTGAATGTGTGTAGATTACCGTAATTTTAACAAAGCTTCTCTAAAGGATGATTATCCGCTAACCAATATCGACATGATCATGGAAAATACAACCAGTCATGCTCTCAAGTCATTTTTCGACAGGTTTACCAGATACAACCAAATCAAGATGCACCCCGACCACCAAGAAAAAACTTCATTCATCACCCCATGGGGAACCTTTTGCTACACCGTCATGCCATTTGGTCTCAAGAATGCTGGGGCTACCTACCAAAGGGATTCCACAACCATCCTGCATGATCTGATTCACAAAGAGGTCGAGGTTAATGTGGATGATATGATTATCAAGTCCAAAACTAGAGAAGGTCATGTTCCCGCCCTCCGGAAGTTCTCCAAACGACTGCGACGGTATCAGATGCGACTTAATCCACAGAAGTGTGTCTTCGACGCTACAAAGGGAAAACTCTTGGGATTCATGGTCAGCGAAAAGGGGATAGAAGCAGATACTGCAGAGCTGAAGGCCATACTTGAAATGCCACCACCCCGAATAGAGAAAGAAGTTCAAGGTTTTCTCTGGAAATTGCAATATATCAGCCGGTTTATCAGCCAGCTAACCTCCATCTGTGAACCGATCTTAAAGATCCTCCGAAAGGATTCAACCAAGGTTTGGAAAGAGGCCTACCAAGAAGCTTTTGACCGAATCAAATAATACCTAACCCAACCTCCAGTGCTCATGCCACCACGGTCTAGTCTCCCTTTGCTTCTATACCCAACCATAACCGACACTGCAGTTGGGGCTTTGCTAGCCCAATACCTTGAGGACTCCCGTAAATAAATAGCCATCTATTATGCCAGACACAAATTGGTCGGGTATGAGGTTAATTACACTGCTTTAGAAAAGGCATGTGTCTCACTTATCTGGGTCACCCAAAGTTGCGACACTACATGCTCGCCTTCCCCATCAAAATTGTATCCCGAATGGATCCCATCAAGTACCTTCTTGAGAAACCCTCTTATCCAGTCGAGTTCGATATCATGTACGTCACCCAGAAGGCCATTAAAGGAAGAGCCATCTCTGACTACCTCATCGATTACCCCATTGAAGAAGCGGAGGTTCGGATTTCCGAATTCTCAGATAAAAATATCCCCTGCACCGCTCAAGATTGCCTTCGATGGAAAATGTTCTTTGATGGCGCTGCCAATAAAAAGGGATATGGCATTGGGATACTCCTGATCGCCCCAGATGACTCCCACACTCTCATCACCATAAAATCGGATTTCCCTTGCACCAACAACATGACAGAATACGAGGCATGCACAGTGGGCCTCCAAGTTGCTCTCAAGAAAGGTATTCAATACCTTGATGTCTACGGGGATTCAGCCCTTATCATCGATCAAGTGCTCAGAGAGTGGAAAGTCAAGGAAGAAAAGATCTAACCCGTTCATGCCCATTTAGAAGAGTTAGCCTCCCAATTCTGAGATATCACCATCCATTACTTACCCTGAGCAAAGAATAAGCTAGCCGATGCTCTCGCCACCTTGGCCTCCATGATCGACATGCCCGAATGAATAACAATGACCCCCTTTCTAGTTCAGAAGCAAGACAAACCGACCCATTTCTACCATATTGAGCTTGTCTCCACCAAAGATCTAGAACCAGCCGATTGTTGGTACTATGATATCTGGTGCCTCCTTAGACATGGTAGGTATCCTGAGGGTTCTAATAAGAAAGATCAAATGACCTTTCGAAGACTGGCCTCCCAGTACATTATCTGTCATAAAGCCCTACTCAAGAGGAACTTCGATGGAACTCATCTACACTGCATTGCAGGGGTTGAGATTTAGAAAATAATGCAGAAAATCTACAACGGGGAATGCGGACCCCACATGAATGGTCACATGCTCGCCAAGAAGATCATCCGATAGGGCTACTACTGGACCACCATGATCCAGGATTGCACCGCCTATGTCCGGAGGTACGTCAAATGCTAATAATTCTCTAATCTTCAACACTTGCCTCTGCGAGAATTATACAACATGACCTCTCCCTAGCCGTTCTCCACCCGGGGTATCGACATAATAGGGAAGGTTACACCAAAGGCTTCAAACGGACATGAGTTCATCCTGGTTGCCATCGATTACTTCATCAAATGGGTCGAGGCTGAGTCATAAGTGGTATTGAATGCCAAGAAAGTGGCCAAATTCCTCAAGAAAAATATCATCTACCGATATGGGGTTCCGCACGAGCTGGTATCAGATAACGGGTTGCATTTCAAAGCAGAAGTCATAGAAGTAGTCAACGAGTACGGGATTCAGAGACATAAATTTTCTCCCTACCGACCACAGTCCAATGGTGCAGTGGAAGTCGCCAATAAAAACCTCAAAGGCACCATCAGTAAGATGACCGAAAGTTGTAGAGATTGGGTCGATCGGATATCGTACGCCTTTTGGGGCTATCGAACCTCAATCCGAACTTCTACTGGGGTTACCCCTTACTCTCTGGTCTACGGCATGGAATCAGTCCTACCTGTGGAGCTTGAAATACCCTCGCTACACGTCATGCTTGAAAGCAAAGTTAGCAAAGAAGATTGGTGCCAAAGCCGTCTTGATGAGCTAGCCCTCCTAGATGAAAGAAGATTAAAAGATCTTTACCACATACAGGGGTACCATCGCTGAATAGCACGATCATTCAACAAGAGAGTCAAGTACCGCGGTGTCCGAGAGGGAGACTTATCCCTCAAGGAGATAATAGAACCCATCTGGGTCCCCAGAGGGAAATTCAAGCCCAATTGGAGCGGCCCCTACATTGTGAAGAAAATCTTATCTGGAGGTGCCTCCAAGATCACTGACTTAGATGGGGAAGAGATGGCTCGTTCAGTCAATCTGGACCGTCTCAAGAAATTCTACCCCTACTCCGAAATCTCGACGCGCTACGACTCTTCTCATCCCCCTTCTATTTAAAAAAAATTTCTCTTCATTTCCCTCTACCCAGAACTACGTGGGCTTGATCCTCTATAAAAACTATTTTAAAACTTTTCAAAAAACCCCAGAGTTACGTAGGCAGCTCATACTCCTCACATGAGCGCGACCCTTTCTTTTTCACAAAGTACTATTCTTTTCTTACCTCCGATAACGGCGATTCATTCTAAAAATACTTGAACAAAAGGATTATGTATGCCTTAGCGATCAGTATAGATAATTCAAAATACAAAACTCATCAAAAGGCACAGCTGGGTGATCAGAAGCTTATTTATTTCATTAATAAGAAATTACAGTACGAATTACATAAGAAAAGGAATGGATAACTCCCTTCCCCATTACCATAAAAAAAGCCAAATAAAATCCCCACATACATTCCCTATTACATAAATAAACTCTCCAGGAGTCCTACCCACAGCTACCAGAGGAGCCTGCAACCTCATCATCTACATCCTGAGGTCCCCAAGTTTCCCCTGCCTGAATAGAGTGCCGTAAACATTTCATGGATCGATGAGCCTTAACTATCTTCGAAAAGACCACAACACCCCCTTCCATGGTGTCAGATAAAACAAATCATCTTTGTCCAGTCTCCACTGCCAACATCTTGCTGACTACTCTCCTCCACAACCACTTCATACAATCTTTGGGGACATGCCAAACCTTCCCGACAGACTGAGAGGGATGGGTCGACGGACGTCGATTTTCCCATAGAAATCCAAGCAACAGAAGCAACCGCTCAGTCAAATCTTATACAGGAAAGAAATTTGAGGTTCGAGGGGGCACGACCTGCGCCCAGCCGAATTGGCGCAGAAGTCGCCAAGGGACGTAAAAAGAGGTCTGTCTGAGACCAACCAGCCACACATATGAATACTCTCGTAGATCCAGAACTGGCTGTAACTGTCCCCACTAAGGCACGGACTAATACAAACCACAAGCCCCATGATCCACAAGCCAATGCTCCCAGTTCTCAACATGTAAACCAACACAGATGAAGTAGCACGAAAAGAAGTTGGGTACGGTCGATAAGGGATATTCTGGAGGAGTCGACAAGCGGAATCTTTCAGACAACCACATGAACAGCATCACAGGGCTACCCCTCAAAAAGTCAGAATGGCCTTCTCTCCAGGCATTTAGGCCATTCAGGGTCTCCGCCAGTATCACCGCCGCAGGATTGCGACGATATGCCATCCATGAGGTAATGGCTGCAAGTTGTGGGTTTACTTGCACCTCCCCAGTCACCAACAACAATTTTGAAACCAGGCCCAGAACCACGGCTCTAGCATAGCCAGCATCACCTACTTCCTGTAAATGCATGGAACCCAGCACCATCGGGAGGGAGATCATTCCCTCCAGTAACCAATGATCTGGCCGTCGAAGGCAAAATATGAAGAAGCCCGGCCAATAAATCCCTAGGAGAACGGGAAAATTCGGGCAAATCCGCAGCAACACTGGGATTTACACCCAGTATGGCAGAAAATTCCTCATAGATAGGATAAACTTCTTCCAACCCAAAGAAGATTACATGGTCTTCGGGGTACCAGAATTGTACCGCCGCCACTAGCATATTCCACTCAATAGGCCGATTGCGCCACAAGGAGACTCGACGCATGTTGAAAGCATCATATTCGACATTATAGGAGCACATTGCTTCTAAGGCTTCGAGGTAGCTGACAAACTCAATGCTACCAGGGAGAGCCATCTTACAAGACTAAGAGATAGTGGGCTAGTAGATAAAAATGCAAAGGTGTGATGAAAACACTCCACCCTTCCCCATTTTTATACTTAAAAACCCTCACAAGGGACATAATCCCTGCAGAAATTGAAGGGAATCCTACCCCACAAGGTACCAAAGGCTGAAGAGGGTACCAATCAAATCTTTGAATTAATGGGACTGAACTGAACTGCCGATAGGCAGGACAGGATGCTTGCCGATCAGCAACCCCCCATTTTTAGAAATTGCCCTTTTTTCCTCTTTTGTCAAATCAGAAAACTCAATAAAAATAAATTGACATTCTCAACAGAATTTCAAAATCCCTTTTTCTCCTTATAAAATTTCCCTTTTTTTTTATCAAAAACTTTACTTCAAAAAAAAAATCCAAAAATATTCCTTTTTACGGTCTCAACAGCAAAGTAAAAAGCGCATGTGCATGCATTCATTCATCATTAAATAAAAGATAATCAAAAAGCTCCATTGCATTGCATATATCTGTTTTTTGTGTTACATCATTTTGCAGGAAATAGAAAGAAAAAGCAAAAATAACGGGACTCGGCCCGAACCCACATTCTTCTCTCTCTCTCTCTCTCTCTCTCAAGAGCTTCCACCTCTGCGGCGTTCTCTCTTCCCCTACGGTGAGATGACGCACCCCCACTATCCGAACCAGAGTCCTCTCCGAATGAGGCAGACGGAACCAAGCAAGAAGGAATGGGAACCGCATCCCGAATATGGGCAGTCTCCAAAGATATCCAGTCTCTAATGTCCCTTAACCAAGTGGTCGACACCCGAACTTGCCGCAAGGAAAGGCGAATTCAGTATCAAAAGCAGGATGACCAAAATAGAAAAGAAATAAAGAAAGGAACAGAAAGGTATACCGCAGGTCGAAGGACCTCCTCTATCAAACGTAACTCCTCTGGATCCATCGCATGAGGATGGTGCAGCATAGGCACCATCCCTCCATCAGCCAGCCAAATGTTGTATAAAGGTGTATACAGCAGTACAAAAGGGACCTCCGAGGTATATGGGCAGTCACCGTATCGGTGTATAGAAAGTAGGACTTGTCATTCATCGCCGCGATCCTTTCATCCTCCAACAGCAGTCGTTCCCGCCTCATAGACGTAGGAGGTTGCGCGGGTGGAACCACCCCCTCCTCCTCAGCAATATGACGAACCACCTTCTCCCCAAGGTACCAAGAATGGCCGAACTCATGCGCCAGCAAATGCCTCATCCGCGCGTTCACCCCGATCGCCCCCGCATCCTGAATGGCTGTCCCCCACGGGTAAAAGGTCACCTGAAAATCTCCGAGCGAGCATAAATCAATACAAGATCAGAAGGAGCAAAAACCAAGATTGAAATGGCAAGAGTCTTACCCTACCACTGGTCAGGTCATTCAAGACCTGACGTACCACCTATAGGGAAAGAGTTCCCTTCGACTGTCGATTGGCCTTACGCCATCGATCCAATCGACAGAAGTCCCCAACAGTGTCGTCCTTCAAAGAAATCAGCAGGGTATTGCACCCAATCATCTCATAGAACCACGTCTGAATTCACAAGCAAAAAGTGACGCGTAAGGAAAATGCGAATGCATGAAAAGAAATGCACAAACTGAAGAATACCTCAAGAAGGTACCTGGCCCCAGTAAAGGTATGCCGGTAGCACCGGCTGAATGCATCCAGAGAAAAGTAAAGGGTCACCAAGGGCAGACTCCCCCAATCATAAAAAGGGATGTTTGAAAACATCCTCAAGTAGGGCAGAAACCACAAATGAATGACGTCGTCGCTCGACGCCACCATGAAACCTCCCAATACCAGTAGAATGAATAACCAGGCCATCTGCCTCACTTGCAGCCCGTCCTCCACATCGATCTCCCTACCAGACAGAACATCCTTCAGTAGGGACACCCGGATAGAATCCCCAGAGACTATCTTCCCTACATCACCAAGTGCCGTACGCACTGCCTCCGGTCTAACCCCTATCTACTCTATCTACTCTCCATCACAATCCAACCCCAGCAGTTGCTGTACATCTATGGGAGTCACAGTCATCTCCCCGAAGTCGAAATGAAAGGTGTGGGTAGTGTCCCACCACCTCTCTCCCAAAGCGCACAAGACCGCTGTCGAACGAGGTGTCTCATCCCGCGCCGATGCCAACCGTCCAAAACCCGCTGATGAGACCACCCAGCGCACCATAGGTGGGAGTTGCTCCCACACATCCTTGAGCCCCATTGTCCTACGGGCACGCATGTTCTTCAAAGAAATATCAGACTGGCAAAAAGAAAAGTCTCATCAAAAGTAAAGAAAGAAAAATCACCAGAAAGAGAAGAATGCCAAAGGTCGGGTTACTTACATAATCGCCGGGGATCACTCTCAAAGAGCGATGATGTGATGGCTCCGACAACAAGGTCCTCTCATCCGCAATAGACTCAAACGCATCAAAGGAGTTATCACTCCCCAAAGCAAGAGGCGCCCTAGCCCTCCACTCCACATTCTCCCAGTCATCAACGGTAAACCACTCCTGGTGGACTGCAATGCTCACAAAGGCGGCCATTTCTTGAAGATCAGAATGATAGAACGATTTGCAGAAGAATCGCAGAGAGAGAGAGAAAGCAAAAGAAGCTGTAAAAAAATGAGGGGATTCGCCCCCTTTTTATAGGATGCCAAGCGCCATGCCGATCGACACCTCCCCCTACTATACCGATTGGCACTGACCCCTTGCCTTCCCGAGGTCGCCCAAAAGTCCGTGCCACTGCCGAATGGAACCCTTCATATTATGCCGATTGGCACCCCCCTTAAATTTCGTACAGAAATTCCCAGAAAATACCAGAAAACCTCGAAAAATCCCCGAAAAATTCCCAAAAATCCAAGGAAAGATTTAAAGCCTTTTAACCAAGAAAACTTCGCATTCCCTCAAGCGGAACCCCTCTTCCCCAGGGGAATCCTCAAAAAAACCAAGTGAAAAATCCTCCCGGCAAAGCTCCGGAGGATCCCTAAGGATCACCTGATCACTTCCCCAGTGGAATTCTCTTACAACACCCAAAATAGGTTATCCCCCTCTGCGAGGTCTCCTAAAAGCTTCCCCAGCTATCCGCTCCCTAACTCACATCAAAATCATAAAGCTCTTTCTCTAGAAGAATCAAAATCCAACCTTTATCCACTCTTAGGTCAGAATTGGCCCCGATCTTGAATCGTCACCTGAGTTAGGTCAGAATTGACTTCGGTCCTCGGTCGTCACCACTTTTGGGTCATAATTGGCCTCGGTCTTGGATTGTCACCTGAGTTAGGTCAGAATTGACCTCGGTCCTCGATCGTCACCACTCTTGGGTCAGAATTGGCCCTGGTCTTGGATCATCACCTGAGTTAGGTCAGAATTGACCTCGATCTTCGGTCGTCACCACTCTTGGGTCAGAATTGGAGCCGGTCTTGGATCGTCACTTGAGTTAGGTCAGAATTGACCTTGGTCCTTGATCATCACCACTCTTGGGTCAAAATTGGCCCCGGTCTTGGATCACCACCTAAGTTAGGTCAGAATTGACCTCGGTCCTCGGTCGTCACCACACTTGGGTCAAAATTGGCCCCGGTCTTGGATCGTCACCTGAGTTATGTCAGAATTGACCTCGATCCTCGGTCATAACCACTCTTGGGTCAGAATTGGCCCCGATCTTGGATCGTCACCTAAGTTAGGTCAGATTTGACCTCGGTCCTCGATCGTCACCACTTTTGGGTTAGAATTTGACCCGGTCTTGGATTGTGACCCGATTTAGGTTAGAATTGACCTCGGTCCTCGGTCGTCACCATTCTTGGGTCAGAATTGGCCCCGGTCTTAGATCATCACCTGAGTTAGGTCAGAATTGACCTCGATCCTCGGTCGTCACCACTCTTGGGTCAGAATTGGCCCCGATCTTGGATCGTCACCTTAGTTAGGTCAGAATTGACCTCGATCCTCGATCGTCACCATTCTTGGGTCAGAATTGGCCCCGGTCTTGGATCATCACCTGAGTTAGGTAAAAATTGACCTCGATCCTCGGTCGTCACCACTCTTGGGTCAGAATTGGCCCCGGTCTTAGATCGTCACCTGAGTTAGGTCAGAATTGACCTCGATCCTTGATCGTCACTACTCTTAGGTCAGAATTGTCCTCGGTTATTAAACCTTTACCCTAATCCCATATATTCGGCTTTAACCCGTAGAATTGATCATCCTCAGCACAGTCCTTAGGTCCTCAGAATCGGCCTCGACCCTCTGAATCGGTCATACTCCCTCAAGAGCATAATGTGGTGTCTATTTGACGGTCATTATTTGTTTCAAACTCACCCGTCGAGGGGCTCTATAGACACCCCATTATTTTACCCCCTAAGTCTCCTTAGGTCCCTAGTACCTCCCTTTATCACCGTAAACCCAGGTCATGTCCCGAGTACTGACCTGGAGGCCATCGGGCACTCCCCGGCTCAGTTTGACCCAAAAGTCAAACTCTTTGTCTCGATTGAGACTGAATGAATCTTTTAAGGGCACTAAATACCATTTCCAATGAACTACCCCGTGCGTGATTCCGACTTACCATGCGGACGAATGATCCGTTTGCGTCCAAAACCTGACCAAAAGGCCACCGGGCGCTCCCGGGCTCTATTTGACCTAAGTCAACTCTTCAGCTCAACCAAGGCTGAATGAATCTTCGAAGGGCATTAAATACCCTTTCCAACGGTCCGTCCCATGCGCGATTTTGACTTTCCATGCGGACGAGCGATCCGTTTGACGCTGGGAGGTCACCGAATGCTTCTCGATCCCGGTTGACCAAAGTCAACTCTCCAAATTGCGTCAAACTCTTTGGAATGTTTAAGTACATATCCTAACCTTTCCAACGGTCCACCCCGTGTACAATTCGGACTTACCCTGTGGACGAACGATCTATTTACGTCCGAACGATTCCCCATCCAATGGACCGATAATTGCTTTCGAGCCATATTTGACCTGAAGTCAGCTCCCAAACCCAGGAGAGATCCAAAGGACTTTTCAAGGTCTCTAAATTACCTTTCCAACGGTATGCCCCATGCATGATTCTGACCAACGGTTTGCCCTCAGCGGCCGATTTTCCGAAAAAGCCTAAAGCGCACTACCAAATGGCAGGGTCCAGACCCTGCCTATCGGTACCTACCGAAAGGCAGGAATAGGTCTATGCCAATAGGCACTCACCTGGGCCTATAAAAGGATGTCTTCACCTCATTTGCAGGAAAAGCCCAGATCGGATAAAAATCTCTCTAAACAAATCCCAGAAACCTCTCTCGAAGGCAACGTGATTTCTACTTCCAAATCCCTTTTTTACTTCCACTTTTCACCATTCTTTTCATCAAACTTGGTGAATTAGCCACTCTCCATAATCATCCAAGTGCAAGGGCTGCTCTCCAACATTCAAGATCAAGCTCAAGATCTTCAAGAAGGTCCAACTTTCTCAAACTCTCTCTTAAATTCTCTTAAATTCCCAATAACTTGTTTTCTTATTTAGCACTTTTATTATCTCATCTCACACATCCTAATATACTTTTTATTTAGTATTATTGTACATATTTTATTTTCATAAAACCCCAAAAACAAGAAAAAGAGGGTTTGCTCATAAATTCCAAGTAGGAATTCTCACACTTTTTCCACCATTTTCTCACAATCAAAACACTTTTTCTACACACACACACACACTTAAAAATAAGAGATTCCCCATTTGAATTTATGGGATAAACTCCACCCCTCATTTTGTATGCGAACTACGTGGACTTTGATGCCTTTATAGGCTACATAGGCGTCTCGGGGTAAAACCCGAGACTCGAGTCCTTTCTCTAACTTTTTCTCTCATTTTCCATCTTCTCTAAATCAATTTTCCTTATATTCTATATACTTGCCCTTAATAACGTATTGCTCCATATGCGTTATCGTTCCAGTATAACGATCAACGTAGGGGTAATCGCGTAAATCTTATTTTTCTAATATTATTCCTATATTTTCCTATGGATGACTCGCTTTATCTTTTCCATGATACAAGTCGAGGATTCCTACCTCCATTCTATATATACACATGCACACATATCATGGGAGGGGGGGAAACAAAAGGAAAATAGAAAATATTCATGAGAGATCAAAAGGGCGGAATGGGTGCCTAACACCTTCCCGTTTTGTAACTAAGCCTCTTAACCCTTCTCGAATCGTCTTGGTTTCGCACGCACCAGTATGTCTTTGGATGCCATCCTTCGGGGTGGATTCCCTTTTTTCTTTTGTCTGTTTTGAGTAAAGTAGATTGGCGACTCTAAATCTCTCTACATTTTTACACCACATCTCAAACAACGCCGACCGAAGCGCTCCTGAGAGGGACGCGCGGAACCCGAAGGATCCTTTCCTCCACGCGCTCGTCCGCACGGTGAGGATCGGGGATGGCCACAATGTGGAAATTTGAAAACATGTTAAAATGCACTAATATTGAATCGGATGAGATCGGGAAAGAACAAAGAAGGCTCGAAGCCCTAGGGTGAAAGAGTAAAGATATTGCCCAGAGCATATAATAGTGTAGCCGACGGTGTGGAGCTCGTTAAAATATGCGATTATTTAGAGTAGTTCGAGAAAAAGATAATGGAACATGGTAAAGAAATGGGTTGTATTTTGAATATAAGAAAAGACAACCTAACGTGAAAAGAAAATTGACAAATGTTTCGGTTGAAAAGATAGTATGGATAAGTAAAATGAGAAATTAGCAAATATCTATTGATAAAGAAACTTTTCGGTATATTTTTCGTCGTTGCTTGAAAGTCCTCTAATCAAAACCTCAATTACTTACAAAATATAATATCAAACTACAGTGTAGAGCGGTAAGTAAGGGTGTCAATCCACATCAAGGGGGCAAGATATAGACAAACTCAATTGTAATTCAATTTTTATTTTCTTTTTGGGATTTTTCCTTTTTTATTTTTTTTAGCGTTTTCGATATTAAAGCAATTGGGTGAGGTGAGGTGAAATAACACTAAACTAAATGGAAGATCAAGTGACAAACTAAAAAGTGACTAAAATGAAAAAAAAATTCTAACATAAAAATAAGAGATAAAGTGAGTTAAATAATAGTGAGAGCAATCAAGGAGTGGGATTACAGCACAAGTTTTAGCTATTCTAACTAATTAATTTAATTATTTGAATTCTTCCAAATTAATATCAAAATTACAAATCAACTCTCGTTGCAAGTGTAATTTTAATAGTAATCTTTTAGAAAATTAAGTTTAACCCTCCACAACTCTAGAAAATAGATCTACGCTCCTTTTAATTAATCACCCGCTAGGATCGATTTATCAAAATCTATGTAAATCTAGAAAATAAAAATAGAATTGAAATTCAAGTAATAATACCACACTTAAGAAACCCCTATCTCTAGTTTGAATCTAAAATGGGTATTATAACTAGAATTTCGATTTTCACTCGAAAATCATTTACCCTCTCTCGAGGCGTAAATTTAAGGGTGGGGAATTAAAATTAACATTCAAAGGGAATTTTCAATTAATCAAACTAATTAAATCAAAATAACATCAAATAAGGGTTCACCCCACCCCTTGAAAGGAGGATTTAGCCTAACATGATATTAAACGTGATGAACAAATAATCAAAGGCTAATAAAATGAAATAGAAGAGAAGAACAATCAAACAAAATCTCTTTGAGTGAAATTGAACTTCAATCCTTGAATTTGCACATCATCCATTCAATTAGAGCTTCCAAATGATTTTTAATAATAAAAACACACTCAATTGAATTCCTCACTAATTTATCACTCACTAATCTCTAATAAAAATAAATAAAAATAAAAGCTATTTACAAAATGTTCTACCTAATTTATTTTCTACTCTAACTATATCTCTCTAGAATTCTCTCTACAAAAGCCTAGATAATGGATGAATTCAACTACATCAATCTATTTTGAAATAATTGCTAAAAATGCAAAAATTCATTATAGATGGGTGGGGTGGAATTCATCCTAGAGATAAATTTCACTACACACCTTTATATTGAGATATTTGCTAAAAATGCAAACACTCAACATAGAGGGGTGGAGAGAATTTTATCACAAAAAACTTAAAAACTAAATTTGAGATCCTTTAAAAATGGGTCTTCTTCTTCTTCTTTAAATAGTAGGCATGGAGCTAAGGGTAAATTCGGTAAGGATAAAATGTGGGTGATCATGGGGCGTGTGTACATGAGGTTGAGAGGTGTGTGGTCACAAAAATCTGATTTAGGTGAGGGCAATTTTGGGATAAAAGAAGGTGCATGTGGGAAGCGGTTGTTTTGGGGGTACAATGGGAAAAGGGTTAAAGGTGGTTTAAAACACATGTGAGGATTTAGTTGACTTAGTCTTTATTATTTGGTTTTATTCTTTGAGTTTGGCAGCTAACATAGGGTAAGAAGAAGATGGGAAATGGGTAATGAATCTTGAGTTTGGCAGATCCGAATTCATGGAGAGATGGGTAGGAGGACAAATGGACATGGGTTAGTGGTTTCGAGAAGGGGGTTTGATCGTTCAGGCTTAAAATTGGGTGGCCATGGCATGTGTATGAGCTAGTTACAGGTTGATGTCGGATTGGGGTAGGAGTGAGATTCAGATCAGATGGGTCAGATCATGTCGGCCGGAGGTAGGGGAGGTGTTAGGTTTGGAGCCGGCCTGGAGTGGATGTCTATCCGGTGTAGGCGCGCCAGAGCGAGACATCAATGGTGATGGGTTTGCTGGATCGGTTTCGGCCGCGAACCGGGGCTGGAGGTGGCCGTGCCGGGTCGATAAGGGATATGGCAGGGGATGCGATTTTTTCGGCCAGTTTGGGGTCACCGGTGGAGGTGGTTTGGGTTGATATGGTTGGTGGGTTTGAGGAGAGAGAGAGAGAGGATGGATGTTGTGGATGTTAATGGAGGTTTGTTGGTTATGGTGGAAAAAGGTTATGGAGGTAGAGGAGAGAGAAACAGTGTGTGAGGTTGAAGATGGGTTGGGTGAGGTTAGTGTATAGGTGAGTGTATGGGAATTTTGTTAAGGGTGAAGGTTTGGTTTTTGTGTATGATGTGTATGGTAGGTGGGTGGGTGTGAGTTAGTTTAAGTGTATGGGGGTATAGATTATGTGTGTGTGTGTTTAATTTGGACACCTAAAAAAATATAATACTAACTAACTAAAAAACTAATAAAAGTAAAAATTAAAATCTAAAAATAAAATCCTACTCTAAAAATAAAATAAAGACTCAATTAAAAATGAAATTAAAAAGAAATGAAAATGAAAAGAAAAATTCAAATCTATTAAACTAAAACTAAAATCCTAAAAAGAATGTAAAATCTAATAAATCTAAAAACAAATGAAATCCTAAAAAAACTAATTCTAATAAAATAAAACTAATAACTAATAAAAATAAAAATAAAGATAAAATAAAAATAAAATAATAAAAATAAAATATAAAAAAAGTAAATAAAACCTAAAAATTCTAAATAAATCTAAAATAAAACCTAAAAATAAAAATCTAACTAAAAATGTAAGAAAAATAAAAAGACACAAACTGAACACACACATGCTTCGGGGAAGGTTTAGGGACAAGTTTAGGTTAAGGTAAGGTTACGGGGAAGGGAATTAGCTCCATTTGATTCACATTTGCCTCGAAATAATACTTTTTGAACCACAAACGAAATCAAGCCTGTATATTGAACAATTAAGCACATAAAACCTTAATTTCCAGAATTAGCAACTAAAATACGTCTATTCAGGGTATAAAATGTACACTTTTGGGTGCTTATTAATTGTCTTAATTGATGACATTCTGGTTTACTCACAGACCGAGGAGGAGCATGCTGAGCACTTGAAGCAGGTTTTGCAAACACTTCGTCAGCACGAGCTGTATAGAAAATATGAGAAGTGTGGATTTTGGCTGAAGGAAGTTCAGTTTTTAGAGCACATCATTTCTGACAGGGTGATATCTGTTGATCCAGGGAAGGTATCAGCGGTGAGGGAGTGGGAACAACCCACGACACTGATGAAAATACGTAGTTTCTTGGGCCCAGCATGATACCACAGGAGATTTTTTCGGGGATTCTCGAAAATAGCGGGTCCATTGACACATTTGACTCGCAAAGGGGTACCATTTATCTGGAGTGATGTCTGTCAGTTGGTTTTTAATGAGTTGAAAGATAAGTTGACCTTAGCACCAGTGTTAGCATTGTGCAGGCCGAGAGTGGAGTATCTAGTCTACACTGATGCGTTCTTACTAGGACTTGGGGGTGTACTATAGCAGGAGAGTCAGGTTATAGCTTATGCTTCCCGTAAGCTTAAGCCTCACGAGAGGAATTACCCCATCCATGACTTGGAGTTAGCGACAGTCATATTTGCACTTCGAATTTGGAGACACTATCTCTTGGGGGATAAATTCCATTTATTCACAGACGATAAGTCATTACTATACGTCTTCACGCAGAAGGAGCTGAATATGCATCAACGTCGGTGGCTCAAGTTTGTGAAGGATTATCAGTTCGATATCCAATACCACCCAGGGAAGGCTAAGGTGGTAGCAGACGCATTGAGCCGTAGGCCAGTAGGTGAGGTGTCTAAGGTATGGAAGGCGAAGTGGAAGGAATTTGGTCACCGAGATGCTATGGCCCGATCATTCGTGTTTGTGATGATAGTTAGGCCCCAGATCATTATGAGAGTAGTACAGGCTCAGGAAGCAGACCCGTTCTATCAAGAATAGATAGTACGATTACTAGTAGAGTGAGCGGAGTCTTATATAGTTAGCTGAGACAGGGGCTTACGCTTCAATGGGAGATTAGTTGTTCCTGAGGGAGAAGACTTATGACACGAGGTGATGACAGAGTCACACGGTTCGTGATTCACGGTACATCCTGGTGGGGATAAGATGTACCAGGATATTGGGCGACAGTACTGGTGGAGAGGAATGAAGAGGGATATTGCCGAGTTCGTTTCAAAATGCGCCACTTGTCAGCTAGTAAAAGTGGACCGTCAGAGACCGACAGGACTTCTACAATCATTAGATATTCGTATATGGAAATGGGAGAGCATTTCCATGGACTTCATCATGGGGTTACCTACATCGCAGAGAGGTCACGATTCCATATGGGTAATCGTGGATCGGTTGACCAAGGTTTCTCACTTTCTACCAGCCCAAATAGAATACACTACGGGATAGTACGCCCAAATCTTCATAGTTGAGATAGTGAGACTCCCCGGGGTGCCTGTCAATATGGTATCTGACAGGGACAAGATATTTGTATCACGATTTTGGGAGAGTTTCTAGGAAGCCATGGTAACGGAGTTGTGATTGAGTATAGCCTATCACCAGCAGACAGATGGGTAGATCGAGCGGACGAATCAAATGTTGGAGGACATGTTGCGTATGTGTATCCCCGACTTTGGAGATAATTGGGAGCAGTATCTTTCATTGGTGGAGTTTGCCTATAATAACTCCTACCAGTTCAATATTGGTATGGCTCAATTTGAAGCGTTGTACAGTAGGACTTGTCGTTCCCCAGCATGTCGGCTAGAGGTGTGGGACAACAAGTGACTTGGGACGGAGGTGATTCAGGATACTTTGGTCAGAATAGAGATGATATGGAACCGTATTCGATTTGCTCAAGATCGATAAAAAAGTTATGCTCATGCCAAGAGGTTCTTCTGAGAGTTCAATGTGGGGGACCAAGTGATGCTTCGAGTGTCTCCTATGAAGGGGATTGTGCATTTTAGGAAAAAGAGGAAGTTGACACCTAGATATGTGGGAACATTCCCTATTATCGAGTAGATTGGGTCAGTTGCGTATAGACTTGGGTTACCGGAACACTTACATAGGATCCATGACGTGTTCCACATTTTCTCAATAAGGAGATTTCTTTGAAATAAATTGGACCATACTCATATTGCTTTAGAGGATATTGATCTAAAGCCTGATAGTTCCTATGAGGAGGGGCCGGTTTCTATCCTAGATCGTAGCGAGAGGAAATTGAGGTCGAAGATAGTACCGTTAGTGCGTGTTCAGTGGTCGCATCATAATGCCGAGGAGTCTACCTGGGAGCACGAGGATGAGATGCGCGAGCATTATCCAGAGTTATTTTTTTCCAGGTATATTTTATTTCTGAATTTCGGGACGAAAGTATGTTATTAGGGGGGAAGTATGTAATACCCCGTAATTTTATTGATTTTATTTAATGGGATTAATTAAATTAAATGGGATAATTATTTAGAAATTAAACCGAATTTAAATACCAGTGAGACGAGAGTTGGTATTTGATTATGATAATGTTGAATATTACTGAAGTGAATATGGTAATATATGATTATTGAATTTATTAATATTGTCGCGAGTTATAAATATGACAATTCGAAAATTAAGTTGGGACGCGCGTGTCAGTCGGCGTCAGGAATCAATTTAAATGGATTTAAAAGTAAATTATAATTGTATCATCCATATGGTCATTTTGAGTGTGCCAACGTGTCTGAAAGGGTCGAAATAGTCAGAAAACACTAGCCGGGGGTTTAGTTTGGGTCCCAGGACATTTTTAGGCCTAACCGGCAACCCAAGATGTTATTTTAGTCATTTTAAATTTTAATGAATAGTGACCTACGAAAATTAGGTTTTGTTTATCATCCAACCTTAGGGCCACTAGGTCCATTAGCTGTCAAAACCAAAGAGTGGGCAAGGTGAATAGAGAGGACAAGTTCCAAGGGTTTCCAAGGCCATAACCACCACAAACCACCACTATCGTCGGATTTGTGACCGGAAAGAGATGGAGAACCAACCTTTATCGTCATCAAAGGATCATAACTTCTAAAGAGAGTCAACTGATTTAACTTACAATGGTTCAGTACATATAATACCCATGATAGTTTAGAATTAGAGATTGAACTAGAAATATTATTAATCTCATGAATTGGAGAATTTAATCTTGAATATGGGTAGGTTTTGCATGTAGATGAACTTCTGGTATGTAGAGAAAACAAAATCTTAATCTGTTAGAGTGCAAGGACCCCCAATTTTAAAAAATTTCACTTTAATTTCTTAAAAGTGCGGCATAAGGATGGTTTAACACAACACACACAAACAACAAATTTTAATTTCTTTCAAATTAAAATTAAACTAAACTCAAGGTGAAATTAAATTAAACAACTCATAAATTTTTCACTTAAACCAAATTAATTTAACCCAAGTCCTAGAAATTTGCCTAAAAATTAATTAATTCAATTTTGCAAATTAGGTCAAACCAAATTTTTAACAAATAAAAATAATGACTAGAATCAAATTAATATTTACCCAAATTAAATTTGCACCAAATTAAATATACTAATTTTATCTTTTTACCTAAGCATGCATGTATTGTGATTTGCAAAAGATAAAATAAATAAACAACCACCACCCCACGATGTACGAGGAAAAACCCACAACGGAAAAAAAACCTTGGACGACCCTAGCCTTAAGTCCACTAAGTACAGAATTACAATTACAATACAGATGACTTACTACACTCGACTCGACTCATTCAAGCCCCGATGCATCTTCTTGCAACTACCTCTGCTTAGCCGACAATCCCTGAATCCACCAGAACCTTGGACTCCACCAATGAAGCTTTAGGGAACACCGTTAACCACACACGATGCCTTTCACCGTATGAGAATGCAGCAACCAAAAGCCAAACTTCTTCTTTGAGGGATGTAGAATTAAACCCAAACTTCTCTTCTTTGAGGTGTAGAGAAAATCGGTGCCAAACACTCCAAGCAAATATATATATGTGGTACTTTGAAGAAACATAAACTGATTTTATGGGTGAAAACACATATATAAGAGAATTTCTAATCAACTTTTAACACATGAAAATTGGGACTTTTGTTATGAAATATTGGCTCTCCAAAAGATCTCAAGTATGTTGCAAAAGTCTTACAAAAAGTCTATCCCGAAATTGGTTTAAAACTGTCAAAAGATAGTGGGGCAAAGTAGTGTAAAAATGGGATAAAACTGCCAAACTCTTCCCGCCTAGAAATCTCATTAGAACGAGATTTTCGTTCGAACGACATTCTCGTTCGAATGACCCTTCTAACGAAGTTCCAGAGGCCAAAGGTAAAAGTCGTTGGCAAAACTCGTTTGAACGAAAAACTCGTTCAAATGACAATATAGAATGAAGTCCCAGAAAGATTATAATTCGATTTTAAGTTCATAAACTTTATTTTAAAGTTATAAAGTAACCTTCTGAAAATGAACATCAGTTTAAAATAAAATTACACCCTTTATAAAATTATTCCAAGTTTCCCTATATATATAAAAATGCATTCATACCTTTTGGAGACTATGGAATATGATGTTGATGACGTGAAACAAGGCTTATGCAAAGTGACAATAATGTTTTCTTGATAAGTAGGCCACAACGTCTTCAACTTCAACATGTCATAGGCTTGAATGATACTCTTGAACATTATCCTATGACTCAAATAGCTTTGTCCAGAATTGAGCCAACACTATATTAAGACTCAATCGGAGACTTGTGTCCTTACAAATCTCCCCTTTTGGGTATTTCGGGACAAAAACCAAACAAAAATCCTAAAGGGCCGTCAAGCACTACTAGAATTATAAAATATCCCACCCAAAATAAAAATTACATAGCTTGACTCAAAACCCAAGGATCAATATCTTTGCCGATGAAAGTTGCCATTTAGAAGAATTCCTGCACACTTAAGCAAATTATCAAACGCATAAGGAATAAGAATATTAAATGCATATAAAATAAATGCTCCCCTTAAATTAATTCTCCCCTTTATCAACTATGATCAAATTAAGCAGGTCGCGACTCCCCCTAAGGTAAATCTCCTAAATCAAGATACGATTATAATAGGATTATATACCATTTCTCCCCCTATCATAATCCATGTGTACAAATTCACGAATTAATGTTGAGAAATTTGATGTTCTTGAAGAAATTTTGAAGAACTAGGTTTAGAGGAATATTTATGACTTTTGATCCAAGAAACTAGTTTAATGATTCTAAAACGATAGAGATTGTGGAAACATGTTGGTGTAATGAGTAGTATACTTGGTTGGGAGTTTGGGACGTTGTAATGGAGGATGTGGAGTGTAAATTTGAAAAACTCGTAACTGTTTAAAGAATTTTTGGGCAAACACCTGCTTGATTGATCGATCGACTCAAGAATTTCGATCGATCGACTAGTTCAATCGATCGACCATTTTCCTTCGATCGATCGACCCCTCCTGATTTTTGAAAGTTTTCCCCTTTAAAGTTTAATATAAATCCCAAACCTATAATGATTCTTAGTGTTATTAATATAGTATTGTGGGACTTAGTTAGGGTCAGTAGGGTCTTAGTTGATGCCCAAAAAATGGTTTACCTTATGGAATTGAATGCTATTACCTACGAGGGTCTACCAAGCGAGGTATGGTTAGAAATCATTCGAATTGAGACTATAATGGGAATTAATGATGATGTAAGGATAGGAACGGTAACGAAGGGATACTAAGTTAATGAGATAACCTTAGAAACTAATAGAAGACCTAGTAACCATTTGGGATAATTTTAGGTACCCAAATTGATACGACGAGAGAGTTTTCAAGATAAATATATATTACTTAGAATGTTCGGGATAAACTTACTACGTATGAGACTTATAAGATGGAACATGTGAATATCTATATTGATATATGACTACTTAGGTTATGTGAAAGCCTAGTGTATGGAATTATTATGTGTATGACATACCTACCATACTTGCTACCACAGGAGGTTGGCTTTTGAAAAAGGACCATCTTATCTTTGTGTACCTACAGGGGGTTGAGATTGGTACCTTAAGGACATAGGGCTATGAATGACTTATTTGTGAGTTGATAAGTCAGCTGACCATGGGAGCATAGGTATGTATGTGACCCATGGGTATGTGAACTATCTTCGCCTCCAATATGTGTGATTTTGTTTATTGAAATGATTCTTGAGTGATTCGAAACGCCTAGTCCTTATGTACGTGATGTACCAGGATTCGATAGCAGAGTATGAGTGCACCACAACATATCCTAGGGGTGCCATATTTGTATATATATGCTGAAATTAATATACTTGTACTCATAACTGGCTCACTGTTAAAGTGTGAATATGAATAAATGTGATATTTGAATGGGATTAAAAATGTGAGAATCCATATCGTAATTGATCTAATAATCTGATTAATGTAAAGGTGAGTTATAAGCAAATTATATTAAAATGATACGAATAAACCCCTTTATGTTAATGTGAAGACGGAAAGTGGTACAGACTAGTTAGTTAGCGGCATAACTAGGATGGGCTAAGGGTATACGTTAGACGTGCGCACTAGTTGAGGGGTGAGGAACTCATGCGAGAGCACGTAACTAACATATATATAATATTTACTATTTATTGCAATTAAACACTTGCTATATTTTTAAACTGTTTTCACCTTGGGCTCTGACCCGTTTGCTTCCAAATCTATTTTTGTAAAAGTCTTTTAGGTGCCCAGCCACAGGGATGCCAAGAATATGAGTTCCATTACATTGGCGTGTTTTAGCTGTTGTTGAAGTTACAGGATCTCAGTATTAGACGCCTCCACATTCTGCACTTGACTCTATTCAGGGTTACTCATCTGTTAGGGCATGTCCCCATTTACATTTGGAGATATCATTCTCAGACTTTCAGTTTAAATTTTAGTTTTGAATTTATCTATTTATTCAGACTTTTGTATTGGGAATTATTCGGTATTTGGGTTATTCAGGGGAGTGTTACTCCAAACTCATTTTATTTATTCTATTATTATTCTGTTGTGATTATGATGTGGATTTTGTACGGTTAGCTTAATTAATTGGTTGCATGCTAATTTAATTTAATAAAATTTGGCAACTCACTTTTTGAAATATTAGGTGGCTAGTAATTGTTTAAAATGTTTTCGGCAATGATGCTAGATCTGAACCAACTTGATATTCTGTATTAATGAGATAAAGGAGTAGCTACCTGGTATTTAATTAGTCGGGATGTCACATCCCTCACTAAGAAGGAGGCCACAACCATCGGCGACTTGATGGCTCGAATTGAAAAATATGCCAAAGTTGAAGATACGACCCATCTTAGTGCAGGGAAAAATGATCGCACCAAGTTTGCCGACAAGGGAAGCGATAAAACTGAGGGTCAAAAGAAAGGGAGTAAGAATGGGGGCAAAGGCAGCCCTAAGAATGGGAACAAGAGTGACGCCTCGAAGGCATTTCAACCAGTAAACACAGTTTTTAAAGAACCGATCTACAAGATTCTGGCAAAGATCA
Source organism: Sambucus nigra (assembly GCA_949130495.1). Lineage (NCBI taxonomy): Eukaryota > Viridiplantae > Streptophyta > Magnoliopsida > Dipsacales > Adoxaceae > Sambucus > Sambucus nigra. Next base: position 120,229,369 of record OX422219.1, on the reverse strand, counting down.
AGGACGAACCGTTCATTAAGTGGCCCAGGAAGATGGGTGGAGACCCTTCAAAGAGAAATAACGCACTGAAATGTGCTTTCCACAAAGAGGGCGGGCACAAAGCCGAGCACTGCAAAGCCCTCAAGTCTCACCTTGACGAGTTAGCTAAAAAATGGACACTTAAGTGAATTTGTGTAAAAGAAGGCAGAGAAGGTAGCTGCCAATGGAGATCAAAGACCTGACAACGTGCTAGAGGAAGACATTGACCATGAGTTCGCAATAGTTCGTGAGGCGTCCAACCTAAAATAGATTTAAGGAAACACAACGCAGATGTAAGTCAAAAAGATTACAGCAGTAACGCAAGCTTTTCAAATCGTTCCAGCCAAAATGTAAGGGGGAAACCTTCGACGAGCAGAGGACGTCGACTACAGCAAGCACATTGTGTTCACATATGAGTACCTAGTGGGAGTTGTAATACCCCGTACTATTAATGTCTTTTAAAATGGGATTAATTAGAATTAATTACGATATAATTGGAAATTAATCCAGATTTACATATTACTCGAGAACAAAGTAATATGTGATTTATGTTGGATATTACTTAGTGATTAAAATAATATATACGATTACGACTTTAAAATTAATTATGACTTCATAAAATTTTTGCGAATTATGCGTACGACAATTATGGTAATTAAGTCGGGACGCGCATTTGAGTCCTGTTGAGATTATAATTTAAATGAAATAAAAGTGAATTATTATTATGTCATCCGAATGGCTGTTTTGACTGCGTCAAAGTGTTCAGAAGGGTTTACATAGTCTGAAAAGTCTACTCGAACATTTGTATAGGGTATCGGAGCACCCCCGGAGGGGTAATATGGTCATTTGACTTGGAAGGTGAATAGTATGCACGAATTTGGGAGATTACTTATAAGTATAAAGGGGTTAGATTATTTTCCTCATTCTACAAAACTTAAAGAAAAAGAAATTGAGAGAGAGTGAGGATTTTATCTGGTAAAGGGAAGAGTCATGGTGGGAAGAACCAAGAGCCAAAAGTCACCACCACCAACCACCACCGAAAGTTGACCGAAGAAGGAAAGAACCACCAGTGGACAATCATCTCCAATGGACCGAACCTACGAATTAGAGGCAAGTGATTAATTATTGCAAATTTAGCATGTATATTGTCCGTGTTAGGGTTTTTAGAAAATTCTGAAAAGATGCATAATCAAAGATGAATTAAGGTGATGTTAATTGAATCTTTAAAAGGACATTGATGTAGGATTAATTTTCTTTTAAGAACAGAATTTAACCCACGAAATTTGGGAATTATTTGTGAAGAAAATCTTTGTTTATATGATGCTCTTGGAGAAATAATAAAATATTTAGTTTTCTAGAAAAATATGAGAAATATGCTTTTAATCTGAACTCTTGATGATTCTACTTTATTTAGATCAGTAGGAATCATTTACATATGTTGTTATATCATGTGGTATGGATTATAAGAAATTTGGGATGTTAAAATAAAGGTTTGATTGATCAAAAGTTGGGTAACCCGTAGAATAAACATTGCAAAAATCTGGGTTGATATCTGGGTGATCGATTGATCGACCCTTGAAGATCGAACGATCGACTGATCGATCGATCGACCCCTGACCCTCGATCAATCGACCTCCCCAGAAAAGATGAACTTGTTCCGTTTGAATTCTTGATTTAAATCCCAAACTTTGAGTAATCTTTGTTAATGATTACATAAACTTAATGGGACTTAGGGAAGGGCAGTAGGATAAACTTAAGACCTAGAAAATATTATTTTGGGATTGTGAATGAGGAGAAATTAATGAGTGATTAAACGAGTTATTTTGGAGAATTGTATTACTTGGTGTTTGAATAGGATAAACGATAATTTAATGTTAGGACCAGTAGTAAGAGAGTCATAAATTACCGGTATAACATTAGGTATAATTGGGATTAACCTTAAGAGATGGAATAAAATGGTTAAGAGTGATTTAGGGTTTATCGAGGAATAAACCTAATTAAAGAGAATTTAATTCATAGAAATTCGGGAGTCGTGATGACATGGATTTGTAGGACGTGATGTTTACCTATTGAATTTATTTGAAGATTAAATGATCACCATCATGCGGATAGATAAGTTCAAAAATATATACTTTGAGAATTAAAGTTATAATCGAAAATTTACATTCGATATTCGGGATATAATTATACTACTTATGGAATTTATTATATGGGTTATGCGTATGCCCTATGGTTATATACAAGTATGATGAATACATATTATTATTATTATTATTATTATTATTATTATTATTATTATTATTATTATTATTATTATTATTATTATTATTATTATTATTATTATTATTATTATTATTATTATTATTATTATTATTATTATATATAGGTGAGATGATTGCCTATTACTATCATATGGTTGTGTGAATACCTTATTGATGTTATATTTATGTAGGTCGAATGTATGCTAATATTATAGTTTGTTATGTGTACGACATAGTTACGCTACTTTCTGTCGGGGTGTAGGTGTCGCATTGTGGACGGTCTTATCCGTGTGCGCCCAATTGGGAGGGATTTTAAATTCGTACCCTGAGCATAGGACCTTGGACACGTGCTATCGATGTATATGATAGTTTCGACGGTTGAATGGGAGCGTAGGTATGTTCATGATCCATTTGGCTGGGGAGTATGCTCACCTCCAATATATTTGCATTATGATATGATTCGCGAGAGACGCCGAATCAATAGTCCTCTATATAGTGACATTATGTATCAACACATGATAGCAAGGTATGCATGCACCACAGTTGTGTCTGGTAGGTGCCATATTAGTATATATATAATTAGCGTGATATTATATATATAAACTGTGATGTAATCTACTATGTGACATTGTAGATATGGAAATGTAATCTTCTGTGTGAAATTGTAGATTAAAAATATAAACTGTGAATTAATCTACTGTGCCATGTTGTATATAGATGTAAATAATGAAATCTGAATTGAATTAAGTAAGTGAACACTTAATTCCAAGGTTGTAACAAAACTAGTAAAGAGAAATGATTATGAATAATTATATTACATATGGTATAGGACCTACGGGTTTATGATATGGGTTAGAAGTATTTTGTGGGAACTAGTTAGGAGGGAACCTTAACTAAGAAGATAATAAGATACGATAGGCGTGCACTCTAGATGTGAGGTGAGAATTTTCAAGATAGAGCCCGAGAAACTAACATGTACATAATAAATGCTTAAATGTAACTATTAAGCACGTGTTATTTTTAAAATCTTTTACAATCAGGCTCTGACCCGTTTCCTTGCATATTCTCTTCTCTACTATATCTTGTACATCAGGTATCTAGCAGCAGGGATGCCTAGCATAAATTATGGATGTTCCGATGGATTATATCTACTAGCAGAGTTGTGGATTTTGTTTAAATGCTTCATTTTTGTTGATTCATTCATCTGTAGCGTCTACTTCATTTAGGGCATGTCGCCCAGGATTCTAGAGGTTGTAATTATTTATGTAAGCATTGGGGATATCAGTTTCATTTAGTGTAAAAGTTATAATTTAACTGGAGAGTTATTCGAGTCACCCTTATTCTTGTTGTAGTTAATTCAGTTGTGATGTGTTGTTGCAAATTATTATTTTCGTGATGTGGAATGGTTTTAATTAAATTAAAAATGGATTTTTTTTTTACACTTAGCTTAATTAACTATTAGGTGATTAATAAAGAAATTATTTTTTGACAGCAATGATAAGAATTAGCCCATTGTACACTCTGATTTATTTGGGTATGGTACTGATCAACCGATATTTAATTAGGCAGGGTTTTACAGGTGGTATGAGAGCATCAGGTTCTAGTGTCTTTAGGATCTGTGCGGCTTACTACGTTTCAGCATAGCGTTCTTTGATGTAGAGCCCTATTATTAGGATGTTGAATTCTTCTGCGTATTTTGACTTACGTTCTCCTGCCATGAATTATGTGAGATGTAATGCTTATACATGTTCGGTCGAGCATCGTGTGCCAAAACATTGGGACGACTAGCAAGAGTCATTAAAAGGACATCAGGAGGAGGACCCAGCCAAAGATATGGAATATTTTAGGAAAATGGTATTGGAGATAGAAACCATCATAATTATTGTTTGGGCTGAGAACTTTAAGGAAGTCGCTTGGGAGCTGTAGTTTCTCATGCACCATCATAGTTGATGGTTGTGCAGTTCTTAACTCACCTAGCACTGTATGTGAAAGGTGAGGGAGTCGGAGGGACTCTTGTGAAGGAAGAAATTCAAAGAAAATTGTAAAGGGTGAAGTGTAGTAACACCCAGGATTTGAAAATTTTCTAGTTAAATTTTTCTAGGAAGAGAAAAATTAAGTGATGAGAGTTAGACATCACATATAAAGAACATGTGTGAAGTTGGAATACGAATTTTACGTATGGTTCGATAGTCAAATCATTCATTTGATGTTTTAAGCAAGATATGAATGGACTTTTGAAACTTATCTCTTATTGGCAAGAAAGAGAGAAGGAACTTGTTTAATGAACTCCTTACCCTAGGAAGAATGGGGTACGTAGAAGATAAATAGAGTTCACCATGTTAAAGGACTCATGAGTGAAATACTCTAGTGTGAGTGGAAATCTGATGAAGACGAATAGGATTAACGTCACCAAGAAATTTGACGATGCTTCCAAATGAAGGGGAGCTAGAAGGGTTAAGAAACCTAGCCGAATGGAACTATTAAATTCAATATTGTTAATGAAACATCACCGGAAGGTGTACCTAGTAAGGGACCCAATTAAAGTGACATGATTAAACCCCTACTCAGTCATGATGAAATCATCCAAGATTAATGTAGTCGTTAATGTATTCCATAGGACCCGTAGAGCCAAGAATAATGGGAATAACAATTGGGAGTTAAGATTGATAGGTCGATGAGAAGGACGTTCAAATGGTCAGTAACGAGGAAATAGTAAGGGAAATTTCCCTATGTGTATAGAGAGAGACTACTAAGTGTTAAATGTGTCCACATTGAGTAGTGGGACCGATAAATTGTGGGAATAGTGAACCATACCAATTAGGCATAACAACTGGAGGAATGAGACTTCTATGGGAGTAATTGGGTCAAGCGAATTAGGACCAGGGAATTTATGACCCAAAAGTGGTAGGTTTAAATAGGACTAGTGGAGTCCTCGGTAATAGTAGCATACCGTATTTCAAGGTTGGCGGGGTCCAAGAAGAAAAATAAGAGGTATGTAAGACCATAATTGAGGCCTAGATATGTTGGGCTAACGTTTTAATAATGGGTGTGGAACCACATGAGTGAATAATTTGTCCACAACGAGTGGGTACAACTATAGGATGAAATCCTAGATCTATAATGGGTGCAAGTGATCGTGAGTTATTTTGATCGTGAGAAGTGCATATAAGGAACCTTCGTGATCAGGAGAGACTGTTGAAGTTTTATTCCATCCTTGTTAATAAAGGATTAATTCTAGTGACATGGTGTGTCACAACAGGCATATATAAATTGAAAACCCTAAATTCGTGTGAGAGCCGAGGTTAGTGGAAACGATAATTTTAACAATCTAGTTACAAAAGTATTTCTCGTTGATAGCAGGACATTTTTGTGTTGCCCGTGAGTGAACCGAGTGGGTCCTAAGAGTATATTTTGTTATTATAATTTTCTATGGATTTGAGTTAGCATAATAGAACTTATTATGGTGATAAATTACCAAATGTTTAAACGATAGTAGATTGAGTGATAAGACTATCGTGCTGGATACTCCGGGGAGAGTAAAATTAATTTTGTGCAGCGCCAGCTGAAATAGGGTTGGGCCTATATTTTATTTTATCATAAGACCGTAGTAAAATTTTGTCTAGTTATATGTGTGAGTAAAAATTTATTTTACTGATGTGAATCGGGATATATAATGTTTTTTGTCAAACAGCGAGAAATAGCTCATTATTAATAGCGCCGAGAATTTGGGATAGTGAGAGCAACATAGCTTATGTTATTTTTAAGGATATATAAGCATGGACTAGTAGAATTTTATGTCAACATATAGAAATTATGGGAAGGTTTAGATTATGGACTGAGGTCCATTACGAATCTCGATGACCGACTATGTTAAGTAGTAGTGTATCGGCGGGTTCCTTATTTGGATTTGTCTTTGCGAGACATCCCACACATGAAACTAGCGAACGCCAGGAGTGGGAGAGAAGTTTGGTCGATAGTACATAATTTCATATCTTGGTCATTTTAAAATACAAACGTAAACTTAGAGTTGATAATTCTATTATGACTTAAGAGTCGCCTAGTCCTAGTAACATTATGAATAAAACAATGATGCCACTGATAGAGTGACTAAGTTATGACTAGTGGGGTGATTGAGTTCACCCCTACCATATCAGTATGCCAAATGAGCGAAAAATTGATTTAAGACGAGTATATGTTATTTGTGCAACAATGCGAGAAATATAAGGTGTATGGTCACCCTAGGTAATTGAATCTGATATGGTTTCCCATTTTGGACATATGGGATAAGGAAAATAAATATAGAGTTTTAGATATCGGGAATTGAATGTCCAGTCATTTATGACGATTGGATATATAGTCAGTAGAATAACAAATGTATCAGGCTATTAAAGCCTATGGTAATAGGATTTAAATGAAGAGATTTTGGCTAGATTCCTCTTGTAGAGGGCCACCTGTCTGTTGGAATTAGGGTGGACCATTCGAAACCAACAGAGATTTTCCAATCGTTAGGGACTTCAAAGTAGTATTGGGAGAATATTCATAAGGATTTTATCGCTAAAATGGTTACGATCCGATATGGGTGATAGTGGGTCAGTTGACTGAAGTAGATCACATTATGCCAGTTAGGGTTGATCATACTACGAGACAATATGCTTTGATCTTAATATAACCGAGATATTGAGGTTACATAGGGTACCGTTTAATATTATGTACAATTAGGATGAGATTTTGTCTCCCGATTTCGGAAGAACTTTAACGAGGCATGGGTATCGAGTTGTGATTGGGTATGATCTATCATCTGCAGAATAATGGGCAGACTAAGCAGACAAATTTAATGTGGGAAGATAAATTATGTTTGTACCCTTGAATCTTAAGGGAGGACGAGAGATGTACATTCCACAAGTGAAGTTGGTGTACTATAACTTTTATAAGTTTACTGTTGGGCATGGTGCCAGTTGAAGCATGGTACGGTAAGTCTTATTGTTTCTCCTACTTGTGGGATAAAAGTGAAGAACCATGAACTATTGTGAATATTATAGATAATTTCAAACTTATAGTATATATTGTGAGTAGAATATATACTGCACAATTAACCTACTTGTGTATGATAATCGCAAGACAAGATGATATTTATCTAACGAAAGGTTAATCTATTTAAGTGCATATAATATAATTTTAGATAGTGAATATCTAGAATAAAGTATAAGTAGTGAAACTTAAACTGTAAGGCTTGGATAAGAACTTACGTGACAGGGTAACCTGGGGTTAAAATGATCATAATTATTCGATAGAGTACTTTATGGGCGGTACAAAGTAGTGTACATGGGAGCGCAAGTATATGATGTACAATACATATCCATAATTTTTCTTGTCTTTTATACTTTTGTTTTCCGAATTTCGAGATGAAATTCCGTTGTAAGGGAGTAAGTATGTAATACCGCGTATTTTTAATGACTTTTAAAATGGAATTAATTAGAATTAATTGTGATATAATTGGAAATTAATCCGGATTTACATATTACTCGAGAACAAAGTAATATGTGATTTATGTTAATTATTACTTAGTGATTAAAGTAATATATATGATTACGACTTTACAATTCATTATGACTTTATAAAATTGTCCCGGATTATGTGTACGATAGGTATGGTCATTAAGTCGGGACGCGCATTTGAGTCCTATCGAGATTATAATTTAAATGAAATAAAAGTGAATTATTATGTCATCCAAATGGTTGTTTTGACAGGGCCAAAGTTTCCAACAGGGTTCAAATAGTCGAAAAAGTCTACTCGAACGTTTGTATAGGGTGTCGGGGCACTTTGGAGTCGAATAGTCAACCCGGAGGGGTAATATGGTCATTTGACTTGAAAGGTGAATAGTATGCACGAATTTGGGAGATTAATTATAAGTACAAAGGGTTTAGATTATTGTCTTCATTCTACAGAACTTAGAAAAAAAGAAATTGAGAGCGAGTGAGGAGTTTCTCTGGGAAAGGGAAGAGTCATGGTGGGGAGAACCAAGAGCCAAAATTCACCACCACCAACCACCACTGGAAGTTGACCGGAGAAGGGAAGAACCACCAGTGAACAATCATCTCTAATGGACCAGACCTATGAATTAGAGGCAAGTGTTTAATTATTTCAAATTTAGCATGTATATTGTCGACGTTAGGTGGTTTAGAAAATTCTAAAAGGATGCATAATAAAAGATGAATTATGGTGATTTTAATTGAATATTTGAAAGGAGAATGATGTAGGATTAATTTTCTTTTGAGAATAAAATCTAACCCAAGAAATTTGGGAATTATTGGTGAAGAAAATCTTAGTTTATATGATGTTCTTGTAGAAATAATAAAATATTTAGTTTTCTAGAAAAATTTGAGAAATATGCTTTTAATCCAAACTCTTGATGATTCTAGGTTGTTTAGATCAGTAGGAATCATTTACATATGTTGCTATATCATGTATAGGTGTTCTTGGAAAATTTGTATATCTATAGGTGGTTTCAAGTTAGCTCTAATTTCTTCTTTTTATGCAAAGTATGTAAAGGTTCTAATCTATAAAGAACCTGGCTTATGCTTCAAGTTTTCCTTGGTCTTGTTTGAAGGAAGGGATTTAGTCATGTAAGCCATATAGAAGAGGCAATTTCTTCTATGTTTATCAATAAATGATATTTTCCCAATATATATATATATATATATATATATCATGTGGTATGGATTATAAGAAATTTGGGACGTTAAAATAAAGGTTTGATTGATCAAAAGTTGGGTAACCCGTAGAATAAACATTGCAAAAATCTGGGTTGATATCTGGGTGATCGATTGATCGACCCCTGACCCTCGATCAATCGACCTCCCCAGAAAAGATGAACTTGTTCCTTTTGAATTCTTGATTTAAATCCCAAACTTTGAGTAATCTTTGTTAATGATTACATAAACTTAATGGGACTTAGGGAAGGGCAGTAGGATAAACTTAAGACCCAGAAAATATTATTTTGGGATTGTGAATGAGGAGAAATTAATGAGTGATTAAACGAGTTATTTTGGAGAATTTTATTACTTGGTGTTTGAATAGGATAAACGATAATTTAATGTTAGGACCAGTAGTAAGAGAGTCATAAATTACCGGTATAACATTAGGTATAATTGGGATTAACCTTAAGAGATGGAATAAAATGGTTAAGAGTGATTTAGGGTTTATCGAGGAATAAACCTAATTAAAGAGAATTTAATTCATAGAAATTCGGGAGTCGTGATGACATGGATTTGTAGGACGTGATGTTTACCTATTGAATTTATTTGAAGATTAAATGATCACCATCATGCGGATAGATAAGTTCAAAAATATATACTTTGAGAATTAAAGTTATAATCGAAAATTTACGTTCGATATTCGGGATATAATTATACTACTTATGGAATTTATTATATGGGTTGTGCGTATGCCCTATGGTTATATACATGTATGATGAATACATATTATTATTATTATTATTATTATTATTATTATTATTATTATTATTATTATTATTATTATTATTATTATTATTATTATTATTATTATTATTATTATTATTATTATTATTATTATTATTATATATAGGTGAGATGATTGCCTATTACTATCATATTGTTGTGTGAATACCTTATTGATGTTATATTATTGTAGGTCGAATGTATACTAATATTATAGTTTGTTATGTGTACGACATAGCTACGCTACTTTCTGTCGGGGTGTAGGTGTCTCATTGTGGACGGTCTTATCCGTGTGCGCCCAATTGGGAGGGATTTTAAATTCGTACCCTGAGCATAGGACCTTGGACACGTGCTATCGATGTATATAATAGTTTCGATGGTTGAATGGGAGCGTAGGTATGTTCATGACCCATTTGGCTGGGGAGTATGCTCGCCTCTAATATATTTGCGTTATGATATGATTCGCGAGAGACGCCGAATCAATAGTCCTCTATATAGTGACATTATGTATAAACACATGATAGCAGAGTATGCATGCACCACAGTTGTGCCTGGGAGGTGCCATATTAGTATATATATAATTAGCGTGATATTATATATATAAACTGTGATGTAATCTACTATGTGACATTGTAGATATGGAAATGTAATCTTCTGTGTGAAATTGTAGATTAAAAATATAAACTGTGAATTAATCTACTGTCTAATGTTGTATATAGAAGTAAATAATGAAATTTGAATTGAATTAAGTAAGTGAACACTTAATTCCAAGGTTGTAACCAAACTAGTAAAGAGAAATGATTATGAATAATTATATTACGTATGGTATGGGACCTACGGGTTTATGATATGGGTTAGAAGTAGTTTGTGTGGACTAGTTGGGAGGGAACCTTAACTAGGAAGATAATAAGATAAGATAGGCGTGCACTCTAGATGAGAGGTGAGAATTCTCAAGAAAGAGCCCGAGAAACTAACATGTACATAATAAATGCTTAATTGTAATTGTTAAGCACTTGTTATTTTAAAAATCTTTTACAATCGGGCTCTGACCCGTTTCCTTGCATATTCTCTTCTCTACTATATCTTGTACACCAGGTATCCAGCAGTAGGGACGCCTAGAATTTATTATGAATGTTCCGATGGATTATAGCTACTAGCAGAGATGCGAATTTTGTTTAGATGATTCCTTTCGATTGATTCATTCATCTCTAGCGTCTACTTCATTTAGGGCATGTCGCCCAGGATTCTAGAGGTTGTAATTATTTATGTAAGCATTGTGGATATTAGTTTCATTTAGTGTAAAAGTTATAATTTAACTAGAGAGTTATTCCAGTCACTTTTATTCGTATTGTAGTTAATTCAGTTGTGATGTGTTGTTACATATTATTATTTTTGTGTCGTGGAATGGTTTTAATTAAATTAAAAATGGAAATTTTTTCTGACACTTAGCTTAATTAACTATTAGGTGATTAATAGTGAAATTGTTTTTTAACAGTGATGCTAAGAATGAGCCCATTGTATACTCTGATTTAATTGGGTATGGGACTGATCATCCAGTATATAATTAGGCGGGGTGTTACAGGAGTAAGAACCCCACATCATGATGCCTTGATCATTACACTCAGGATAGCTAACTATGACGTCAACCAAGCTATCTCATCCGATGTAATGTACCTCGACTTGTGAAGGAAGGTGAAATTAAGTATCGCCGACCTAAAGGAAGCCACCGTTCCTCTAGTTGGTTTCTGTAGAAAAGTAACCATGCCCTTGGGAAAGATTTTCTTGTCATTAAGGGCAGGAAACATCTCCAAAATGATCGAATTTCTCGTGGTCGATATTGATTCGCCCTACCAAGAGATCATCGACTGAGGATAGCTGCAAGCGATGAAGGCTATCCCCTCTACCTACCATTAGAAGCTCAAATGTGTGACTAAACAAGGAGTGGTGGAGATCCATGGAGATCAGGCGATGGTGAGAAAGTTCTTCATAACATCCATCTGTCCCAAGCCAGAGAAGAAGGTTGAGAAAGTTATAAGCAAGGACGAAGAGAAGGAGAGGTTCATGCCCTGCAAATAGTAACTAAGACATGGGATACCTGGAGTGGAGGAGACCAAGATCCTCCCCTTTGAAAGAGTCGTCGAGGACCTGGAAGAAGTCATCACCAGTAGCAGTTCAAGTGAAAGAAAGTTCTTGATTAGAACCTCACTCACCGACCACGAAAAGAGGGAATTGGTCACCTTAATCCGGAGTAACCTAGATGTCTTTGCATGGGAACCTTATGAGATTCCTTAGATTGATCCGAACATCACTTATCATCGACTTCACATCGATCCAGCATTCAAGTCAACTACATAGAAATCTCGCCAAACTGCTCCGAAAAAAGCCAAGGCAGTAGAGAAGGAAGTTGAAAAACTGTTGGATGAAGGATCCATACGGGAAGTCCAGTTCCCGAAATGGCTATCCAACCTAGTGGTTGTCCCAAAGAGCAACGAAAAGTGGAGAGTCCTCATCGATTGCACCGACCTCAATAAGGCAGGCCCTAAAGACAACTTCCCTCTCCCAAAGATTGATCAACTGGTGGACTCCACCGCAACACACGAAAGGATGAGCTTCCTAGACGCATACTTCGGGTATCATAAGATACCTCTGTACGAGAAGGATCAAGACAAAACAACATTTATAACCACAGTTGGGCTATATTGCTACAAGGTCATGCTCTTTGGGCTAAAAAATGCAGGGGAAACTTACCAACGGTTGGTCATAAAAATGTTCAGAGACCAAATGGGAAGCACTATGGAGGTCTACATCGATGATATTCTTGTCAAGAGAAAGCTCAAGGATGACCACCTCTCGACCTATCAAAGACCTTTGAAATCCTCAGGAAATACTGAATAAAACTCAACGCAAGCAAGTGTTCCTTCGGTGTCCAGTCAAGAAAATTTCTTGGGTACTTGGTCAGTAAGAGAGGTATCAAAGCTAACCCGAAACAAATTGATGCCATTAACAGGGTGAATCCCCCCGTACGATAAGAGACGTGCACAAGCTCACGAGGATGCTCGTCGCCCTAAATCGGTTCATCTCAAAGTCATTCGAAAGATGCCAGTCGTTCTTCCAGTTGTTGAACAAGAGCAAAGATGTGGAGTGGAGCGATGATTGCTCGAGGGCATTAGAGGGGATCGAAGCTTACCTTAGTAAACCTAGCTTGCTGGTAATCCCTTAAGAGAATGATTCTCTATACCTTTACCTTGTAGTATCCAGTCATGCTGTAAGTTTTACACTCGTATGCGAGAAAATAAGGATCCAGTACCAAGTCTATTACCCAAGCAAGACTCTTTTGAACGCCGAGCAATAATACCTACCACTAGAAAAACTAGCCTTTACGCTAGTGGTAGCCTCAAAGAAATTAAAACATTACTTCATGCCCACTCCATCATCGTACTTACATCCCACCCTCTTAAAGCAATCCTGAGAAAAGCAGACCTTTCTGGAAGACTATCAAAGTGGTCGGTCGAGCTTGGGCAATTTGACATTCAGTTCCAGCTGAGGAATTCCATCAAAGGGTAGGAGACCACCCTTGCGACCAACCACAAACTATTCATCACAATGAAGTTCCACCAGAATCAGGCGTCTGTAGACTATTCATTGATGGAGCCTCCAATTCCAAAGGGGCAAGAGTAGGCATCGTTCTTATTACCCCTAAAAATGCAATACTAGAACAAGGAATCAGGATTGGATTTGAAGCCTCCAATAATGAAGCAGAATATGAAGCACTGATCGTGGGCCTATAAAAATGCGAACACTCAGAGCAAAGCAACTCCAAGTATTCGGCGATTCACAGTTGGTCTCCAACCAGATAAGTGGTGATTTTAATGTTAGATATGAGAGGATGGAAACTTATCTTGCCACTGGGAAAGAATTGATGGTCAACTTTGAACAAGTCAGCGTCTAGCATTTTCCCAAAGGACAGAACAACCATTCAGATGCCCTAGCATCCTTAAGCTTGGCGATCTACTCTGACTTTGGAAGGACAATTCAGATTGATTTGCTTGCCAAGCCAAGCATCAATGAGCCACCGAACATGGGGCACGTTCTGCAAATTGAAACAAACCCCAGTTTGATGGACCCCTTAAGGTATTATTTAAAGGATGGTGCGCTACTAGCAGATACGAAGACCACTCATCAGATAAGAGTCAAATTTATTCGCTTTCACTTATCTTTTGAGGGCAACCTATACAAAAGATCTTTCACTAACCCTTACCTTCAATGTGTTCATCCAAAGGACATCGAGCAAGTTCTCCATGAACTCCATGAGGGAATTTGTGGGAGTCACATTGGGGGCAGGTCGCTAGCTTTTCGAGTAATGAAAAAAGTCTACTGGTGGCCATACATGCATAAAGACGCTGGAATCTATGCTCGTAAATGCAAAAAGTGCCAACTTCGCGCACCTATGGTTCACCAGCCGGCTAGCGTCCTGAAGTCACTTACTAGCCCATGGCCTTTCACCCAATGTGGTATGGACATCATGGGCCCTTTACCTACTATAGTCGGTAATCGCAAGTATTTGTTGGTTGTAATAGACTACTTCACCAAATGGATAGAAGCAGAGCCACTAGCAACTATTAGAGATGCAGACATGATAAGATTCATATGGAGGAACATCGTTACTTGTTTTGGGATCCCAAAGACTATCATCACTGACAACAGAACCAAGTCTGAGATTGGCCTCTTCTAGGGTTTCTGCAGCGACCACGGGATCAGGCACTACTTCAACTATGTGTCATACCCTCAGAGCAAAGGACAAGCTGAAGCTTCCAATAAAACACTGATGGATGGATTAAAAAAGCATTTAGAGCGAGCCAAGGGAGCATGGGTAAATAAACTACCCCACATCATATGGGCTTATCGCATCACCCCACAGCGAGCAACTGGAGAGACACCATTCTCACTCACGTATGGGATGGAGGAAATTATCCCCGTGGAAGATGGCATCCCTACCATGAGGCCCACTCTGGCCGACCAAGGCCAAAATGATGCAGTATTGCTCACTGAACTTGACCTAGATGAGGAACGAAAGGAGTTAGCTCTAGTAAAACTAGCAGCCTACTAGCAACAGCTAGCAAAGCACTACAATAAAAATGTCAATCCAAGAGCATTCAAGGTTGGGGACTACGTCTTGAGGAAAGTTCTTGGCAGCGCTGTAAAACCATCGAATGGCAAGATAGGACAAAATTGGGAGGGTCCATTTAAGGTGATAAAAGATGACCTACAAGGAGCCTATCACTTAGAAACGCTGGAGGGCAGAGAAATACCTAGAGCTTGGAATGCAGCCAATTTGAAGAAATTCTACTTCTAGCTTTCTTTTTTCTTTTTAAACTCAATGTTGAAGTTTTCAATTCAATTCTGATTAATAAGATTTGTTTGGCAATGGCATTCTATGAAGTGTTGTTTTTCTCAACTACATTACAATTCATACACCTTTTCCAAGTTACAGGCTCCCCTCTTAACATACAAAACTAAGATCACAGGAAACGTATTAAAGTCGAGTTAGTGTGTCATGACCCACCTCAGGCATTCGTCAGCAAACATAAATGACCTCTCAGCTTGCCCCTGGCAATATATAAATCCCTACAGGGGACCCTTAGGCAATATGGCCAACCCAGGTTAGTCGCCAACATAGTTTGGCTTAAAAATCCTGCTCGGATAGAACATCCAATACCAGACGTATCCTCACCAATGCCTTACTAAGGCCTAAGGCAGTGTGGCGACACTGTCTGAGTAATATCTAGTCAGTTGGAAGAGCCCAAGATAACTCTGCCCAAGTAATATCTAGTCAGTTGGAAAAGCCCAAGATAACTGAATGAGAGATTAATAAAATGAGAAATAACACATGTTTAGTCGACAAAATCGCCCAAAACATCACTGTCTTATTACATCAATACATGTACAAAGAGTTACATATGATAAGTAATTCAAACCCTAATGTGGACTAGGTCGTTGAGAGAGATAGTCAGCTACTCGCGCTCTTCGACCGTCATCTGGGTGAGGAGAGAATTCCTCCTCGACTTCATCTGAATTTGGTTCCAGGAGTTGTCTTCATATTGCATCTATAGGAACCCATCAATCATCCCTTATTAATGGATTTGGTATCAAATTTGAGGGAGAGATCTCATGCCTATACTAAAGAACATAATTCATGGGGACTTATAACTCCCTGAGGACTTTCAACCACCCTCTTATGAAAGCCAACTCCTCAACCTCCTTCAACTTTGTTGGAGCATCACTCCAACCCTGGTCGTAGCCATCAACCCACACCTACCGAGGGTCTTTCTTGAAAAAATTCCTCAGTAGAGTGACATCTCTCTAGAGACCAACAGTTATTACATACGCCCTATGAATATCTCCCCGCAACTCGGAAATCTCCATGGATGAACCACTATCACCTGTCCCAGCTCGCCGCCCAGTCGATGAAGAGGAACCACATAAAACTTGAGGGTCAATGCTCAGAGCATTCTCCCTAAGTCACGAGACTTCCCTCTTTAGAGCATAATTCTCTTATTGAAGGACCTCTCTAACTTTATTGATCTCAGAAGCATCCACAAGCTTAGCCTTCAGGGCATCCACTTCCTGTTGAACAGAAGTGCCCACCTCCTCCATCTCCTTAAGCCTATCTTTTAGGTTGGAAATAAGCTCCAACTGGTCTTTATAGTCTTGATTCCTCGATTTAAGAGACTTGTAAATTCTTACAAAAGCATGGCGAACTCGGCTACTCACATCAGGACCAAGAATATTTCCTAATTGAGAGGTAGCAGGAATGTATTCCTCAATATCGATAGGCTACAATTCATACGAGAATTAAGAATATATAAATTAGTATATGAAGAGGAACGAAACTTCATTTCATTAAAACAAAAAAGGTTCGAGTACATCAACGAGAAGAAATATAGATACAAAAATACAAAGGTCCTTAAGAAGACTAGCTGGCGACCTCGGTCGGTTATAAGGATGCTGGTTGCTTCCCCTTATCCGCGGTAGTCCCAGGTACACCTCCCTCAGATGGATCAGTCACCATCCCCTAATCTTGGGGATCATCAGCAGTAGTGGTAGGGACAGCTGGGACACCTTCATGAGCAGCAGGAGGATGCACCTCATCCACAATAGTCTTGGGACCAGGGTCGTGCTCGTTAAAAAGGGGGGAATCAATATCTAGCTCGACTGTGAGCAAAGCCCTATCCCAACCCTTCTTGAAGTTGAGGCAGTTGATGTAGCCGATCTGACCCTCAGCATCCTCATATGTTGTGAGCCAACCAGCATTGTAAGAGCTCTCCTTGAGGGTGGAAGTCTCATATTCCACCTTCTTTGCCTTCTCAACAAGCTCTTAGTTCTTCTCAAGCACCGCTAGTTTGCTTGTACTAACCAGGTCGTAAGACTGCCTCAGCTCCTCCATCTCCTTTGACATTGCCTCTTTTGCCTTGTTAGCTTTGGCCAAAGCAAGGTCGAAAGACTTCTGAGCAGCACTGGCAGCCTTCAAACTGGCCTCTAACTCAACATTTTTCCTCGCCAGCTCATTGCGGCTACGATAGAGGACGGTAAAATTGAACACAAACTACATAAAGAAATAAAACACTTAGTAAATAAGGTATTAAAGAGAACTGCAAGAGTAAATAAATAAGAACAGACTTATTAAGGCTAGCCCCTGAATTGCCTTTAGGGCTAACTGGTCAGTCCCTATACTTGATGACCTTTGGCGATCAGTTGGCAAGACTGCTCTCTCAAGCACCGCCAGAGCCAACTGAGGGGAAAGAGAAACAGAAGCCCCCTCAACCAGGGAAGACACGGGCACCAAAGACTGCCCCGTCTTGGTCCTCACTTCTTCTCTCCTCCTCTCTTCCTCTCTCTCTCTCTCTCTCTCTCTCACACCATCACCTCCTCTTTCTTCTTCCTCTCCTGCTCATGAGCAACAGTATGGGAGACAGTGGCAGTATCCCCACTCCCATAATTCTCCTTTTTCAACCTATGAGCAAGCGCCATATTGTCCTCCTCATCATCCTGAATCAAATTTTTCCTAGGAGGGGGTATAGTTTCCTCGCTGGAACTATCTGAATCCTCTAAGTCATCCGAAACCTCTAAACCCTCCTCCGAACTAGAAGATTCTTCACCATTTTAACTCTCTTTGCTAGAGTCACCTTCAACTTCACCTCTGTCATCCCCTACGCTGTCTTTACCAGAGCTGCTCTCCTCTGCATCCAATTGGATTGGTTCAGCTGTAGCCTCTTCTACGATGTCAAGGTGAGGAATACTATCAACAGGTTGGGCGATGAAGTTGGACCCAATATTCTTGTACTCTAATAGAAATGCAGTTGATCGCAGTTTCTCATCGTCAGCTAAACATTCCCTAATCTTCCAAGCTTTGATTAGCTCAGCAGCTCAAATTTAATGGAGGGCAGGTTCCAAGTTCTTTATCTTTGTTAAAAAAGGAAAGAAGGAAAACATAAAAAATACAATACACTACAGAAAATCAATGAGCAGAATAAGAGAAATATCTACCTCTGAACTCTTCCCCGTAAAAGGGAATCATAAGTCCCCTGTACCTCTCTCCCTCAGTTTGAGGAGGGAACTGCCAGTTCCTGGCAATAAAACCTTCTCGCCAATAGTCCTTGTGGGAATCAGGTAGATTGACTACCAACACCCTATCAGAACTCCTAGCTTTCAAATAGAGGAGACCAGAGCTTGTTCGAGAGAAGGTATAGCAATAAAAAAATTCAGTAAGACCTAAAGTGGTGCCATAGAGCTGATTGATCCTATGAACACCATTCATAATTTTCCAGGCATTCGGAGAACACCGTGCATGAACTATATAGACATAACTAAAGAAATGCAAAAGAAGCAATTTAGGGGGAAAGTCAGCCCCCCCGGGATAATAAAAGAACACGAATCCAATGCTCATCCTCAATGTCTTGAACATTAAGAGGAACAGGGGAACATTTAATGTCCACCCAGTTAGGGATGTTGTAAAACTCCCGAAACTCAGCTATTGACATATTACCTATTATTGCCATCAGAAAAGAAAAACTCTAGTAGTGATAAAGAATAAATTCCAATAAAAAAAGAAAGGAGAAGAAGTTTGGAGAACTTACGAAGTGAAAATCAGTTTGAAACGAGGCAAAGCCACAAGCTAGGAAGATGGGAAGATAAGGAAGATCTCGAAGACGAAAGACGAGACCAGGAAGTGACAAAACATAATAAGAAGCTGGATAAATCTTATGAATGCGACGAAGTTTGAAGCGAGGTCAAAAAATAGCTTTTCAAACAAATTTAAACCTTTTTAATGATTACGCACGGAGAACGAAGTGAATTTGTCGCCTAAATGTACTTGGGAACGACGCTTCACTCCCCAAAGCATCTTCCAATTCGCAAAAATGCCATCATGGCTATTATTTAAAATTATTGAGCCCAAATTATGATCCAAAATTTTTAGGGGCAATTGTGGGTACCTTGTTTATTTGACTTGGCCCAGAGAAGTAGCCGGACCAAGCCCTATCAAAATAGGGAAAGTCCGGCCCAAACTCTAAAGTCTCATAAATAACTAATTCAATAGCGACCCATTCAACCCCTAAAATCTCTCAAGAGATATTCTAGGGATTATGGGACAACGTGGAGGTGCCCAATACCCCCACTCTCCGAGAATTACATGTATATATTGAACCCCCCAGCCCGAGGCAAAGGGTATGTAATTTTCTAAACACTCCCCTAGAGAAAAGAAAAATACAACAAGAGAGCTCCACCGTGGACGTAGGCAATTTTGCCAAACCACGTATATCTTATGTCATGTGTGAATGCAGCTATTTTATGTTCTTTACTTTTTTTGGTGATCACATTTGCTTATAATTTTTGTTGAGATTTATTGTCACCACACCTGCTATTTGGGTGGTTTTTTGTTCTTCTCTCATGTGCTCTTGTTTTTGTCTCTTGATGGATTCCCTTTCAAATTTGAATCTTTTCGAAAGAATTCTTGAAAATCGTTTAAAAAAGTTTTGGAACTTTTGTAAACTATTCAAAATCAAAGAGATATCGTTCGTGAGAAGTTTGGTTCTTTATATGATGACTTTAAATCTTTAAAAGTGTCCAAAAATAGAGTGATGATAGAGTCCTTATTTTAGAAAAAAAAAAGTACAGGACTTTAAAAATGATAGATTTTGTGTTTGTGCCAAGGATGATAAAAATATTTTGATTAATGATTTTAAGGCACGTGAGAATACTCTTAGGGATAAGTTTGTTGTTATTGTGGGAGAGAGATATAACCTTATAGGAATGATTAAAAATATGAACAAGGAGTCCCTCAAATTGGAATAGTCAAATTCTTTGCATAAGTAAAAAAATTTGAAGTTAAAAGATGATTTAAAAGACTCGAGTAATTTGAGTAGTGACATGGCTCATCTTGTTCTTATGTTTCGAGTGCTAACGCCAAAATCAAAGTTTATTTTAGAGGGTCAACCAAAACCAAGGACGTTAGAAAAGGTCAACCCATAGGTAACATTCTTCCAGTTTACACATGTTCACATTGTGGTAGGAAAGGTTACCTTGGCCGTTTTTATTTTGATCTTAGAAAAGGTCCTAGGAAGTTGAATGTCACAACCCGCCTAAAATAATAACGGGTGGCCAGCCCTATACTATAATAAATCAGGAGTTTCAGATGGTCCAGTCTCAACATCAACTACCAGTACTATATAATATAGGACTAACTACCCGAAATCACAAAAGCGGGATATGAAAATTTAAATAGAATGTGCAACAACCAACCAACTAACACTACCAAAGAAAAGAAAGATGCATGAAAGAACTAAGATAAATAAAATGCTAGAAATAAAATGAACTAAATAATACAACCGAATGTACTACACAAAGTAGACCCGAATAAGCTGTCGGGTCACAGCCAATACAATAACTGAAATGGAATAAATATAAACATGTATATAAATATCCCTTGGGTACAAACCCGATATACAACATGAATCCTACCTAGAATTTTAAAGAAGTAGGAACCGACTACATGAATCATCTCGCAACAGTCCGCACCTGTCACGGCTCCCAAAACTCTGGATAGAAAGTCATCCGGCATCCCTGCGGTAGGATACCTGTGGTAATATATATATATACAAGGAGGAGAGAAAAGTAAACGGGTCAGAACCCCGAATGTGAAAATATTTAGCAAGTGTGTTAACCGTGCATAATAATTACCGGTGCACTTATTTCATAATTAAAGTGAGACCGCACTCTCGTGAAACCCAAACTCACCTCTCCTCTAAAGGCGCGCACCTAATCGCGTCCTCAAGTTTTAGTTAAATTACCCCCAATGTTATTAGGACAACCTAACTTACCATAGGCCTAGCCTATACCCATGAGAGCCACTTTCCCGTCATAATCCAAGGAACCACCCTTAATCCTACTAGATTATGATAACAACAATTATGCCTTAATAGGCATAATGAATTCCGATTTATAATCACATGAATTCAATTCTAAATACGTTACCCCTACATATACACGTATACATATATATATATACTTATATATAGGCTAAAATGTAATAATTTATATTCCTAATATCATACACATGGAATATTGGCAAAACCTCTCTCTAATCTCAAACTTGTACTATGTTTCATGTGTGGGGAGTCTCGCAAAGCGAAATCCAAACAAGGAACCGCCCCGTTACACTACTCCTGACAAGGTCAAGACCAGAGATCCGAGATGTCACAAATAGAATTACTTCTCTCAACTCCCGACATAGCACTGCGTTTCGTGCGTGAGGCGTCTCGCAAAGCGAAATCCAAACAAGGAACCCCCTCATTACACTACTCCTGGGCAATGTCGATTCTAGAGATCCATAATTATTAACATACTATATAGTACTACCATTACTTCTAAACTAACTATCAAAGAAAGAAAAAAAGAAAAGGAAAAAAAAAAGAAAAAAAAAAAGAATCTCCAATAATATCCCTGGGATGATGTAACCGAAATATTCCTCATGCGATACATCAACCCCCATCAATCTAGTACACCATAATCATCTAAGACGTACTTTACCAAAACTCTATATCCTTTCCTCTATAGGTGTAGAGGGGGCTTGAAGCTCAGCGTGGAAACTCAAGCGTGACATCTTGGTGAGGCAGCTCAGCGTGGCAGCTTGGGGAGGCAGCTCAGCGTGGCAACTCAAGCGTGACATCTTAGTGAGGCAGCTCAATGTGGCAGTTTGGGGAGGTAGATCAGCGTGCCAACTCAAGCATGACATCTTGGTGAGGCAGCTCAGCGTGGCAGCTTGGGGAGGCAGCTCAGCGTGGCAACTCAAGCGTGGCATCTTGGCGAGGCAGCTCAGCGTGGCAGCTTGGGGAGGCAGCTCAGCGTGGCAACTCAAGCGTGGCAGCTTGGGGAGGCAGCTCAGCGTGGCAACTCATACTTCAACTTGTTGTGTTAATCATATTGTACCTATTGATTACATTCACTGTAAAGCTGTAACGGTTGTAATGACATAACGATAATAATAATACAGTTTGGGTGAGGTCAAACGGTACTCACGAGAGACCAGGCATGGCAGGACCTGGGAGGGCTTTCATGCCCTATCGAATGACCTCACCATGGGAACTTTAGAGGGACTTGGTTTGGAGGATTGAGAAGTAAGGCACCGTTGGGGCTTGTCCTGACCATCATAGATACACCTGGTAAAACACCGAAGGACCCTGACCGTGGAACCTCAAGCGGAGCAGCTTGGAGTTCCATCGGGCATTGAGTTATGGACCAAACGACCCTCTACTTAATGTCACATCTACTATGGGTGATGTCACTAGCCATCTAAACAATGTCAGACATGCACTTGAGTAAACCACCGTGGTATTTGGGGCCGTCAGGCAGTTGGTGAGCCACCTCTGCGACAACAACCCCCTGACACACAGTGGTTAGGCAAAAGGCATGTCTTGGCATTTAATGTTTATGACGTGGAGACAACTAGTGCATCAGGCATTTAATGTTGTGACATAAAGTATGAGGGATGTCTTTCATAGTCTTTAATGACTGAGTTGCCTCGGGGGTGGTGTGGGGGCTATTTAAGGACCCCAACGACCTTTGAGGAAGGGGATCCTCTCTTTGAGAATTGAAAAAGAGTTATTGCAAACTAGAGAGTTCACTGACTCACCGTTGTCATTTATTACGAAGCTTTTAATACCTGACAGAGATTCTTCAGGGTGTTGTGTGTGTTTTGTGTGTTTTTACTTACCCGCCAGGGTGTATTTAGGGTGCTTACTTCCCTCTCCCTCTAGCTAAGCCACTTCTAAAGTCCATTAGCATGACCTGAGTTATACACGAGAGTTTTGTGAGTTTAAGTTGAGTCTATCCTCATTGGGTTCATGTTTATGTGTTCTATCACTAATCCAAAGCTTTGGCCAATTAACTTATGATTACCATACTCAATAGGGGTTACGCCTCCATATATAATCTAAAGTACCCTCTTACATTTGGCGACTCCGCTGGGGAGGCATCCTTCTAGAGAAGGAGTATGTCGCAGGATAATGCTACTAGAAGACTCAATTTCGATGACATACATCATAATGAAGAACAGGCTGCGAGGGAGCAGGAGGCCCTAAGAGATAGGGCTCCTCGAGTAGAGGTACCGCTGGCTCCAACAACGATAGGCGTCCCAGGGGCGGCACAACCTTCCACGAGCGCAGGACTGGGACCTGCCCAGATGGCGCTCCTCATGAGCAAATTTTACGAGTTTTTACAAACCCCAGTAGCTTCAACTATGCTGGGAGGATTGGAGACTAATACCTTCGTAACACCAGGAGTGGCCCCAGGGGCCCCACCAGGGGCAGGCATTACAGGAGCGGTCCCAGGAAGTGTACCCTCTGTTGTGAATCCCACTGTGGGCGGCTCAGGAGTTTCAACGGCGCAACCGATAACGTTCGCTCCGGTTGCAACGAGCGCTCAACCGTCTGCCCCGTTGCAGGTGGACCCAGTAGCCTCGCCCTTGGAAGAGATGAGAAAAGAGATGCAGAAGGAGATGCTGAAGTTCATACAGTCTTCCTCGCAGGCTGTGGGCGAGGTGGCAGCGGTCTACGATGACTTCCGGACACCCTACCCCCAGGAGTACAACGACGAACCCTACCCGAAGGACTATATTCCCCCTACCTTTGAAAAATACTCAGGGAAGGGCGGGAACCCGAAGGAACACATTAAGCATTTCGTTGAAAACTTGGGGGCGCATTGCAATGACAAAAAGCTTAGGCTGAGGGAGTTTTCCAAATCCCTGACTGATAAAGCATACACTTGGTACTCTCACCTGCCGCCCAATAGTGTCTCCACGTGGGAGGAAATGCATGTATTGTTCGTCCGAAAGTTCTTCTTGGCAGAAGATGAGTTCACCTTAACCCAACTTGGCAGGGAGAGGCAAAGGCCAGGAGAGGAGGTAGTGGCCTACATCCGAAGGTTTAGGGAAAGGTCCTTCGACGTGAGGGAAGAAGCTAAGGAGGCTAGGTTACTACAAATTTGTGCTGAGGGATTACTTCCTGAGTATATCTGTCACCTGATCAATGAGACACGCGAGGTAACATTTTCAGCATTCTTAAAATCCGCAAGAAATATATCTTTGGTGGTGCGACCTAGCCCGGTAGTAGCTCCCATGATGTTCAGACAACCGATACAACCCATCGGGGGAAGGTCTCAGGCCCCACGGGTGGGTTATGTCGAGAGAGAGGATGGGGACAAGGCCCAGAGGAAGGACAACAAAAGAAAGTTTGGAAGGGATAGAGAAGACCCGCCACCGTTGCCTTGTACGGTGGAGGAGGCTGTGAGTTGCTATAACGCAATGGTACAAGGCGGAACGGTTTACGAACCGAAAGGCGTCCCGAAGGAAGAACCCGACGCGGCAACTAGGGCCAATCCCAAATATTGTCAGGTTCATCGAAAGGTCCAACATCCAACAGAAAGTTGTTTCACACTGCGAAGAATCATCGACAAGTACATAAGGGAGGGAACATTACAAATCCCCCCGCGGAACGTTAATAATAACCCGCTCCCGGCGCATGGGGCCAATGTTGTAACGGCCTACGATAAGGAGGCAGAGCGGGAGGGGGGAGGGGCAACAATGGAGTTCGATAAAGCACTGGAGTATTGCACTAGGGGAATGGCTAACGTAGTTCTGGCGTATGATGAAGCAAGTGCTAGGGACGTAGAAGACGCCTATAGCGTTGAGGGAGAGGAAACGGACCCAGTCATAGAATATAGCGCAGTTTCAAAATCCCCAAAGTTCGCTTGGTTCTTCGATCAAGTGGGGATACCAAAGGAGAGCAGACTGGAAATAACTCGGGCGATCCTAGACATCGCGAAGAAGGACGCGGTTCCCTCGTTGAAATGGAGGGGACCCATGGCGAGGCTGGTGAAAAAGTTCCTATCAGAGGTGACCTTCAGCGATGCAGATAGAGCTGTAAAGATCCCTCATAACAGGCCCTTGTATGTGACGGCCAGTATCAACGGGGTTAGTTTTGCAAGAACGCTTATGGATAGGGGTGCTTCCATCAACATTATACCGATCAACTCCTTCCACGCAACTAATATCCCAGAAGAAAGGTTGGTCCCCATGCCTCTGGTAATCTCAGGGTATGACAACCAATCTTCCAAATCCATTGGGTATGTGAATGTGGGAATTGTAATGGGAAATCTGAGTTCCCACATCAAGTTCCATGTAATAGAAAGTGCAACTTCCTATCATTTACTAATAGGAAGAGTGTGGATGCACAATCAAGGTTTAGTTCCTTCAACATATCATCAATGTGCCAAGCCGAATGTCAAAGGAACAGAAGTGACCATTAGGGCTACAAAAAGGCCTTTTGCTATCGAGGAAGCTCACTTTGTAGATGCGGCCTTTTATACGGAGTTGGAGGAGGATGCTCGAGTCCTAACGAGAAGAATGGAGGGGGCATGGGTTCCCTCGATCAGAGATAGAATGGGGCCTCTGAACGAGAAAAGTAAAGAAGCCGCGAGTAACGAAGGGGTGAGGGCCGAAGAAACCCATCAGGTGATCCCTCGACCCCAAAGTACAACGAAGAAGCTCAAAAACAAAGTAAGGCTTAGAGTGGATCCTGTGGAGCATGAGGTCCAACGGCAAAGCGTGCTGAGTCGCTTTTTAGGGGGAAGAATCGCTGAGGCTTCGAGAGAGAGGAAGAGGAAGGCCGTGGCAACAGCTACCAACAGGCAATGCAAGAAGGTGGTCACTGAAGAGGGGAAGGTGGTATACCGTTTATAACGATGTGAGCGGGCGGACGAAGAGACCGAGGATGGGGCTGACCCGTTATATGAGTGTTTCTTGGTGGATCAACAGGGACAGTGTATGGTGATAGACAACTCCAACATACAGGAGTTCGTGGAGGAGGTCGCCGAAGAACCAGACTACATGGCAAATCAATCAAAGCCCCAGGCACAAGAGTTGGAGCAGTTGAACCTGGCAGGAGAAGGGGAAGACCCAAGGCCCATCTTCATCACGAAGGATCTCGGTAAGGAGAAACGAGAAGCCTTAGTTTGGCTAATCCGGGAGTTCATAGATGTCTTTGCATGGAAGTATACCGAAATGGAAGGGCTAGATGAGGAAGTGAGCTGCCACAAGCTAAACGTGATGCCTTCAGCCATCCCGGTGAAGCAGGCAACAAGGACTTATAAACCTGAGTTGGACTTGAAGATTAAGGAAAAGGTTCAGCGTTTGTTGGCAGCAAGATTCATCAAACCAATACATCATCCCCTTTGGCTATCTAGCATTGTGCCAGTAGGGAAGAAGGACAAGAGGTTCAGCGTTTGTTGCCAGCTGCTGCGAAAGAACACAAAGTTCAGGTGGGAAAAGGATCACCAGGAGTCTCTCGATGAGTTGAAGAAGCTGCTCGTTTCACCACAAATCATGGTTCCTCCACAGGCAGGAGTACCGTTGCAGCTGTACCTCACCTCCACTACAAGGTCCGTTGGAGCTTTGCTGGCACAAGAGATTGACGGGCAAGAACGGCCAGTGTTTTACCCCAGTAGGATCATACATGGGCCAGAGATTAGATATAGCAGCCTAAAAAGGCATTGTTTGTCCTTAGTCTTTGTGGCACAAAAACTTAGACATTATATGCTGTCTTTTACAATTCATATTGTAACTAGATGTGATCCTATTAAGTATTTGTTGGCTAGAACTATCTTGATTGGCAGGGCAGCTAGGTGGTTCCTTATTCTCTCCGAATATGATTTAAAGTGTGTGGTTCCTCGTGCTATCAATAGCCAGGCGTATGCTGATCTGTTGGCAATCTTTCCATCAGGAACGTTTGAACCACCTAAAGAAGACATTTCGGGAGACGACTTACAAGCCAACTATCTGGATGCAACCGATGAGGAATGGACGATGCAGTTTGATGGGTCTTCGGCAGAGAAAAAAGGAGGGGCAGGGGTCATCCTTTCAAAAGGAACGGAGGAGATTTGCCTTTCCTACAAACTAGATTTACCTTGCTCCAATAACGAAGCAGAATACGAAGCGTTGGTACTAGGGTTGCTGGAGGCTCTTCGAAGTGGAATTCGTTCACTCTGCATTAAGGGTGACTCGAACTTAGTAATTCAGCAAGTTAACGGAGAATATGCGTTGAAGCACATGAGTTTGGCACCGTACAGAACGATCATTCAAAGGCTCCTCAGCCAGTTCCATCGGACCAAAATCAAAAGACATCCCAGAACGATGAACCGTCATCCAGATGCTTATGCCACTATTGCTCAAAAGATGGTCATGAGGAGCGATACGACTATCGTTACGATCCAACGAAGAACAGCTCCTTCGGTGGTGCAGTCAATACTACCGATGGAGGGAGACGCGGATTGGAGAGGAGAGATCAGGAAGCAACTGGAGTCTGGCGAAAGAGCTATGGGACTAAGAGAGTTAGCCCAATACTTTACAAACCAGGGAAATCTTTACTTCAGAAATGTAGGGGGATGGTTATCGAGATGCATTGGGCCAGAGGAAGCAGAGCGGAGGTTGAAGAAAACACATGAGGAGCACTGCGAAACAACTGAGATACCTCTTTATAGGAGAATTCAAAGAGGGGGATATTTTTGGCCTAGAATGAAATAGGATGCGGCAGAACTACAACGGAATTGTGATAAGTGTCTGATATTTTTCGAAGCAGCTGAGTGCCATTTCATCGAAGCCCAAACGGACTGGAGGCAGCCCTATATCGACTTTATTCAAGATGGAATTGTACCAACGGAGAAAATGGATGCGATGGGACTGAAGCGAAGGGCCCCGAGGTTCTATATCCAGGAGGGGCAACTTTATCGAAGGGGGTACTTCAACAGGCCATTGCGTTGCATCACAAAGGAAGAAGCAACTGAGGTCCTCAAACAAGCCCATGACCCAGCTCACATAGGAGGGGCCAAGTTATATGATCAGCTGATGACATTGGGGTATTATTGGCCAACGATGGAGAAAGACTTTGCCGAATTTGTTCGAAAATGCAAAGCTTGCCAACTTCATGGAAATATGATCCATGCCCCATCGATGGACTTACACTCTCTGGCAACGCCTTATCCTTTCCACACTTGGGCGTTCGACCTCGTGGGGGCGATACATCCTTCGTCGAGGGGCAAGATATGGATACTGGTAGCAACAGAGTGCTTTACAAAATGGGCTGAAGCAATACCACTCAGAAGGGCAACGGCTGGGGTAGTGAGTAACTTCATCAGAGAGTATATTATTTGCCGTTTTGGGATCCCAAAGGTTATTCTCTCAGATAATGGAACTCCCTTCGTCAACTCAGAAGTAACGATGCTCACAGACAAGTACTCCATTGTTCATCACACTTCAACGGTGGCATACCCGAAGGGGAACGGTCAGGCCGAAGCAACTAACAAAACTCTGGTTAATATCTTGGCTAAAACGATGGAGGACTTTCCAGGATCGTGGGATGACAAGATACCAGCAGTGTTGTGGGCCTATCGAACGACTAAGAGGAAGCCCACAGGGTACACTCCGTTCTCCCTTGTCTACGGGGCTGAGGCAATCCTTCCAGTGGAGTTGGAAGTTCCCTCTGCTTGATACGCCTTGCGAAGTAGCATGCTTCCTCAGAACAGGCATGTGCAGTTGGAGGCATTGGATGAACACAGATACAACACAATGCAACATTTTCAAATGTATACAAAGCAGCTCTCTATGGCATATGACAACCTGGTAAGACTAAGGAGGTTCGTGGAGGGAGATCTCGTTTTGAAAGCAGCGGTAAAACACATTAGGGGTCTTCCTCTGCCAAAGTTCGCAGCCAATTGGGAGGGACCTTTCATCGTGAAGGAAGCTCATGATTCAGGTTATTGCTTAATTTCTAAGTTGGAGGAAGATAAGCCATTCAAAATTAACAATAAATGGCTGAAAGTCTATCATGTGTAAACAATTAAGTTTGTACCATCGATGTATCTAGTCTTTGATTATGAATATACAAGTTTTATTGATGACGTGAAGTATAGACATTGATATGAAAGCAGTCATAACTCAGAGATAAACTGGAAAATATACATTCTTTCATTCATTAAACAAGAGAGCATTACAAAAATTTGGGAACTATTGCCCAAGAATTACATGAATGGACGAAGAAAGAAAATATATACAGGAGTTTACTACCCTAAGAGGAACCATAGGTCCGGGGAAGAGAAAAAATCCCCAGGAAGGCCCGAAGAAGCTGACGCAAAGGAGCTTTGAGCGTTGACAGCAACCTCTAGCCTGGTTTGCACCTGTGCGCGTTCAATAAGAAGTCTCTCCCGTTTTAGCTTGGCCAAACGCAGAGCCTCTTCGGCATTCTTTACTTCTTCATCCGCCGATTCCAAAAGAGGTGCCAGCTCAGCTAACTTAACCTCCTCAGCCCGTTGGTCCTCCTGGTGCTTTCTCAGTAGTTCCCTCTGGCCGATCAGCTGTTGACTCTTCAAAGTTTTCAAATACGTTATAAGCCAGTCAAAACGGAAACCATCACGTCCCAACTCCTTTAAAAAACCTAGAAATTGGTTGAGAAGGGATCTGGTAACACTGGCAGTGGGGGTACTGGCAATTTCAGCAACAACGATCGCCATGCCTTGCAGTCTGTGACTCATCACATGAATATTTGAGCGCAGGCAATCCGGGGTGAAGGTCTCAGGATGGCGATCCACCAATTGTTCAATCATCAGGCGATGGTTGACGGGCATTTGAGGAGACTGCCGAAGCACCATGAGGCAGAACGAGTGAGGAGCTAGGTCAGGAAGAGGCAATTCGCACCCAGATTCGCTCTCGGCTGCAGCACCAGTCGTAGAACCTTGATCATCATGAATAGAATTTTCCGAAACATCAGGTTCTCGGAAGGGCGAACCTACAGGTGAGAGAACTGGGGACGAATTTTCCCGAGCAACCTGAAAAGAAAAAGCCCAAATAATGGAATTATGAATAAAAAACTTAACAAGTGGTAAGTTGTTAAGTCGCCGTTATAAGGTGGAGTTTGCGAAAAAATCTTAACAAGCGTTTTCGTTGTTAAGTCACCGTTATAAGGTGGAGTTTATGAAAAATCTTAACAAGTGTTTTCGTTGTTAAGTCACCGTTATAAGGTGGAGTTTGCGAAAAAATCTTAACCAGTGTTTTCGTTGTTAAGTCACCGTTATAAGGTGGAGTTTATGAAAAATCTTAACAAGTGTTTTCGTTGTTAAGTCACCGTTATAAGGTGGAGTTTCATGAAAAATCTTAACAAACGCTTTCGTTCTTAAGTCACCGTTATAAGGTGGAGTTTATGAAAAATCTTAACAAGTGTTTTCGTTGTTAAGTCACCGTTATAAGGTGGAGTTTGCGAAAAAATCTTAACAAGTGTTTTCGTTGTTAAGTCACCGTTATAAGGTGGAGTTTATGAAAAATCTTAACAAGTGTTTTCGTTGTTAAGTCACCGTTATAAGGTGGAGTTTTATGAAAAATCTTAACAAGTGCTTTCGTTATTAAGTCACCGTTATAAGGTGGAGTTTATGAAAAATCTTAAACAAGCGCTTTCGTTGTTAAGTCACCGTTATAAGGTGGAGTTTGTGAAAAAAACTTAACAAGTGTCTTCGTTGTTAAGTCACCGTTATAAGGGGGAGTTTAAGAACAATCTTATGAAAAATCATAAGATGGAGATTATGGAAAATCTTAACAAAAGATAGCAAGAAAAATATACCTCAGTCACAACGGAAGCATTTGAGGCAGCCACAGGGACAGGAACCGTTGGGGGAGCGATTATTACCCCAGATGCCATAACGGGGTCCCTGGACGCAGAAGCCTCCACGCTTGTCCAAACCTGATCACCCGTATAGGGCACAAGGGCCAGCATATTGGGTTCATCATGAGAAGACACTGAGCCCTCAAACAAAGCCATGTCAGGAGGGGGTGTAAACACACCAACCTGGGCCCTCACTACAAGAGTTGGTGCAAGATCAGGAGAAAACTATGAACAAAGCCAAGTGTTAGAAAAGAAGAATGGGCACAGAAAATATGAAGAAATATCTCGACGTGTTACTTACCTCGGTTATGGTGCTAAACAAAGGAATGACAGTCGGGGGCCTCATCAGCATCGTTGGAAGAAGAATGCTCGCCAACAACGAGGACATTTCCACCTGGGGTACCCAAAACATATCACAATTCAGTAAGCCAAATACGAAAAGAGTATGACCGAAAGGACTACAACAAATAAATTATAGATCACATCATACCTCGGGCTCACTCTCCTCAACAAGTACAATGGGCAGAGGAACCTCAGGTGAGGCCTGTGAATCAGAAGGGACCAAGGATGTTATCTCGGGATGTGCCACTTCGGGCAGGGTTACCACTTCAGGCGAGGAATCACTCGCATGATCAACGTCATCACCTCCCACAATAACTTCCCTCGTACATTGGCTGACTCCACGGCGAGAATACGTAAGCCCTGTCATGGGGGAACGGGGAGGAGTCACATCGGTATGAGATGCACCGAAGCGTCCCCCCACAAAAGGGCTCACGGGAGGACTGGAAGGGTCTGGTCTTTCTATTTCAACTCCCTGCAAAACAGTTGTCAAAGAAAGGGGGGAGGGATAAAGATACACACAAGTAAAGATAGTCGTCCTCAAGCAAAAAGGAGATAATAATTAAGTCAACCATACATACCTCCGATTCAGAAGGAGAACGAGAAGACATGACCACGGGCGAAGAGGGAGGATTAGCAGCAACTGATGGGGCAGGGTTGGATTGCACCTCAGGGGTCAAGTGTACTTCAGGAGTCCGTTTCTTCTGGGACTTGGTGCCCAGAGTCTTCTTCCTCGAGCTAGCTGCACTAATGCTGACCCCTTGAGGAACCCTGGAACTCTTCCTCTTTTTAGCCGTTGGCTCTGAAGGATCCACCACCACCGTGGGGAAAGCAACGGATGAAGGGACAACGACTGCATGCCATTGATACTCAGCATTTATTCGGCCAACTTCTGCTTGGGCCTCCCTCCTCACACGCTCAGCCATCTCAGCAGGCATGGGAGGAGGAACGGAGGCTATGGGAAGAGCTGCCACGGGAGTTTGGGGCTTCTGGGACTTCGATTTCGATTTCGATGTCCCACTCTTGGCCGTTCTTGCCTTCTTGGCAGGTGGTGGAGAAGCCCCCTCGTCGGTAGTAATCGCAGTAGAGGGGGCAGCCTTCTTCGCAGCAGTAGTTTTGGACTTTGGCGTGGCAACTGGGACCATGACACAAAGTGGGGGAAACTCGTTGGGAGGTGCTTTGTGGGTTGAACTTAGAGGGAATTCTATCCCAACTACAGAGTTGCCTTTTAGCCCCAACTCCAGGGCAGAAAATGAAGAAACGGGACGATACACAGGCACTCCCTCAACAAACTCAGCAATTTCAGCTAGTTGCTTCGGCCAATACTTGGTGGCAAACAGAGGGGTCACATCCCCATGCCTGGTAATACTGGGAATGGTGACACGCCCAGCCATTGTTGAAGATATCCCCCACGCAGCAGTCGAAGAAAACAAGGAGCATGCCTCGCCAAAGGAGACTTTGGGGTTTGATGATTGGAAAACTGGACGTGGCACCCTCTGGTCAAACCCAAACTGACGACTGCATCGGTTGGGATTATAATGCTCGCTCGTGTATCCCCACTCGGTGTAGGAGGGTAGATATCCAGGAGAAAGGAGAAGAACCACGACAAGCGAGGGATCCTCAATGTCAGGAGAATGGTCCTGTATCAATCTGGCATCATGATGAAAAAATTTACAAGTATGAAAAAAGGCCTCTTCTTGATAGGGCCTCATAACGAAACTCTCAAAACGATCAATCACTGAAATCAACTCCTTTTGGCTTTGCCTCTTATGATAAATGAAGGACCGAGGAGGCAAAATATTTTCAGCCGAAGGAGGACTATTGGGCTTGGCCGCTACGGCAGGAAAGCGGAAGTAGAGAAAACTGGTCAGAAGCACACTGTTGGCAAAATTAGCCAAGTTATAACGGCCAATGGAACTTTCCATGTCAAATAAAGTCCTGTCCAACCAGGTGTATAGGGATCCCAAGGCAATTGCAGCCAGGGTAAGCTTTATGCCTCGAGCTAGGCGAAGGGACAGGTTGATGAGGTCTCTTCGGGGCTGATCGTTGGGCTTGCTCGTAAAAAAGAAACGGGACAAAATCACAAGAATGTAAGCAGGAAGCTCCAACGGCGTACCTTGACCAGGGGCAGTTGATGAAGAACTGCCTTCACTAGAACTCTGGAAGAAATAATTGATCAAGGGAGAAAAAGTACCTTTGTTGGAAGAATCGATGCAGCTTCGGCATATGCGATCCAACTCCAAACGATCCGCAGTCTCTTGAGCATCAAGAGCTTCATCGGTGTAAGGCTCATGGCCTGTTGCATCAAGGCCCAGGAGCTCACACACATCCTCCAGAGTTATGGTAAACTCACCCCAGGCAGCAATGAACGTATGAGTATCCACGTTCCAGCGAGAGACCAGTATAGGCAAGGCAGCGTTGTTCTTTGATAGAGTAAACTCACCAAACCACCTTGCCCGTTGCAGCCCAATCTTAGTAAGGACATCAGTATAAGAACTCTGCATGTGAGAGTTCCAGGCAGCAAAGTGCGCGGGGGATCCCCCGGGTGCTTCAAAATCAATATGGGACCATGGGAAGTCCCCTCGCTCTAAGCGAAATGTGAGAGTTCCTTCTGGGGGCAGAAATCCCCACTTAGACACCTCTTCGTCCTCATCACCCAACAAGAGGGTGTCAAACTTGGAGGAAAAGTAGACAGCCTTACAGGCAACAGCAAAGCCATCACCCTCCCCGAAAATGGGAGAGCGACGGTAAAATCTCAGCTGTTCTTGGCGAGCAGCACCCAGGGCGGAGGCAGCAGTGGTGGTGGCAGACGGAACACTGGTGGCGGAAATGGTGGGGTTGCTTGACGACGCCATGACAAACAGTGAAGCTGTAACAAAGAAAGCTTCGAGAGAAAAGGGATTGAGAGCAACAATGGGGACGGACGATTACAAACGGTGGTATAGCTCTTGCAACAATGGAGTCTCTCTCTCTCTCTCTCTCTCTCTCTCTCTCTCTCTCTCTCTCTCTCTCTAAAAAAGAAGCGACAGTCTGATGAAGAAGAAAATGCGACAGTCTGATGAAGAAGAAAATAACGAAGTAAGGAAATAAGCAAAGAAGAAGGAAGAAGTGGAAAGAGACCCCTCAGGCCCACGTGTTTAAGGTCCAAAAAATTTTGAATATGGCTGTTGAGACTTTCGAGTTTGGCGTTTAGATTTACCCACCCTCGCACGTGCACCGCCGCCTGTAATCATTTCACATGAACACGTGGCACTTCGGGAAGTGCTGTGACAGTTGAAAAGACAGCGCACGTCATTAATGAAATGATGCATAGAGAACAGGAAGCGTTGCCTTCTTCAGCAAGCTTGAGTTTTTGGCGCCAATCTTTTTGACAGACTTATCTAACATGGCCCCAACGAAGAAGATGTTCCAACGGTTACACAAAGAAAAATCCATCAAGTTGAGTCATTTCGTGCAGACATTTATTGTCCCAACAAATCTCTCCACGAGGGGGCAAATGTAGAGGGGGCTTGAAGCTCAGCGTGGCAACTCAAGCGTGACATCTTGGTGAGGCAGCTCAGCGTGGCAGCTTGGGGAGGCAGCTCAGCGTGGCAACTCAAGCGTGACATCTTGGTGAGGCAGCTCAGCGTGGCAACTCAAGTGTGACATCTTGGTGAGGCAGCTCAGCGTGGCAGCTTGGGGAGGCAGCTCAGCGTGGCAACTCAAGCGTGGCATCTTGGCGAGGCAGCTCAGCGTGGCATCTTGGGGAGGCAGCTCAGCATGGCAACTCAAGCGTGGTAGCTTGGGGAGGCAGCTCAGCGTGGCAACTCATACTTCAGCTTGTTGTGTTAATCATATTGTACCTATTGATTACATTCACTGTAAAGCTGTAACGGTTGTAATGACATAACGATAATAATAATACAGTTTGGGTGAGGTCAAACGGTACTCACGAGAGACCAGGCATGGCAGGACCTGGGAGGGCTTTCATGCCCTATCGAATGACCTCACCATGGGAACTTTAGAGGGACTTGGTTTGGAGGATTGAGAAGTAAGGCACCGTTGGGGCTTGTCCTGACCATCTTAGATACACCTGGTAAAACACCGAAGGACCCTGACCGTGGAACCTCAAGCGGAGCAGCTTGGAGTTCCATCGGGCATTGAGTTATGGACCAAACGACCCTCTACTTAATGTCACATCTACTGTGGGTGATGTCACTAGCCATCTAAACAATGTCAGACATGCACTTGAGTAAACCACCGTGGTATTTGGGGCTGTCAGGCAGTTGGTGAGCCACCTCTGCGACAACAACCCCCTGACACACAGTGGTTAGGCAAAAGGCATGTCTTGGCATTTAATGTTTATGACGTGGAGACAACTAGTGCATCGGGCATTTAATGTTGTGACATAAAGTATGAGGGATGTCTTTCATAGTCTTTAATGACTGAGTTGCCTCGGGGGTGGTGTGGGGGCTATTTAAGGACCCCAACCACCTTTGAGGAAGGGGATCCTCTCTTTGAGAATTGAAAAAGAGTTATTGCAAACTAGAGAGTTCACTGACTCACCATTGTCATTTATTACGAAGCTTTTAATACTTGACAGAGATTCTTCAGGGTGTTGTGTGTGTTTTGTGTGTTTTTACTTGCCCGCCAGGGTGTATCTAGGGTGCTTACTTCCCTCTCCCTCTAGCTACGCCACTTCTAAAGTCCATTAGCATGACCTGAGTTATACACGAGAGTTTTGTGAGTTTAAGTTGAGTCTATCCTCATTGGGTTCATGTTTATGTGTTCTATCACTAATACAAAGCTTTGGCCAATTAACTTGTGATTACCATACTCAATAGGGGTTACGCCTCCATATATAATCTAAAGTACCCTCTTACAATAGGATATATAAATACATATATATAGGTATGCTATGCTCACCATATATATACATATACCAATCATCCATATACCCATGACCAAGTGTACATACCATATATGATGTACAATGGCCTTGCAAATATAATACCCGGCTATATATAGCGCCGATAAAACTGCATCAATGCTATCATCTTCCCAGAGTCCGGCTCACGTAACAACTGGGGACCACCTGGTGGGGATCAATGACACCCACCTCGTGGTAACTCACACACACAACGTCCCGGGAAGCGGTCATAGTTCCAACCGGCAATGAGACGAAACATACCCACCACGTCTCATCCCAAAATATATCTATATCGTATAATAACACAAGGGACGACTATGACCTGGGGAATATCCACACCCTGCTCTATATGCCAGGATGCTCACCCTCTGCGCGGAAACTTCCCAATGATAGCATGAGCGGGGTATGCTTAACCGCATAAGTATATATATCGCTCATATACACAATATACATACATCCATATGATCCCATCATATGATCCAATATAGTAAACCATCATATACGGTTTAAATATCCATACCATGTATGACCACAACATAGATATATCCATATATACACATTCATACATAGATATATGTACATATATTCACACATCGCTATATCAATATATATACAAACTAATTCTCGTTCATATGTATAAGATATATAAACCCGGCTATAAGTATACATAATCCTCAATATACAAGCCGTCACCACAATATCCATTAAATGTACCTCGATATGCGAATCCAATCCCTCACTTGAAACATATTCAATCATTTTTTCCTATGATGAATAGTCTCCCAAAACCATATGTATATATTTATACATATATATTCAACATTAGGGTTATCACCCACGAGTTTGTGTAGGAGTCCATCACTACACATTTCATCCATATGCAAAAGTGCCTAATTACCTTTAGTACTATTTAACCATAGGCACACACATGACTTAATAGTCTAAAACCTCAATTTATTCCAACCTCATTTCAAGTATTGGAATCTCACAGGTCATATCCCCATAATACGTGAAAACTACCCTAACTAGAATTTATGCTATTGCTTATTCTAGTCGATAGTCCGATCCCAAGCCGTTCCCAAAGTCACCTATGGTTCGAATAAATCTCGGTAACCCCTTATCCTATAGAGTTAACAATTGCCCTTAGACTAAACTTTTCTAAGGATATAAGACCCCTCACTCTTTAAAGAGTATGCGACCCCTCTCTTTCAAATGGCCCCAATCTGTAACTTAACAATATCCTATCCTTATAAGGATTTGACATAAATGTCGGCCTAGAAATTTCACCACATACATGGATATTTCTTATCCAATGATTCCAAGAATTTCCCACTATCAGATACTAAGTGAGAGACCCCCTATAAGTCACCAAAAGATATCTCTTACTTTATAAGAGAGAGAACCCCAAATCAACAAACCCAACCAAAACGGGCTAGAAGTTATCTTAGGAAACCCATAAAACAGCCCATTAAGGAAGCCCCTAAGAATAAACTCCAAAAGAAAAGGGTGAGAAGAAATCCAAGTTTTGGGCTAAAAATAGGGGACCGGTCGACCGGTCCCAGACCCCCGGTCGACCGCGGGTCCACATTTTGCCTACGAAGAAATGCAGTAGGCTTTTCTCTTAAGGCGCGGTCGACCGGTCCCCAGACCGCGATCGACCGGCCATACCAGTTAAGCTGGCCGATTCTCCATTTCAGCAAACCCCACGAATTTAAACCCAAATATCATCACTAAGTCCCCAAATCTTTAACCCAATAATGTTATTAACAAGAAAACCCATCCTACATCTCATCCCAACCATTTATATGTGATTAAACCATAGAATAACATTGATTTCAAGATTTAAACCCAAAAATCTAGGTTTTTATGTTAATACCCAAAAATCCATTTCTTTACCCCACAAATTATGAAATGAAATACACAAATAGCTATTTAGCAAGATTAAACACTTGCCTCAGATTTGTAGAGGTTGGATCGTCCTCGATGACGCGATTGGGCCGGAAATCTCCAAGCTTTTCTTCCTCTCTCTCTTCCTTTCTTCTTCTTTCCTTATCTTTCTCCCTCTAGGGCTTTTTCTCTCTTTCTCTCAAATGAGAAGTGGCTTAATCCGTAAGCCACTTAAACCTTTAAAACAAAATCCCAGTTTTAAAAGTTAATACACACTTTAAATGACTCGTTTACTCTAATTCGAGCCAAAATAACTTAAAAACATTCCGGAGCCGAAATAAAACCCAATGACAGTCATTTTGACTATCTCGACCCTACCGGGATCGATGGTACCCTAAAAAATATCATCCGGAATACTTTAAAATATTCTCTATTTTTGGGCCTCAATTCCCAAATTTCGAAATTCTCCAATATAATTAAATTTTTATTTTCCCAAAATTTAATTTCTCAGTCTCCAAAAATCGAGGGTTGTTACATACTTCCCCCCTTACAAAAATTTCGTCCGCGAAATTTAAGACATGCCTAGTACCTCAATATCATCTAGTCCTCACATCAATCCTTAGGATCACTATACCGATCCTACCTGGTTCTCATATCGAACCATACAGTTTTAAAGTAACTACTACCCAGGGCGCCCATACACCCCGTATCCGAGTTTCCACTCGTAAAATTATGATCAAGCTCCATTAGCCCCAAATCATAATATAACCCTCAGCAATATGATCCATAACAAAATACTAAATATATACAAGTTTAAAATTTCCCAATGGTAGGACTCTCCTCAATTCCTGACACTAGCCACCTTCGTGCGGGGGAGGTCTCGCAAGCGAAATCCAAACAAGGAACCCTCCCAATACACTACTGTGTAGCTAGGTCGGGGATTGAGATTAGTTGAACCAGGGTTTAAGGTTTTATCAAAAGAAAGATTTCCATATTTTAGATATTGCCCGAGGGCCTATGCAACAATACTATATAAATCAATCCCGCGTCTTTCCACACGCCAAACAAACACCTTATGTTTAAAACACAAGGCTTCAATAAATACAATATGGCTAAACAATATCTAGTTCTCAAAAATAGCACAACTATGAGCTAAACTATCTGCTCCACAGAAATCTACCAAACTCTGAACCCCTCAGTTATGAAAAGGTGTATCATCTCCAAAGACGCCATACAAAGGCCACACTTGCTCACTTCCTCCTCTAGGAAAATTTCATGCACCCTAGCGGTAAAGCGGTTAGCTACTCATCACACCTCACCCGCGACATTCCCAATCTCGCACAAGTGTAACTTAAACCCAAAGAAAGGTATTATATCTTACATTTCCGTAACTCAAGGGTTTCCCCTTGTCCTAGAATCTCAACTCAGGGTCCTCAACTTCTTCCAGGAGAAATCACTATCCCTAAGCCTATTTCTCCACAAGAGAAACATCTTCCTCAAAACCCTTCCTAACCATAATGAAGGGCAAGGTGCGATTGCAACTGCCAAAAACTCCCTCCGTCCTACACAACGAAACTGAGTCTCCAAAGGCATTCTCCCTCATCCTAGAAGGCGATACTCCTGATATTGGGATAACTACACCAACCTCACCTCGGTAAGAGTCACCAACATAAGGTTTTTCCAATGAAGGTTAACAGATTCTCAATCTAAACCTCTCAAGGACTACACTACATGCCTCTCCTCGGACTTTCCTTACTAAGACCAAGATTCGCCAATCGAGTAAATTTTCCTTTCTTACTTGACTGCCGATAAATCACCTCGAACCACTGCTAGAAATCTTCTCAATAACTCCTACGAAACTGGGGAAAACAACTACCCCCGATTAAAGCATACCCAAAACATACTATTGGTATGGTACTTCTAATCTTATCCTTTCCTAGACGACAATATCTAGGCGACATCTGAAACGAAACAAGAGCAACTGTTATCAGAACGCCAATCAAGTGAATATACTTCACAAAAGAAAACAACGCAGTGAACACAACAGTCCTATTTATAGGGCTTTATGTCAAGAACGTTAACGGAAGAATCCATAACTCGCACAGATCCTAAGGACTCTAGAACCTGATGCTCTGATACCATCTGTCACAACCTGCCTAAAATAATAACGGGTGTCCAGCCCTATACTATAATAAATCAGGAGTTTCAGATGGTCCAGTCTCAACATCAACTACCAGTACTATATAATATAGGACTAACTACCCGAAATCACATAAGCGGGATATGAAAATTTAAATAGAATGTGCAACAACCAACCAACTAACACTACCAAAGAAAAGAAAGATGCATGAAAGAACTAAGATAAATAAAATGCTAGAAATAAAATGAACTAAATAAATACAACCGAATGTACTACACAAAGTAGACCCGAATAAGCTGTCGGGTCACAGCCAATACAATAACTGAAATGGAATAAATATAAACATGTATATAAATATCCCTTGGGTACAAACCCGATATACAACATGAATCCTACCTAGAATTTTAAAGAAGTAGGAAGCGACTACATGAAACATCCCGCAACAGTCCGCACCTGTCACGGCTCCCAATACTCTGGATAGAAAGTCATCCGGCATCCCTGCGGTAGGATACCTGTGGTAATATATATATATACAAGGAGGAGAGAAAAGTAAACGGGTCAGAGCCCCGAATGTGAAAATATTTAGCAAGTGTGTTAACCGTGCATAATAATTACCGGTGCACTTATTTCATAATTAAAGTGAGATCGCACTCTCGTGAAACCCAAACTCACCTCTCCTCTAAAGGCGCGCACCTAATCGCGTCCTCAAGTTTTAGTTAAATTACCCCCAATGTTATTAGGACAACCTAACTTACCATAGGCCTAGCCTATACCCACGAGAGCCACTTTCCCGTCATAATCCAAGGAACCACCTTTAATCCTACTAGATTATGATAACAACAATTATGCCTTAATAGGCATAATGAATTCTGATTTATAATCACATGAATTCAATTCTAAATACGTTACCCCTACATATACACGTATACATATATATATATACTTATATATAGGCTAAAATGAAAGAATTTATATTCCTAATATCATGCACATGGAATATTGGCAAAACCTCTCTCTAATCTCAAACTTGTACTACGTTTCATGCGTGGGGAGTCTCGTAAAGCGAAATCCAAACAAGGAACCGCCCCGTTACACTACTCCTGACAAGGTCAAGACCAAAGATCCGAGATGTCACAAATAGAATTACTTCTCTCAACTCCCGACATAGCACTGCGTTTCGTGCGTGAGGCGTCTCGCAAAGCGAAATCCAAACAAGGAACCCCCTCGTTACACTACTCCTGGGCAATGTCGATCCTAGAGATCCATAATTCTTAACATACTATATAGTAATACCATTACTGCTAAACTAACTATCAAAGAAAGAAAAAAATAAAAGAAAAAAATAAATAAATAAAAGAATCTCCAATAATATCCCTGGGATGATGTAACCGAAATATTCCTCATGCGATACATCAACCCCCATCAATCTAGTACACCATAATCATCTAAGACGTACTTTACTAAAACTCTATATCCTTTCCTTTATAGGATATATAAATACATATATATAGGTATTTTATGCTCACCATATATATACATATACCAATCATCCATATACCCATGACCAAGTGTACATACCATATATGATGTACAATGGCCATGCAAATATAATACCCGGCTATATATAGCGCTGATAAAACTGCATCAATGATATCATCTTCCCAGAGTCCGGCTCACGTAACAACTGGGGACCACTTGGTGGGGATCAACGACACCCACCTCGTGGTAACTCACACACACGACGTCCCGGGAAGCGGTCATAGTTCCAACCGGCAATGAGACGAAACATACCCACCACGTCTCATCCCAAAATATATCTATATCGTATAATAACACAAGGGACGACTATGACCTGGGGAATATCCACACCCTGCTCTATATGCCAGGATGCTCACCCTCTGCGCGGAAACTTCCCAATGATAGCATGAGCGGGGTATGCTTAACCGCATAAGTATATATATCGCTCATATACGCAATATACATACATCCATATGATCCCATCATATGATCCAATATAGTAAACCATCATATACGGTTTAAATATCCATACCATGTATGACCACAACATAGATATATCCATATATACACATTCATACATAGATATATGTACATATATTCACACATCGCTATATCAATATATATACAAACTAATTCTCGTTCATATGTATAAGATATATAAACCCGGCTATAAGTATACATAATCCTCAATATACAAGCCGTCACCACAATATCCATTAAATGTACCTCGATATGCGAATCCAATCCCTCACTTGAAACATATTCAATCATTTTTTCCTATGATGAATAGTCTCCCAAAACCATATGTATATATTTATACATATATATTCAACATTAGGGTTATCACCCACGAGTTTGTGTAGGAGTCCATCACTACACATTTCATCCATATGCAAAAGTGCCTAATTACCTTTAGTACTATTTAACCATAGGCACACACATGACTTAATAGTCTAAAACCTCAATTTATTCCAACCTCATTTCAAGTATTAGAATCTCACAGGTCATATCCCCATAATACGCGAAAACTACCCTAACTAGAATTTATGCTACTGCTTATTCTAGTCGATAGTCCGATCCCAAGCCGTTCCCAAAGTCACCTATGGTTCGAATAAATCTCGGTAACCCCTTATCCTATAGAGTTAACAATTGCCCTTAGACTAAACTTTTCTAAGGATATAAGACCCCTCACTCTTTAAAGAGTATGCGACCCCTCTCTTTCAAATGGCCCCAATCTGTAACTTAACAATATCCTATCCTTATAAGGATTTGACATAAATGTCGGCCTAGAAATTTCACCACATACATGGATATTTCTTATCCAATGATTCCAAGAATTTCCCACTATCAGATACTAAGTGAGAGACCCCCTATAAGTCACCAAAAGATATCTCT
Source organism: Sambucus nigra (assembly GCA_949130495.1). NCBI lineage: Eukaryota > Viridiplantae > Streptophyta > Magnoliopsida > Dipsacales > Adoxaceae > Sambucus > Sambucus nigra. The sequence goes on along the minus strand of OX422219.1, from coordinate 120,186,170 downwards.
TACTTTATAAGAGAGAGAACCCCAAATCAACAAACCCAACCAAAACGGGCTAGAAGTTATCTTAGGAAACCCATAAAACAGCCCATTAAGGAAGCCCCTAAGAATAAACTCCAAAAGAAAAGGGGGAGAAGAAATCCAAGTTTTGGGCTAAAAACAGGGGACCGGTCGACCGGTCCCAGACCCCCGGTCGACCGCGGGTCCACATTTTGCCTACGAAGAAATGCAGTAGGCTTTTCTCTTAAGGCGCGGTCGACCGGTCCCCAGACCGCGATCGACCGGCCATACCAGTTAAGCTGGCCGATTCTCCATTTCAGCAAACCCCACGAATTTAAACCCAAATATCATCACTAAGTCCCCAAATCTTTAACCCAATAATGTTATTAACAAGAAAACCCATCCTACATCTCATCCCAACCATTTATATGTGATTAAACCATGGAATAACATTGATTTCAAGATTTAAACCCAAAAATCTAGGTTTTGATGTTAATACCCAAAAATCCATTTCTTTACCCCACAAATTATGAAATGAAATACACAAATAGCTATTTAGCAAGATTAAACACTTGCCTCAGATTTGTAGAGGTTGGATCGTCCTCGATGACGCGATTGGGCCGGAAATCTCCAAGCTTTTCTTCCTCTCTCTCTTCCTTTCTTCTTCTTTCCTTCTCTTTCTCCCTCTAGGGCTTTTTCTCTCTTTCTCTCAAATGAGAAGTGGCTTAATCCGTAAGCCACTTAAACCTTTAAAACAAAATCCCAGTTTTAAAAGTTAATACACACTTTAAATGACTCGTTTACTCTAATTCGAGCCAAAATAACTTAAAAACATTCCGGAGCCGAAATAAAACCCAATGACAGTCATTTTGACTATCTCCACCATACTGGGATCGATGGTACCCTAAAAAATATCATCCGGAATACTTTAAAATATTCTCTATTTTTGGGCCTCAATTCCCAAATTTCGAAATTCTCCAATATAATTAAATTTTTATTTTCCCAAAATTTAATTTCTCAGTCTCCAAAAATCGAGGGTTGTTACATTGAACTCTAGTGTCTCGTTGGTTCCCAAAACCCCTATTCGACATTTCAAATCTATTTGGGTCAGGAAATCACTTTTGTAGGCACTAGATAGTAGACTAGTTGATTCTCACATGCTTTCACATGATGCGTTACATGCTATTTCTTATGGATGATTGCTTACACGATATTATTTGTCATACTCTAGTTGTGCTTCGTGATTTATGTTTACTATTGTTATGACATGTGTACATTTATATTACTTTTTTCTTTTATTGATCCATATTGAAAAAAATACAAAAATATTTTTTCTTTTATATATTTTTTGAAAAATACAAATAGACTTTGTTTTTTGAAAAATATATTGAAAAAATTCAAAAAGATTTTCCGTTCTTGTGTACTTTAGTTTTACACATTTGGTATGGCATATTAGTGTGTTTGAATCCAATTCATTACGCAAATTGCATGTGTCTAGGACATTTGGTTATGACTTTAGACGCTTAGATTGCTCTTAACCATGTTTATGGAGTTGTTTCATAAGTAGACTTACTTTATGGATTCGACTTTGTATATGCCTCCACACACATGCATGAGCTTATTAGATTTTTACTTTATGATGTATATTTGAGCTTAATGAGATATTCTCCTATCAATCTTCTCATCTACATGTTTTGTTAACTATGGAGGATTTGTGCATGTAAGAACCATTTCCCGTGAGGAATTTATTTTTGTAGACATCACATTCTAAGACCACCTAAGTATCTTCTTAGGTCCCTAGCACCTCCCCATTTGACTACAAACCCTAGGTCATACTTCGAGTACCAATATTGAGACCATCAGGCACTCTCGGACCCCATTTGAATCTGTTAAACTCTATCGTCAGAGTGAAAACTCAATGAATTCTTGAAAGGATCTAAATTCCCTTTCCAACGGTCCACACCGTGCGTAAATCGACATACCGGTTCAGATCATTTTACCACTACAAATCGATCTGGAGGCCACTGGATGTTCTAGGGACCCGATTTGACCCCATTTAACTTCATCATCATAGTGAAATCTCTTTGAATCTTCGAAGGGCACTTAAACCCCTTTGTAATTGTCTGCCCCGTACGTTAAACGACATCACTCCGCTTTCCCTCGAAAATTGATTCGGTGGCCACTAGGCACTCTCGGGCTCCATTTGACAAAGGTCAAATCTTCAAATAGAATGAGACTGAATGAATATTCAAAATAAACTGAATACCCTTTCCAACGGTCCACCCCGTGCATGAATTAGCCTTATGGTACGGACGAACGACCCGTTTTACTTTGAAAGGTCACTAGATAATTCTGGGCTCAAGTTGATGAAGGTAAACTTTCTGATTTGAAAGAAGCTCTTTAGAATGTCGAAGTACCTCGCATAACTTTTTCGGCGGTCTACCTCATGCCCGATTCTGACTTACTATTCAGACGAATGATCCGTTTTCGTTCGACGATCTCTCGTCTAAAGGATCGACGAGCACTTCTGAGCCCCGTTTGACCCAAAGTCAACTCCTGGACCCGGGAGTGGCCTAAAGTATTCTTGAAGGTCTCTATATTATCTTTCCAATGGTATGACCCGTGCCCAATTTGGATCAATGAATTGAAATCTAGGACCCTTTTTGTAGAAAAATCTGCACGAGACTTCCAATTGGTAGGTCCATTTCCCTACCTATCGGCAGTGTATCTAGGGGTACCTGTCTATTGACAGGGCTGGGGCAATGCCAATCGCCACCCCCTTACCCTATAAATAGAGGGCATGACCTCAGTTCTAAAGTAGACCTCATATCCATCAATATTAGTGATCTCAGCAACATTCTCTTGCTATCAGTGAAGGTTCCTAGTGTGAGATTCCTTTCCATCTTACATTCCCATCCTTTTCATACCCAATTTGGCAAAATATCACTCTCTCACATCCAACATTCATTTAAACATTCAAGGGAGTTCATCAAGGATCAAGATCAAGCTTCAATTCTCCAAAGAAGGTCCAAAATCCTTCTCTCTCTCTCTTTAATTTCTATACTTTTGCATTAGTTACGTACATTCTCAATCTAACTTTAACTATTCATACACATTAATATCTCACATTTTTATTATTTATATTGCACATACTTTATTTTCTATTAAAAAACCCAAAACCAAAAAAAAAGAGGGTTAGTCTTATAAATTCTAATGGGATTATCCATCACACTTTCTTAAATATAACACACATTTTCTACATACACACACATATAATAATGTCTCGTTCGAATCTATGGGATAAACCCCACCCTTATGCCTCATGTGAACTACGTGGACTTTGATGCTTTTATAGGCTACGCAGACATTTCGGGTTAAAACCTGAGACTCGAGTCCAATTTTCCAATTTTTTTAATTTTGCATTTCATAGTCTTCATCTATATATTATTTTAATATATATTATATTTGTAATCCAGATTAGCATTTTATCCAAACATATATTATCGTTTCATCATAACGATTAATATTTCGATAAGCGCATACATCATATTTTTCTAAATATTATTTTGGTAACATTCCTATGGATGACCTCACTCTATCTCTTCCATGGTATAAGTTGGCCAGTTTCAATCTCCATTTATATATACACGCACACACACTTTACAGAGAAATAAAGAAAAACAGTAACACAATCCCATGAGAGACTGAAAGGGCAGGATGTATGCCTAACACCTTCCCATTTCGTAACATACCCCTAGACCTTCGAACTATTGGTTTCTCAAGAATCAGTTTGTCTTTGATGCCGCTCTCTCGAGGCAGTGCCATATTCTTTTGCCTGTTTTGTGCAAAATAGGCTGGCGACTCCATCTCTTTACATTCACCCCACACCGACGATGGCCTAAGAGCTCTTAGGCTCTATTTGATAGCACTTGAATTCCAAGACAAATTTTAAAAAGTTGGAAAATTTCAACTTTTAAGCCGACGTTTGATAGCGAAAATTTGTCTTGGAATTTATTTTCTATGTACAAGAGCCTTAAGTACAATTTGCCACCTTAAGGTGGAAACCAATTCTTTGGGGGGCCAGGGGGGGTAGGGGATCAGGTTTTTCTTTGCCACCTTTGGGTGGCGAATCACTCAAAGCGATTTTTTATAAAACTCAGTATATTTTATAATTATAGAAATGTATATAGTTCGTAAATTTGTAAATATATATATTTCGTATATTTTAGTATATATGTTTAGTATATTGCGTATATTTCATATATGTATATATTCCTTATATATTTATATATTTCATATATATATATATATATATATATATATATATTTAATATTTTTCGTATGTTTATATATTCCATACATTTATATATTTTAGTATATACGTATATTTTTTATATTGCATATATTTTGTATATTCCATATATGTATGTATTTTGCACCTTTATATATTTTGTACATTTAATATATTTTCCTATATTTCATATTTTAATATATTTTTTTTTAAATTAATATATTTTATTAAATATATTTATATTACATATATTTTTTTGTATAATTCATAACTTTCATATATTTTTTATATTTCATATATTTTTTTTAAATATTTCATATATTTCGTTAATATATTTTATTGGTTAATATCTATTTTTTAATATATTTAATATAGTTTTTAATATATTTTATTTAATGTATTTAATATATATTTTATTTTTTTGTTAATACAATTTTTATTTATTTGGTTAATTTGTATATTTTATATATTTCATATTTTTCGTATATGTGTGTCTATATATATATATATATATATATATATATATATATATAATAAAGCAAGAGGGTGTTTTGCCACGTCATATAGCCACATCATATAGCCACGTCATACAACTTTTGCCCTCCTCCTTTATTATTGCCACATTATATAAATTTATACATAAAACCTATATAAACAACTTTTGTATCTAAAGGATTGGTCTTTATCAACGGGTGGTTAAGATTGACTCTTTGGATTATGAATCCAATGATTCAAATTGATGGTATGAAAATCACATGGCTCGAGAATAAGCCTAAAGGGCAGAGCACAAGTCTTGAGAACATTTCTTCTGCAAACTTGCCCCCTACATTGCATTTGTTCTGCTCCTCTCTCTCACTTTAATTTAGACCATTTCTTCTGCAAACTTGAGCCAACAATTCAACCCATTTCTTCTGTAAACTTGAGCCAACTTTAATTTAGACCATTGACCATTCACGGTTCCGATCTACATGTTAATGCCCAAAAAACACTACTATACTCAACCCCCACCATTTTCAACCCAAACCATTTTCGTTCTCTTTCAAGGCTGTGGCTAGAAATGGTTGGTTCGATGGAGCAGAGGTGGCGGTGCATAACTATTAGAAATGGCGGAGGTTCAAATATACCGAAAATGGTTTGTTCCTCTCTCTCTCTCTCTACAAATCAAAACACACAATGAACTTATTTGTTCTCTCTTCACTCTAATTTTCTCCTCCACTACTCCGAAACTGGTAAAGATGTAGATTTGAGGTTTTTATTTATGAGTTTCATAGATCTTTCAATTTTATGTTGGTGTCTGAGATACGTCACCGAAATATTCTCTCTCCCTCTCAAAACTCATAATAATCCACTGTCTATATTTTTCTGAGTTTTTTGTGTCTCTGTTTTTATGTCGTACAACATTTCTTCCTAATGCTAAAAAGTTTGAAAGCTCACACCCAGGTATCTCTTCTTGCGTCTCACAGGTACATGGGTTCTCACAGGTACATGCAGATCTCTACGTTCTTAAACCCACGAAGAAAAGGCAAAAAAAAATATCGAATCTGTAATAGTATTGGATATTTTTTTCCAGTCTTTATTTTTATTTGTTTATTTTAAATTTTAATTTAATTTTGTGTGCTCCTCCACCTTGAACATGCATAATTTTCTGTTGACATGTGCAAAACAGGGAGAGATGGGGAAAACTTTTATTTTCTCTTAACAGTATTGTGGTTTCTTCGATTATGTTGTGCTCATTTCTATAATTTTGCATCTTTGATTATCACTTAATTAAATGGATTAGTTTTTATTTATTTTTTGAGGTTAAGAATTGAGGAAATGGGTTTTGAACTCAGATAGTAGCTTTTCTATTTTCGAACTCAGATATGGTTTAAATGGGATACCAACTCCGGTGCAACCAAGGCAACCACCACGAACGAGAAAAAAATGCACCACCAAGAAACTTCTTATAGCCGACGTGAAGGAAAAACGCAGCGGACCTTTCCCTTTTTTTGATTTGTTGTGAACTGATTTTGAATACAAAGTTAGTTTTTGAAATTCTGGGTTTTCTTTTCGATTTTCAAGTTGTCTCTGATTTCCAGTTTTGCATACTAAGTTAATTTTTGGTTTTCAGTTTTAGTTTTTTTGTAAACAGATTTTTTGACATTTGTGAAGTTCTTGGTATAGTTCGTTATTTTTTTGTGAGGATATCTGATCAACTTTTGACAGTTGTTTGTAAACATATCTGAATAATTTTTGACATTTTGTTTCTTTACATGAACAATTGACTCTTTTAGAAGATCAATTATAATTTCTGACAGTTGTTCTCTTACTCATGGTATAATTTCTCATTGTGAAGATACGGTCTCTCTACCTTCAGTTGTATACTGAGCGTTAACACTTTTTTTACTATTTTTTTTTTGTACCTGTTTTCTTGGTGGGTAATGTTTTTTACTACTTTGCTTCTTGGTTCAGGTTTATATTTCGGGATAGCATTTTGTTGTTTGCTTTTTTAAATTTTTTGAAACCTATGTTCCTGTTATGTATTTTGTTCAGGTTTATATTTTCGGTTATTGTTCTTGGCTCCAAGTGTTGTGGAGGTTTTTTTTGTGGATGTTAAGAGTTATGTTTAAGAGTTGGGGTTAACATTACTATCAAAACAATTTAAAAATGAACACACCAACTATTGTGATCTTTACATGAGTTTTGAGTTCCAACTCAATTATTGGGATAATTCTTATTAACAACTATTTGCAAGAACTGTTGTGATCTCTACATGGGATTTGATTTCAAATATATTTGAATATTTAATCATATTTTTTTATTTCTTCGTGTGTATGTAAATATTAAGAAGCCGTGGTTTGATTTTAGATGAAACAGGGACTCATGATGTATGTGATTTTTTTTTTTTGCACATCAAATAATTTTTTCTAAACGTTTTATAAAAAATCAAGTGTAATAATGTTACAAAACAGTTTATAAAAAGTTACCAACAATTATGAACTATTTTTAAGAAACATTTTATAAAATTAAATAAAAAATGTTTCATAAAAAAATATTTTTTTTATAAAATAAAATTAATAAGAAGTTATTAAAAATATTCTTTGCAAAAAAGTCTCCCTTCTTATTTAAAAAAAATTGTTTATGAAATTAAATGCAAAATAAAATTATAAAAAACTATTTTTCAAAAAAATAAACATATAATAGGTTTTTATTTATAAAAAGATACTTTATAATAAAATAAACTTATTTCTAAAAAAGGAACTTTATAAAGAAAAAGTTTTATAAAAAATCAATTTCGATGCCACTTTGGATCAGTTTGGCGTCATTTATGTCATATTAATGTATCGTATCATTTTGTATCATCTTATTGCGTCTCTTATTTGATAAACCTAATAACTATTTTGAAACATCTAGAATATTTTTACAACCATACCATCGATCAGGATATCCCTGTGCCATAATCACATACTTAGGAGAAATTTTTACATATTACCACAAATACTTGAGAGAATTTTTCATCATGCCATTGGTACGGGTACAACTGTATTAAAATCGTAATCATACCGCAACCATTGGATCAATATGATAACCATTCAATCAAACGAGTAAATGTACCATGCGATGACTAACATTATTTATATTTGCACTGTTGGCAAGATGTTTAAAATACAAAATATTACGGGAACAAATTTTTCGTCGTGCCATCGGCACGGGTACACCCTAGTATATATATATATATATATATATATATATATATATATATATATAGAGAGAGAGAGAGAGAGAGAGAGTCTCTCTATTTCCACTCCAAACTAATATTTTCCCACTCCACTTTAACGTGAAAAGACTTTAATACCCTTAAAATCCATTGATTTAATCCAAAACTAATAACTTTCTCTCTTTTGATCCAAAAAGGGGAAAAAAACCTTTTCATCTTTTTTTTTGCTTAAAAACTGTTTTTTAATAAAATTATATTTTTACACAAAAAAAAAACTATATTTTTACCAAAAAAAAAAAAAGAAAATTTAAAAAAAAAACTCTACAGTTTTTTCTCTTTATAAAAAAAAGTTCAACAAAGTTTTTTAAATTATAAAAAAGAGTTGTATATATATTTGGAAAAGAAAAAAGAAAACTGTTCTTTAAAGATAAAACAAGCATTCTATTCATTTTAATAAAAAAAATAACATTGCGTTTATATATATATATATATATATATATATGTACTATTTGTTTTTCCATAAACCATTATGTTTATTAAATACAATCAAAATAATGTAGATTTTTCTTTCAATACACTAATATATACATATAGTATTGTGCATTAATGTCTTTAGGGGTTAACAAAAAGAAAATAGTTTTTTATAAAAAAAATGCTGCAACTTTTTCTTTTTATAAAAAATAGTTAATTTTTAAAAACACTCAAAACCGTTTTGAATGTACAAAATGTTTATTTTAAAAAAAAACTTTTAAAAAAAAGTTGTATAAAAAATCGTTTCAACTTATATAACCGTTTTAAAAAGTAAAAAAAATATTTTCACTATTATATAGGCGGTCAGACCACCTATACATACCGCTGATGCGGACCATTTTTCCATATATATTGGTCCGCGCCAGCGGTATGTATAAGTGGGCTGAGCGGCTATATATACCGCTGACGCGAACCATTTTTATATAAACAACAATTCATTGGTTTTAAAAGTGGAAATGATTTTTTTTTACTTTTAAAAACTGATATATAAAGTTGAAACAATTTTTTATACAATTTTTTTTAAAGATATTTTTTAAATAAATATTTTTTATATTCAAAATGGTTTTGAGTGTTTTATATAAACTTTTCAAAATGGTTTTGAGTGTTTTTAAAAATTAATTATTTTTATAAAAAGAAAAAACTGTAGCGTTTTTTTCATAAAAACTATTTCCCTTTTTTAACCCCTAAAGACATTAATGCACAGTAGTATATGTATATATTAGCATATCGAAAGAAAACTCTACATTATTTTGAATGTATTTTACAAAAACAATTGTTTTATGGAAAAAACAAATTGTACATTATATATATATAAATGTAATGTTATTTTTTTATTAAAATAAAATTGATGATTTTTCAACTTGTATCAAACACACGCATGTTGAAAAATAATGATTTGCCTTAGAATTATTTTCCCTAGAATCATTTGTCCCGGAATCATTTGCATTTTCTCACTTTCTTATCAAACAGGGCCTTAGAGGAAGAGAGCACAAGACCTTTCTCCCCCTTTCCTTTTTTCCCCACCCGGGAAAAGAGAGAGAGAGGAGAATCCGGGACGGCCACAGTGGCGACTCTGCTGGGGATTTTTTTTCATAAGAGGGATAAACTCTGTTTGCATGGGTATCATTATTTTCTGCTTGTGTGTGTATGCATCTACTTGTATGTTCCCTTTTCTCCTCTATTATTTCTTGTACATATATACCTCATGCTTATATCACTACTTACTCACACACTTGTAGGTACTCTCTATGTACACTTCATACTACTCTTACATATGATCACTTATATCCACATGTTGCACACACCACTTAGAATATCCATGCTTAGGTGTCACTAACACACACCTCCACTTATCATACTTGTATATATCCATGCTCATTTCCACTTTTCATACACCACTTGTAATTGATCCATGCTTAGGTTCACTACCAAACATTCACTTGTAAATATCCACACATCGCTCACTCTCACATATTCATGCTCCATGTTAGATTTACTTTTTACACTTGTACATTCTTCCCTATTATTATAGTGCTCATCATGATAAATAAAGATAATGTCTCCATAATATACTAATCAAGAATCATGCATTTTGCACACTACATCACCAAAGAGCATGGCTATTAACCAAGTTTTGTCCCATAACTGGGCGGTCACTTCGTGATGGGTGCTGGTCCGGATAGTCGCAGTTAGCCTAAGCGATATGACTCTCGCCTTCCATTGGCCAAGTACATTTGACGTATATCGAACGGTTACCTTCGCATTGTACCGCTTGATCGAAGTCATGACGGGAGGTATATCGCAGGGAACTCCTTCACGTACATCGAGTATATCAAATTCTCTCTCACACGTATCATCACCATGAGGTATATAATTATCTAATTCACGTACACTCAGGTATATCAAATGGCTTGTCCACACGTACCGATTGCCCTCAAAAGTAAGACATATATCGTGGAACTCATGCCAAAGGGGGGAACCCTTCCAATTAACCTAACAACTGCATACCCTCATATAAGCGTCAAACTTAGGGCACTTATATTTAGTTTTCCAGATTCTAACTGAAACTTTGTCGAAATGACGGGTTAAAATGTAGCCCAAATTTTCGCGCTATTTCGTCTTTTTTATTTTTAAAATGGGACCCTGTAAATGATCCTCGAAACAAGTCCAACCATGTTTTTACATATTTTTCAAATCCAATTTTCCTAGGCTCAGATCCTGTCTGATGTTTCTTTTTGCATTTAGCTAAACCTAATACAAGTGAAAACATAATAATTATAATAACCATGCTGAGACACATCTATCATTTTTCCTCTTTCTTTACCAAAAGTGTCAAAAACATCTTCCCCTCTTTTATCAAAAACCCCAAAGCATTTTTCTTCCTTATACCAAAAATGTTTTTCCTCCTTTTTTTCGTAAACAAATTTTGTCCTCCTCTTTTCCAAAAATGCCAAAAATATTTTTCCCCCTTTTCAATAATAACAGTTTTTACCTTTCCCTTTCAAAAATAAATTCTATTTTTTCTCCTTCTCAGGTGGATTGGATACCCGACCCTTGGCCTGACTCCCTATTAGATTCGTTCTTTTGTTAAACCACCCCGAGGCTTCGTTAGTTCCCTTATTACTTACTGTAAGTCCGAAATTCACCTTAATCCACTTTTCATGGATAATGTTGACCAAGTATCGAATGCGTAATCGGATTTGATGACGGTCCTAACCTAACTCACTGCCAAGATTGACAACCTTCAAATTGAGGTTCATAAGAAGTAATGAAACCACGTCCCTTTCCCGAAGATCCCGACGTCCTCTTCCTTCGCGCTATGGGTTCGCCTGAACCTGAGCCTATTTGGGTCCCCGAGGAATATCAACAAGCTTCACATGGCCCTCTGTGACACCCCGCCTAATTAAATACCGGGTGATCAGTCCTTTATTAAATTATAATCAAGGTGAACAGTCGGTTCATTCTTAGCATCACTGTCGTAAAATAGCTTTTCCAATTTAAACACCCTAAATAATTAAGCTAAGTGTCAAAACCAGTTTAGACATTACTTTACAAATTTTATTTAAAATCAATAATTTAAAACTTTACGTAATTCATAATTTAAGGATCAACCAACAAACATACTGGAACAAACAATCCAATTAATTAAACATCCAACTAAGTAATCCCATCCTGACAGTAATAAATCCAAAAATCCAAATACTGGAAATCAATAGATCACAATATCCAATAAGCAACTTAATAATGAAAAAGGGCGACACATGCCCAACTGAATAAATAGTGCTAGAAGTGTAATCAACAAATGAGGTCGTCTAAACAAAAGGCATGTAACTCCCACCTAGCTGCAACGCGTTCCTTCCAAAGGATACTATGCAAGATGCCCCTGTGGCTGTGCACCTGTAATATATACATATATATACAAGAGAGAAAAGAAAATGGAAACGGGTCAGAGCCCGATTGTAAAAAAAAATGATTTAAAATTTGTTTAGCAAGTATTTAAATTGTTTACTGGCCAATGCAACAACATATTAGTGCGACACTCCCTTGAGAAATTCTCACCTCTCTTCTAATGTGCATGCCTATCGCACTAACCTTCCCAACGGTTTAACTTATCTTATCTTAGGTTGCTCGTAAGATTTAAACTGACAAATTCAATTGTTTAAGAGGTTTATTTCATTTAACAATTTAAACCTTATTTACTAATAAAGTTTCTCAGTAACACATTATACTTTTCAAACACTTATTCCCAAATTGAAATAGTTATTCCATTCTTACTTACCATAGACACAACAGGTAGTTCCCAAATCCCAGATTTAAATATATATATATATATATATATATATATATATATATATATATATATATATATATATTCTAACAGCACCCCACATAATAATTATGGTGCGGGCATACTCTGCTATCCAGTCCCCGTATCACTCGTACTAAGGGAAATACAAGTTCGGAATCACTCTCGAACTGTATTAACACAAACACAAACAATATTGAGGCGATGCATAGATTCCAAGTCTCTAAGAGGTCAGCACATGCCCCCATATTTCTTAGGAACGTCTGACTATCGATCCGATAGCCTGTACCAAAGGATTTCTATCTTCTAGGGTACGAGTCAATATCCCTCATAAAGGCCCATCGAGAAAAGACTGTCCCAGCGCGGAAACCTCAGGGAAAGCAAGTAGCGCGGGCATGATATTCACACATATATAGTATATGCATAAACACAATCATATAAATATACTACTATTACCATATCCAATTTAGGTACATCTCATAACCCATAATTATGATATTTATCCTTATTTCTCATTATTTTGTTATCACATATAACGGTTTGTTTCTTACTTTAATTTGAGGGATTATTCCAACTTACTACGTAACACTCATGGATTCTTATCTTTCTAAAGTGGAATTTCATTAGGTACTTATTTATTTTCCAACATAACTACCCTACGCGTCTCCCCACTTTAATACATAGTTCCATTGTCCCTTATATGTAAACATCCCCAAAAATGTGAATTTTGTCTTACATTAAAGGTTTCATATTTTTAATAAGTCCTACTGGTCTTCTTTTATCTCCCAAAATATTTTAATAAGGATGTCCAAAGATTATTATTCATTTAAATTGAATTCAACTATTTAGAAGGGGTAATATGAGTCTTCCAGGAGGGGTCGATCGATCGATGGCAGGAGCTCGATCGATCGATGCGTCGATCGATCGATACTCCTGGTTCAATCGATCGATTAAATAGGTATGGCGAATCTGTAGAATACCTGTTACGGGTTCCATCATCCAACATCATAAAAATCCAAACTTTTAACTCCTAAACTCCCAGAAATTTATACCACAAACGTTCTAAACTCAAATGGACAATATTCAACGTAAGGCATGTGAGTTTTCATCAAGAATCGTGGATTAAAGTGCTAAAATTTATACAATTTGAAAGTGCGATAGGCCCATAAATTTTAATTTAAAACCTTTTTATACTCCAAAAAGTAATAATTTCCTTTTTAGATATGCGGAAGCGAAGATGATGGTTCAATTAAAAAAAAATCACAAACTTTAATTTCTTTTCAAATTAAAATTAAACCAAGTGAAATAAGATTAAATCCACACAAGTTGATTTTTCACTTAAACCAAATATTTCAATTCAAGTCCTAGAAATTTTCTTAACAAGAATAATCCATTTTATAAATTAGGCCAAACCAAATTTTACCAAAATAAATTATCTTTGAATTGAATTAATTTCAATTTCACCCAAATATATTTTAACACCAAAGAACATAAGTGTGATAATTAAATCAAATTTTATCTTCAATTACCTAAGCATTCATCTACATGATTTAAGAAAGATAAAATTAAATAATGTCACACGATGCGCCGATGTACGAGGAAAACCCAAATGGAAAAAACCTCGGACGGACCTAGCCTTAAGTCCACTAAGTACAGTTTTACAATTACAAGACAGATGACTTACTTCCTCGACTCGACTCCCTTTAAGCCTTGACGCGTCTTCTTGTAAACACCTCCGCCTAGTCGACAACCCCGGAACTCTACCGGAATCTTAGAATCCACCAATGAGACTTTTGGACAATTGTCAACCCTCAATGAAGCCTTTCTCCAAGTGGGAAAGTCATATCAAACAAAGATCTTCTCCTTTAAGAGTTGAAAAGAAAACTCAAACTCTCTTCTTCAATGGTGTAGATAAAAACCGGTGCCAAACACTCCAAGCATTATATATATGTTGAAACTTGGATATAGACAAACATATGGGTGTATATGGGTTTTGAAAGGAATTTACTCCATAAAACTTAACACATAAAAAGTAACTTTTTCTTCAAAGTATTTTGCTCTAATCACTCTTGAAAATGTGAAAAAGTTGTCTTAGAAAATGTCTTTCCCGTACTATGTAAAGGTGGTGAAAGTTAGTGGGCAAAGTGGGAAGTTATAAAAAAACTGTCAAAAAAACTGCTCGAAACTGAAATTTTGTTAGAAGTTCGTTCGAACGAGTTTGAATTCATTCGAACGAAACTTCTAACGAGAAAACATAAATAATTTCTGAATCTCGTTAGAAGTTCGTTCGAACGAGGTCGTTCGAACGGATTTTCTAACGAGATTGCAGGCCATGATTCTAGATAATTTCGATACGAACACGTGGCTGCCAGTTTCGTATTTTTTTGATTTTTTTTTTTGGATTTGATATGATTTTTCTACTGAAAGGTGTTTGAGAACAAAATCTTTAGAACTATGAATTCAAAAAAAATAACAGAAAAATACTAACACCCAAAATAAATTTCCAAGCTCCTATATATATATTAATGCATTCATACCTTTAGGAGACATTGGAATCCACATATTGATGACGTGAAACTTGGCACAAAAATCGGCAATGATGTTCTCTTGAAAAGTAATGCCGCAACGTCTTCAACTTTTACTTGTCATAGGCTTGAAAGATACACTTGAACAATATCCTATGACTTAAATGTTTTTGTCCGGAATTGAGCCAACACTACATTAAGACTCAATCGAAGACTTGTGTCCTTACACAATTCTCATGAACCCTAAAATTTTCTTTAACTTAATTCAAATCATCGTTTTTCCATAATTTCTGCTTCTAGTCCATCATAAATCCGTGGTTCAACCTCTACATGTGAAAGGGATTTCCAGATTATCATTTATATCACTACAACATGCAATTTCTAATCTCCAACATGGGTTTTCTTTCGTAGAAACTCATCCTAACCAACCCTAAACTAACATGAACGAAGCATTAACGAAATTAAGCAAGATAAATACTTGCCTGGGGATTTTTGTTTCTGATTTGTGGATGAAATCCGTGTGGTGGTGATCCTTGTTACGCGATCTATTGTTTGGCGGCGACGGCGGCGCAAACGGAGGGGTTCTTGGCCTAGAACTCTTGGGCAAGCTCTCTCCTTCCTTCTCCAATGGTCGTTTCTTATTTTTTGGTTAAGTTAACCCTATAAGGCAACCCTAAGCATCTGATATAACTCTAAAATTTTCGTGGGTTTTCAAGCCTAAAAATGTAAAATGTCCAAAACGCCCTCCCGGGGTGTCAATTAGGACTAAAAACGCCCCGAGACTCAAACTAAACCCCCGAGTACATTATTTTGACTATCTAGACCCTTCTGGACACTTTGGCGCGCTCGAAATGACCATACGGGTGATTTATAATTTATTCACTTTTATTAATCAACATTTAGTCCCGACACGACACGAGCGCGTCCCGACTTAAATTTTCAAAATTATCATTTTATTCACTCGTGACATTTAATAGAACCAATATCATATATTACTTTACTCATTAGTAATATTCAACAAGTTTCCAAAGATTACTAACTCTCGTCACGTTAGTAATTATAAAAATAATTAATTTTCGGATTTATATTAAATTAATATCTCACATTAAATTTAATAAATCCCCAAATTTAGAAAGCATAACAATACGGGGTATAAATTTAATAAATCCCCAATTTCAGAAAGCATAAAAATACGAGGTATTACATACTTCCCCCCTAATAACGGAATTTTGTCCCGAAATTCGGAAAATAAAGCATACCTGGTAAGAATAAATCTGGGTATTTCTCGCGCATATCTGCCTCGTGCTCCCAGGTGGATTCCTCCACATTATGATGCTCCCACTGGACCCGTACAAGTGGGACTACCTTCGAACTCAATCTCCTTTCGCTATGGTTTAGGATAGCCACTGGTCTCTCCTCGTAAGAGCTATCAGGCTGTAAGTCTATCTCTTCTATCGCGATGTGGGTGTGGGCCATATCATCCCGAAGGTATCGTCTCAACGACGAGATGTGGAATACATCGTGGATGCGATGTAAATGCTCCGGCAGTCTCAATCTGTATGCCACCGGCCCAATCCTCTCGATAATGGGAAATGGTCCGACGTACCTCAGGGCCAATTTCCCTTTCTTCGTGAATCTCATCACTCCCTTAATAGAAGATACACGTAGTAATACTTGGTACCCCACATTAAACTCTCGGAAGAACCGTTTTGCATCGACGTAGCTTTTCTGCCTGTCCCGGGCTACTCAAATGCGACTCCTGATAATCTTAATCCTCGTGGAGGTTTCCTGAATCACCTCTGGTCCAAGCAACTTGTTATCCCCCACCTCTAGCCAACACGTTGGGGAACGACAAGGACTGCCATACAAAGCCTCAAATGGAGCCATGCCAATTGTGAACTGATAAGAGTTATTATAAGCGAACTCCACCAGTGAAAGATGTGGCTCCCAACCTCCTCCAAAATTAAGGACACACATGCGTAACATATCCTCCAACATCTGATTAGTACGCTCTGTTTGTCCATCTGTCTGTGGGTGATAAGTTGAACTCATCCTCAACTCTGTACCCATAGCCTCCTTAAAGCTCTCCCAGAAACACGACACGAAAATCTTGTCTCTATCTGACACAATATTCAGGGGCACCCCATGTAATTTGATAATCTCAGCAATGAACAACTGAGCATACTGACCCGTGGTATAGTCTATCCGCACCGGCAGAAAATGAGCCACCTTGGTCAAACGGTCCACAATCACCTAGATGGAGTCGTGGCCCCGCTGTGATGTAGGCAACCCAGTGATAAAATCCATAGAAATACTCTCCCACTTCCACGCGGGTATTTCCAATGGCTGAAGCAACCCTGACGGTTTTTGGTGGTCCACCTTTACCAGCTGGCAGGTAGAACACTTGGATACGAGCTCAACAATGTCCTTTTTCATCCCACTCCACCAGTATTGCCGCCTCATATCCTGGTACATCTTATCTTCCCCAGGGTGTACGGAAAATCGGGAGCCATGAGACTGGGTTATTACTGCATGACGTAAGTCTGCTCCTTCTGGGACCACCAATCTCCCATTAAACCTCAAACCCCCATCAAAACTAACAGAATTGCACTCAGCACCCTCAACTAGAAGTCGTACAATCTATTCCTGGCAAAATGGGTCTGCGATCTGCGCCTATCACCCTCGTAACAATCTCGGGTGTCACTGTCATGACAGATATGAAGGAACGGGCTACTATGTCCTGGTGACCCAAATCTTTCTAATTGGCTTTCCAGACGTCCGCTACATCGTCTACCGGTCTACGGCTCAATGCATCAGCAACTATGTTGGCCTTCCTCGGATGATACTTTATGTCGAACTGATAGTCCTTTACAAACTCTAACCACCTACGCTGATGCATATTCAGCTCTCGCTGAGTGAACAGGTACTGCAGTGACTTGTGGTCTGTGAACAAGCGAAATTTCTCCCCCAATAAATAGTGCCTCCCTATCTTAAATACAAAAATGACCATTGCTAACTCTAGGTCGTAGGTGGGGTAATTCTTCTCATGCGGCTTAAGCTTGCGGGAGGCAAAAGCTATACCCTTCTCCTCCTGCTGAAGTACTCCCCTAAGTCCCCATAATGAGGCATCCGTGTAAACCAGATATTTCACGCCCGGCTTAGGTAAAGCAAGGATCGGTGCTGAATTAAGCTTGTCTTTCACCTCGTTGAAAGCCAATTGACAAGCATCGTCCTAAACATATGGTACTCCCTTGCGAGTCAGATTCGTCAATGGACCCGCTATTTTGGAGAAACCCCGAATGAATCTCATATAGTATTAGGCTAATCCTAAGAAACTACATGCTTTCGTCGGTGTCATGGTCTGTCCCCACTCCCTCACCACTGACACTTTACTTGGGTCAACTGCTATCCCTTGTTCAGAAACAACATGTCCCAAGAATTGCACTACACGTAACCAGAACCCGCACTTCTCGTACTTAGCATACAACTGATGCTCTCGTAGAGTCTAAAGAACCTGCCTCAAGTGCTCGGCATGCTCTTCCTCAGAGTGTGAATATATCAGGATGTCGTCTATGAAAACGATGACAAACTGATCCAAGAATTCTCTGAACACTCGGTTCATCAAG
This sequence comes from Sambucus nigra, assembly GCA_949130495.1. NCBI lineage: Eukaryota > Viridiplantae > Streptophyta > Magnoliopsida > Dipsacales > Adoxaceae > Sambucus > Sambucus nigra. The sequence goes on along the minus strand of OX422219.1, from coordinate 120,167,701 downwards.
TCCATGAATACGGTTGGAGCATTGTGAGTCCAAATGGCATCATTCTGAACTCATAGGACCTATATCTCATCAAGAAAGCAGTCTTTGAAACATCATTCTCCCTAATACGTAGCTGATGGTACCCTGACCTCAGATCTATCTTCGAAAAGAAAGTTGCTCCCCTCAACTGGTCGAACAGGTCATCGATTCGAGGTAACGGATACTTTTTCCGTATCGTGACCTTGTTCAGTTCCCGGTAGTCCACACATAGCCTTAGTGAACCATTTCTCTTTTTCGCAAACAAAACTGGAGCGCCCTAAGGTGAGGTACTCCTGCGAATGAAGCCCTGACCTAACATATGCTCTATCTGATCTCATAATTCTCGCATCTTTGTCGAATCCATACAATATGGAGCGCATGCTATAGGTCGAGTATCCGATAATAAGTTTATGACAAAATCTATCTCTCGACTCGGTGTTAGGCCTGGTATCTCCTGAAATACATCGGAGTACTCACGAACAACTGGGATCGAGTCTAAGGGAATCACAACCTCCTTAGAGGTATCATCCTTTATGTAATACAAATGATCGGTCGAGCCTCCCTCTAGGCGAGGCATCGCCACTACAAACATCTCTTACCCCGGAATGGAAAAGACAATACTCCCACCGAAACAATCTATCATGGCCCTGTAAGCGGCGAGTCAATCCATACCGATGATAACGTCGTGCTCATGCATATGTAAGACTAACATGTCTCCTAGTAATACCAAGCTTCCAATCTCTACCCCCACACCCCGACATATAAAGAAAATTAGCGATTCATTTCCCAGTGGTGAGTCTACACACGTTATAGTGCTCTCTACTGTGGCTAATAACCCTAAGGCCTTTGCAAAATGGGTAGCTATAAAATAGTGTGTTTCCCCAGTATCAAATAAAACCCGACCCATAGTACCATGGATAGTAAACGTACCCTCAATCACGGGTGGTGCTTGTGGAGCTGCTGCCTGGTGGACGTTATAAACACGTCCGTACTGTAACTTCCCCTGCTGCATCGGAGCGGCTGGAATGATTGGTAGGGCTGGTACCTGAGCTGGTGCTGGGAGGGCTACTGGAAAAAGTGGCCTCTGTGGCTCATTACGGGCACCCTACTGCTGTGGGGCCCTATAACCCTCTGGACAATCCTGGCGCTTATGGCCATTCTTTCCGCACACAAAACATCGGCCCCTGAATTTACCTCCCCTCTGACCCTGTTGACCACGGCCCTGTTGGCGGTTACCACCCCGCCACTGGCCCTGATGAAAACGATGTTGTCCCTGCTGTTGACCCTGCTGCTGGCGGTGTTGGCCTTGCTGGCCCTGCTGATTAGGCTGGCCCTGCTGACCCTGCCTAAATCCCCCAAATCCCTGCCTGGAATCACCTGATCGGAACCGCTTGGCAGGGTCCCCCTGATGGGAACTCTACTCATGCTGACGAGTCTGCCCCTGGGATGTCGGTGCTCCACTACCCCTTGTCCTGCCCTGCTGGCCGGACTCTCCTGGTCGCTTGCTTCCCTGCAGATGGAAGCGGTGATCCTGGCAGTGTAGCAAAGCAGCATTGAGTACATCCGTGTAGGTACTCAGAGACAGATTCCCTATAAGGTGCTGACGGATTCTCCAAGCTAACCCGTCCATAAACAATAGTATCTTCTTACCCTCAGTGGGTGCCTCATCTGGAACTATAGTGAGAAGTCTGGTGAACTACTCTTCATACTCAACAATAATAGAATTCTCCTGTTTTAAGTTCAGTAACTTTCGCCTCATCTTAGTTTGCACGGCGGGTGGAAAATACTTACGGTTAAACCTCTCCCAGAATGACTGAATTGGGATAGTACCCCACTCCTACAAGGTGGTGGTGGATTACCACCACTGCAAAGCGGCCCCCACCAGCTTAAATGAAGCTAACAACTGTTTCTGCACGTCTGTGCACTCTTACATATGCAGATGCCTCTGTATGTCTTTCTTCCACTGGCTGACAATGATGATATCTTAACTACTCGAGAACTCAGGGGGATGCGCCTTCTGAAAGGCATCCCTAACCCACTCCCATGCTGATGGAAGTTGTGCAGGTACTGGCGCCACTGCCTGAACTTGGGGTGGAGCCTGCTGTACTACCGGTAACGCAACATTCACCGACTGTGCAACAATAGAGGCTACCTCATTAGCATTCATTGTCCCCTCAGCCGGAGCTACTAGCTGCTCATCTTGGGCACGCCAATCCTTTGGTGCACATCTCTGAGGCATCTGAAACGTGAAGAAATTTATTAGTCTACAGTTATTATCAAATCTCAAATAGCTGAAGGGGTAATCGTAAATGCAAGAATACAACAATCCTAAAATAGGGCTCTATAACAAGAATGCTAAGCTGAAAGCAAAATAAGTCGTACAGATCCTAAGGACACTAGAACCTGATGCTCTGATACCACTTGTGATACCCCGCCTAATTAAATACCGGGTGATCAGTGCTTTATTAAATTATAATCAAGGTGAACGGTCGGTTCATTCTTAGCATCACTGTCGTAAAATAGCTTTTCCAATTTAAACACCCTAAATAATTAAGCTAAGTGTCAAAACCGTTTTAGACATTACTTTTCAAATTTTATTTAAAAATCAATAATTTAAAACTTTACGTAATTCATAATTTAAGGATCAACCAACAAACATACTGGAACAAACAATCCAATTAATTAAACATCCAAATAAGTAATCCCAATATTAAAACTTAAAGGAAAACATCCTAACATTAATAAATCCAAAAGTACAAATACTGGAAATCAATAGATCACAATATCCGATAAGCAACTGAATAATGAAAAAGGGCGACACATGCCCAACTGAATAAATAGTGCTAGAAGTGGAATCAACAAATGAGGTCGTCTAAACAAAAGGCCTGCAACTCCCACCTAGCTGCAACGCGTTCCTTCCAAAGGATCCTATGCAAGACGCCCCTGTTGCTGGGCACCTGTAATATATACATATATATACAAGAGAGAAAAGAAAATGGAAACGGGTCAGAGCCCGATTGTAAAAAAAATGATTTAAAATATGTTTAGCAAGTATTTAAATTGTTTACTGGCCAATGCAACAACATATTAGTGCGGTACTCCCTTGAGAAATTCTCACCTCTCTTCTAATGTGCACGCCTATCGCACTAACCTTCCCAATGGTTTAACTTATCTTATCTTAGGTTGCTCGTAAGATTTAAACTGAGAAATTCAATTGTTTAAGAGGTTTATTTCATTTAACAACAAAGTTCTCATTTAAACCTTATTTACTAATAAAGTTTCTCATTAACACATTACACTTTTCAAACACTTATTCCCAAATTGAAATAGTTATTCCATTCTTACTTACCATAGACACAACAGGTAGTTCCCAAATCTCAGATTTAAATATATCTATTAAATACTCATATAATATATATATATTCTAACAGCACCCCACATAATAATTATGATGCGGGCATACTCTGCTATCCAGTCCCCGTATCACTCGTACTAAGGGAAATACAAGTTCGGAATCACTCTCGAACTGTGTTAACACAAACACAAACAATATTGAGGCGAAGCATAGATTCCAAGTCTCTAAGAGGTCAGCACATGCCCCCACGTTTCTTAGGACCGTCTGACTATCGATCCGATAGCCTGTACCAAAGGATTTCCATCTTCTAGGGTACGAGTAAATATCCCCCATAAAGGCCCATCGAGATAAGACTGTCCCAACGCGAAAACCTCAGGGATAGCAAGTAGCGCGGGCATAATTTTCACACATATATAGTATATGCATAAACATAGTCATATAAATATACTACTATTACCATATCCAATTTAGGTACATCTCATAACCCATAATTATGATATTTATCCTTATTTCTCATTATTTTGTTATCACGTATAACGGTTCGTTTCTTACTTTAATTTAAGGGATTATTCCAACTTACAACGTAACACTCATGGATTCTTATCTTTCCAAAGTGGAATTTCAGTAGGTACTTATTTATTTTCCAACATAACTACCCTACGCGTCTCCCCACTTTAATACATAGTTCCATCGTCCCTTATATGTAAACATCCCTGAAAAATGTGAATTTCGTCTTACATTAAAGGTTTCATATTTTTAATAAGTCCTACTAGTCTTATTTTATCTCCCAAAATATTTTAATAAGGATGTCCAAAGATTATTACTCATTTAAATTGAATTCAACTATTTAGAAGCGGTAATATGAGTTTGTCAGGAGGGGTCGATCAATCGATGGAAGGAGCTCGATCGATCGATACGTCGATCGATCGATACTCCTGGTTCGATCGATCGATCAAACAGGTATAGCGAATCTGCAGAATACCATTTACGTCTTCTATCATCCAACATCATCAAAATCCAAACTTTTAACTCCCAAACTCCCAGAAATTTATACCACAAACGTTTTAAACTCAAATTGACAATATTCAACGTAAAGCATGTGAGTTTCATCAATAATGATTAAAGTGCCAAAATTTATACAATTCTCATAAACCCTAAAATTTTCTTTAACTTAATTCAAATCATCCTTTTTCCAGAATTTCCGCTTCTAGTCCATCATAAATTCGTGGTTCAACCTCTACATGTGAAGGGGATTTCCAGATTATCATTTATATCACTACAACATGAAATTTCTAATCTCCAACATGGGTTTTCTTTCATAGAAACTCATCTTAACCAACCCTAAACTAACATGAATGAAGCGTTAAAGAAATTAAGCAAGATAAATACTTGCCTGGGGATTTTTATTTCCGATTTGTGGATGAAATCGGTGTGTTGGTGATCCTTGTTACGCGATCTATCGTTTGGCGGTGATGGCGGCGCAAACGGCGGGGTTCTTGGCCTAGAACTCTTGGGCAAGCTCTCTCCTTCCTTCTCCAATGGTCGTTTCTTGTTTTTTGGTTGAGTTAACCCCAGAAGGCAACCCTAATCATCTGATATAACTCTAAAATTTTCGTGAGTTTTCAAACCTAAAAATGTAAAATGTCCAAAACGCCCTCCCGGGGTGTCAATTAGGACTAAAAACGCCCCGAGACCCAAACTAAACCCCCGGGTACATTATTTTGACTATCTCGACCCTTCTGGACACTTTGGCGCACTCGAAATGACCATACGGGTGATTTATAATTCATTCACTTTTATTAATCAACATTTAGTCCCGACACGACACGAGCGCGTCCCGACTTAAATTTCCAAAATTATCATTTTATTCACTCGTGACATTTAATAGAACCAATATCATATATTACTTTACTCATTAGTAATATTCAACAAGTTTCCAAAGATTACTAACTCTCGTCACGTTAGTAATTATAAAAATAATTAATTTTTGGATTTATATTAAATTAATATCTCACATTAAATTTAATAAATCCCCAAATTTAGAAAGCATAAAAATACGGGGTATAAATTTAATAAATCCCCAAATTTAGAAAGCATAAAAATACAGGGTATTACACCCTCCTACTAATGGGTCACCGCCATCTTAGTTCTCTATGTCGAATCTTGCCCAGCCAGGGCTAACCTACCCGTGATCGTTGTTCCGAAGGAAGAAGAATTGATCAAGGTCAAGGAGGATCTTAAGATGTTAACAAACTCCGAATCTCCGGGAACTACATGGATTATACTCATATATCTCCCTATCCTCAAGAAAAACATCGACAAGTTCGGGGGTAGTGGATCCCAAATTATTCATGTTCGAAGTTACCATCGAGCCATGACTCTCCTAGGATCCTCCAAGGAAATAATGGCGTAGATGTTCCAACAAACATTGAAGTATAACGCTCTTCGCTGGTTCATTTCTCTCGAAGAATCCATAATTCGTAGTTACAAGGATGTTGCCCTTGAATTCATGTCATAGTACAAGTATAATGAGGAATTGGAGGTTACCGATCATGATTTAGAACTTCTCAAACATAATTCTTGGGAATCAGTCAATAACTTCATAGCAAGGTGGAAAAGGAAAGTGACCACCATGACCAACCGACCTTTCGAAGATGAGAAAGTCAGATTACTGTGAGGAAGAATTTCTTACTCCATGTCTGAGCAATGATGGGAGGAAAGTACTGCCCTCATTTTTGTACCCTCTGAGAAGCAGGAGTGGAGATCAAAGAAAATCTTTCCAAGATTGAAGTTGAGCTGAAAAAAAGTATCCACACAGTTCACTCCCAAAAAGTATGAAAAGCCTGCCAATATTACAATTCAACCATCAACAACATCTCTTAGCCTGCCACTTCATGGGCACCACAAAGCTGCCCCAACTCAGTCAAAAAGGAATACATCAATATTCACACTCCCCTTTCTAAAATTTACCATGCCCTTTTAAGTAGAAATCTTATCAAGCCATTTGACCCTCATCCATTACCAAAACCACTTTCCAAAAATTTCAAACCATATACCCATTGTGATTTTCACCAAAATGTTGGTTGCACCACTGATCAGAGTTTCCACCTTCAAAATGTAATCCAAGGTCTGATTGATCGAGATGTGATTTCCCCACCAACCAATCCTAAAACAAACACTACCGATAATCCACTTCCAAATCATACAAATGGCATTTTCTTAGAATAAGACTCAGAATTTGATCCATCTACACAGATCGTACCCAATAAATCACCCATCCTACCCATATATTCCCATAAACCCCTTCAAGTTTTGCCCATATTTTTCTTACATCCTACCTATTTTTCCGATGAGTCTCTATCACTTCTTACTAGAGCATGCATTGTTGTTCGTACCCATTCTGGAGGGAAATATATGGAATTATCAGAAGTATTGAACCAAATTATAGAGTTCGGGCTGAAATTCCCCTAAAAATGACCATTGACTACCAGAGATTCAGTACACTATTCTTAGGAGCTCGAAATGGGCTCGAGAGTCAGATAATTGGGTGGTACCTACCGATGAAGTCAGCTTAGACAATGGCATCCAGTTCATAGTGGACTTATTCTGACAGACCGGTGAAATTTATAGTATGTTCGAGCTACTTGATGCTTTAAAACTATAAGGATGTTTGGTCCCTTTACTTCTGTATTTACCCTTCGAGTGAAAGAATCTATACAAAGTGGCCGTTGAGATTGTAAAGTGCATTGAATTTTTGTGGAAAGATGATATCGTTTCCACCTAATGGGGGGACGAATTCTATAGTTCAGATTAAGAGAAGATCCTAGAAAAGACTAACCTAAAAGTTAGTATATGTGGAATTATATCATTTGAGGAGATGCTAGGATAAACCAACAAGGTGGCTAGATAACCCGAGATAGATGAGGAAACAAGGTTTTTGTTTGTCCCTTCTTTTGTGAACAATATGCTTAGATCAGGGAGGCATTACCAGGTTTTGAGCCTGCAATCATCAGCGATTGACAATGGAAAAGGTGTTAAGAAACTTCCTATGATGGAAATAACGCTCGAAGAGAGCAAGATACTTGATCAGTTGAAGAAAACCCAAGCTGACATCACTCTATGTGGACTCTTTATTCCTTCCCAACTGTACCAAAATGCCTTGATTAGACTACTTATCGGGCCCACAGTCCATCCTTCCACCACACCAGAAGAAGAAGTGAATCTGGTTGGATCTCTAAACTCTACTAGAATGCTATCTTTATCCGAAGAAGCAATCGCTAAGATTGGTCCAAATGACAACTAAGATCTCAATATCTCTGTCGAAGTCATAGGAAAGTCCTTCCCACTTTCACTTGTTGATAATAGATCAACTCTTATGTTTGTCCATTGAGATCCCTCATATGCTTGGGAGTGAAAGTGAGTGACCTTGCTTCAACATCTATCACTATGCGCGCTTATGATTATACCCATTGGGAAGTGATGGGATCTATAAAACTCACGATTGGGGTTGTCCCTATAAATACTATTGGGGAATTCCAATTCATCTATATCCCAACTTATTTTAATATATTATTTGGATGACCATGGCTCCATAGTATTAAGGGTGTGTTTTCTTCCCTACATTACAAACTGAAGTTCTTCTCCAATGGGCATGTCATCACTATCTTGGGAGACGATGTTAACACAGAGAATGAAAGCACCAATAATTCATTAATAGAGATAAATCATGGGGCAAAATGATATGCTTTTGTCAGGTTTTTGAGTCGAATCGCTTCCACTGCCAGCAGTGCATAATTTCAAAGATAGAGTTTTTCCAGAACACAACCCTCATGGAAATGTCAATGTAATATAGACATCCAATAACATGCACTTCATGCCCGGACTGGGGCTAGGATGACAATAACGGGGGATACTAGAACCCATAGTATTGAAGAAATCTTTTCCTCTGTGTGGTTGGGGTTATCAGCCATCAGCAGAAGAACTCATAATGCTCCACCAACCTCGGCTAAAAAGCACTAAGACTCTCTCAAGAGATTCTTTGAACAGAAGATTCATTAGAGAGGGTGAAGATTTCACCTTTTGTGACTTTAATGAACTTTGGTATGATCATGTGGATAAGAAGATGAAAATAGGATTGGTGATCTTTTTACAAGATAGCTACTCATGGGCCGAAAGCTCCCAACATCATGTGCAACCATTAATTGAGAAGACTATAGTTGCTATCGGAGATTTCAAGGGAAGTAACTCTGAGGATTAGTTCAACTTGAAAACATAAGGGCTGACACTCTTCATGATCTGATCAAGCGCTACATCATCAGATCCATCCCTTCTGATGAAAGTTGCTGATGCATCTTTCCTCAACTAAAATACTATGCCGGTTCCAATTGCTGAAATTCAACCCAACTCTGATGTTTAGCCCATTTATTTTTCTTTATGTGTTTCCCCTTATTATGATGTAATCGATACCTCCTTCGATGAGGTTTTTAACGCTGTTTCTTCCAACTATGAAATAAATAAAGATTTTGAGTATCTTATTGTTCCTTATATTAATTGTCTTGATTCCATTGAAACTTTCGATGATGATGATTTTGCAAATGAACAATTCCTAATTGATCTTAATAAGTTTAATAATAAAAAACATAACCGCTAAGTTAATGAAGATAAAACTATTATTATTAATCTCGATTCTAGTAGCTGGTTGTGCAAGATTAGGATAGGATCTATACTTGACGATCATGAGCGTGCACAACTCGAATAATTATTGAAGGAATTTGTGGATGTCTTCGCATGGTCCTATGACGACATACCCAACATTGATCCTTAGATCGCTCAGCATGAGATCCAAACTCTGCCAGAATGCAAACCAATCAAACAAAAATTGCAAAATCTCTACACCGAATGGTCGCTCAAAGTTAAGGAATAAGTATCAGATAGTTGAATGTGGGTTTCATTCATGTGATCGAATATCCCACATGGCTAGCCAACATCGTACCTGTGCTAAAATTTGGAGGCAAGGTTTGTATGGGAATTGACTACCGAGACTTGAACAAAGCCTCTATGAAGGATGATTACCCTCTACCCAATATAGATAACGTGGACAGTCATGCTCTCAAGTCATTTATTAATGGGTTTGTCGGATACAATCAGATCAACATGCACCCATATCATCAAGAGAAAACTGTATTCATCACCCCTTGGGGAACCTTCTGTTACACTGTTATGCCATTTGGTCTAAACAAAAGTAGGGGCTACCTACCAAAGGGCTACCACAACCATCTTGCATGATCTAATACAAAAAGAAGTTGAGGGATACATTGATGATATAATTATCAAGTCTAAGACTAGGGAAGGTCATGTTCCCGCCCTCCGAAAGTTCTTCGAGCAACTACGATAATACCAGATGCAACTTAACCCACAAAAATATGTTTTTAGAGTTACCAAATGAAAGATTTTGGCATTCATGGTTAGCAAAAAAATGATTGAAGCAAATCCTACAAAGCTGAAAGCCATACTCGAGACGCCACCTTCTCGAACGGAGAAATAAATTCATGGATTCTTTGGAAAATTGTAGTATATCAGTCGGTTCATCATATAGTTGACTTTTATTTGTGAATCCGTCTTTAAACTCCTCCGAAAGGATTCAACCAAAGTTTGGAACGAAGATTTCCAAGAAGCCTTTGACCGAATCAAACAATATCTAACCCGACCTCCGATACTCATTCCGCCATAACCTGGTCTTCCTCTAATCCTATACCTGACCGTAATCAATAATATAGCTAGGGATTTACTAGCCCAATAGATTGAAGGGTCCTGCAAAGATTGGGACATCTACGATGACAGTCACAAGTTGGTCGGGTACGAAGTTAACTTCACTACCTTAGAGAAGGCATGTGTCGCCCTTGTCTAGGTCGCCCAAAAATTACGGCACTACATGCTTGCCTTTTCCATCAAACTTGTATCCCGAATGGATCCCATTAAATACTTTCTCAATAAACCTTCCATATTTTGCCGAATTGCCCGATGGTTGATGCTATTAGCCGAATTTGATATTGTGTAAATCACGCAAAAATCCATGAAAGTAAGAGCCATCTATGACTATCTCGTTGACTACCCTATGGAAGAAACCAATGTTTTGATTTCTGAGTTCCTGGATGAAAATATCCTTTGTACCTCCCAAGAAGACCTCTGGTGGCAATTTTTTTTGACGGCGCCACCAACAAGAAAAGGTATGGCATTGGGATACTCCTAATTTCCCCTAATGACTCTCACACTACCATTGCCATCAAACTGGATCTCCCATGCATTAACATCATAATTAAAAATTAGGCATGCACGGTAGGCCTCAAAGTTACTTTCAAGAAAAGAATTAGATACCTAGATGTCTACAGGGATTCAACCCTCATCATTGATTAAGTACTCATAAAATAGAAAGTTAAGGACGAGAAACTCTTACCCTTACATTCCCACCTAGAAGAACTGGCCTCCCGATTCTAATATGTCACCTTCCATTAACTTCCTTGAGAAAATAATAACTTAGTCGATGCCCTTTCTACCTTAGCCTCCATAGTTGACATGGCCAAAGGAATAACAATGGCACCCTTCCTAGTCCAAAAAACAAGCCAAACCTACCCAGTGCTAGAAGATTGAGATAGTCACAAAAGAAGATCCTGATATAGCTGATTACTAGTACTATGATATTTAGCGCCTCCTCAAGCACGATAGGTATCTCCAAGATTCTAACAATAAAGACCGAGCAACCCTCCGCAAACTAGTTGCCTAGTACATTGTATGCGATAAATCACTATTTAAGAGAAACTTTGACTGAACCCATTTACACTGCATCATAGGGGCTGACATTGAAGAGATGATGCAGAAAATCCACTTCAGGGAGTGTGAACCCCACACGAATGTCCATATGTTTGCCAAGAAAATCATTCGACAAGGTTACTATTATACTACCATGGTTCAGGATTGCACCACCTATGTTCCGATATGCCTTAAATGCCAGCAGTTTTCCAACCTCCAACACTTGCCTCCATGGGAATTCTACAACATGAATTTTCCTCGTCCATTCTCCACATGGGGTATTGATATCATAGTGAAAGTTACACCCAAAGACTCCAACGGGAATGAATTCATCTCGGTTGCCATTGACTACTTCACTAAATGGGTCAAAGCTGAGTCATACGCAGTTTTAAATGCTAAGAAGGTGTCGAAGTTGATTCGAAAAAATATCATCTACCGATTTGGGTCCTGCATGAGCTAGTGTCAGACAACGGCCTGCACTTTGAAGCAGAAATCACAGAAGTAGTTGTGAGTACGGGATCCAGAGACACAAATATTCTCCCTACTGACCTCAAACCAACAGTGCAGTTAAATCCACTAATAAGAACCTCAGAGAAATCTTCAACAAAACGATTGAGAGTTACTGATATTGGGATGATCGAATCCCTTACGCCTTCTGTAACTATCGTACTTTAGTTCAAACATCTACCGGGGCTACCCATTACTCTCTAGTATACGTCATGGAAGCAGTCCTACCCATCGAGCTAGAAATTCCTTCACTACGCGTCATGCTTGAAAGCAAAGTCAGCAAGGAAGACTGGCATCAAAGTTGGCTCGATGAGTTATCACTCTTGGACAAAAGGAGACTGAAGGCTCTATATAATATATAAGGTTACCCACATAGCATTTTCATTTAATAAGAGAGTCAAGGACCGTGGTGTTTGAGAAGGGGATTTAGCCCTTACACAAATAGTAGAACCTATCTAGGACCCCAAAGGAAAATTCAAGCCCAATTGTAGTGGCCCCTACATTGTGAAAAATATCCTATTCGGTGGTGCCTCTATGCTCACCGACCTCAATGGGAAAGAGATGGATCGTCTAGTCAACCTAGATCGTCTCAAGAAATGTTACCCTTGGTCCTAAATCTTGGCGTGCTACATTCTTCTCACCTCGGTTCTATTCTATTAAAAAAAATTCTTCATTTCCCTCTACTTAGAACTACGTGGGGCTTGATCCTCTAAAAATCTTATTGCTTTCGAATATGAAACTCAGAAAATTTTCAAACCCTCAGAGGTACGTAGGCATCTCATACGCCTCGCATGAGCACGACACACTTCTTTTTCACAAAATGCTATTCTTTTCTTATCCCCGAGAACTATAGTTCATTTTATCATTTACATGAACGAAAGGATTATGTATGCCTTGGTGATTGGTATAGATAATTCTATTGAAAAACTCATCAAGAGGAATACTAATATAATTAATTTTTTATTTATTTCATTTATGAAAAATTCCGTTACAATTACATTGGCATAAGAAGTCAAACCACTTCCCCGTCCAGCCTAACCTTATTTTCCTAAAAATAAAACAAGCCAAACTACTCCTAGATAACCTTCGAACATTTATTTCCATGCATAATCAAACACATCAAGAAAGATTCATAAATAAACTCCCTAGGCATCGTACCCACAGTTGCCAGAAGAACTTGCCCCATCATCTTCTACATCCTGGGGTCCCTAAACTTCTCCTGCTTGGATGGAATACAAAATGTACTCCATGTAACGGTAAGCCCAAACCAGCCTACGGAAAATAACAACACCTCCCTCCACGGTGTTAGATATAGCGAACCACCTTTTCCCAGTCTCCACATCCAGTATTTTGTCAACTACTCTCCTCCACAACCATGTTATGTAATCCCCCAAAACATGTCAGACTCTAATAACAAACTAGGAAGGACGGGTCGATGATCAACGATTCCCCACATAGATCCCAGCTGCATACGCAGACACTCTTTCAAATCCTTCATAGAAAAAAATTCTAGTGTTCGAGGTGGCACAATCTGCTCCTAGACAAATTAATGCAGGTGCCGATAGGGAAAGAAGAAAGAGGTTTTTCGGATGCCAAGCAACCGGACATACTGGTATTCCCCCAGTTTTAGAATGGGCTGCAACTCCCCCCACAAAGGCACTAATCAATGTAAACCTAGAGCCTCATGCTCCACAAACCAGTTCTCATAGCTCTCGATATCCAGTCCCACACTGTTAAAGTAACGAGTAAAGACGTTTGACACAACTACCAAGGGATATTCAGGAGGGACCACCATACAAAATCTCTCTGAAAGTCACATGAACAACATAACTAGTCTACCCCTCAGAAAGTCAGAACGGCCTTCCCGCCAGATATCCAGACCATTAAGAGTCTTTGCCAGTATCACTGCCGCAGGATTGCAACGATACAACATCCACGAAGTGATGGCTACAAGTTGTGGGTCTGCCAAAAAGTCCCCGATCACCAACAATAATTTTGAAGTTAAGATAAGGATAAAGGCTTCGACATAGCCTACATCAACAACATCTTACAAATGAATGGAATGCATCACAATCAAGACTGAGATCATTCTGAGATGTTGAGTGCGAGATATGGAGAAGTCCTGCTAGCCACTCCCGAGGAGACTGAGAAAATTCAGACATGATCGCCGCAACACTGGGATTTATCCCTATCATGGCAGAAAACTCTTCATAAGTTGAACAAAATTTGTCCAAGCCAAAGCGAAAGACATAGTCCTCGGGGTACCAGAATTGTACCGCCGCCATCATCATATTCCATTAAATAGGTCGGTTACGCCATAATAAAACTCGACGCATGTTGAAAGCATCGTAGTCTACATTATATGAGCACATAGCCTCTAAGTTTTTGAGGTAAGAAGAAAATTCAACACTTTCGAGAATAACCATAATACAAAATGATGAGACAAGAAGCAAGAAGTAAGCAAAAGAAAGGAAATTTGGATGGGTGGAGATAATACTCCACCATTACCCCTATTTATACGTGAAAAACTTAGCCAAAGAAAAAAGTCCTTTAAATCTCGATGGAAAACCTGCCCCACTAGGGAACAAGTAATTGTAGAAAGTGCAATCAAAGCCTTGGGTCGATCGACAAAACCCTATTTTTGGAAAGTTTCCTTTTTCCTTTTTTGCCAAAATCGAAAACTCAATCAAAATAATTTTTATTCTGAGGAATTCAGAATTCCTTCTCCCTATATTTTGACTCCTCCTGTTTTAAAATAAAGTTTCCTAAAATTATTTTAAATCCTTTTTATGGTCTCAACAACAAAGTAAAAAGTGCATATGCATTAAGTCACCAAAATAAAAATTAATAAAGTCCTATTCCATTGCATATATAGTTCTCTATCACATTTCGCGTTGCATGAAAACACACACAAAAATAGGACTCATCCTGAATCCCCCCCCCCCCCCCCCAAAAAAAAAAACACTCCCTATCTCACCTTCACCTACTTCATCTCTCTTTTCTTTCTTTTTCTCTCTCTAAGACCCTCTGTCCCTGCACATACTCACTTTCATTGGAGACGAACTGAGGAGTCTCCACTACCCGATCCAGACCCTTCCCCCAGCGAAGGAGACCACACCCAGTAATACAGAACTGGGATTGAGTCTCGAATGTGAGCCGTCGCAGAAGCCACCCAATCCCAAATATCTCTCAGCCAAGTGATCAACACCTAAATGTGCTGCAAGAAAAATAAAAAAGATCAAATTATCCAGCCTAAGGTGAAAAAGAAATCAAAAAATCAAAGGGCAAAGAAAGGAAAGGTATACCGTCTGTTGAAGAATGTCCTTTATCAGCCCCAGCTCCTCTGGGTCCATCGTAGTGGGGCAATACAATATACACACTAATCCTCCATCAGTCCATTGGATATTGTAGGAAGGAGGAACCAACAACACAAATGGAACATTTCATGTCGTCGCCGCTATCGATGTCGACGCACCACCTTCACTGTGGACAAACCCCACTGTCCGACTCGTTCCCTTACAAGAGCCCGCAGGGGGGATGAGGCATAACATCATATATGCTGGGAAGAATTATCCATCTCGACACAAAATCCAAGTAATCTTAGGTTGCCACCGTGTAGGTATGTGACGAATAAGACTCGTCGACCATCGTCGCCACCCTCGCCCCCTCTGACATCCGAAACTGTCTCGAATGAGTTAAAAGCATTCTCATTACCCAGTACTAGGGGCACCCTGTCCCGCCACTCCAAATGCACCCATTCGTTAACATTTAACGACGCCATGTGGAGTGTACTGCTTGAAAAATATGCCATTTCTTAGTTTTGGAGGAGAAAATAACACTAGAACAATTTGCATAAAGGAAAGGTAGAAAAGAGAAGATCTAAGAGCTGTGAAAATGAGGAAATCTCGCCCCTTTTTATAGAAGGCTAAGGGACATGCTGATCGGCAGCTCCCAATAACATACCAATTGGCACTTTTCCTTTACCTACCCAAGGAAGCCGAAAAGACTGTGCCACTGTCGTTTTCCACCCCATACAACCTGATGGTCGGCACCTCCTTGAAATTTTGTACAAAAATTCCCCCAAAATACCGAAAAATCCTAAAAAAATCCCCCAAAAATTCCTAAAATTACCAGATGATTTTTAGAACCTTGTTCACCTAGAAAAATATTTTTAATACCACACTTACTTCCCCAACAAAACACTTACTTCCCTAGTGGAATTATGAGAATCAATTGGATATCTCCCCAACAACGGACACCGTAAAAATTGAGATAATTCCCTAACAAGGATGTATCCAATCCAACAATTAATACCTTTTCCCGAGTGGAGTCTCCAAATTTCCCCAAGAAAATTGTGTCTTAACCCCTCAGAATTGGCTTTGACCCGCAAAATTGGTCACCTCTACGTAAGGTCCTCAGAATTGGCTTCGACCCTCAGAATTGGTCATCTCTACTTAAGGTCCTCAGAATTGACCTCAGCCCACAGAATTGGTCATCTCTACTTAATCCCTCAGAATTGGCTTCGACCCTTATAATTGGTCATCTCTACTTAAAGTCCTTAGAATTGACCTCGGTCTACAGAATTGATCATCTCTACTTAAGCCCTATGAATTATCTTTGACCCGCAAAACTAATCGCCTCTACTTAAGCTCCTCAAAATTGACCTCGGGCCACATAATTGTTCCCCTTTAAGCCCTTATAATTATCTTTAACTCGCGGACTTGGTTTCCTCTACTTGAGGTCCTCAGAATTGACCTCGACCCACAGAATTGGTCACCTTGAGGACCTCGAAATTGGCTTCGACACTCAGAATTGGTCATCTCTACTTAGGTCTATAGAATTGAACTTGTTTCATGGAATTGATCACCTCTATTTAAGCCCTCAGAATTGGCTTCGACCCACATAATTGGTCGCTCCTACATAAGCCCTCAAAATTGGCTTCGATCCTTAGAATTGGTCACTTCTACTTAAGCCCTCAGAATTGGCTTCAACTCGCAAAATTGGTTTCCTCTACTTAAGGCCCTTAGAATTGACCTCGACCCGTAAAATTGGTCGCCTTTAAGCCCTTAGAATTGGCTTCGACCCTTAGAGTTGATTGCTACAACTTAAGGTCCTCAGAATTAACCTCGGCCTATAGAATTGGGCATCTTTACTGAAGTCCACAGAATTGGCATCGACACGCAGAATTGGTCGCCTCTACTTAAGGTTCTCAAAATTGACCTTAGCCTCAAAAATTGGTCGCCTCTAAGCCCTTAGAATTGGCTTCAACTCTCAAAATTGTTCACTACAACTTAAGGTCCTCAAAATTGACCTCGTCCCACAGAATTGGTCACCTCTACTTAAGCCCTCAGAATTGGCTTCGACCCTCAGAATTAGTCGTTACAACTTAAGGTCCTCACAATTGAGCTTGGATCGTAGAGTTGGTGGCCTCTAGGCCTGAGAATTATCTTCGACCCTCAGAATTGGTCTCTATAACTTAAGGTCCTCATAATTAACCTCGACCCGTAGAATCGATCATCTCTACTTACGCCCTAAGAATTGTCATCGACCCACAGAATTAGTAGCTTCAACTTAGGTCCTCATAATGGACCCGAGCCTGCAGAATTGGTCTTTCACTACCCTAGGTCCTCAGTATCGACCTCGGCCTATAGAATCGACTATCCCCAACATTTTTTTAGGTCCTCAGAATCATTCTCAACCCTATGAATTGATCATCCCCGACCTTTTGAAACGGTCATCCTCGTCCCTTAGGTCTTCAAAATCGACCTCCTTCCAAAACATCATGTGGTATCTATTCGATGGCTTTCACTTGTTCCAAGCTCACCCATCGAGGGGATCTATAGACACCACTTTCTAGGACCACCTAAGTATCTCTTTAGGTCCCGAGCACCTCCCTATTTAACTACCAAGTTCATACTCTGAGTACCGATCTAGAGGCCATCGGGCGCTCCTAGGTCCCATTTGACTCTAGTGAACTCTATCATCAGAGTGAAAGCTCAATGCATCTTCAAAGGGATCTGAATCCCCTTTATAATGGTCTACCCCGTGTGCCAATCAATAGAACAATTTAGACAAACGAACCATTTTACCACTAAAAACCGATCTAAAGGCCACCAGGCATTCGGAGGCCCCGATTTGAACCCAACAAACTTCATCGTTAGAGTCAAAGATATTTGAATCTTCGAATGGAACTAAAATCCCTTTCCAATGATCCTCCCTATGCACAAAATGGCATAACCATTCGGATGAATGATTCATTTTCCCTCGAAAATTGATCTGGAGGCCATCAGGTGCTCTCAGGCTCTGTTTGACTAAGGTCAACTCTTAGCTCGAATGAGACTGAATGAATCTTCAAAGGGAACTGGATACCCTCTATAACTATCCACCCCGTGCGCGAATCAACCTTACGGTATAGATGAATGATCCGTTTTACTCCGAGAGATCACCAGGTGCTTTCGAGCCCCGATTGACCAAGGTCAACTTTCCAAACTGATCGAATCTCTTTGGAATATCAAATTACCTCACATAAACTTTCCAACGGTCCACCCCGTGAATGATTCTGACTTACTGTTCAGACGAACGATCTATTTCCGTCCGAAGATCTCCCATCCAAAGGATCGATGAGCACTTTCGAGCCCCATTTAACCCAAAGTCAACACCCGAACCCAGGATCGGCCCATACAAAGGACTATTGAATTTATATGGATTACCTTTCCAAAGGTATGCCCCGTGCACGATTTGGATCAATGGATTTCTTTCTGCGACCCTTTTTTTGAAAAATTCTACACGAGACTACCAATTGGTAGGTTAATTTTCCATCTTATCGATATTGTGTCTAGGGGTAACCGCATATTGGAAGGGATGGGGATATGCCAATAGGCACCCCCTTACCCTATAAATATAGTGCATGACCTCACTCCCAAAGCATACCTCAGATCCATCAATATCAGTGATCTCAGCAACATTCTCTTACAATCAACAAAGTTTCCTTATGTGAAACTCCTTTCCATCTTACATGACCATTCTTTTCATACCCAATTTAATAAAATCTCATTCTTTAACATCCAACATTCATCTCAACATTCAAGGGAGTTCATCAAGGATCAAGATCGAGATTTAATTCTCCAAAGAAGGTCTAAATCCTTCTCTCTCTTTAACTTTTTTACTTTTGCATTAGTTACATAAATTCTCATTCTAGATTTTACTTTTCAAACAAATTAACATCTCACCTTTTTATTAGTTACATTTCACATACTTCATTTTCCATAAAAAAAACCAAAACCAACAAAAAGAGGGTTATACCTATAAATTCCAACGGGATTATCCATCACAATT
This sequence comes from Sambucus nigra, assembly GCA_949130495.1. NCBI lineage: Eukaryota > Viridiplantae > Streptophyta > Magnoliopsida > Dipsacales > Adoxaceae > Sambucus > Sambucus nigra. The sequence goes on along the minus strand of OX422219.1, from coordinate 120,148,680 downwards.
TCTCAAAACTAAAACACATTTTCTTCACACACACACAAATATAATGAATTTCCATTCTAATCTATGGGATAAAACCCACCATTATTTCACATGTGAACTACATGGACTTTGATGCCTTTAAAGGTTATGTAGGCATTTTGGGTTAAAACCTGATACTCGAGTCCAATTTTCTAATTTTTCCAATTTTCCCATTTTCTCATTTTCATCTTTTTCATCTATACATTATTTAAATATATATTGCATTTGTGATCCATATTGGCATTTTATTCAAATATATATTATCGTATCCTCATAAATATTAGTATTTCGATTAAGGCATAAATCATATTTTTCTAAATATTATTTTGGGAACATTCCTATGGATGACCTCACTCTATCTCTCCATGGTATGAGTTGAGTAATTTCGATCTCCATTTATATATACATGCATACACACTTCGTGGATAAATAAAGTAAACTAGTAACACAAGCCCATGAGATACTGAAAGGGCGGGATGGGTTCCTAACACCTTCTTATTCCGTAACTTAGACCTCGGACCTTCGAACTATTTGTTTCGTAAAGATCAGTTTGTCTTTGATATTTCTCTCTCGAGGAGGTGACATATTCTTTTACCTATTTTGTGCAACATAGGCTGGAGACTCCATCTCGTTACATTCATCCCACACCGACGATGACCAAAGAGCTCTTAGAGGAAGAAAGAACGAGACCTTTCTCCCCCTTTCCTTTTTTCCCCATCCGGGTAGAGATGAGAGAGAGAGAGAGAGAGAGGAGAATTCAGGATGGCCACAATTTTAAATTGAAAAAATGATGAGTGTACACGGGAATGGGGTGTGAGAGTATAATGAACTTGTCATTAAAGCCACCGTTTAAAAACATCCCAAGAAAAAAATTAAAGAAATAAAAAGAAAAAAATGCCAAAAAGGGGCCATATGGTTTAGTTTTATATGTGCATTCAAAATAAACGAAAAGAATTATATTTTGAGGGAGTTTGGATGGAAATATCAACGGGTTTGCACAATGAAACTTGAATCCTATTTATGCTTATTTTATCATGACGCTATTGATTTGTAGAATCATTAATATTCTAGGCTTGTGTGTATTGTGCTTGTTTTGTTCATTAAGTTCAAGTTTATTTGTCACTTGAGGCTAAATCTTAGTTTGATAAAGTTTTGCGGTCAACTAGAACTTCTTGTACATATTTGAGTGTTTGGGTTATAATTATTTTGTTCCTAGTCCACACCCATTCATTCCATTCCACACGTTTGGACACATCAATACTATGCTAGTATGTAAAGCTTATGTATTTTGTTGTCGTTTATGCCTATATATGTTTATCAGATTTTCTTTGATATATTTTGCATATACTATATAGTGTATTGTGTTGTCTTTATGATATTTATTTTTGTTTGAAAAAATTTCAAAATAGTTTGTGTTTGTTTGCCTTTGAGATGATCATTACATGTGCTTGATTTATATCTTTATATGATGATATCTTATCTTCTGCGTAATGCTTCGCATTTCTTGTTATGTTTCTACTTTTTTATCTATTTGTCTATTTCGATAAAAAAAATGAGGAGAAAATTGAAATGGAGTTTTGATGAGTTTGAATTCTGGGAGAGAATTAATTTTATTTATGAGTTTTACTTTGTTTCAAACTCATTGCGTCATGAGGGTATATGTTTGTTGTCTCGTGTGTGTAGGTAACTAAAAGTGGAATTCAATAGACATGAATGAAGACAAAGTTTTCCAAAAGGAAGAGGATGAAGTCTGAAGATAAAGAAACTTATACCATTTCGTTCTAGGGTTAGGATGGGTGTTAGTATTTTTGTTTTAGGAGATTTAATTTCATAGAATATTTTGATTTTAATTTGGTGTTCGGTAATGTTTGTTTGTTTTGTACCGGAATAGACAAAGGGGGATATTTATAAGAATAATTTTTCTAACATTATTCATATCATAGTTTTAGACTAGTTTGGCATATCCCGTTACAAATCGTCACGTACCGAGAAGACGAACCAAACTCAAGTAGCTCCAAGTTTGAATACTTATTGACATCCCGATGAAGTATTAAACAATTTAGAGTTTGAATTAATTTACAAAATTATGTTTGGGATGTTTATTTTTTTAATAAAAAATGAACATGGATTTTTATTTCGAAAAGGAAAAATGTTTTCTATTTTTAAAATCACTTTGGAACTTAATTTTTCCAAAATATGTTTTCTTAGTTTACTGTAGGGGGAGTATTTAAAAATAAAAAATTTCATTTTTGTCATTCAAACGACATCTCAAGGTCGTTAGATCCTCGTTTGAAGTTTGGATGGATTTTGGATCAAACGACAAGCTACTAGTTTGGTTTTATTTTGGTCGTTAGTAGCGAGATTGCATCGCGTTCGAACGACCTATTGATTTCATTTGAACGACGCGCCGCCTTAAGTTTTGTATAAATTCTTGTTTCGTGTTCAGATTGTTTAAGACTTTTGACATAACTTTTTCTGCATATCTTTTGCCAAATTTCTTCACTTGTTGTGTTGAAAACACTTGTTTAATTCACACAAAAAAAACATCTTGCAATATTATTCTTGTGATTTAGTTTGGAACCCTATAAAGTTTTATATCTTTGCATACACCTTAGTGGAGAGGATCTCCATTGCTGACTTGTGAATTAGTTTGAAACCCTAGAATTAGTTTGTAAGTCGACTCTCTTGTAAATTTCTAAATGAATAATGGTTGTTCCCTTTGGGGTTTTTTCCTGAAACTTGGCCTTGTCATATTTACTTGTTCGATTTATCTGTTTAATCACACATAGATGCATGATTAGGTTAAACAGATAAAAGACGTGTAAAATTAGCTACCGCATTTAAAATTGGTATTGCAATTTTTGTTTAGAACCACCGTAATTTTTTTTCGCCTTTACAGCAGAAGATGGAAACCATCCACCTCCTAAGGTGGCCTTAAAGAGGTTGCCTATATCCACTGATCTTTCACCTTGAAAGCTCCATGAAAACCCCCTTTAAAGTCCATAACTTCTTCTTCTTCTCCAAAATTCCCCCCAACATCTCATTGGGTTGCTCAAGTGAAAAATTCTCTTCTTCTTCTCTTATTCTCCATGAAATCCAATCTTTCCCAAATGTGTGGCGTATATGGGTTTTATAAGCTTGAATATGGTGGAACATGGTTAAACTATGGTGGTTTTGGGTTTGGGGATAGTGGTACTAGGGTGGTGTATGATATTTTGTGGAGGGGGAGCTCCAAGAGCTAGAGAGAGTGGCAAAATCTAATTGGGTTGCTCAAGTGAGACAAAATTCACTTTATATACCCCCAAAACCCTAAGGTCTAAATCCTTAAATGATCCTAAACTTAACACATTTATCCAATGGTCTGACCAAACTTTTGACCAAAGATCTGATATGAGCCACTGGGAGATCGACAAGTCATCTGATATAATGATCCACGTCGCTACAACACATTAAAATGTGCAAAATTTTCTAATTTTCAACTGATCATTCAAACGAATTTGGACCTCGTTCAAACGAGATCCCCTCTCGTTTGAATGAGAGTTCTAACGAGGTAGTAACGAGGGTGAAACATAGTCTCAAAAGGGTAAAAGAACCCACTGCGTTCAAAAGGGAAACTAGGACCTAGTCATTCGAATGACAACACATCTCGTTCGAATGAGGACGTTACAATGAGATTACAGATAATGATGGAAATTGAAGAAATCCTAGCCGTTCAAAGGTCATTCAAACGATAGGCCTTTCCTCATTCGAAAGACGTGACCACTCATTCGAACGATAGCTAGAATTATGAGTAACAACTTTGAGGCATACAAATCATGTTTAATTGCACCAGGGCCACTATATTACCCAAATTTGAACCAAAATCCATCTTACCATGCCTAAAGTTCAAATGGATCATACAAAGTTACCAAATCACATGGGTACGATCAAAATCGTGGGGCGGTTGTTACATCCATTCCTCGTCCATGCCTCAAAATGAAGCCACATCAAATGTAGATATTTTCATTGATGTTCCTTATGACTCTTCAAGCAGCTCAACTGACTCCGATCTGTATAAACATAACGACTGAATCCTCGAATAAAGAAAACAATGATGTTACCTCCCCTTATAAGTAGTATAAGTAAATAAGTTTCTTGTATATATTGTCATAATTCGATAAACTTAGGTGGTGTTCTAAATACTAGTGCATTGTATAATAATAAGTGTGCTTAGTGTAATAGTGCGCTAGATTGCTAATGTAATATAAACTGGTAGTTGTGATAACTTTTTACATGATATGACCTCGTTAGAAGTTTCTTTATATACTCTCTCTCTATAAAAACTTAATCTTATGAAATATATTGATTTAAATATTATAATTCATTATGCTTTAGGATGGTTAACACTTGCACTCTTCTAATGAATCCCGAACTGAGTAGACTCACACATAAGGAATCATGAAATGACTGTAATAATTAGCATCTATCGCTAGGATACATTAGGCACCAATTCAATGCACTACTCAGGAATAAGCAACATAGGGTTCAAGCCAAATGAATTCTCTTAAGGAATTTCTAAGACAACGACCCCATTCCTCTCTTGGAAATCCTAGATCAAGTGAAGCTAAGAAGTGAATACACAAAATTACAAAGATATTCAATGGGGTAGGAAATACTTCCAACCTCCGAGTAGTTTTAGCATCATACATGTTCGAAGGTGAAGTCAATTTCTGGTAGTAAGCTATAGCCCGAGGTCGTAATGTAGACGTTCTAACCTGGGAATAGTTTGAAGAAATTTTCTTCAAAAAGTACTTCTTGGAGACTGAAAGAGATCTATTAACCATGGATTTTCTGATGTTACAACACGACAACATGTCTGTAGCCCAATATGAAGCTAAATTTATCGAGTTGTCCCATTGTGCATCAAAGTATATTAGCACTAAAGCCAAGAAATGCAAGCATTTTTATAGAGGACTACACATAAAGATCAATATCTCCATCATACCTTTATGAATCTGAGACTTTTCCGAACTTATCGAAGTTTACACAGCTGTTCAACATGATTATGCATCATGTGGATATATACGGCCATCTAATCCCATAAATAGGAATAATTAAGTTTCTAGAACCTCACCCAAACCTCGAGTCCAACCTTATCCCCGCCCAGACGGACGAATCAATTCTCAAATTCGCTATAGCGCTACCAATCCTGTAATTTGATGCCATAAATGTTAAGAGGTAGGACACAAACTCTGCAGTGTCCCAAGTTGTACCCTTCAATCATAAGAAATATAACCATTACTTCCATTAGACCTAAAGGACCAACTCCTTCCTACACTAAACCAATGCCCTATCATGTTGTTAGAAAGCTTGACCAATCCTCAACCATGGGAAAAATTATGCCATAGTGCCTGCACAAAATTTGAACGTCATGGTGGAAGGCATGATACTCTTTTATAACTATCCTGCCCATATCTTATTTGACTCTGGATCAACCCAGTCATTCATTATTCTTGAATTAACTAATGAAAACGCGAGCTTTTCTGAATCAAAGCTCTGATACCAATTTGAAAACGTAACAATTTCCTTTCGTATATAAATATTCAAGAATGATGCGGAAGCGTAAGGTGATGGTTCAATAAAATAAACAAATGCCAAATTTTAATTTCTTAAACAAAATTAAAATTACACCAAGTGAAGTAAAATTAATCAATTCATATATTCACTTAAACCGATTCATTAATCCAAGTCCTAGAATTTGCCTAAGTCATATTTATCAATATTCCATTGTTAGGCGAAACCAAATTTTAGGAAAAGACTTGAATTAAATAAACTATACCCAATATTTAATTTAAGTCCAAATTAAATGAGTGTGATGATTTAAACCGAATTTTATCATGTAATTATACTAAACATGCGTTTTACGTTATTATGCAAGATAAAATAAACCGATCACACTACGCCGCGATGTACGAGGAAAAACCCAAGACGGGAAACAACCTTGGACGGCCCTAGCCACAAATCCACTAGATACGGAATTACAATTACAAGACAGATAGACTTACAACGCACGACTCGATCCCTCTCAAGCCTCGACGCTTTTTCTTGTAGACACCTCTTCCTAGCGGATAACTTTGGAACACCACCGCGGTCTCGGAATCCACCGATAGGACTTTATATGGTCACCGTCACCCGAACATGGAGCCTTTCTCCGTGTGGGTAAATCATCATAAAAAACACTTCTTCTTTCTTTGTGGGTGGTGGAAGCAAAACCCAAAACTTCTCTTCAATTCGGAGTAGAGAAACTGGTGCCAAACTCCAAGCAATTGATATGTATATCGGTGACCTTGGATAAACAATATTTGGGTGTAAACACTAGAGTGATGTATATGAATTTCTCTTTGAAAATTAACACTCAAAACGTGAACATTTTCCTAAACAATTTTTGCTCTCAAACTCTCTCTAAGAGATAAACTAGGATGGAAAAGTTGGAAAAAGTTAAAGTTTGAAAATGTTATTCCCGCACATATTAAAGTCTGAAAAAGTTGGTTAAAAACCAAGTGGGGAAGTGGGTGCAAACTGCCAAGAAACTGCCAAAAACTGTTCCCGCCTGGCATCTCGTTCGAACGATACTTCTAACGACGTTCCAGATTGAACTCGTTAGAATCTCGTTGGAAATCTCGTTAGAACGAACAATCTCGTTCGAATGACATTTCGAACGACAGACCAGTATAAATTGATGGGAACTCGTTGGCAGGTTCGTTCGAATGACATTTTCGTTCGAACGACAATCTCGTTCGAACGACTCTATCGAACGAAAAACCAGAAAGTTGTAAAATTCGATTTTAGCCCAGAAAACTTTATAAACTTATTTTAAATTTTTAATAAATTCTTTCTTAAAACAAAACGCAGTTTTTATTAAACCTAACACCCAATAAACATTGTTCCAACCTCCTATATATATATAATTGCATTCATACCTTGGGAGCATGGAACCATAGTTGATGACATAGAAACGAGGCACACAAACCGGAATATTTGATGAGGCTTTATACTCTTTGCCGCTACGTCTTCAACAAACACTTCATAGGCTTGAGAATATTACAATTAAATACTATCCTATGAATAAATGTTTTTGTCCGGAATTGAGCCAAAACTATATATGAACTCAATTGAAAATTTGTGTCCTTACAAATCTCCCCCTTTGGCTATTCCGGGACAAAAACCAAACAAAAATCCTAAAGGGCCGTCAAGCTCTACTAGACTCAAAACATAACCCACCCAAACTTGACTCAACCCAAGGATCAAACGCTTTGCCGTTTAAACAATGCCGCTTTAGAAGAAATCCTGCACACTTAAGCAAACTCATCAAATGCATAGGGAATATCAAAGTATTAAATGCAATTTTAATCAATTACTCCCCCTAAATTAATTCTCCCTTTTAACAAACACATGACCTACTTAGAAAGACGTCTCCCCCTAAGATAAATCTCCCCCAAACTAAGATATGATAATAATAGGATTGGATACCATTTCTCCCCCTATCATCATTCTCCCCCTTTTTGTTCACGAATAGGCAAAGGATAGAGAACTAATAAATATAAAAGCATGTTGAAGCTTAAAGTGATAAGACATGAGAGCATATGGGCAATAAAAGCAAGGCAAAGACAAATAAATATCATATATATATATATATATATAGATATAAACACACACATAACACAAAGTACAATAAGTTTGCACACTCGTATGGCAAAAATGTGTCATATGGAAACGGAAGTGTAGGGGTGTGGACTAGCAACAATTAAATTTAGACCCAAACACTTAATAAACATTCACGGAGTTCTCATTTGATTGCAAACTTTATCACATTTAAATATAACCTCATGTGACAATATGAAGATTGAACTCAATGAACAAACATACACAATGCATACAAGCCTAGCATGATGATGATTCTACAAACCAAATAGAGTCATGACATTAAATTCAACTAGGATAAACGGACATTGTGCAAACCGTTGATATACCATCCAATTCTTCCTCAATAAGCATTAATATTCTTTTGCTTTTGAATGAATATATCAAACAAACATAGGCCTTGGCAATTGTTTTCTTTTTAATGCCAAATATTCTGTTTTTAGGCCTTTGGACCACGTATTTCTTTTAGGTCCATTCAAACGGTGGATTACTATCGCAAAGGATCACTTAGTCCTTTTGGAGCCCTTCCCCGTGCACATTTATATTTATCATGTTTTCATTTTTCACACAAATCTCACATGCAACAGATTTTGACATGCACTAGTCCTCCTAGGTCATAGATATGTAGATGACTAGATTGGTAGGAGAACACCTCAAAAAGCTCAAATATTACATGTGACATTAAGATTTCAAAAGAGCTCGTGCATGTGTGAATAGAGGCATATAAAAATAGAATCCATTTAAGTAATATAAAATCCAACTACTCCATATAAAACATGGTAAAGAACATTTTAAGGATTGAAAATCTAAACCAAAAGTTCTAGCCACGTGGGAGCGTAAAAGATGGGATTCAAACACAAATATATGCCACATAAAGTGTGTCAAACAAAAATACACACAAAAAAAATCTTTTTGAGTTTTTGACATTTTTTAATCAAAAATAATAAAATATATACTCAAAAGACAAACACAAATCATTTGAATTTTCATTAGGCTTAAATTACCAAGAAATAAAATCCAAATGATAAACAAAAATCTTTTTGTATTTTTCATTTAATGCACACAAAATGAAGGAAATATAATACAAAAGATAAACAACTCATAATTTCTAGCATATGATATGAAATGAGGCAATGACTAGAAAATGACTAAACAAGCATACATTTAGCATGTGAATATAGCATGAAGTACAACCGCTAAAGTATGCAAACACTAACACATTCATCCTTTAGATTTAGCAAGGGAGGAAGCATGTGAAAGTAAATGAGAATCAAAAACCCTATTTTGCAAAGCAACCAAGTCGGATTTCCTAACCCAAATGAATGAAGAATGACTATCTTGGGGTGTTGGAACGTTAACTACCGTGGTTACTTTTCTATGGGATTTTCTAGGAATTCGTTTAAGATCAAAACAAAATTTCCTAAGATGACCTTTTCGACCACAATGTGTACAAGCAAAAACATGTCGAAAAGATTTACTTAAGGGGTGATCTTTAAATGCATTCCTAGTAGATTCTCCTAAAACATTGGTCTTGGCTTTATGCGTAGATTCATTACAAGTATTGAAGCCTAAACCACACGTGTCATTTTTAATTTGGACCTTTCCTAACATTTTATCTAGTTTTTCCGAACGACACTCCAAATCAAATTTGATGATACTAGAGTCTTTTAATTTATTTTGCAATTCTAAAATGTTAGACTCTAATAAAACATTGCGCTCTTCAAATGCAAGAAGCTCCTTTTTCAAGGATTCCATTAAACCCCTAAGGCTATCTCTTTCGCCTTCTACATATTCTAGCTTCTCTTGAAGAGTCCTCTCACGTGTCCTAAGGTATTTTATTAAGGTATTTTCATCAACGACCTTGACACTCTCTCTTAAACTAGCTTCTAACTTCAAATTAGCTCTTTTCAATTTAATAGATTCTTTATAAAGCTCTTGAAAAGAATTTTGAAGTTCACTCACATTAACCTCTTCTTCATTTTCACTCTCTCTTTCTTCTCCACTCTCACTATCATCATAAACAAGAGAATCATAAACAATGACCTTGGAAGTGTCATGAGTTAAAGTTTCATCAATCGATGAGTTCTCACTATCACTCACATGACTAGCCATAAAAGCCACAAAATTTTTCTTAGTGGGGGAATCTGGCTTCTCTTCCTTATCACTATCACTAAGGGTCGCATTATATGAAATGGGTCGCTTACCCTCTTTCCTTAGTTTAGTGGGGCACTCATAAGCCCTATGGCCATAACATTCACAACCAAAACACTTATTAGACTCGTCCCTATCTAAATTTTCATTACTAGGTTTAGGGATCTTCTCGGCTTTAGGAATCTTCTCGACTTTAGAAATCTTCTCGTTCTTGTCATGCTTAGAAGATTCAAATTTCTTAAAATCATTTTTAAATTTATCTTTGTTAATTTTGAGAAATTTTCTAAATTTGCGAGCAAATAAAGCCATGTCTTCCGAGTCACTATCACTATCGCTCTCTACTACTTGTTTGACCTCTTTTCGGGCTTTTAAAGCAACGCCCTTTTTGATTTTCTTTTCAGTTTTAGAGGGAAACATATCTAGTTCATAGGTTTGTAAATCACCTACAAGCTCTTCTAATTTCGTAGAGGCTGGGTAAAGAATTTAAAACGGTCACCTTTGGAATAAATCTATCGGGTAGGGACCTTAAAATTTTCTTTACTACACGGTCGTCAGGTATTTTCTCTCCCAAGTTAAATGATGAATTAACAATATCAGAAAGTCTAGCATAAAATTCATCAAAATTTTCTTTTTCATTCATTTTAATAGTTTCAAATTGAGTGGTGAGGTTTTGGAGTTTCGAAGCTTTAACGACACTAGTTCCTTCATGAGTTAATTGTAAAATATCCCAAGATTCTTTAGCGGTCTCACATGCCATAATGCGTCGGAATTCATCCGGTGTGACAGCGCTAAACAAGGCATTTAAACCACGGGAATTGAAATTAACAAGTTTAAACTCATTTTCAGTCCATCTATCGGCGAGTTTGATAACACATTCATTTTCAACTAAATATGTTGGTGGGGACCACCCGTTAACAACAGACATCCAAACTCTCTCGTCGATAGATTTTAGTGCCGATCTCATACGCGCTTTCCAATACCCGTAGTTTGAACCATCAAAAATAGGAAATTTTGAAAATGGGGAAAAATCCATTTTAGCCAAAAAATTATTTAAAAGATCGTTAACGAAATAATTTATCGTTTTTGACTCTGATACCAATTTGAAAACGCGAGCTTTTCTGAATCAAAGCTCTGATACCAATTTGAAAACGTAACAATTTCCTTTCGTATATAAATATTCAAGAATGATGCGGAAGCGTAAGGTGATGGTTCAATAAAATAAACAAATGCCAAATTTTAATTTCTTAAACAAAATTAAAATTACACCAAGTGAAGTAAAATTAATCAATTCATATATTCACTTAAACCGATTCATTAATCCAAGTCCTAGAATTTGCCTAAGTCATATTTATCAATATTCCATTGTTAGGCGAAACCAAATTTTAGGAAAAGAATTGAATTAAATAAACTATACCCAATATTTAATTTAAGTCCAAATTAAATGAGTGTGATGATTTAAACCGAATTTTATCATGTAATTATACTAAACATGCGTTTTACATTATTATGCAAGATAAAATAAACCAATCACACTACGCCGCGATGTACGAGGAAAAACCCAAGACGGGAAACAACCTTGGACGGCCCTAGCCACAAATCCACTAGATACGGAATTACAATTACAAGACAGATAGACTTACAACACACGACTCGATCCCTCTCAAGCCTCGACGCTTCTTCTTGTAGACACCTCTTCCTAGCGGATAACTTTGGAACACCACCGCGGTCTCGGAATCCACCGATAGGACTTTATATGGTCACCGTCACCCGAACATGGAGCCTTTCTCCGTGTGGGTAAATCATCATAAAAAAATACTTCTTCTTTCTTTGTGGGTGGCGGAAGCAAAACCCAAAACTTCTCTTCAATTCGGTGTAGAGAAACCGGTGCCAAACTCCAAGCAATTGATATGTATATAGGTGACCTTGGATAAACAATATTTGGGTGTAAACACTAGAGTGATGTATATGAATTTCTCTTTGAAAATTAACACTCAAAACATGAACATTTTCCTAAACAATTTTTGCTCTCAAACTCTCTCTAAGAGATAAACTAGGATGGAAAAGTTGGAAAGAGTTAAAGTTTGAAAATGTTATTCCCGCACATATTAAAGTCTGAAAAAGTTGGTTAAAAACCAAGTGGGGAAGTGGGTGCAAAACTTCCAAAAAACTGCCAAAAACTGTTCCCGCCTGGCATCTCGTTCGAACGACATTTCGTTCGAACGAAATCTCGTTCGAACGATACTTCTAATGACGTTCCAGATTGAACTCGTTAGAATCTCGTTGGAAATCTCGTTAGAACGAACAATCTCGTTCGAACAACATTTCGAACGACAGACCAGTATAAATTGATGGGAACTCGTTGGCAGGTTCGTTCGAACGACATTTTCGTTTGAACGACAATCTCGTTCAAACGACTCTATCGAACGAAAAACCAGAAAGTTGTAAAATTAGATTTTAGCCCAGAAAACTTTATAAACTTATTTTAAAGTTTTAATAAATTCTTTCTTAAAACAAAACACAGTTTTTATAAGCCTAAGACCCAATAAACTTTGATCCAAGCTCCTATATATATATAATTGCATTCATACCTTGGGAGCATGGAACCATAGTTGATGACATAGAAACGAGGCACACAAACCGGCATATTTGATGAGGCTTTATACTCTTTGCCGCTACGTCTTCAACAAACACTTCATAGGCTTGAGAATATTACAATTAAATACTATCCTATGAATAAATGTTTTTGTCCATAATTGAGCCAAAACTATATATGGACTCAATTGGAAATTTGTGTCCTTACAACTAAAATTCTACAAATTATACCAAAGTCATTAGATACTCCCTTAGAGATAGAATTACCTATAGGTGAAATTAGCAAACCTGCCCAATGTTGTGACAAATGTGAAATTCAACTATGTATAGGTACACTCTCTATAAATTTAATAATCTTAGATATATGCGGATTCAATAGAATTATTGGAATTAATGTGTTATTAATACACCATGCTTATATCGATTGTTATATGGAAAATCATATACTTCTGAGACCAAGATAACCATCCTTTATGTTCCAAGGAACTTGTTATTCTGAACCATCGACATCCTAAATCCAAAGTACCAATTAACCTTTGATTTCTAAGATCTTAGAACATTTTGATGATGTCTTTCTAGAAGAATTACCTAGAATAGCACCCTCTCAAGAAATTGAGTTTAAAATCAGTATATTCCCAAATACTTCCCCTATTTTGATACCTTTGTATTGAATGGCCCCCTTAGAAATTCGTAATTAATTAGATGATTTACTTGAAAATGGTTTTATTCACTTAGTTCATCTCCTCGGGGAGCACCCATGTTATTTGTGAAGAAAAGTGATGGAAGTTTTAAATTGTGTTTGGACTATCGTAAATTAAGTTCTGTAACTATTAATCATGATGCTGGAAATAGCACCACCAGATAAGATATGAACAAGCTCAAACAACAACAACAATGGCAGCAAGAGTATATGTATGTATAGTAGGAGAAGGAGATGAGGAGAAGAGGATGAACACTTATGTATAAGTGGTTCAGCCAATCTGGCCTACGTCCACTGTGAGTGTGTGTGAGTAATATCACTAAATGAAGGCACTAATGGCCATGGATACAATCTCTCAAACTTTCTCTCTACTGTATAAAAATGATAGAGTTTCATCTAGGGTGGCCAATTATCAATCCTTTACAATGTTGAGGATGCCCTCTATATATAGTGCTTGGGGGGTATAATGTACCCCCCAAGCATGCAATGTGCATGTGCATGTGCATGGAGATCCAGCGAGTGAAAGGATGACACCTGGATGATCTCAACGAAGTAATGATGACCTCAATATTCCCTCACATGGAGGGAATGATTCAGTTATAATAGATTTGTCCATGTGTTCCAAGCCACACATGTGCGCTTAGATGCTCGACTGTCTTTGCTTGGTACAAACCTCGGCCTGGATGAGTACAAGGTTAGGGGAGTAGGACCCTTGCCTCGGCTGAGATCAAGGTCCCATGAAGACCTCGTCCAAGATGGTCGACCGAGGTTGGATATGAGGTGTAACGTCGGCCAGTGTCGATGATGACATGATACTTGTTGATTGAGCCTATGAGACTTTTGATAGTTCAAGTGATACTTGTTACGTCGGCCAGGGTTGATGTTGACGTTCATGGGTAGCCAAACCCATAGGTCCTTGTCGACCTCGGTTGATGCCCAATCGAGGTATGGCCGACCTGATGAGGACAATACCACTGATGGTTAATGTGAGCTCTTGTCACCTCAGCCGTCATCCAGGCTGAGGTTACTGTTACTGAGCCAACAAGTGCACTTTAGGCATATCAATCACCCCTAGGACTTAGTTACCTATGTAAATAGGCGACTAAGGGGTATGCATGTCCGAGGCTAGGTTTTTTGGGTGCCAATATTTCTTTGACATGTGTCAACTTCTAAAGTGGGAAGCATGCCTACTAATGTATAATGATGTTTATTTGTCTTTTGGGCTTCCAAGGTAATGATGAGCCTTAGGATGCATGCAAACTGATTTGAGGGTTTAAACCCTTTTCTTCTCCTTCTTCTTCACTTCTTTCCATTTTTCCTGCATGTGCTCTCTGTGATTTCTCTCTCTTCAAGAGTTAGATTGCTACTGCATTTGAGGACATATTTGTTCCCAATCTTCTTCTTCTTCATATCACACTCCATCAGGTATCGTTTTCACCTTGCTTCTCCATTTTCAACCTTATATTTCCATTTCTACATCTTTCGATGAGGGTTTTGGTTTTCTGGTTAGGATTTTAAGGCTTTTCGTTGGCTCTTTAAATTTTTCGGTGAGCTTGTTCTTAGTTGTTCTTAGTTTGAATTTTTTCTTGAGATGTTGAAGTACTAGGGACAAGTTTGGCCTTTACACATATCATTGATGCTATTCCCCTGTCGGTCGCCATAGGGGCTGAGTTCACTCAGAGGTTTCCTCGTGGTGTCCCTGCACCTGCCCAGACCGATGTTACTAGGGACGAAGATGATTGCCATGAGAGTGATGTTGATATCTCGGATTGTATCCGAGATAGAGAGCTCTGTCACTGAGTACGACCTCTTATCCTTTAGTCATCTCTATTCCATAGGTCCTTCCATTAAGCTTAGGAGACCTCTGAGAGGTAAGAGGGCCTTTGATGGACAAGATGGGGAGATCTGTGTGTGCGAGCAAATGTTTAAGTTAGAATTTCATCTCCTCATCCATCCAACAATTAAAGCCATACTGTCCCATATCAACCTGGCCCCTTCATAATTATCCCCTAATGCCTGGAGGGTGATGATTGGAGACATTGTTCTTTGGAAGGTTGTCCACCACTCATACCTTCCAGTTGGAGTATTCACGGGTAGCTACATCCCATCCTCTGCAATAAAACACCCCAGCTACTACTACTTCCTAGCTAGGAACTCAGACAAAAAGACATTATTGGTTACCCATACTTCAAATCACAACTGGAAACCACGATATTTCTTTGCCTCAGGGTCATGAAAATTCGGCCTATGTGCCACCTATTCATTATTGGGGCCTAGGACACCTCTGAGGTGGGGGAAGGTGCCCCTTCCTGCTAAGTCTGACCCTGGGCTTAGCCAGGATAACCTCCAGAAGGTTAAGAATATTCAAGAGCAAGGGGAATAGGGTTGGCTGGTAAAATACGAACATCTGATGACCCCCTATTACCTCTCTGAGACTAGCCTGGGGGGAAGTCCTTTGATCGAGCTTCATAAGTATTATTTTCCATAAGTTGTACCTCTGACTTTTAATACCTCTAATTTACTAACTCAGATACTTATTTTTGCAAATCGCCCAGAAGGCATCTCTGATGAGCTCTGGGAGATGTCTTCCCCAGGACTTTTTAAGCTGATGAAGAAAGAAGGGCATAATGTATGATGATGTCGGAATCAGCACCACCAGGTAAGGTGTTTTCAAGCTCAATATAGGAATAACAATGGCAGAACATTTATATAAAGAGATAAGAGAATGAGATGAGGATAAGAGGAATCAACACCGGAATATAAGTGGTTCAGCCAATCTGGCCTACGTCCACTGTGAGTGTGTGAGTAATATCACTGAATGAAGGCACTAATGGCCATGGATACAATCTCTCAAGCTTTCTCTCTCTACTGTAGATTTAGACAGAGTTTTAGATAGGGTTGAATAACTGGGATCCTTTTGCAAGGTAGGGGATGATCCCTATATATAGTGCCTAGGGGGTGTAATGTACCCCCCATGCATGTAATGAACATGTGTGTGGTAGCCTCACCAATGTGGGAGTGCCATCTGTCACTGTCACCTGTAAGGAATGATGATGAAATATTCTCCTCATGTGTGGAGAATAATCTTGTTACAACTGATTTGTGCCCATGTGTCCTTATCCAAATGTCAACAGATGCTCGGTTGCCATATTGGTGGATGACCTCGGCCTGGGAGAGGCCGACCTGTAAAGGCTTGATGTCCGTTCAATCCGATATGTGTCATACGGAGTCTCGGCCTGATCTCAGCCGAGACATTATGCTGGGGTCGGCCCCAGCCGAGGTTATACATATAGCATGCTGACGATTACTAAGGCTTCTTGTCACCTCGGCCCAAGCCGAGGTTGGATTGGTTTCATGTTGAAGGTTACCAAGGCTCCTTGTCACCTCGGCCTACTATCGGCCGAGGTTTCCATACCCAGGTATATGAGGATGCTGTTGATGCCTGTGATGCGCGTAGCATCCATTGGAAATGTAGGTGATAGTGTTGGCCCAGGCCGACACTAGTCTGGCCGAGGGATGATATCGTGGGCCCATGGCTTATCTAGGGTCGAACAATATCTCGGCCATCATCTCGGCCGAGGTTGGTGTCTCTAGGCCGAGGTTACACTTGGGGCATATCAATCACCCCCCAGCCCTTAGTCATATGCGAGAGAAAGTGGATAGGGGATTACTACACCTCCGAGTCCTGTCCGTCCCAAGCTAATACATGCATGACACCTGTCCACGCTATAACGTGCTTACTTGGTATGCGTGTGCCGTCAGCTGTCCTTTAGGGATCCCAAGGCAATGATGTGCCTTGGGAAATGTGCCCACGCATTTATGGGTTTGAACCCTTCTTTTTCTCTTTCTTTTTCACTTCATTTCTGCACACAAACTGTTCTTGCGATTTCTCTCTCTCCAAAGCTTCTCTACTCAACACTTCTTCTGCCGAAGCCTTTGTCGATTTTCTTGCAAGTTTTCTTCATTTCATTCATCGATTCATTTCCAGGTACTTCTTCCTTTCCATTTCCTTTGTTTCTGGTATTTGGTTTGCATTTTCCGGCGAGTTTTTAAGTTTTTCGGCGAGCACCATTGTCTCAGGCGAACTGGGTTTTCTTTAAACTTACAAGTTTGATCTTTAAACTCCTTTATTTTACAAGTCAATCGTGTTTGTAGTTTTAGGAGTTTTTCCCAAGTTTAGGGTCGTCCTCAGATGCTCAGACCTTTATACCAGCTTCTTGAGGATTTCCCCTCTCTCAGAGAGAAGACCCTAGAAAAGATTAGGCAAATAGAGAGAGCTCAAGAGGAAGCTCGTAGGTCACAAGAGTTTCCCATTAGAACCTTGTTTCCACCACCTCTGAGGGTTATATATTTTGACCCTCCGGAGAACTTCTATTATACAGGGGTGCCTGCTGATCCAACACCTATGTCTGAGTCTGAAGCTTCTACCTCAGACCCCATGTCAGTGGACTCTTTCCAGGAAGCTATATATTTCACACCTCGGCCTGATCAGGCCCCTGATCAGGCCGAGGTATCCAGCCGAGCTTCATCTCATAATGGATCCAGCACCTCAGCCTCTTCTTCAGAGGTTGAAGTGCTTGAGCCGAGTGTGGCTGTGCCACCTATTCTTGATGAAATCCCCCTATCGGCCGTCACAGGGGCAGAGTTCGCTCAGAGATTCCCTAGTAACCCATCTACATCTGCTCCGGCCGACGTTGAGCTTGATGATGACGAAGATGCTGAAAGCGATGTTGACATCTCTGAGGCGGCCGAGTTTGAGAGCACAGTCACTGAGGTGGATCTTCTGTGCTTCAGATATTTGTACTCCATCAGTCCTTCCATCAAATTAAGGGACCTCTGAGGGAAGAGAGGGCCTATCACGGCCGAGATGGGGAAATCTGCCTGTACGAGCAGATGTTTAAGTTAGGGTTTCGCCTACCCATTCATCCCATCATCATATCCATTCTCTCTTACATCAACTTGGCCCCCTCAGAGCTATCTCCCAATGCCTGGAGAGTCATCATAGGGGCCATTATTCTATGGAGGGCAGTCCACCACTCTGACCTCCCAATTCAGGTCTTCGTTGGTTGTTATGTCCCAACCTCGGCCAAAAACCATCCGAGCTACTATCATTTTGTGGCTCGGAGGCCTGAGAAGAAAATGCTTCAGGTGACTCAGACCTCAAATCATAACTGGAAGCCCCATTATCTTTTCGACTCAGGACCATGGGAATTTGGCCCATGCGTCCCCTCTTCCACACTTGAGCCGAGGATACCCCTCAAATGGGCCAAGGTTACCATGTCTGCCAAGGCCGATCCTGGTCTAAGTCTTCAAAATATGCAGAAGGTGAAGGCCCTGCAAGACCAAGGGGCACATGGTCTGTTTGTTAAGTTCGAACACTTGTTGACCCACTAGTATCTCTCGGGGATGAGCCTGGGTGGAAGTCCCCTTCTTGATTTTGGTAAGAATTGTTATTTCAAGTCTAACCTCTGAACTCATTCATGTCTGATTTCTGACCTATATCTTTTAACTTTTGCAGAGTGACCACAAGACATCCCAGACGAACTGTGGGACATGGTTGCTCCGAGCTAGACGAGGCTTGACAAAAAGGCTGGTCTGAATGCTCTTCCCCCAGCTCCCTCAACATCCAAATCTCAGGCTTCCAAGAAGAGGGCCCCAGAAGCCCATGCCTCTGAGGATCAGAGGCTGACCTTGAGGTAAAAGAAGGCCTCAGATGCTGCAATTCCAATCTCTTCGGCCAACATCCTGACGGCTCGTCTGAATCAGCTGAAGTTAACTGATAGTGTGGTCGATAACAGCAGGCAAGCCATGGACGCACTCGCCTCTGTTATGACCGAGGCCGACAAGCATTTCTACAGAGCTATGGACACTTCCCTGCTGATTGAGTTCGGCCTTCACAGAGCCGTCCAGGTATGATTTCTTCCCTTGTTAAAATTTTATAAGTGCAACATCTGACTTTTTTCCCTCTTAACCTCTTCATTAAATGTGCAGGGAGTGACTGCTATGTATCAACTATCGAACTGGGCTATGAGGAAATTGCCCCTTATCCAGAAGGGGCAAGAGGCCGAGAAGGTTGAGATTGCCCTGAATGCTGAGGTTGACCGTCTGAAGTCAGAGCTGCAGAACTCTGAAAATAAGGTCAAGGGGTTGGAAAAAGACATCTCTCTGCTCATCAAAGATCACGCCAGAGCCCTGAAGGCCAAAGATGATGTCCTGCAGCAGAAGGTCAGCTCGGCTGTGAAGGCTTCCCTTGTAGATGCCTCGGACAAGATAATTTCTGACTACAAAGGCTCAGACGAATTCATGGATTTTGGCTTTGAATATCTTGAAAGAGGTATCAAGGCCACTACCAAATGGGCTGAAGTCAGAGAGAAGGAGGTCGGCACTCTAAAGGCCTCTGAATTTGTGGGTCTCAGCTTTGCTGACCCTCAATTTTCTCATGCACTTCAAGAGGTGGAGGACGAGGCTGTTGCTCCAGCTGAGACTGCAACTTTTAGAGGAAACGGGGTCGGAGGGGGAGACCACACTGATGACGTGGCCGAGGTGACCAAAGCCGATCAAGCCAACCCGACCGAGACTGTTAATGTTCCCCCCTCAGACCTTTAGTCTTTTTTAACTTGTAACAAAAATTTGTATTTTGTAACTTGTAATACCTCGGTATTTTGTAAGGAATATTTGTAATCAATGCCTCTGAATGCTACATAATCTCTTCCTTTTACTGAATGTCAATCTCTTCTATTATTTTGTTGCAGTGTTCTTGTTTATACTCAGTCAATAATTCTGGCCTCAGGTGTCTTCGCCACTGAATTGTAATTAGGCTCTGAGGTCATCACCTAAGATGTTATCCCCATAATTAATCTCACCAAGTTAATGATGTTAAGGGTCTGAGGTCATCTGCTAAGGTGTGTCTGAGCTCAGGCCTCGTCATCACCGAGTGATGTTATGAGGGTCTGAGGTCATCACCTAAGATGTTATCCCCATAATTGATCTCACCAAGTTAATGATGTTAACGGTCTGAGGTCATCTGCTAAGGTGTCTGAGCTCAGGCCTCATCACCACCGAGTGATGTTGTGAGGGTCTGAGGTCATCACCTAAGATGTTATCCCCATAATTAATCTCACCAAGTTAATGATGTTAAGAGTCTGAGGTCATCCGTTAAGGTGTCTGAGCTCAGACCTCATCACCACCGAGTGATGTTATGAGGGTCTGAGGTCATCACCTAAGATGTTATCCCCATAATTAATCTCACCAAGTTAATGATGTTAAAGGTCTGAGGTCATCTGCTAAGGTGTCTGAGCTCAGGCCTCGTCACCACCGAGTGATGTTGTGAGGGTCTAAGGTCATCACCTAAGATGTTATCCCCATAATTAATCTCACCAAGTTAATGATGTTAAGAGTCTGAGGTCATCTGTTAAGGTGTCTGAGCTCAAACCTCGTCACCACCGAGTGATGTTATGAGGGTCCGAGGTCATCACCTAAGATGTTATACCCATAATTAATCTCACCAAGTTAATGATGTTAAGAGTCTGAGGTCATCTGGTAAGGTGTCTGAGCTCAGACCTCGTCACCACCGAGTGATGTTGTGAGGGTCTGAGGTCATCACCTAAGATGTTATCCCCATAATTATTCTCACCAAGTTAATGATGTTAAGGG
Organism: Sambucus nigra; assembly: GCA_949130495.1. NCBI lineage: Eukaryota > Viridiplantae > Streptophyta > Magnoliopsida > Dipsacales > Adoxaceae > Sambucus > Sambucus nigra. The sequence continues at coordinate 120,127,886 of OX422219.1, read as the reverse complement.
TCTGAGGTCATCTGCTAAGGTGTCTGAGCTCAGACCTCTTCACCACCGAGTGATGTTATGAGGGTCTGAGGTCGTCACCTAAGATGTTATCCCCATAATTAATCTCACCAAGTTAATGATATTAAGGGTCTGAGGTCATCTGTTAAGGTGTTTGAGCTCAGACCTCGTCACCACCGAGTGATGTTGTGAGGGTCTGAGGTCATCACCTAAGATGTTATACCCATAATTAATCTCACCAAATTAATGATGTTAAGAGTCTGAGGTCATCTGTTAAGGTGTCTGAGCTCAGACCTCGTCACCACCGAGTGATGTTATGAGGGTCTGAGGTCATCACCTAAGATGTTATCCCCATAATAAATCTCACCAAGTTAATGATGTTAAGAGTCTGAGGTCATCTGTTAAGGTGTCTGAGCTCAGATCTCATCACCACCGAGTGATGTTATGAGGGTCTGAGGTCATCACCTAAGATGTTATCCCCATAATAAATCTCACCAAGTTAATGATGTTAAGAGTCTGAGGTCACCTGTTAAGGTGTCTGAGCTCAGATCTCGTCACCAACGAGTGATGTTATGAAGGTCTGAGGTCATCACCTAAGATGTTATCCCCATAATAAATTTTTGATCTAAGAATGAAGCAAGAACTGTCATGGAAACTGATCTTTATTAATAACCTCTTCTCAATAAGATGGTACATTTACATAAAATTTTATGCAACATCATATGTAATATCTCTTGAGATGGTCAGCATTCCATGGGTTAGTGAAAGGTTCTCCTTCTAGGTTTTCTAGCCTGTAAGTGCCAGGCACAACCTCTTCCGTTACTTTCTAGGGGTCATGCCAGTTTGGGTGTAGCTTGTTTGCCTTCTGTAGGGTCTTCTTTAGCACTAGGTCTCCCACTGCAATGGGTCTTGACTTCACCCTCTGGTTGTAAAATTTCGCTGCCCTCTACTGGTAGGCTGCTTTTCTGACCTCTGCGTCTTCCCTTCTTTCTTCGATAAGATCCAGGTCTAGCCTCCTCTTCTCCCCATTGCTGTCAGGGTCGTAGGTCTGAATCCGATGAGTTGGCAATCCTACTTCCGTTAGTATGATGGCCTATGAGCCATGTGCCAGCATGAATGGGGTTTCTCCTGTTGGTGTCCTTGCCGTGGTTCTATAGGCCCATAACACAGTGTAGACCTCTTCTGTCCATCTACCCTTCGCATCTTCTAACCTCTTCTTAATTCCGTCCAAGATAGTTCTGTTAGTGACCTCGGTCTGGCCATTTGCCTGAGGTCGGCCAGGAGATGAGAAGAACTATATAATCCCCACTCTTAGGCAATACTTTTCTAAGGAGGAGTTCTTGAACTAGGTCCCATTATCCGAGATGAGAGTGTTTGGGAGGCCATATCTGTATATGATGTTCTTCCAAATAAACTGGAAGGTCTTCTGCTCTGTAATTGTTATCATCGGTTCTGCCTCCACCCACTTTGAAAAGTAGTCAATGACAACTATCAAGAATCTATAGTTATTGATAGCTCTTGGCAAAGGTCCTACTAAGTCAATTCCCCGTACCGCAAATGGCCATGGAGAAGAGATTGACGTCATAGGCTGATGGGGTTGATGAGGGATAGATGCGAACCTTTGACATTTGTCGCACCTCTTCACATAGTCTGCTGCGTCCTTAGACAAGGTAGGCCACCAGTATCCCTGAGTGATGATCCTCTTGGCTAAGGGCCTTCCCCCTATGTGGCTAGAGCAAGAACCCTCATGAACCTCCTGTAAGACGTGGGGTACTTCCATGGGATGCACACATCTGAGGAGAGGCAATAGAAACCCCTTTTTATACAAGACGTCTCCTACTATTGAGAACTTGGCAGCCCTGTATCTCAACTTTCTCCTTTCCATCTTGGATTCAGGTAGCTCTCCGTCTCTTAGGTATCTGACGAGCGGGTCGATCCATGATTATCCCAGGTTCACATTGTGATAGGGGTTACATACCTCGTCCTCCTCGATGCTTGCTTTTCCTAAGACCTCGATTGGAATGGTCCTTCCCAAATCTGTCTTCATTGCCGAGGCCAGCCTTGCCAATGCATCAGCATGATTGTTGCTCAGTCGAGGCACTCTCTTCAGCTTTGCTTCTTCAAAATACTCTAACAACCTTTTTACCTTCTTTAAGTACTTGGCCATCCTTTCATCTTTGGCCTCGTATACCCCCAACACTTGATTGACAACCAACCTTGAGTCACCATGGAGTAGGAGTCGCTTTACTCGAAGAGTTGTTGCCAATAAGAGACCTGCTATCATGGCCTCGTACTCGGACTCGTTGTTTGAGGCCTGGAAGTTGAATCTCAAGGCGTATTCAATGTTGGCTCCATATGGAGCCGAGAGTATTAGCCCCGCGTCGCTTCCACTGTCACAGGAAGAGCCATCTATGAAGAGACTCCATACGTCTGCATCTGATGAGAAGACTCCTTCTCTCATAACCCCCTTCTTGAAGAGGTATCGATCCTCTTCGTTCTCTTCTGCTCTGCTCCGGGTTTTGCCTGGGACGACCTCTTCTCGGCCTCGAAAGACGTTTGGTGCAGTCTCTTCTGAATCTCGGAAGACACTACGGTTCGTCTCCTCGCCGTCATCTAAGCCTTTCTCTGTCTCGGCCTCTTCCAAACTTCTATCGGCCTCTTCCTAGGTGAATTCTGCAACAAATTCTGCGAGGGCCTGTCCCTTGATGGCTGTCCTAGGCTGGTAGGTAAGATCATATTCTCCTAGTTCGATGGCCCAGGACATCAATCTTCCAGACTTCTCGGGCTTGTGCAGAACCTGCCTTAGTGGGGAGTCAGTGAGGACTACCATGGAGTGAGCTTGGAAGTAGGGCTTCATTTTCCTTGAGGCGTGTATTAGTGCATAAGACAACTTCTCCATTCGGGGATAATTCTGTTTAGACCCTTGAAGAGCCTTACTGTTGAAGTACACAGGCCTCTAGATCCCATCCTCTTACCATATGATAGCCGCGCTAATGGCTGATTCAGAGACTGACAGATACACAAACAACCTTTCCCCCGTGATGGACCGAGACAGAAACAAGGGAGACCCTAAGTAGGACTTGAGTTGGTTGAAGGCTTTTTCACACTCTTCGTCCCATTGGAAGGCCTTTCTTAGAACTTTAAAGAATGGAAGACACTTGTCCGTTGCCCTAGAAACAAACCTGTTAAGGGCTGCCACTCTTCCCGTGAGTCTCTGGACATCCTTGATACTCCTAGGAGTCTTCATGTCGAGCAATGCCTTAATTTTCTCAGGTTTCGCTTCAATTCCCCTATGATTGACAATGAATCCCAGGAACTTCCCGGATCCTACCCCGAAGACACATTTTGCTGGGTTGAGCTTCATTCTGTACGAGTTTATGACATCGAAGGTCTTCTCAAGGTCCGCTATGTGAGTGCAGGCTTTCAGTCTCTTCGTTAGCATATCATCCACATACACCTCCATGGTCTTACCTATTTTCTCCTCGAACATCTTATTGACAAGACGTTGATACGTTGCCCCCGCATTTTTCAGACCGAAGGGCATCACCTTGTAGCAGTACGTCCCTTTGTCAGTAATGAAGGTTGTCTTCTCAGAGTCTTCAGCATCCATGAAGATTTGGTTGTAGCCTGAATAAGTGTCCATGAAGCTCATGAGCTCGTTCCCTGCCGTTGCGTCCACCATCTGGTCTATCCTAGGTAAGGGATAGCTGTCTTTCGGGCAAGACCTGTTTAGGTCAGTGAAATCTACACACATCTGCCACTTCCCATTGGCCTTAGGCACGATGACTGCATTTGAAAGCCACTCCGGATAGGTAACCTCTCTTATGAATTCAGCCTCTTCCAACTTTTTTACCTCTTCCCGGATGATGTCATACTTCTCCCTGGAGTACACTCTTCGTCTCTGCTTGATCGGACTGGCATCTCTGTCTACGTTGAGCTTGTGGCTCATGACCTCAGGGTCGATACCAGGCATGTCTGCGTGACTCCATGCGAAGACACTCTGTCTCCTTCTGAGGAATTTTACCAGCTCTTCCTTGATCTCTGGCTCTAGGGCCTTACCGACCTGGACGGTTTTTTCGGCTCGTCCTCATTGAGGACGATGGATTCTACCTCTTCCGCGGCGTCACCCTTCTTTAATTTTATTTCGTCTATTGGGTCAAGAGTGTCAATGCTGTAAGTGGTGGTTGCTTTCTTATGGGCCTCTCTCTCTTCGGCCGAGTTGAAGTAACACTCCCACGCCGTGGTCTGGTCCCCTTGCACTTCCCCTACTCCATAAGGAGTCAGGAATTTTAGCATCTGATGGACCGTCGACGGCACGACTTCAAATTCTTTGAGGGCTACCCTTCCTACGATGAGGTTGTAGGCCGAGAAAATGTTTTCGTCCATGACGAAAAAGTTTATCTTCTTGGTCAGCCTCTTAGGCCACTCATCCCCCATCCGTACATCCATTTCATACATGCCCAAGGGGTGCACCTTTTCACCACTGAAGCCTATCAATGGGTGATGGTAGGGCACCAGCCTTGCCCTGCTAAGACCCAGGCTCTTGAAATAAGGCCAGAACATCACGTCTGCTGAGCTTCCCCCATCGATGAGGATCCTCCCTACCTCGCACCCATGCACCCTTGTTGTTATGACCAAAGGGTCATCATGGGGGGATAAGATTCCCTTGAAGTCGAGTCTGGAGAACCCCACTGCGAGGGTGTCCATGTCTACCTTCTTCCTCTTCTGCACGGCATCGGAAGACGTTAGATTCACAACCTCAGACTTGGCCACTGACCTGGCCTCTGCTACATGGGCCTTCCTATCGGCTACCTCAGATCCACCTCCTGCAAATCCCCCACATATGGTGCTAACACCAAAGGAGATCATACCGACCCTCTTCACCGGGGTGTTGTCATCCTTTGGCGGAAGATCCGGGTCGTCTTCATCATCTCCCTCTGAATCATCGTTCCTTTTGGCAGGGACAACGCCACGGCATCTATCATTTCTTCTCTTCTTAGGGCCTTCTCTTCCAACCTTCGGAGCCTTTCCATTCACGTACTTCCTCAGCTTTCCAGATTTCAGCATCTTCTCAATCTCATCCTTTAAAGCGAAGCATCTATCTGTGACATGGTCGTGATCCTGATGGAACTCACACCATAGGTTTTTGTTCCTCTTATGTGGCGGGGCCTTCAGTTTCTCCGGCCACCTCAGAGTCCGGTCAGTCTTAATCTCATTAAGGATGTGTTCACAACTCACAGTCAGAGGAGTGTAATGAGCAAACTTGTCATCACCTGACCTCTTCTTCCCCTCTTTCTTGCTTTGGAACCTCCCGGCGCCACCGCGGTTCTCCTCCTCATATTTGGCGGCCATTGCCTCTTCTGCATTCATCACTTTCCCTGCGGTTTCCAGCAGCTCCGCCATAGACCTAGGGGGTCTTTCGCCAGTTTCCACAGTAGCTTCCCCTTCTGGAGGCCTCCTATAAGGGCGGTCGTGGCTATGCTCTCTTCATAATCTTCCACCTCCAACTTCTCTTTGTTGAATCGTGCTATGTAGTCTCTTAGGCTTTCACCCTTGGCCTGTTTGACATACAACAGGTGGGTAGTCTTCTTTTGAGGTCTTACCCCAAAGCAGAAGTTGTGGATGAACTGCTCAGCCAAGCCTTTGAAGTTCTCGATCGAGTTCTTCGGAAGAGAGGTGAACCAACTATGAGCTGCCCCTGTCAAGGTCCCTGAGAAGGCCCTACACTTCATCTCATCAGGTATCGAGTAAATGTCTGCTACCGACTGATACATCTCGATATAGTGTATAGGGTTAGTGTTGCCATCATACTTAGGAGTCACTGTAGGAGGCTTGAACTTGGCTGGGGTTGGGAACCCCACTATCCTAGCCACAAATGGGGAGCCCTATGAGTAACACCTCTGTAATGGGTCGCTGCTTTTAATGAGGTCTCCTATCTTCTCCTCGAGGCGTTGGATGGAATCATTCCAGGGACTTCTGTCATCAACTTGGCCGAGGTTATCCCCTACCACCTCCCTGCGATGGACAGAGGGTTCCCCAGCCGCAACACGTTGGTTGTTGACCTCTTCCTACTCCCTGGCTCTTCCTCCACAGGGTCGGCCTTGGTCTGGCCGACCTTGCCTACCCCCTCTCTGAGAGCCTGTTGCGCTCCTCGACCTTGATAGCCTGTGTCTTAGGTCATTCACCGGACCCAGCCTCTCGAAGGCCGACCCTCTGCTCAACCTATCAATGGCCGACCCTCTTTGTTGGGCCTCTTCTCTTCTTCGGCCGAGACATCCTTGACTCTGGCTAAGAGGTCGTATAGTGTCATTTGACACCTGATACGGCTCCCAGTAGTCTTCTGGGGCTTCTTCAGCTTCTAGGTCATCATACATGTCCTCTGGGCAAGGGTTTCCCTGCCTCCCCAGTCGCAAGCGCCTAGGGTCAGCAACGTCCCTCCTCCGCTGGGGTGCAGGCTGGTCCTTCATCGGTGCCTGGGGTGGTCCCTTGGCGTCAGGATGGGGCTGAACTGCCGCCGGAGTGATCATGTACGGTGAGACTCCAGGTGGCCTCATCATCATGGTTTGACTGAGCTGGGCAAATTGCTCCTTCATGGCTTGTTGTGTTGCATCTAAAGATTTCAAGGCTGCTGCTACCTCTGCCATTTCGGACTGGGGAGGAGCCTGACTGGAACTAACCCCTCCACCTCCGGGCGACGGAAGAGGTGGTGGTAAGTCTGGTGCCATATGTTAACAATAAAGAGCTTCAGAAGCAAGTGATCTTAATACCTTAAAGGACCTCTTTCAATGGTGAAACAACTCCACGCAAGGGGTGGTTCCTGGTTCACCACCAGAGTCTCCGGTGAGGTTAAGCAGAAAAAGAGGAAGAGACAGCTTTTCGTTCCCACAGACGGCGCTAAAATGATGATGTCGGAATCAGCACCACCAGGTAAGGTGTTTTCAAGCTCAATATAGGAATAACAATGGCAGCACAGTTATATAAAGAGATAAGAGAATGAGATGAGGATAAGAGGAATCAACACCGTAATATAAGTGGTTCAGCCAATCTGGCCTACGTCCATTGTGAGTGTGTGAGTAATATCACTAAATGAAGGCACTAATGGCCATGGATACAATCTCTCAAGATTTCTCTCTCTACTGTAGATTAAGACAGAGTTTTAGCTAGGGTTGAATAACTAGGATCCTTTTGCAAGGTAGGGGATGATCCCTATATATAGTGCCTAGGGGGTGTAATGTACCCCCCATGCATGTAATGAGCATGTGTCTGGTAGCCTCACCAATGTGGGAATGCCATCTGTCACTGTCACCTGTAAGGAATGATGATGAAATATTCTCCCCATGTGTGGAGAATAATCTTGTTACAACTGATTTGTGCCCATGTGTCCTTATCCAAATGTCAACAGATGCTCGGTTGCCATATTGGTGGATGACCTCGGCCTGGGAGAGGCCGAGCTATAAAGGCTTGATGTCCGTTCAATCCGATATGTGTCATACGGAGTCTCGGCCTGATCTCAGCCGAGGTTATACATATAGCATGCTGACGATTACTAAGGCTTCTTGTCACCTCGGCCCAAGCCGAGGTTGGACTGGTTTCATGTTGAAGGTTACCAAGGCTCCTTGTCACCTCGGCCTACTATCGATCGAGGTTGCCATACCCAGGTATATGAGGATGCTGTTGATGCCTGTGATGCGCGTAGCGTCCATTGGAAATATAGGTGATAGTGTCGGCCCAGACCGACACTAGTCTGGCCGAGGGATGATATCGTGGGCCCATGGCTTATCTAGGGTCGAACAATATCTCGGCCATCATCTCGGCCGAGGTTGGTGTCTTTAGGCCGAGGTTACACTTGGGGCATATCAATGTAGCCCCTCCTCCACCCAAGCAGAATGTCGGCATTTCCAAGGCCAACGTTATAAAGAAGAGGAAGACAACCACTAACTAGGAGGATCAGAGGCCGAGCAAAAACCAAAAGGGAGATCTTGCCATCCCTATCTCAATAGATGATGCTCTAGATGCTCGTCTGGCCCAGCTGAAGATCAGCGACAGTCTGATAGGCCATGGTCTGAAGGCAATGGATACTATCGGCTCTATGACGACCGATGCAGACAAGCATTTCCTATGATCTCTGGATACTCCCTTACTGGCCGAGTTTAGCCTTTATAGGTCAATTTATGTACCAACTTCTGCTTTTTTACTATTCCAAGTGTAACCTCAGCCTAGATGTAGGTTAAAACTTGAACTCATACATCTGACTTTTCATTGCAGGGTATTCTATCAATAAACTAATTCGTCGACTAGACCTTGAGGAAGTTTCCCCTTATTGAGAAGTGAAGAAAAGCCCAGAATGTCCAGGCCTTGTTGAATGATGAAGTTGAGCATCTGAAGGAGGAACTCAAAGAGGTTGACAAGCTAATGAAGCAGAAGGATAGGGACATCGTCGCCCTCAATAAGGACCAAGAAGTAGCCCTTCGGGCCAAAGATGATGCCCTTCAGGCCAAAGTGGATGTTGCAGTTAGAGCCTCATTGAAGGATGCCTGAAAGAAAATCCTTGCAATCTACAAGGTCTCTGATGAGTTCATCAGTTTTTTCTTTGAATACCTTGAAAGAGGTATTAAAGAAACTGGGAAGTGAGGAGCCTCTAAGGAACAGGAGTCGAGGAGTTTAACTGCCTCAAACTTTATCAGTTTAGGCTATGGCGACTCCCGTTTTGCTCAGGCCTTACAAGAGGTTGATGAGGACGGTGCTACCCCTGCAGAGACTACTCCCTTAGAGGTTACTGAAACTGAAGAGGCCATTCATTAAGATGACGCTCTAAAGGTGACTAACGTCGTCCAAGAGGACACCATTCCAGCTGCAGACACTTGGGCCTTTCTTTGGGAAGCTTTAGTTTGTAACTTATGCTTATTTTTTCCTGTAGTTTTTCTAAACTCTTGTGAATCTTCAGCACATTTGATATGTAAATCTGACTACTTAAATGTAATATCATCTTGTTCATAGGATTTTTCTTCTTTCAATGAATGCCTTCTCTTGCATGTTATCATGATCATATGGTGATGTTTACCTTAAGGTCTGAGGTCATCATAGTGTGATGATGTTTTTTCCTCATAATTTTCACCAAATTAATGATGTTTAAGGTCTGAGGTCGCCATAATATGATGTTTCACCTCATAATTTATCACCAAATTAATGATGTTTAAGGTCTGAGATCACCATAGTATAATGTTAACCTCGTAAATTGCCACCAAATTAATGATGTTTAAGGTCTGAGGTCACCATAGTACGATGTTCTACCTCTTAATTAATCACCAAATTAATGATGGTTAAGGTCTGAGGTCACCAAAACATGAAGTCTCACCTCATATTTTTCACCAAATTAATGACGTTTAAGGTCCGAGGTCACCAAAATATGAAGTTTCACCTCATAATTTATCACCAAATTAATGATGTTTACAGTCTGAGGTCACCATAGTATGATGTTAACCTCGTAAATTTTTCACCAAATTAATGATGTTTAAGGTCTGAGGTCACCATACTATGATGTTTCACCTCATATTTTTCACCAAATTAATGATGTTTAAGGTTCGAGGTCACCAAAATATTGAGGTCATCATAGTGTGATGATGTTTTTTCCTCAAAATTTTTACGAAATCAATGATGTTTAAGGTCTGAGGTCACCAAAATATGATGTATAACTCATAACTTGCCACCAAACTAATGGGTTAAGGTTTGAGGTCATCATAGTATGATGATGTTTTTTCCTCAAAATTTTCACCAAATCAATGATGTTTAAGGTCAAAGGTCACCAAAATATGATGTATACCTAATAATTTACCACCAAATTAATGGTTTAAGGTCTGAGGTCACCATAGTATGATGTTAACTCTTATAATTTTCACCAAACCAATGATGTTTAAAGTCTGAGGTCACCATAATATGATGTTCTACCTCATAATTAATCACCAAATTAATTATGTTTAAGGTCTAAGGTTACCAAAATATGATGTTAACTCTCATAATTTTCATCAAATCAATGATGTTTAAGGTCTGAGGTCACCATAGTATGATATTCTACCTCATAATTAATCACCAAATTAATGATGTTTAAGGTCTGAGGTCACCAAAATATGATGTTTCACCTCATATTTTTCACCAACTTAATGATGTTTAGGTTCTGAGGTCACCAAAATATGATGTTTCACCTCATAATTTATCACCAAATTAATGGTGTTTAAGGTCTGAGGTCACCATAGTATGATGTTTCAACTCATATTTTATCACTAAATTAATGATGTTTAAGGTCTGAGGTCATCATAATATGATTTTTCACCCCATATTTTTCACCAACTTAATGATGTTTAAGCATAATTACACAATATTGACACATAAATTTCTCTTTTCATTAATATCTTCTTCATAAAATGATACGTATATTAAAAAGCAATAACTTCAACGTCATATGTAATATTTCTTTAAATGGTCAGCATTCCAAGGGTTTGAAAAAGGTTCCCCTTCGAGATTTTCTATTCGGTAAGTACCAGGCACAACCTCATCAAGCACTAGGTCTCCTACAGCTATAGGTCTTGATTTCACTCTTTGATTGTAGAACTTTGTTATTCTTTGATGGTAGGCTGCCTGTCTGATCTCATCATCTTCCCTTTTCTACCCAATTAGATCCAAATCAAGTCTTCTTTCTTAACCATTCCTCTGAGGGTCATAGGTCTGAACTCTGTGGGTGGGGAGTCCTACTTCAGTAGGGATGACAACTTCTGAACCATGTGCCAACATGAAGGGAGTCTCTCCCGTTGGCGTTCTTCCAGTCGTCATGTAGGCCCATAGCACAGCATATACCTCTTTTGTCCATCTCCCTTTTTCCTCCTCCAACCACTTCTTTATCCCATCAAGGTTTGTTCAGTTCATGACCTCAGTCTGCCCATTTTCCTGGGGTCATCCAGGAGAGGAGAAGAACTGCTTAATCCCCACTCTTTCACAATATTTTTCTAAGGAAGAATTCTTGAACTGGGTTTCGTTATCTGAGATGAGGGTATTATAAAGGCCATAATTGCATATAATGTTCTCCCAGATTAACTCGAATGTCTACTGCTCCGTAATCATGATCATCGGCTCAGCCTTTACCCACCTGGAGAAGTAATCAATTGCCACTACCAAGAATTGATAGTTGTTTACATCTCTTGGGAAAAGTCCTACTAAGTCAGTTCCCCAAACTGTAAATGGCCAATGTGAGCTAACTGACATCGTAGGATGATGAGATTGGTGAGGGATGGTGGAGAATCTATGACACTTGTCGCATCACTTCACGTAAGCAGCTGCATCTTTGGCCAAGGTCGGCCACCAAAACCCTTAAGTAATTATCCTCTTAGCTAGAGACCTCCCCCCAATGTGACTTGAACAAGAGCCCTCATGTACATCTTTCAAGACCTGAAGAACCTCTGAAGGGTGCACACATCTAAGTAGAGGGAGTGGGAACACTTTTTTATACAAGATGTCCCCTCTAATTAAGAACTTTGCTACCCTGAAACTCAGCTTTTGCCTTTCTAATTTTGATTCCGGTAGCTCTCCCTATTTTATGTATCTGATGAGTGGGTCCATTCATGAGGCTACGATATTCAAATTGAGGAAAATTTTGGCAACCTCTTATTCTCTGATAGTTGGCTGGGGAGGGATTTCAATGGGTACTATTCTTCTTATGTCTGTCCTTGTTGATGAGGCTAACTTGGCTAGCGCATCGACTAGACTGTTGTCTTACCGAGGTACCCTCTTCATCTTCACCTCTTCGAAGCCTTTTATCGTCATTCTTGCCCTCTTTAGGTATTTTTCCATCCTTTCATCCTTGGCCTTATATACTCCAAGAACTTGGTTGACAACTAACCTCAAATCTCTGTGGAGTAGGAGTCGGCAAACTCTAAGGGCTTTTGTCAAGGAGAGCCCCACTATCAGAGCCTCATACTCTGACTCGTTGTTTGAAGCCTTGAACTTGAACCTCAGTGCATATTCAACATCGGTACCATTCGGAGCTGACAATATCAGCCTTGCACCGGTTCCACTTTTGTAAGAAGACCCATCAATGAAGAGGTTCCAGACATCTTCATTTGAGGATAAATTCCCCTCTGATAGGATCCCTTGCTTGAAGAGGTACTTGTCTTCCTCATTCTCAAATACTCCTTTTTTGGCTCTGCTGGACACAACCCATTTCTAGATTTTGGAAGACGTTACTGTCTGATTCATATCCAATCTCTGGACTATTCTCAATCTCAGCATCTTCCCATGTAAACTCAGCAATAAAGATTGTGAGCGCCTTCCATTTAATGGCTACCCTGGGTTGATAAATAATGTCATACTCCCCCAACTCAATGGACCAGGTCATCAATCTGCCCAACTTCTCGAGCTTATGGAGGAATTGTCTTAGTGGGGAGTCAATGAGGATGACCATAGAGTGGGCTTGGAAATAGGGCTTCATATTCCTGGAAGCGTGTATCAAGGCGTAGGCTAACTTCTCCATCCAAGGATAGTTCTGTTCAGAACCCTAAAGGGCCTTACTATTGAAGTATACATGTCTATGTACTCCATCGTCTTCCCGTACTATGGCTGCACTTATAGCTGTGAAAAGAGTGCGCTTGCGTTCAAATAAGGAAGTTATTTAATTAAACTGAGTTTTTATTAATTATTTCCTAAACATGCATCTAGGTGTGATTGATGATGATAAAATCAAGAAAGAACATACAAACACACACAAATGAGGAAAAATCCCCCAACGGGGCAAAACCTTTTATTTTCACTGTAATTTTGTAAGAGGACGACTTACACGGATTACAATGAAAATATGTGACAAAGAATTACCCTCGGGTTTCAGTTCTGATGTCGTCGGCTGGAACTATCCCTTTCCAGTAAGGCAGCAATGAAGAAGAGAACGACTTCCTCATAAATTACTCCAGATGAGTAAATGATCCTCTTGAAGGTTTAAAGATCCACACACATATATGGGAATGATTTTATGAATAAAAATTGTTTAGAAAACCTTAAAAAGATGAAGTCTTATTCTGGAATGTTTTCACAGAATTTTGAGATTACAGAATGACTTAAAAATCGTGTAGAAGGTGAACATGTATTTCTAAGAAAATCGAGGCGGTGGCTCGTTCGAACGAGATAGCTATATCCCTCGAACAAAGGACAGATGTCTTTCGAACGAGATCGCGCGACATACCTATCTCGCGCGAACGATAGTCAAAGTCGTTTGAGCGAGCTTGTCATTCAAGACACTTCGCTTCTACACTTAGAAAAAATTCCGCTTTTTGATAAAAATTAATCCAGACTTCAAAAATAATTTTCTAAAAAATTTCCCAAATATTTATGCAAATATTAAAGCTTCAATAAACCATTTTACCGATAATGCGTAGTGGAGTAATGGGAATGAGCTGAGCAGTACGTCGCATGTAGTATGAAACACGTGAAGATACTGGATGCATTGAATTAGGATAAAGGTCGTCGAGGATGACCGTGTTGACGTGCCGAATGTAGCGGTATCAGACATACAAACTGTGATTTAGGAGAAAACAAAGAATTTCTAGATTCTACCCCGGACATTTATAAAATTATGTCCTTACAAATCTCCCCCTATGTATATGCGGGTACATACATAAAAAATCCGAATGATGCAATCAACTGACATACAAGATAATATCCCCATTAAACCCTCAAACTGAGAATACTAAATGACATGTCTTCCAAATCTTCAGCTCTTCAGATACTTCCAAAGCTTTTCTCATCAGGGTGTGTAATCAAATAATGAGCAATGTTGTACCTACACACATGAGATAAAGCAAATACCCGTGACAAGCAACAGTTGGAAATATAATGATACGCAAAAATTAATGATCAATTAAGCTTAAGAAAACCATTCAGAAATCAACCAAACACCAAAACAATTCTCCCCCAGAATTCTTAATAATTCTTCTGCCCCTTTTTATGATGTCCCCAAATAGACAGGTGTGAGAAGCATGAATGAATTCACATGGAGAATGACACATGGGAATAAACTCCTATTTTTGTATTTTTCAAAAAATTTCACACATAATATACAAAACACAAAAACAACCAAGTCGATGGAAGCGAAAATGAAGGGGTGTGATCAAATTCGATAGGAAAATCAAGGCATACAAACATGACCTATGTGCACTATGAATATCGGATACTCCTAATGAATGAACTCAAAATCTTCCTTTGGTGTAAACAGATGGTGATATGAGACATTGACTCAATCAAATCAACAAATCAAAGCTCAAAAGATATTTCCACACTAATAACGTCCAAAACTATTTCATGCTTTTTCAAGACTTTCAAGGAAATGCAAACTCATTTATATTCTCCAACCAAACTCCCTCGGATTTATATTTTGTATAGAGGCAATCTAAATTCTCAAACTTTGGAGAATTAATGGTGAAACCTAATGGCCCATATTTGGCATATATTACTTTTTAATGCCTTTTAATTTTTTTCGGGCTCTTTTAACCTCTTTGGACCTCGGATAATAAAATTCCTCAATTTTTTAGGTCCTTTTTAACGGTGGATTAGAATCGCAAAGGCTAAATGAACCTTTCGCAGCCCTTCCCCATTTTCAAATAAATACACAGTCTCACCAAAACGGTTTTTACATGCATTCCAATCTTGTCAAGTTTTATCGCATATTGTCAGTTGTATAGACATAATTGAGATGGAAACACTCAAGCAAATATGTGATAGACAAGTACAATAATAAAATAAAGTCGTGCATGTGTACAATAAAGGATATAGGAGTCAAACATGTAGAAAGATATCACTAATCACATCTCAAAGACTCCAAACAATGTAAAGCACATGGATGAAATGATGTAGAATCTCAAATTTCTATCAAACAGTCACATGGAAAAATGGAATGAAATTGTCACTCAGCTATCTTAAATGCTCATTCATAAAAGGTGCAAATAAAATACAAAAATATTTTTGGATTTTTCAAAAAAAATTATAAAATGAAAATCTTTTTGTTTTTTTAAAAAAAACAAAAAAAATATATGTACAACAAACTAATAATAAATATAAAATATACTAGCAATAGGAAGCATATGATATGAACATAAAAAAGCATCATATCCTAGACACAGACCAACCCCTCAGTCAACTGTGCAAATCCCCAAAGACTTCCTAAGACTCACAAATCTAAGGGCATCTAAGGATTTCGTGAAAATATCGGCTAACTGACGGTCGATGGGTACGAAACTCAGGGATCTGACTTTCTCCTCAACTAACTAACGTATAAAGTGCTCGCGTATCCTAATGTTCTTTGTGGGCGAATGTTGGAATGGATTGCGGGATATCTGTATCGCACTCGTGTTATCACAGGAAATAGTCATGGTATCCTATGAAATACCATAATTCTCCAACATTTGCTTCATCCTTAAAAGTTGCGTGCAACAACTCCTGACGGCGATGTACTCAGCCTCTGTGGTGGACAAAGAGATGGAATTTTACATCTTTCTCATACAGGAGACAAGAGCAGAATAAAAATAGAAAAACCCACTAGAAGTGATCCTACAACCATCTACATCCCTGATCCAATCGGCATCCGAATAGGCGGACAAACGGTCATTGGTATCAAAGGAATACCAGATACCGTATGAGAGAGTGATACTCACGTATTTGATAATACATTTTAGAGAAAGTAAGTGTGACTCTTTCAGGGACGCCTGATATCATGCACAACTTCAACACTAAAGACTATGTCGGGACGACTGGCAGTCCAGTAGAGAAGACTACCTATCATACTCCGATACAAGGTTTGCTCTACGTCCTTGCCTGAAGTGTCCTTACTAAGATTGGTAGTGCTACTCATAGGTGTACATGCATGCTTAGCGGAGTCTAAACCAAATTTCTTCACTAGTTCTCTAGCATACTTGGATTGGGAGATGAACATCCCATCCTCTAGCTGACGAACCTAGAGACCAAGGAAGAAAGTAAGCTCACCAACCATGCTCATCTCAAACTCACTTTCATCTCCTCCTCAAAGTGATGAGCATGTTGGGAGGAGCATGTGGATCCAAAGACTATATCGTCCATATAGACTTGGGCAACCAAAATAGCACCGTTATCTCTCCTAACAAACAACGTCATATCAACTCCCCCTCTCTTGAAGCCACGGGCTAAGAGATAGTAAGTAAGCCTCTCGTACCAAGCACGGGGTTCTTGCTTCAAACCATACAGGGCTTTCCTCATATAGTAGACGTGCTCCGGGTGCTTAGGGTCTTCAAACCCTTTCGGTTGTTCCATGTAAACCTCCTCCTGTAGGATGCCATTCAGAAAGGCATTCTTGACATCCATCTGATATAACTTGAAGCGCAGATGACATGTAGTAAGAGGACAGACTCAAGCCTTGCAACAGGAGAAAATGTCTCCCCAAAGTCTACACCTTCTATCTGTGTGTAGCTTTGAGCGACCAACCTAGCCTTGTTTCTGATTATGGTACCATTTTCATCCATTTTATTCTTAAAAATCCATCTGGTACCTATTACATTAGTCTCACTAGGTCGGGGGACAAGTTCCCAGACATTATTCTTTTTAAATTCAAGAAACTCATCCTGCATAGAAGATATCCAGTGTTCATCCTTGAGTGTTTCTTTGTGACTCTTGGGCTCGACTTTGGACGTGTAGAAAAAATGGATAACAACGTTCTCTAGCTGAGCACGAGTCTTGACCCCTAGAGTGGGATCACCAACAATGGCAGAAGGGTCATGACTCTTACGAACCCAAGCAGGTGTGTCCCCCAACATAGGAGTAGGGTCCACAGAGTGTGGGTGAGGTACAATTAAATTACTGCCAGAAACATCCTCATCCTCACACTAAAGGCTAGAATCAATAAACACCAAAGGTTCGTCATCTTGCACGGTGACATTTATTGACTCCATAACCTTACAGCTCTTCAAGTTAAAAATCTGGTACGCTCTACTATTCGATGAATAGCCTAATAGTATTCCCTCATCACTTCGGGAGTCAAACTTTCCTAATTGCTCTTTATCCCGTAAGATGTAGAATTTACTCCCAAAAACACGGAAATATGCAAGGTTTGGTTTCTTACTAGTCCATAATTCATAAGGCGTCTTAAGTGTGTGTGGACGCCGGTAAACCCTATTCACCGTATGGCATGCAGTAGACACTGCCTCTGCCCAAAATCTCCTTGAAACCTTACGACCTAGAAGCATAGATCTAGCCATTTCCTGGATCGTCCTATTCTTTCTCTCAACAATCCCATTTTTCTTAGGAGTCTTCACAGTGAAAAACTCATGTTTGATCCCAAGGCAATCACAATAAAGATCTACCTTTGCTTTTTTAAATTCAGTGCCGTTGTCACTACGTATCCTATTAATAGTGACTCCGTGTTGATTTTGTAGGACACGACACTTAGTTGTTAAAAACTCTACAACATCGGATTTCTCCCTCAAAAAACCTACACTCGAGTATCTGGAGAAATCATCCACCATCACGAGGATATACCTCTTACCACACAGACTCTCAGTACAAGTAGGACCCATAAGATCCATGTGAATAAGCTCAAGTACACGAGAGGTGGTAGTGGAATGCAACTTCCTATAGGGGCTACGAATTTATTTTCCCAACTGACAGGGTCCACAAACTGTCGAAGTTCGCTTTCCAAGTGATGGTAAGCCACGTACTAGGTCCTTTTCAGCTAAACGAGTTAAATCTCTAATGTTCACGTGACCTAGACGTTGGTGCCACAGATCCATAGGAGTGATCGTGGCGCTGTTGCAGACAAGTGAGGACATGGTATCAGTCCCATAATAATTATCCTCTATCCTCACCCCTCGCACTAAAAGTTTACCAGCTTGATTATATACATTACAAGTGCCCCGATCAAACTTTACGAAAAAATTAGTGTCGCACAGCTTGCTAATGCTGAGAAGGTTTGCTTTCAAACCTTTGACGTACAAAACATTCTCTAGCTTAGGAAATCCTGGTAGCTCTACAGTACCACGTCCTACAATGCTATACTTGCTCCCTTCTCCAAAGGTGAATCTACGATCCTTATAATCCTCAAGATAAGTAAAAAATGAGGCATGACCTGTCATATGTCTGGAGCACCCACTATCAAAATACCACTATGAGGTATTATGTGCTTTGAGAGCGACATGAACAACAAAGGCCTTTTTATCTGTCTTAGGTACCCAAGAAGTGGTGACCTTTTGTTTACCTTTGTTGTTATTGGTTTTAGTCAGAATGTGAGAAGCATTCACTGACGGCAAAGACGTCCGCCGGAATTCCTCCATCAAACTATGTGATGTGGCAGCTAAAAACTCAACTCTCTCTCTCAGACTGGTAAAATCATCAGTATGCTGTGGTGGAGTAGTAGTACGTCATATCCGACACATACTATAGCAAAACTCCCTGAGGTGGCCTTTTCTTTTGCAATATGTACTAAAGAACACAGTCAAAGGCGGACCTTGGTTTTCTTTTCTTGGTCGAACTCTCCTTCAAGGTTTTTGACGATGGCCATACGGAGTTGTAGTAAACTCAGGAACTGGTCCAGGTGGAATTTGGGATGTGGAAGCACCATCATAACCTATTCCCTGCCTATCACCAAAACCTAAGGCAGGGTCGAGGAGCATCTTTCCCATCTTCCCAGATCTGTCCTCGATTTGTACCTTGACTTACCGTGCTCTCTCCAGATCATGAGTAAGTTGGGCTACAAGGGCTTCAAGTTTCTTCCGAGTCCCAACGGAGGAATGTAGACCACTCGTAAGACTAGCCACTTGTTTAGTCAATCCCCCTCTCTCTTTCTCAAAACAACTCTCTCTCTCTCTAAACAAACTCTCTTTCTCAACACAGGCAGACTCTCTCTCTCTTAAGGTAGTACAGGTGGAGGACTCTCTCTCTCGCTTTTCTTAAATCTTCCTCTAAAGCGGTGATCCTAAGAACTAACGCTTTGTTACACTTTTTAATTTTAAATGACTCAGAATATAGCTCAGCGTAGGCGCGTTGAAGATCACTCTCGCTCTCACTTGCGTCATCCTCCCCCTCACCTACATCGATCTCACTGACGAGGTGTCCCTGTGAAGCAGCATCCTCATCGTCATGAGGAGCACTATAAGTACTCACATGACTAGCCATGAATTCGGTGAAGTTACACTCATGCGGTGACTCATCTCCAGAATCCACCGACTCGACCTCACTGTTGTCACTAAGGGTAGCATTAAGAATAGCTTTGCCCTTTTCTCTGTTCAGCCTAGTAGCGCACTCAAAATTTCTATGACCCCTACCATCGCACTCAAATCATCTCTCACTTTCCTTTTTAGGAGGATCTTTAAAATCTTTTTCATTTTTCTTTTCAAACTTATTTTTCTCAATCTTCTTTTTATCTTTAAAATTGCCATTTTTCTTGAATTTGAGAATTCTCTTGAAATTTTTAGCAAATAGGGCCAAATCATCAAGTCAAAATCACACTCAGAATCTAACGTATATGTCTCTCTTTTTCAAGAGGACTCTCCCCTCTTTCTTGTCGACCCCTCACTCTTTCTCTCCTGGTAATTAAGTTCAATTCCCTTATCTTTAGACTTGACAGATTTAGGAAACATATCAATTTCATACCTTTGCAGGTCTCCTGTAAGTTCTTCCAATTTAAGCGTATTTAAATTACCCATAGAATTTAACACAGTGACTTTAGGGATAAAACTCTTAGGCAGTGATCTAAGAATCTTTTTAACAACTCTAGCATTAGGAATGTGTTCACTAAGAATAAAGCTAGTGTTAACAATATCAGACAGTCTAGCATAAAATTCATCCAAACATTCAGATTCAAGCATGGTGATTGTTTCAAATTGAGTTGTTAAATTTTGAAGTTTAGACTCTTTCACATCATTAGTTACTTCATGGTTAAGTTGCAAAACATCCCATGCCTCTTTTGACGTGGTGCACGTCATTATGCGTTTGAACTCATCAGGTGTGACAGACCCAGAAATAGCACTTAAACCCTTAGAATTAAAAGATGACCATTTAAATTCTTCTTCAGTCCATGTAGTAACGAGTTTTAAATTGGTCACGTTTTCAAGAGTGACGGAGGGAGGTGTCCACCCTCTTTCAACCAAAATCTAGACACGTGCAGCAATGGCTTTTAATGCAGATATCATGCCGGCTTTCCAGTATGCATAGTTTGTCCCGTCAAAAACTGGCATTTATTATATAACTTCTCCATTATGAACACACTTGTTTTTAAAAATCAATTTTTCAAAAAATTGATATCTTAGAAAAATTTTGATAAAATTACACGGTAAAATTGTGTAACTGGCTCTGATACCAATTTGAGAAGAGTGCGCTTGCATTCAAATAAGGAAGTTATTTAATTAAACTCAGTTTTTATTAATCAATTCCTAAACATGCATCTAGGTGTGATTGATGATGATAAAATCAAGCAAGAACATACAAACACACACAAATGAGGCAAAATACCCCAAAGGGGCAAAACCTTTTATTTTCACTACAATTTTGTAAGAAGACGGCTTACACGGATTACAATAAAAATATGTGACACAGAATTACCCTCGGGTGTCGGTTCTAATGTCGTCGGCTGGAACTATCCCTTTCCAGTAGGGAAGCAATGAAGAAGAGAACGGCTTCCTCACAAATTACTCCAGATGAGTAAATGATTCTCTTGAAGTTTTAAAGATTCACACACATATATGGGAATGGTTTTGTGAATAAAAAATGTTTAGAAAACCTTAAAAAGAAGAAGTCTTATTCTAGACTATTTTCGCCGAATTTTGAGATTGCAGAAACACTTAAAAATCGTGTAGAAGGTGAACAAGTATTTATACGAAAATCAAGGCGGTGGCTCGTTCGAACGAGATAGCCATGTCACTCGAACAAAGGACAAATTTCGTTCGAATGAGATCGCGCGACATTCCCATCTCGCGTGAACGACAGTCAAAGTCATTTGAGCGAGCTCGTCATTCAAGGCACTTCACTTCTACACTTAGAAAAAATTCTTCTTTTGATAAAAATTAATCCAGACTTCAAAAATAATTTTTTAAAAAATTTCCCAAATATTTATGCAAATATTAAAGCTCCAATAAACCATTTTACCGATAATGCGTAGTGGAGTAGTGGGAATGAGCTGAGCAGCACGTCGCATGTAGTATGATGCACTTGAAGATACTGGATGCATTGAATTCGGATAAGGGTCGTCGAGGATGATCGTGTTGACGTGCCGAATATAGTGGTATCAGACATACAAACTGTGATCTAGTAGAAAATAAAAAATTCCTAGATTCTACCCCAGACATTTATAAAATTATTTCCTTACAAGCTGACTTTGAGACTGCTAGATAGACATATAACTTCTCCCCTAAGATGGGCCGAGATAGGAGCAGAGGAGATCCGAGGTAGGACTTAAGCTCTTTGAAAGCCTTTTCACATTCCTCATCCCATTCAAAGGAATTTCTAAGAACTTTGAAAAAAGGAAGACACTTGTCTGTAGCCATGGAGATGAACATGTTCAGCGCACAAACTCTTCCGATTAACCTCTGGATGTCTATGATGGTCCGTGGCATCTTCATTTCAAGCAGAGCCCTGAAATTTTCGGGATTGGCCTCTATTCCCCTTTGATTAACGATGAATCCAAGAAAAATTCTTGCTCCTACTCCGAAGACACACTTGGTAGGATTGAGCTTCTTCCTGTATAAGTCAATGGTGTCACAAGTCCTTTCCAGGTCGGCCACGTGAGTGCTGGCCTTTAAGCTTTTCATAAGCATGTTATCCATATATTCCTCCATGGTCTTGACGATTTGGCTCTCAAACATCTTACTTATAAGACGTTGGTAAGTGTCCCCTACATTCTTCAATCCGAAGGGCAGGCATGCATGAAGCTCATGAGTTCATGCCCTGCTATGGAATCTACCATTTGATCAATTTGAGGCAAGAGGAAGCTGTCTTTTGGACAAGACTTGTTCAAATCAGTGAAGACTACGCACATCCTTCATTTCCTGTTAGCTTTTGGCACGATGATGACATTAGATAACGACTCATGGTATATGGCCTCTCTGATGAACTTGGCCTCTTCTAGCTTTCTGACCTTTTCCCTGATGACATCGTACTTATCCCTGGAGTAAACTCTTCATCTTTGCTTGATTGGCTTGGCATCTTCTGCCACATTGAGTTTGTGACACATAATCTCAGGGTCAATGTCCGACATATCTGTGTGGCTCCAAGCAAAGACACTTTGTCTCTTCTTTAAAAGCTTTACCAGCTCTTCCTTAATTTCGGCTCTTAGGGATTTTCCAATTTGGACACTTTTTTCCTGCTCGTCCTCATTGAGGATGATGGATTCTACCTCTTTTGCGGACTCTCCCTTCTTCAGTTTTATCTCATCCCTTGGATCAAGTGTATCAATGTTATATGTTGTTGTTTCCTTCTTTTGAGTCTCCCTCTCTTCTGCAGAGGTGAAGTAGCATTCTCGTGCTGATGTTTGGTCACCCTGCACTTACCCTACCCCAGAGGGGGTCGGGAATTTTAGCATTTGGTGGACCAATGATGGCATTGCCTGAAATTCCTTGAGGGCTACTCATCCTATGATGAGGTTGTAGGACGAGAAGACATTTTCTTCCATCACAAAAAAATTGATCTTTCGGGTCAACCTCTTAGACCACTCGTCTCCCATTCGAACATCCATCTCATACATGCCTAACGGATGGACCTTTTCACCGCTGAAGCATCTAACGGATGATGATACAGAACAATCCTAGCTCTGCTGAGGCCTAGGCTCTTGAAACAGGGCCAAAACATTACGTCAGTTGAACTTCCCCCGTCGACGAGAATTCTCTACACCTCGCATCCATGCCCCCTGGTAGTGATTACCAAAGGTTCATCGTGTGGAGCTAAGATACCTTTGAAATCAAGTCGGGAGAACCCAACTATAAGAGTATCCATATCTACCTTCTTTCTCTTCTGCTTAGCCTCTGAAGACGCCAGATTCATAACCTCTACTTTAGTCACTAACTTAGCCTCTGCCACATGAGCTTTACGGTTGGATACTTCTGAGACACCCCCTTATAATCCTCCACAAATGGTGTTTGCACCAAAGGAGATCATACCAACCCTCTTTACAGGGGCATTTTCGTCATTTGGTGGGAGGTCAGGATCATCCTCATTATCATCATCTGAGTCCTCATCTCTTCTTGCTAGGGGATCTTCACGACATCTGTCATTTATCTTCTTTTTAGGATCGTCTCTTCCCCTCTTAGAAGGTTTTTCGTCGATGTACCTCCTGAGCTTTCCTGACTTCAATATTTTCTCAATCTCATCATTCAAGGCAAAGAACTTATCAGTTACATGGTCGTGGTCTTAGTGGAACTCGTACCATAAATTTTTATTTCTCTTATGCGGAGGAGCCTTCAGCTTCTTTGGCCATCTCAGGGATCGGTCATTTTTTATTTCTTTGAGGATGTGTTCGCAGCTCACAGTTAGAGGTGTATAGTGTGCAAAATTGTCGTCTTCAGACATCTTTTTTTTATCTTTCTTACTTTGGAATTTCCTGCTGCTACTTCAATTCTCATCCTCATATTTTGTAGCCATTTCCTCTTCGGTGTTGATGAGCTTTCCCATAATTGCTAACAGCTCTACCATGACTTAGGAGGGTCTTTAGCAATCTTCCACAGTAGCTTCCCCTTCCGGAGTCCTCCAATGAGGGTTGTCATAACTATGTTCTCTTCATAATCCTCAACCTCTAATTTTTCTTTATTGAATCTAGCAATGTAGTCTCTTAGGCTCTCGTTCTTGCCTTGATTGACGTATAGAAGATGAGTGGTCTTTTTCTGATGTCTTACCCCAAAATAGAAATTGTGAATGAACCGTTCAGCCAAGCCCTTAAAGTTTTCAATAGAGTTCTTCAGAAGAGAGGTAAACCAAATATGTACAGCTCCCATCAAAGTCCCAGAGAAGGCCCGTCACTTCATTTCATCTGGGATTGAATAAATGTCTACTACAGACTGGTACATCTCAATATGATGCACAGGGTTAGTACTACCATCATACTTGGGAGACACCGTAGGTGGTTTGAACTTGGCAGGGTTAGGAAGTTCACTATCCTTGCCACGAAAGGGGAACCCTCTGAGAACCCTCTTTGCAGTGGGTATCAGGTTTTGATGAGATTCCTTATGTTCTCTTCCAGACGTTAGATGGAGTCATTCCATGGTTTGGCAACGTCGGATTGGCCGAGGTTATCCCCAGCCACCTTCAAGGGGTGGACTGAAGTTTCCTCGGCTGTAGAACAACGTCGGCTGTTGACCTATTGACCACAGTCTCGGCCATATAAGGGTCGGCCATGGTGTGGTTGATGTTCACCATCTCCTCTTTGTGATCCAGCTGCACTTCATGATCTGGATAACCTATGCCTCAGGTTATTGACTGGATTGAGTCTTTCAAAGGTGACCCTCTGCTCAAGCGATCAAAAGATGATTCTCTGGGTTGGGCATCACCCTCTCTTCTGCCCCCATAACCTCAGCTCTGCTACAGAGGGCGTACTGTGTTGGCTGAAATCTCATATGGCTCCAGTAGTCTGCTGGAGCATCTTTTGCTTCGATATCACAGTACCTATCCTTAGTGCAAGGGTTTCCCTGCCTCCCCAGATACAAACATCTAGGTTTAGCAACGTCCCTCTTCCGCTAAGGCATAGGTTGGTCCTTTCGTGGTGCCTGGGGTGGTCCCCTGGCCTCTAGACGTGGTTGAACAGCCGTCGGACTAATCATTTATGGTGAGATCGCAGGTGGCCTCATTATATTTTGGCTTAGCTGGGCAAACTGTTCCTTCATTGCTTGTTCAGTTGCAGCCAATGACTTCAAGGTTGTTGCCACCTCAGACATCTCGAACTAGGGCGGTGCCTGGATGGAATCGGGTCCTCCAACACCAGATAGTGGAGGAGGTGGTGGTAACTCCGGTGCCATGTGTTAGGGCTAAAGATCTTGTGATGAGAATATGAGAGCTTAAATACCTTAAAGGACCTCTTTCATTGGTGAAACAGCTTCACACGAATGGTAAGGCCCGGTTTACCACTAGAGTCTCCGGTGAGGTTAAGCTAGGAAAGGAAGAGATATGTATTCTCATTCCCATTGACGGTGCCACAATGATGATGCTGGAAATAGCACCATCAGATAAGATATGAACAAGCTCAAATAAGCACAACAATGGAAGCAAGAGTATATGTATGTATAGTAGGAGAAGGAAATGACGAGAAGAGGATGAACACTTATGTATAAGTGCTCAGCCAATCTGGCCTATGTCGAATGTGAGTGTGTGTGAGTAATATCACTGAATGAAGGCACTAATGGCCATGGATACAATCTCTCAAGATTTCTCTCTCTACTGTATAAAAATGGCAGAGTTTCAACTAGGGTTGCCAATTATCGATCCTTTATAATATTGAGGATGACCTCTATATATAGTGCTTGGGGGTGTAATGTACCCCCCAAGCATGCAATGTACATGTGCATGGAAATCCAACTAGTTTAAGGATGACACTTGGATGATCTCAACTAAGTAATGATGACCTTAATATTCCCTCACGTGGAGGGAATGATTCAGTTATAACAGATTTGTCCACGTGTTCCAAGTTGTACATGTGAGCGTAGATGCTCGAATGTCTTTGCTTGGTACCAACCTCGGCCTGGATGAGTAAGAGGTTAGTGAAGTACGATGCTTGCCTTGGCTGAGATCAAGGTTCCATGAAGACATCAGGCAAGATGGCCGCCCGAAGTTGGATATGAGGTGTAACGTCATCTAGAGCCGATGATGACATGATTCTTGTTGATTGAGCCTATGAGGCTTTTGATGGTTTAGGTGATACTTGTTACGTCGACCAGGGCTGATGTTGATGTTGATGGGTAGCCGAACTCATGGGTCCTTACCGACCTCGATTGATGCCCAGTCGAGGTTTGGCCGACCTAATGAGGACGATACCGCTGTTGGTTGACCTGAGCTCTTGTCACCTCAGCCCTCATCCAGATCGAGGTCACTGTCACTGAGTCGACAGGTGCACTTTGGGCATATCAGTTAATAATAAGTATCTCTTACCCAAAATTGGATATTTATTAGACCGACTTAGGGGTGCAAGGATCGTTTCGAAGATAGACTTATGATCTCGCTACCATCAATTAAGAGTTAGAGAAGACGGTATTCTAAAAACTGCATTTTTAACTCTTTATGGAATTTCAATTTTTTATTAATGTCTTTTAGACTAATCAATAAGAAGGAGGGGTCATCCGTACAAAAGGAACCTTTGAGGGCATCGCCACCGCCGATGCCACCGCACGACTCACATTATGAGAGGACCTCGTCGGCCGACTCGAACCCGACTGAAGGAGAGGCATCATGTCATATATGCTGGGCGACAACAACCCACACATCTTTCGATATCTCCTGCACTCGCCTCATGTAAATTAGGGGCGGCCTCGCAGGTGGCACAATCACCTCCTCCTCCCCAACCTACCGGACTACTCTCTCCCCGAGGTACCAGGAGTAGACAAACTCATGCCCCAGGAAATGCCGCATCTACGCTTTCCCTCTAATCAACCCTATGTGCTTGATGGTCGTCCCCCAAGGATAGAAGGTAATCTGGAAATTCCCTAGTAAAAGAGGATAAATATTAATATCGGATAATAACATCAAGTAAATATAATCTCAACAGAAAAGAAGGATTTCCCCGCTCACTTGTCAAGCCATTTAAGACCTAGCATACTGCCTCCACAAAGAGAGACTTCTTCGACTGCCAATTGGACTTCCACCACTGGTACATCCGACAGACATCCCAAACAGACTCATCCTTCTAAGATATCAATTGGGTATTAAACCAAATCACCTCATATAACCACGTCTACAAAGGACAAAAGGTCAACAATCAAGAAATCAAGAGTAAAATTCATGAAGGAAAATGCGAATGCATAAAGTAAAATTCGCAAAATAAAAAAATACATCAAGAAGATAGGTGGCCCCAAAACAAGTTTGCCAGCAGCATCAAATGAATGCGTCGGGAGAAGAATAAAGAGTCACCAAGGTCAGGCTCTGCCTAGTCATAAAGAATGATGTTTGAAAACACACTCAAAAATGGAAAAAACCATAGGTGGACGACATCGCCACTCGTCGCCACCAAGAAACATGCCAACACCAATAGAATAAACAACCGGACCATCTGCCACACCTGGTTCCCATCACTCTCTTTAATCCTCCTACTCATCAATAACTCCCTCAAAAGAGACAAACTATTAGAGACCCTAGAGACCACCCTCTCCCAGTCACCCAACACTGATGTCACCGCTGCTAGCGTCACCCATAAAGTCATGTCCACCTCAATATCCACCCCACCGCAGTCTAACCCCAGCTGCTGCACATCTATCAGAGTCATCGTCATCTCTCCAAAGCCCAAGTGAAAGGTGTAGGTGGTATCCCACCACCTCTCCCCAGAGCATAGAGAAAAACCGTATAACGACGCGTCTCGTACAGAGTAGATGCCAGTCTCCCAAAATCAACTCATGACACCACCCAATGCACCACTAATAAAAGGTCTTCCTAAAGATCCTTAAGCCCCATTTTCCCTCGAGCACGCAGAGTTAACATAGAAACATCAGTGTTAAGGACAAAAAGAAGGAAAAATCCTTCACAAATTCAAGGAATAAGGAAATATCACCAAAAAAAGGAGAAGAATACCAAAGGTCATCAACACTTACATAGCCTCCAGAGTTCAGCACCCTAGAAGAATGATGATGCAAGGCTCATGAAAGAGGGTCCACTCATCTGCCACTGGATTGAATGAGTCAAACGAGTTATTGTTGCCCAGTGCAATGGGCACCCTAGCCCTCCATTTGAAGTTGGCCCAGTTTTCAACATTGAGCCATGTCCTATGTGTTGCTCTGCTTGAGAAATCATCCATCTCTTAATTATGGAATGTTAGAACGACTTGCAAAAGGGAATTGTAGAAAAAGGAAAGTCAGAAAGCTATGGAAAATGAGGAGAACCCGCCACTTTTTGTAGGAGGCTAAGGGGCATGACGATCAACAGTCCCCTGCCACCCATTGATAGACATTGTCCCTCCACCTACTCGAGGTACCCCAAAAGATAGTGCCACTTCCGTTTATCACCCTTCTAACTATGTCAATCGACACCCTCTCTGAAATTTCATACAAAAATTCCCAAAAGAAATGCTAAAAAATCCCCAAAAATCCCCAAAAAATTCCTAAAATTACGAAATGAATTTTAGATCCTTTTTTACCACACTTATTTCCCCATCAGAACTCTATCCTCCCTAGTGGAATTCCCAAAAACAATTGGATATCCTCCCAGCAACGTCTCCAAAAGACACCACAAAAATCGAAAATTCCTCAGCTAAGAAACATCCAACCTTCGGATCATTCCATGTTCCCAACGGTACTTAAAATAAATGCTCCCACAAATTTCCAACGGAACTGCAAGATACATATCCCTAGTGGAGTCTCTAAATTTCCCCAAGAAAACTTAAGCCCTCAGAATTGGCTTTGACCCTCAGTATTGGTCACCTCTTTTTAGGTCAGAATTGACCTCACACCTCTATCGTCACCTCTTTTAGGTAAAAATTAACCTCGGCCCTAGGTCGTTACTTCTTTTTAGGTCAGAATTGACCTCAGCCCTCGATCGTTACCTTTTTTAAGTCAGAATTGACCTCAGCCCCGAGTTGTCACCTCTTTTAGGTCAGAATTGACCTCGGCCCTAGATCGTCACCTCTTTTAGGTCAGACTTGACTTTAGCCCTTGGAGGTCATCTATTATAGGTGATAATTGACCTCAGCCCTGGGTCATCATCTGGTTTATGTTAGAATTGACCTCGACCCTCGGTCGTCACCTCTTTTAGTTCAGAATTAACCTCGGCCCTGGGTCGTCACCTTTTTAGGTCAGAATTGACCTTAGCCCTGGGTTATCACCTCTTTTAGGTTAGAATTGAAGTTTTCCCTAGGTCGTCACCTCTTTTTAGGTCAGAAGTGACCTCGACCCTGGGTCGTCACCTCTTTTAGGTCAGAACTAACCTAGGCCCTCGATCGTCACCTCTTTGAGGTCAGAATTGACCTCGACCCATGATCGTCACCTCTTTTAGGTCTAAATTGACCTCGATCCTCGTTCGTCACCTCTTTCAGGTCAGAATTGATCTCGACCCTGGGTTGTTACCACTTTTTAGGTTAGAATTGACCTCACCCATAGGTCATCATCTCTTTCAGGTCACAATTGACCTCGACCCTAGGTCGTCACCTCTCCTAGGTTCAGAATTGACCTCGGTCCTAGGTATCACCTCTTTTAGGTAAGAATTGACCTCGACCCTCAGTCGTCAACTTTTTAGGTTAAAACTAACCTCGACCCTGGGTTGTCACCACTTATAGATCAGAATTAACCTCGGCCCTGGTTCATCACCTCTTTTAGGTCAGAATTGACCTCGGCCCTAGGTCGTCACCTATTTTTAGGTTAGAAGTGACCTCGACCCTGGGTCATCACCTCTCTTAGGTCAGAATTATCCTTGGCCCTCGATTGTCACCTCTTTAAGGTTAGAATTGACCTCATCCCCCGATCGTAACCCCTTTGAGGTCAGAATTGACATTGCCCCACAATCGCCACCTCTTTTAGGTCAGAATTGACCTCGGCCCTCGGTCGTCACCTCTTTCAAGTTAGAATTGATCTCGGACTTGGGTCGTTACCTCTTTTTAAGTCAGAATTGACCTCACCACTGGGTTTTTACCTCTTTTTAGGTCAGAATTGACCTCGACCCTCGGTCGTCACCTCATTCAGGTCATAATTGACCTTGACCCTAGTTCGTCTCCTCTCTTAGGTTCAGAATTGACCTCGGCCCTGGGTCGACACCTATTTTAGGTAAGAATTAACCTCGGCCCTCAGTCGTCACCTTTTTTAGGTTAAAATTGAACTCAACCCTGAGTTGTCACCACTTTTAGATCACAATTGACCTCGACCCTCGATCGTCACCTCTTTTATGTCAGAATTGACCTCGGCCGTCGGTTGTCACCTCTTTTTAGGTCAAAATAGACCTTGTCCTGTAGAATCGGCCATCCTCGGCATTATCTTTGGTCCTTGGTGTCATTCCTTTAAATTGGTTATCTTTGTCTTTTAGGTCCTCAAATCGACCTATTCCCAAAACATAATGTGGTGCCTATTCGATGGCTTTCACTTGTTCCAAGCTCACCCATCAAGGGGATCTATAGACACCACATTCTAGGAACCCCTAAGTCTCTCCTTAGATCCCTAGCACATCCCCATTTCATTATGGACCATAGGTCATACTCCGAGTACTGATCTAGAGGCCACATGGCGCTCTCGGACCCCATTTGACTCTAGTTAACTGTATCGTCAGAGTGAAATTATTTTGAATATTCGAAGGGCTCTGAATCCCCTTACCAATGGTTTGCCCCGTGCTTGAATCGGCATCACAATTCGTACGAATGGACCATTTTACCCCTAAATATTGATTTAGATGCCACCGGGTGCTCCCGGGCCCCGATTTGACCCAAATAAAATTCATTGTCAGAGCAAAATCTTTTTGAATCTTCGAAGGGAACTAAAACCCCTTTCCATTTGTCCACCCCATGCACAAAACTGCATAATCGAGCTCTCTTGGGCTCCCTTTGACCAAGGTCAACTCTTCAATTTGAATGAGACTGAATGAATCTTCGAAGGCCACTGAGTACCCTTTCCAATGATCCACCCCGCGCACAATTCTGACTTACGGTGCAGACGAACGATTTGTTTTACTTCGAAAGGTCACCGGGCACTTCCGGGCCCCAATTGACCAAGGTTAGCTTTTTTAACTGAGAGAAACTCTTTGGAATACTGAAGTACATCTCCTAACCTTTCCAACGGTCTATCTCGTGCACGATTTTGACTTATGATGTGGACGAACGATCCGTTGTCATTCAACGATCTCTCCTCCAAAGGACCGACGTTCACTTCCAAGCCACATTTTACCCAAAGTTAACTCCCAGACCATGGAGTGGTCCGAAGGACTCTTAAAGGTATCTGAATTAACTTTCTACCGGTATACCCCGTGCATGATTTGGATTAACGGATTATGTTCTACGACTATTTTTCTAGAAAAATCTGCACGAGACTGCCAATTGGCAAGTCCGGTTCTCTGCTTATCGGCAGTGAGTCAAGGGTTACCTACCGATAGGCAGGACTAGGGTAATGTCGATCGAAACCACCCCTGACCCTATAAATAGAGGGCATAACCTCACTCCAAAGTCACACCAGAGATCCATTAACATCAGTGGTCTCAACAATATTCTCTCAAAATCAACGAAGTTCCCCCATGTGAAGTTTCATTATAGCTTACATTCCCATCCTTTTCGTACCCAATTTGGCAAAATCTCATTCTCTGTCATACAATCTTCATCCCACATTCAAGGGAGTTCATCCAAGATCCAAGATCAAGCTTCAAAGAAGGTCCAAATCCTTCCCCCTCTTTTTAAATTTCTTATTTTTTTCATAAATTATATAAGATTCATAATCAAGTTCTTACTTTAGTTAATACACATGAGCATCTTACATTTTTATTAGTATATTGCCCATACTTTATTTTCTATAAAAAACAAAACAAACAAAAAAGAGGGTTACACCCATAAATTCTGAAAGGGATTATCCATCATAGTATTTCAAAACCATAACACATTTTTCTACACACACGCCCATAATAAAATCCCGTTTGAATCTTTGGGATAAACCCCACCCTTGTTCCGCATTCAAAATACGTGGAATTTGATATCTTTATAGGCTATTTAGGAGTTTCGGATTAAAACCCGAGACTCGAGTCCAATTTTCCAATTTTCTATTTTTTTCAATTTTCCAAATTTACCAAATTCCTCATTTTCATATTTATCATATTCCTGCAATATTATACATATTATGTTTGTGATTCTTATTAGCATTTCATCTGACACGTATTATCCTTCCATCATAGATCAATATCATGATAAACACATTAATCATATTTTTTATATATTATTTTGGTAATATTCCTATGGATGACCTCACTTTATCTCTTCCTAGATATGAGTTGGGTGATTATGATATCCATTATATATTCATGAACACACACTTCACAGAGAAATGGAGGAAAATAATAACACTAGCCCATGAGAGACCGAAAGGGCGGGATGGGTGCCTAACACCTTCACATTCCGTAACTTATCCCCCAAACCCTTCGAACTATTTGTTTTGTATGCATCGATTAACCTTTGATGTCATTCTCTCGAGGAAATGACATATTCTTTTTACTGTTTTTTGCAAAATCAGTTGGTGACTCCATGTTTTTACATTCACCCTACATCGATGACGGCTGAAGCGTTCCTAAATAGGACGTGATACCTTTCAATGTCCATTCCTTTCCATCCCCCTTTTGGGAGGTAGAAGCAGGAGAAGAGGAAGCGGCGCACACCTTGATCGGGATGGCCACAATAATGAAATTCCTTAAGACTGAAATAATATCCTAATACCCTACCAAACCCTAAAATTGATAGGTACAAGAATAATGATGTCTTCAAAATTGATGTCTTCAAATCTCCACTGCTTCTTGTTCTTCTCTTAGGCACTTTGTCTTTATCGAGTGTAATACAAATATGAGCTTCCAAACTACCTACACACATGAAACAAAGCAAATACCCCGTGATGCATCACGTTTGATATATCAAATACAATGCATAAAGATAAAATATCTCCCATATATCAAAATCTTATCAAATCTCACTTTTAATTTGCTCTTCTACTTTGTTTTCGAAGTAGACAAATGAGTAAAATCATGAAATACAAAGCTTCGTGTAGAAGATAAGATATCATCACAAAAAGATATAAACAACGCACGTGTAATGATAATCTCAACCAACTATGTTTGAAAATTTTCAATTTTTTCAAAAGGAAGAAAAAAATGTAATTTACAAAGACAACACAATACCATATATAATATATGCATAAGATACCAAAGAAAATTTATATAGGTGTAAATGACCACTAAACATGATACAAACATATAATATTTTGTACAAGGTCTTGCAGATAATCTATGTATTAGAGATAAGCCTCCCCAACTAATAGGAGAGACTTAAGGGAAGGAAGCAGCATGAAGGCATCAAGATAACTCAACGTGGAACCTCAGGGAGGAGATTGGCCGATATAGCTCACCCTTTATTTTCTGTTTGTTATATTTTTAAATTGTTAACATTGATCGTAATGATGTAATAATTGTAATACACAGTGTGAGGTCAAATGGCACTCGCAAGAGACCAGGCTTGGTAGGGCCTGGTACATCTTACATGCTCTATCGAATGACCTAGTCGTGGGAACTTCAGAGGGACTTGATTTAGAGGATTGATAAGTAAGCCAGTGTTAGGGCTTGTCCTGACCATCTTAGATACACCTGGTAAAACACCGCGTAACCTTTCACTATGAAATCTTGGGCAAAGTAGCCCTGAATTCCATCGTTTGTTGACCCTTAAGACAAATAATCCCTTACCTAAAGTCACATCTGCTTTATATGATGTCACTAGCTAGTTAGTAACTATCAAATCCAAACTCGGGTAAACCATTGTGGTATTGGGGGTTGTCAGATTGTTTGGTGAGCCACCTCTGTAGGTGACAATCCTTTGACACACGGTGGTTAGGAAAAAGGCATGTCTTGGCATTTAATATTTATGACATAGAGCTGACTGGTCCATCAAAAATTTATTGTTTGTGACGTAAAGTATGAGGGGACATCCGTTCACAGCTGTAAGGGATGAAGGCATATCAGGAGTGGTGTGGGGGCTATTTATTGGCCTTAACCACCTCTGAGAGATGGAGTTATTTCTAGAGATCATTGAAGAGAAAGAATAGAGATAAAGGAGAAGTTATTACAAACCAGAGTTCTTGCTCACCCACCATTATCATTTATCGCGAAGCTTTTA
Source organism: Sambucus nigra (assembly GCA_949130495.1). Classification (NCBI taxonomy): domain Eukaryota; kingdom Viridiplantae; phylum Streptophyta; class Magnoliopsida; order Dipsacales; family Adoxaceae; genus Sambucus; species Sambucus nigra. The sequence goes on along the minus strand of OX422219.1, from coordinate 120,093,889 downwards.
ACAGCTAACTAGAGATCTTTCAAAAGTTGTTGGTGTGTTAGCTGCCTGCCAAGGTGTATCTAGGGTGTTTACATCTCTCTCCTTTTTAATGAGTCACTTCTGAGTTCCTTATAATATTATTTTGAGTTATACACGAAAGTATTGTGAGTTGAATCCGAGTGTTAATCATATAAAACATTGTGGGCTTACTTGTGTTTATTGAAGAATTTATGGGCTATCATTTATTACTATACCTATAGGGGTTACCTCAACTCGTATTACCATACTCCCAGGCTACAAGGGCACCACCCTCTTACATTTGGCGACTTCACTGGGGAGGTATTCTCGTAAAAGTATGGCGCCAGATAATGTTAACCATATCATAGATTTTGACCCTATTCAGCATAATGAAGAACAAGCTGTGAGGGATCTTGATGCGGCTAGGGATGGGGTTCCTCAGGTTGAGGTTCCCTCATTTAAAATGGTAATAGGTTCCCTAGGGTGACATAAGCATCCACTAGTGTCGTGATAAGACCATCACAGGTGACCCTACTCATAGGCAAGTTCCTCGAATTCTTGCAGACCCCCATTGCTTCAACGATTTTGGGCGGGTTTAACCCCAATTCGTAACACCAATAGAGGCTCCGATAGCCCTAATAAGCACAAATCTAATGGAAGTTGGCCCCACAAACACAATTCCTAACCATATCCCATTGGTGGGTATTCCAGGTGTGACAAACATTCCACCTATGGTAAATATGCTAGGCGTAACGAATATTCCAAATGTGATCCCTCAACTTATGGCTCCAGCCATTGAGAAAACACCTACATCTTCCTTAGAAGAAATGAGGAAGGAGATATGGAAGGAGATGTTGAAAATGATAGCAGCTTCCTTGCAACTAGCCAGCGACGTAGCATTGGTGTATGACAACTTTCGTACTCTTTAGCCTCGTGAATACAACGATGAACCTTACCCAAAGGACTATATTCCTCCAATCTTTGACAAGTACACAGGAAAAGGGGGAACCTGAAGGAGCATATCAAGTGCTTCGTCGAGCATTTGGGGGCTTACTGCAACAACAAGAAGCTTAGGTTAAGGGATTTTTCCAAATCCCTAACCAATAAGGCTTACACCTGGTACTCACATTTGTCACCGAAAAGTCTCTCAATGTGAGAAGAAATGCAAGTGCAATTTGTTCAGAAGTTCTTTCTAGTAGAAGATGAGTTCACACTGACCTAGATGGGAAGAAAGAAGCAATAGCCAAGGATGAAGTGGTTTCATATATTCGAAAGTTCATGTAAAGGTCTCTCGATATAAGAGAGGAGGCTAAGGAGTCCAAACTGCTTCAAATTTGTGCTAAAGGTTTGCTCCAAGAATACATCTTCCATCTTATTAATGAAATGCGCGAGGGAACTTTTGCGGCATTCTTAAAGGTAGCAAGGAATATTTCATTGGTTATTCAGCCAAATTTTGTCGTGGTGCATGTGATGTTTAGACAGCCGATACATCCCATTGCGATATGGGCCCAACCCCTACGGGTGGGCTACACCAATGGGGGAGAAGGGGCTAAGAAACCAAAGAAGGATAACAAAAGAAAGTTTGGCAGGGACAGGGAGGATCCACCCCCACTGCCATGCACCATTGAAGAAGGGGTCAGCTGTTACAACACTATAGTCCAAGGTGGAATGGTGTATGAGCTAAAGGCATTTCAAAAGTAGAACCAGACGCTAAGGCAAAGGATGATCCCAAGTATTACAGGATCCATCGAAAGGTGGGTCATCCAACGAAAACCTGTTTCACACTCAAAAAGATCATAAGTAAGCATATCAAGATGGGGACTCTATAAATCCGTCGGAAGAATGAAAATGTGAACCCCCTGCCAGCGCATGGGGCCAACCTTGTAGTTACTTATGATGAGGAGGCTGAATGGGAAGCAAAGGAATGGGAGATTGAATGAGAATAATTTAAAGATGCATTGAAGGACTATAGTAGAGGAGTGGACAACATAGTAATAGCTTATGATGAAGTTAGATCTAAGGATATAGAAGATGTATATAACCTCGAAGGAGAGCAGATGGTTCAAGGGGTAAAATGACACGCTGTTTTGTGGACACCAAAGTTCTCATGGTTCTTCGACCAAGTAGGGAAGCTAAAGGAGAGCCGGTTAGAGATAACACAATCGATCTTGGATATTGCATGAAAGAGTGCATTACAATAGTTGAGGTAGAGAGGACTAATGGCCAGGTTTGTAAGGAAGTTTTTATCTGAAGTAACCTTTAGCGATGCAAATAAGGTTGTAAGGTTCCCCCACAACAGGACCTTGTAGTAACTACCAGTGTTAACGGGGTGAGTTTTGCAAGAACCTTTATGGATGGGGGAGCATCAATAAACATCATGCCAATAAGTTCCTTCCAGGTGGACAAAATTCCTGAGGCAAGGTTGACACTGATGCCCCTGGTAATTTCTGGCTATGATAACCAATCATCCAAGTTAATTGGATAAGTGAACGTTGGGATTGTGATGGTGAATATTACTTCGAACATCAAATTTCATGTGATTGAGAGTGATATTTCATATCACCTTCTGATAAGAAGGGTGTGGATGCACAATCATGGACTAGTCCCTTCGACATACCACCAATGTGAGAAGGCCAATGCAAAAGGGACTGAAATCATCATACGTGCAATAAAAAATACCTTTGCCACTGAAGAAGCTAACCCGATAAATGCATCTTTCTACATTGAGTTAGTAGAAGATGTCAGGGTCTTGAGGAGAAAAATTGAGGGAGTAAGAGTTCCCTCTATTAAAGAATAGACGATACCTGTGAACGGTCAGAACAGTGAAGGGGAAGGAAGGAGGGAAGTAGCCGAGGAATTTCACCATGCTAGTCCCAAGACTCAGAATAGCTCTAAATAGCTCTGAGACATATTGAGGCCCAGGATGGATTCATTGGAGCACAAGGTCTAACGACAGAGCATGTTAAGCAGGTTCTTTGGAAATAAATTGGAAGATGTTTCGAGAGAATGAAAGAGGAAGGCAATTGTAATGGAAATCAGGCAATGCAAGAAGAAAATTACAGAGGATAGAAGGGTGATTTGCCTCCTATGAAGGTGTGAGCGTGCAGTCGAAGGAGCTATTCTAGAGGCTAATGAAGAGGCTAAAATTCTGTATGAATGTTTCTTGATAGACCATTAAGGGTAGTGTATGATCATTGACAACTCTAACATACAAGAGTTTGTAGAAAATATGGGAGAAGAGCCAGAGTACATAACGTATCAATTGAAGCCACAAATGCAAGAGTTGGAATAACTCGATTTAGCCGATGAAGGAGAAGACCCAAGGCCCATCTTCATTTCAAAAGACCTAAGTGAGGAGAAAGAAAGGCCTTGGTTGAGATAATTCGGGAATACATGGACACTTTTTCATGGAAATACACAGAAATGGAGGGGCTAGATGAAGAAGTAAGTTTCCACAATTATAATGTTATTCCTTCTGCTATACCGGTAAAGCAAGCAAAAAAGACCTACAAACTTTAGTTGGATCTGAAGATCAAAGAGGAAGTGGAATGGTTGCTAGCGACAGGGTTCATCAAATCGATAAACCACCCACTCTGGTTGTTAAGCATCGTCCTGGTGGGGAAGAAGTACAAGAATCAAATAACGATCTTTGTCGACTTCATAGATCTGAACAGAGCCATCCCAAACGATGAGTTCCCTCTACCCTCCATTGATAGCTTGATCGATGCAACTGTTGGTAATGAGATGTACATTTTTATGGATGGGTATGTGGGATACATCCACAGATCAAGATGGATCCAGCAAATGCGTGTAATACTCTCGTATTTTTATGGCTTTTAAAATTGGAGATTTATTAAAGTTTATTGAGATAAATTAATTTAATATTAATCCAAAATTTATTTATTTTTAAATATTTACTAGCGTGACGAGAGTTAGTAATTATTGAAAATTGGTTGAATATTACTTAACGAGTAATGTAATATATAGAATGGAATTTATTAAAAATTATCGCGAGTAAATAATACGGAAATTATGGAAAATTAAGTCGGGACGCGCATGTGTCATGTCGGGACTAAAATATTATAATAAAAGTGAATATATTATAAGTCCCCCATATAGTCATTTGGAGTGTGCCAACGTGTCCGAAAGGGTCTAGATAGTTAGAAAAGTATACCCGGGGGTTTAGTTTGAGTCTCAAGACATTTTTAGGCCTAACCGACAACTCGAGAGAGCATTTTAGTAATTAGCCATTTTTAGGCTTAATTGTGGACGAAAATAGTAGGTTTATATCTGATGAATTTAGATTCCTCGAAGTTTAGGGAGTTAGAAAGTTACAGAGGGGATAAGTTAGATATAAGAGGGAGACCTTCCAAGGAGGATAACTACCAATTCACAACTTTTCTTATCGAATTCCACCACCGTCGCATAGATCGGGAAACAAGGATCGCAGCCATACCCATCAACACCTAGAAATAAGATTTCCATCTCCAAGGTAAGTATCTATCTTACTAATTCCTAGTTAATATTTCACCCATGTTAGATTAGGAATGGTGAATACATGTTTTTATTTAAGAATTATATGATTTAGGAAATTTAAATCGCATGTTTTAGGAGGAATGCGTGTAGTCTGGAACCCTTGACATATGTATAGGATCACCCACGAATTTGTAATGATCTAATAGAAACAAATCTGGAAAATATTAAGAATATTGGAATTTATGATAAAACTAGGGTTCTTAATAAATCTATTGAATTTGTCCCTTTAAATCCATGCATTTGATGAATTCGTACATGTTTTACGTAGGAAATCATGTAAATAGGTTAACATAACTCTTGGTTTAATTGTTTGGGAGTTGGGGATGAATTAAGCATGATTTAGAGGTTGAAAGGTGATGAAACCCGTAGGTTGGAATAGTAGAATATGGGCAAGAACTATTCGATCAATCGATCAACTGATCGAACCCTCCTAGAAACTGAATGTTTTTCCTCTTTTTGTTTAATTCGGATAAAGTGCATAGGAGCCCTTGAATATCATTTATAGATCATGATGGGTCATGAAGAGGACCAATAGGGTCTAAGTAGGTTCCGTTGAATATAATTTTATACGAGATGTAACCGTGGGATAACGGGGGGGGGGGGGGGGGGTATGAAACATATTAGAAATTGTGCGTACGTTAAATAAGGAATTGAGAGATTCATAAAGGACTTAGACCAGTATGTTAGTGAGGGTGTACCTACCGAATTTACCTTTAGGAAGAGAATACTTCTGGGGATGAGAAGTAATTATGAAATGACGATAATTGAGGATAAAAAGAAATGGGTTAGTTAGACGTAGGAATTGGGGTGAATTATACTACACACGGTTAAAAATATTATTATGGGTAGTGGGCGAACCTAATTGAAAGATGTGAATATTTGTATATATGACCGAGTGCTTGTGTACATATATAGAATGTATATATTTTTGTATAATCATACCCGGGCTACTTGCTATCATAGAGGTTCCTACGCCGGGACAGACTTATCTCGGTGGGACCTTTATGGGGGATATTGAATTGTACCCTAAAACATAGGATTCCTTGGTAAAAGCTATCTGAGAATGATAGTCAGACGGTCCTAAGAGACGTGAGGGGTATATGCTGACCTCTTAGTGACTTGGAACTATGCTTCGCCTCCATTTTGTGTGTATTGTGTTAATACAGTTCGAGAGTGATTCCTAACTAGTATTTCCCTTGGTACGAGAGATACGTGGACTTGATAGCAGAGTATGCAAGCACCATAGATTTTATTTGGGGTGCCGATAGTATATATATTATATGAGTGATTAATATATATATGTATATATGGAATTCTTCTACTGTGCGTATAAGTAGATAAATATTGAATAAATGCTCTAAAATTGTAGTAAGAGTTCGGGAACTTCACAACAGTATTGAGAAATACACGACGTAAGTAATCATTAAGAGATTGATCTCTAAACTAAAATCATAGACTTGTGTCCTCACGAAATAGAATTTATGGGAGATGGATTAGATATACTTATGAGGCATTTTAGTAGTATGGTAGGCATGCACATTAGATGGGAGGTGAGAATTCTCAAGAGAGTGTTGTGTACTAACATGGTTGTCATATTAGCTAGTAAGCATTTTAAATACTTGCTAAAATATT